>OX467107.1:272500-897500 GCA_950106695.1 Biston stratarius
GTGAGGAGTTTGTTGATGCTCTTAAAAAAACAGCTGGACAGGAGGCAACAAATTCTTCAAAGGCATTTTTACTGCATCTCGGGTATTTAATTTATTCCCCGCAAAAAAGTTATCCGAATTCTGGAAAAAGTAGAAGTCTGTAGGCGCAAGGTTGGTGAGTACGGCGGAGGACGGAAAGTTTCCAACTCTTGGAAGTATGAAGTTGCTCGTTATCGTGCAGGAGCAGCGGAGACGAATGATTGACCAAAGTTGGTTGGAGATGTGCGAGCTTTTCCATCATTGTGTTCTTCACAGTACAGTATCTGCAGTAATGCTCATCCCGTTTGGTACGAAGCTGTGATGAATTACACCGCCGCTAGACCCCCAAACAGTGATTATCACTTTTCTAGGGGTAAGTTTTCGTTTAGGGCATTGTTTAGGTGCTGAATCGGGATCCAACCAACTTGCTGAGCGTTTACGATTGTCAAACAGAACCATTTTTCGTAACAATGCGGTATTTAATTCCATCGTACTCGAAGAAGTAACGCCAGAGGCACGGAACAGAGGCATGGCGGTGCTGTTCTTTAAAAAAGGTGACAATACCTTATTGAAGAATCATAGATCCATCTCGCTTCTGAGCCATGTTTATAAGCTGTTTTCATGGGTTATTACGAACCGTCTCAGTCGCAGGTTCGATGACTTTCAGCCTTCCGAACAAGCCGGTTTCCGAAAAGGTTACAGTACCATAGACCACATCCACACGTTACGGCAAATTATACAGAAGACCGAAGAGTATAGTTTGCCACTATGTTTAGCGTTTGTCGACTATGAGAAAGCCTTTGATTCGACCAAGACATGGGTGGTGGTTGAGTCTCTCCAACGATGCCATATTGACTATCGGTATATCGAAGTGTTGAAGTGTTTGTATAATAACGCTAATAGTTCTGGAGTGGAGACCACAGACCGGCAAGCACAGCGTAGGACGTCCACCCACAAGGTGGACAGACAACCTCATAAAGACCGCAGGAACGCGCTGGATGCGAGCCGCTTCCAACTGTCACTATAACTGTCTTTATGGAAGTCAGTGGGGGAGGCCTATGTCCAGCAGTGGAAGTCCTACGGCTGAGATGATGAACAATGCGGTTTAAAAAAATATGAAAATTTAAAGTGCGACGCCCTATAATATCATACCGAACACCTTGTATTTATTATGAATTAAAAATATATTCATAAGTTCTGTTTAGGTGACAGACGTAATCAAATCTAAACGAAATAAGGCCACCAAACCCCCCAAGCTGTTTACAAAAAGTAGGTACTTACGCATCGTCAATTCCAATTTCATTTGGTACTTTTTCTTGTCTTCACCCTGTATTTATTATGAAGCAAAAAATTTTGGTAAATATTTACAAAGTAGAATATATATCATGGAAATGTAAGTAAGACGCCCTATAATATCATATCGAACACCCTGTATTCATCATGAAGCAAAAATTTTTGGTAAATATTTACAAAGTAAAAAAAATATCATGGAAATGTAAGTACGATCGAACCCACGCCCCTACAGCTCAGGCAGACATACTCCCAATGAGCCAACAGGGCTGTCATAACGGTGTGTTCCGGCTGCCTCACTTGAGAGCCAGTTCCATTCCAGGCTAGGTGTTCTTTTCCATCTTCGACCACACCGTCACTTAGTTTTTTTGTTGTAAATACATACTTATAATTCATACGAACACCCAGACACAGAACAAACATTTGTTTATACCAAACAAACATTTGTCCTTGGCGGGAATCGAGCCCACGCCCTACAGCTCAGGCAGACATACTCCCAATGAGCCAACAGGGCTGTCATAACGGTGTGTTCCGGCTGCCTCACTTGAGAGCCAGTTCCATTCCAGGCTAGGTGTTCTTTACCATCTTCGACCACACCGTCACTTAGTTTTTTTTTGTTGTAAATACATACTTATAATTCATACAGAACACCCAGACACAGAACAAACATTTGTTTATACCAAACAAACATTTGTCCTTGGCGGGAATCGAACCCACGCCCTACAGCTCAGGCAGACATACTCCCAATGAGCCAACAGGGCTGTCATAACGGTGTGTTCCAGCTGCCTCACTTGAGAGTCAGTTCCATTCCAGGCTAGGTGTTCTTTACCATCTTCGACCACACCGTCACTTAGTTTTTTTGTTGTAAATACATACTTATAATTCATACATAACACCCAGACACAGAACAAACATTTGTTTATCTAAACAAACATTTGTCCTTGGCGGGAATCGAACCCACGCCCCTACAGCTCAGGCAGACATACTCCCAATGAGCCAACAGGGCTGTCATAACGGTGTGTTCCGGCTGCCTCACTTGAGAGTCAGTTCCATTCCAGGCTAGGTGTTCTTTACCATCTTCGACCACACCGCCACTTAGTTTTTTTTTGTTGTAAATACATACTTATAATTCATACAGAACACCCAGACACAGAACAAACATTTGTTTATACCAAACAAACATTTGTCCTTGGCGGGAATCGAACCCACGCCCCTACAGCTCAGGCAGACATACTCCCAATGAGCCAACAGGACTGTCATAACGGTGTGTTCCGGCTGCCTCACTTGAGAGTCAGTTCCATTCCAGGCTAGGTGTTCTTTACCATCTTCGACCACACCGCCACTTAGTTTTTTTTGTTGTAAATACATACTTATAATTCATACAGAACACCCAGACACAGAACAAACATTTGTTTATACCAAACAAACATTTGTCCTTGGCGGGAATCGAACCCACGCCCTACAGCTCAGGCAGACATACTCCCAATGAGCCAACAGGACTGTCATAACGGTGTGTTCCGGCTGCCTCACTTGAGAGTCAGTTCCATTCCAGGCTAGGTGTTCTTTACCATCTTCGACCACACCGCCACTTAGTTTTTTTTGTTGTAAATACATACTTATAATTCATACAGAACACCCAGACACAGAACAAACATTTGTTTATACCAAACAAACATTTGTCCTTGGCGGGAATCGAACCCACGCCCCTACAGCTCAGGCAGACATACTCCCAATGAGCCAACAGGGCTGTCATAACGGTGTGTTCCGGCTGCCTCACTTGAGAGTCAGTTCCATTCCAGGCTAGGTGTTCTTTACCATCTTCGACCACACCGTCACTTAGTTTTTTTGTTGTAAATACATACTTATAATTCATACAGAGCACCCAGACACAGAACAAACATTTGTTTATACCAAACAAACATTTGTCCTTGGCGGGAATCGAACCCACGCCTTACAGCTCAGGCAGACATGGTCCCAATGAGCCAACAGGGCTGTCATAACGGTGTGTTCCGGCTGCCTCACTTGAGAGTCAGTTCCATTCCAGGCTAGGTGTTCTTTACCATCTGCGACCACACCGTCACTTAGTTTTTTTTGTTGTAAATACATACTTATAATTCATACAGAACACCCAGACACAGAACAAACATTTGTTTATACCAAACAAACATTTGTCCTTGGCGGGAATCGAACCCACGCCTTACAGCTCAGGCATACATACTCATATTCATATTCATATTTTATTGATAACAAAGTTACACGTCAAAAATAATACTACTAAATAATAATTATCAAAATTAATTAATATTAAAATAATAATCTTAAAAAACTATACTACTTTTAAAGTCATAATGTCATCGAACTTATAGAATGCCTGCTCGACAAGCCAAGTCTTTAGTTTTCGTTTATATGATTGTCTAGAGGGAGCGCTTCGAATCTCGTGCGGTAGCCTGTTGTATATGGCCGGCGCCGCCACATGCACTAATTTAGATGTCTTGGTGAGTCTGTGTGGCACGGCACGCATTCGGTGCGCGCGGCGCGGCGCTTCGCCTGCGCGTGTGTCCCCGAGCCACGAGTACTCTTCGGGGTGGTCCCTGGCGTACATTGCCGCATGGAAGCACACGAGTCCCGGGACCGTCAGTATTCCCATGGACCGGAAATACGGCAGAGCAGACGTCTCCTGCGACACTCTTACAACTGCTCGTACGGCTCTTTTTTGCATTCTGAAGACGCGCTCCCAATCGGCAGCACGCCCCCAAAGCTCGACGCCGTATTGAAGCAATGAGTGGACTGAGGCAAAGTAGCATTGCCGGACCATGTAATGCGGCAACAGCGCAGACACACGCCACAGCGCAAAACATGCGCGGCCTATCTTTCCACACAACTTATCGATGTGGTCCTCCCAGACTAGTCCCCTGTCCAGCTCGAAACCCAGAAATGTGGTTGACTGCACTTGATTCATTACAGTGCCGTTAATTTCCACCTTCAGTGGTTTATAATTACGGCCTGCGAGATTAAAATGAATATATTGTGTCTTACTGATATACATACATACATGATTACATACTCCCAATGAGCCAACAGGGCTGTCAAGAAAGCTTCATACTTCTTGTAACTTTCTGCAAAAATACAATAAGAATGTATGTAGGTATATGTTTACCTATATACTATTACTACGTAAATATACGTAACGAGCTAGAACTGATCATGATGATGAGTACACAATACTAATTTGAAAGCATCTACTTACTTACTTTAATTTGATTATTAGATACCTATCTACTAATTTATACGCGTATTATATATACATACATCTAACTACAGAGAGCGTAGCAAGAAAAGTCGATTTTAGTGAAAATATTTTTATTACTACCAATTCAGCCTAGTTACCTAGATACATTTTATTTACTTACCCTCGTTTGCGCCTCATTTGGTACGATTTTTTTATGGCAAGACTTGAAAGTCTTTTTCTACGATCGCTTTTGTTAGCCATTTTTTCCGTAACCTTGTCGCGGCGGCGATCGCTACATAGTTTGACGCACGTCCGACGTCGACGAGCTCTGCGAGCGGTCTGAAGCGAAGAAAAACGCGCCGTGATGCCATAAATTCGTGATTAAAATTCATATAAAATTACCATTTTAACTTTTTATAATTTTTATTTATAAATAAGAATGTTACATTATTTCGTAATATTTTAAGAATTATCAAAAAATAATTAAATAGCTAGAATTAGTCGTATGTGGATTCTGTTTTTTGAAATAGAGGTAACTTTGGAATTTTTTTCGATCGAGCGAAGTTAATGATTTCATGTATCAGATGGTCTGAGTAAATGAAAGATATGCTTAAAAATAACATATATTTTTACCCACAGTAAAAAAATATACTTTGTCATAGAACAATGTGGATTCTTGTTCGACGTTTAAATGACCAGGAGCGTCTTAAGTAGACGACGCTATCATGTACTGTACATGATAGCGTCAAAATGACCGTAAAAATGACGGAGTTCTGAGAATATACATAAAAAACAACGTAATGGAGAACCTCTTCCTTTTTTGAACTCGGTTAAAATTAATAAGATAGATTTTCTAGTACGCTATAGAAATATACATAATTTTATAAGTACAGATAGGTAAGTATATTTCTAATAAACGAATAACGATTATTTTGTTTGTGATTACTATATCTGTCCATTAGATTAATCAAAGTGGGACAAGTTTTGGGTCGGTACCATTTCCTAGTTACGGATGAGGCTGTTTGACAGTTTTGGAGAGGATACGCTTTATTAAGTTTGCCATATAATGTTATAGTTATGGGAAATAGCGCGGAAAATTATGTTGACAACATTATGGAAATGCCTCAAAGTAAACCTTTATTTTGCTTCTATTCACTGAGCCCTAGTGTAGCTGTGAGACTCGGCTCGGCGGCTGGTGTTGTTATAGAAATACAGAACGAATAATCAGGACCCACAATTTAACTTGTGTTACGACCTCCCGTGACGCTTGGGAAAATAGATAGACAATACACAACAGACAACACTTCATTTGTGACACAAAAAAACAACAAACACTCACGGAAACCCATTACACATCCCAAATCTGACTATGAAACTAAGTATGTATCTGGTTTAAGTTAATTAACGATGCTTAAATGTTCTTAGGTTCCGTATCTGAAAAGTGTCCAATGGGAGTTTACTTCAATAACGTTTGTCTGTCCGACCGATCCACAGATATGATACATATGGTATAAGACTCGAGACTTAAACTGAAACAACTACATACAGTAAGCTAAGCTTCACTTGAAACTAAACAATATATATATAACTAAATAAAATGTGTATACATATGTGACTCAGATATTTGTTCGCTACTTCACAATATTATTATCACGATATGAATGCAAAAGTACCTATATGTGTATTGTGTATGTTTGTAACTTATTCACGCTATAAAAGACACGTGTTATCCCGGAGCAGGGCGTCACTTGCATCTCTCACTTCTAGTAGAATTAACGAATATTTTCACATATTTAGATTCGAAAAAGGGTAAACTAGTTCTCACTCGTGGCTTCACGCAATAGGAAGAAAAGGAGGAAAAGGTAGTAGAAAAATGATGTTTTCGCGTAAATAAAGGGCCTCCCAGTATCGCTTGTTAAAGTATAAAAGTAATAGCTATATAGATATATATAACATGTTGAATAACAGGCCTACGCGAGTGAGGGGAGGTGGTATGATGAGATAAAACATTTAGTTAACGGGTCACTTCCAAAACTCCGTCGATGCTTTTGTAAAGTTGCCATGTTCTCGTTTGACCGCCATCACAAGACGCGGTCTAGAATGGGCCATTCTTGCCTAGATTAAACCGATTCAGTCGCGACTTGAAAGCACCCTGATTGTATCTATCGGGAAACACTCGCTCGGATACCAAATACCGTTGTTTAGCGGTTCGCTTTGAAGGTGGAATATCTAAATACCCAACACGGTTTTTTTTTTGTAACGTGCGTCTAATTATAACCAATGATATGGTCGAAAATGAAGCACGCAAGCTTACGAGTTACTTATTCGCTCTGAACTTGAAGATATGCACAAAGTGTCATGCCAAAAGCTAACAAGATTAAAAAAAAAACTATGTACCTGTCAAGCTAAACTAAACGACTTATACGATCAACTCTCTTTTCGCCGAGGCGGGCCGAGTTTGTAGCGCAGCTCGCACCGGGGCCATGAATAACGCATTGCCAGCTTTAGGAATCACTGCAACTTTACCGTTCGAAGGCTTTACGTGTCCTCCGACGATTTTTGTTGACTCACTGATAATACTATTCAAATTAGAGCAAAATCGTGAGACATTTTATACGTATGCATGTCTTTGGTGGTGAAATTTTTACATACATACATATTTCTAACCTACAATCGTCCACAATGATAATACAGTTTATGCCAGAAAATAGTATATTTGTAGTATTTAATAGTTTAGTGGTTAGCGTTAATGGAATGCAAGTCAAAGTAAAGCATGCGTTTAAGTTATAGGTGATTTTTTTTCTGTCGCTGACTCGTTGTCTGTCTACAATACTAATGACATACTAATGTGAAATTATGATTTAAATTGTTGTATTAATTTGAGACATATGTAATTTATAATTCAGCACATATACCGCCGAGTGTGGGAGGTGTGTGTGTGTGTCACCGCGTGAATAATTAATTTGTCGCCACATTCGCCGTTTGGGAGTTTTATACTTTTAACTCCACTGAATTTTATTTTAACCCTTAATTACTTTTTGTATTTTATTGCCCGTACAAAACTTTTATGTGCCATTAAATATATTTTTTAAATGACTCGCCATGATGGCAACACATGGGAGGAGGGGTGTTATTGAATGTTTTACTCGGTTTTCCGGAAACTAAGCGCGCTACTTAGTACGTTTAGTTACAAATACTGAATGAAACCAAGCCAATATTATTTGAAAAACCTAATAACGCTAAATCTGGCAAATACTTGTGCATGTGTGTGTGTGTTTAGCTCCAATCGACATTATCATAGATAACCTGATTTAGGAATAGAATTTTGGTACAAATTGAGAAGTAACTTATCTCTAAATAGTATAAAAGAAAGTGGCTGTGAAAGTGGGAAGGAGATCGCAATATCATTTTTTTTTATCGAGACGACCCGCTCTCTCCCGTCTACTCGTGACGAGCATTGCAAAATAACCGAAACGTCGAGGTAAACATAAAAAAAAACTGGTGTGAACAATAAAGAATTTCTGTCCACGGAACAAACAAATTTATTTATCACACACATATTTATTCGAAGTGAGAATCGAACCCAAACTTTACGCCCCATAAAGAAGAATTACTTTGAGCGATTGACTGAATGAAAACTATACCTCTTCATTTCGGAAATATATTTAGCCCTGTATGCCGGGGTCTTTCTTCAACCTCGTTCACGTGTAAATTTTTATTTCGAAAATCGAATTAAACAAAGGTCAGTGTCCTCAAAATGCTACGTCGATTCCATTAAATACTATAAAAACCAGAAAATCCGAATGAAGCATTTAAATAGCCCGAGTGCACCCAGCCCGCGCAGGGCTCGCCGCCCGCCTGCAGTAGCAGTTACCGACAACGGCCTCGTAAAAACATATCGCATCCCTGTGGTTTTCAATTCACATTACACTTTTCACACAGACTAAAAAAGCACCACACCAAAGCTTGTTCTTATTTCAGTCAGTAATTTTGTAGACTGTGTCGATAAAAGCGTGTCGTCAATAAGGGATCCGCAATAATAACGAATTAAAATCAATTATTTAAGAGTGAGAATGATCCTAACGCGGGATGTTGCATCAATGGATGCATTATGACCGCAATTGGAAGTCCGCGCGGCTCTATACGGCTCAGGTACGAGTGAGCAGCTAGTAGGAAATAAAGCTGTAGTTGTGACACGTCGTAGTTGCCACGCAATAAAAGCCTTTCGATAATACTGTTATAGAAAAATATCGATAGTTTCACAACCGAAACTATTTTGTTGAAATTGGTCCGAAATCAAGATAGGGTGCCGTTAACTTAACTATTGAAGTGTGAACCCGTGCCACGGTAGCCCATTGAGAGACGACGTGCCTTAGACGTGCGGGGCCAGTTCTACGATCGTATAATAACTAAAACTTTTTTGCAGTTTTCTAAAGAACTTTAATAGCGCGTGTAAATCTGCCAAGCACGCCGAGTAGGTGTGGTAGTATACTAAGGTGTATGTGATGTAGGAGCGCCATCTAGCGAAGCTTACTGAAAGATGGCTTTGTGAAAAGCCGCTTCGGAATGGCCATTCGACTACAAGTAATTAAATGAACTTGCACTCGCACGAGCCAAGTTACGAACACACGAGTCACTTATGCAAATGGAGACGCTTTCTTACTCCGAACAAAATCTAAACACCTGTTTTTGCGCGTACACCGCTCTCAAACTTGGCAAGTCCGCCACCCTTGTAATTGACGCCCTATTGATTTATAATAAGGTTTGTTTTGGCCTGGTGAGTTTGCTAATGACAATAAGCAAATTTCTAGTAAGCTAAGTGATCTAATCGGCTAATGGTTCGGCGAATCACTCGAACGTGACTCGAGTGTGGAAGTGGTCGTCTGCGGGATTGTCTAACGTTATCGAACGTGTAAAATGAAGATGTTAATGGGTATTGATCTTAAAATAAAGATAAGATAATTAGGTAATCAAGTTTTATTTACTATAACAGTTCTTAATATATTTTTCTCACAAAAATTTGTTGCACATATCGTATCGCATACGTACGTTTAAAAAATGTATTTAGCATTTTTTTACACGACTGCCCATAAAAAGAGCGTAATGTTGTCAGGGTTCATGTACGTACTTATGTGAATTTATTTATTTCATCACACTTTTTAAATGCCTGATACATAGGTACATCATTAGAATTCGTACATCAATTCGAGTGACACTGGTTATACATTAAAAAAAAAACAATTAGCGGGCATTTGTTTTTAATTATTATTTTAAGCTTTAGGGCAGTCTACATGTATATGTATAAGCGTGCTACCAACATATGACTGCTAAGTATGTTCAGGTACACCCACAAAACATTTTCTTCTTTACCTACGACTCCTATCGGAGGTTGGTCGGGATCATTTTAACCCTAATTTTTAAGGTTGCTACTTCAAAAGGGTGAAATGTGAAGTGTGCGCCACCTATCGGCAATTATTATTCCAGTGATCTTACCTCGGCTGAGAAATCGCATCATTCTGTTTTTACAGAAACCTGTTAGAGTAAAATTTGTTTATAAAATATAAGTTTGTGAAAGACCGTAAGAATATACCGTGAACAAGACAGAACACATTTAAATGAGGTGTGGGAGCAGGGACTCGGTGCGTCGCTGCCGATCGACCTAGGACGTAACTTGGCTCTGCAAGGAAAATCTAGAATTTATACCTTTATTTTTGAAAGTATTAAATGTACATTTTTGTGTAATAAATTAAAACTCACCAGATACAGCTCCGAGGCATCATTACTTTAGAATATACATGTTTTGTATTATATTACCTAATCGCATCGATCTCAGGCAGAGCAATTTCTTTGGCATAATAATTAACTCCCTTCATTCATCATTATTTTTTTTTTTTTAAACTTGAGCTTATCTTTTTTAGGAAATTCAGAATTATATAATTATTAGTTTAAAAAAATTGAGTGGGAGAAAAAAAGTTTTTCCATGAGCATTGGAAATGGTTTACAAATCGATTTACTATTGACATTTTATATAATTACCAAAAAGTTAAAAAAATAATCTCAAGTTTTGTTCCTAAAATATTTTCATAATTTACCATTTTATTAGTCAAAACGTAGACCACGTAGATAGTTAGTGTTGTGCTACAGTGTAGCGTATCGTAGCAGCCGCTACGCCGTAGAGTCGGAACACATCGCTACGACTGATGTGAAGGACTACAACGATTTCTATAGTAGTCTTTGTAACTTTTGCATTTGAAATTTTTTGATAGATTTAGCTTTTGTTAACAACCACTAGATGACGCTTTTACTCTAGAAAGTATAAATTAGCTACAAAGAGTTTCGTACCAAAGATGACGTCGATAAGTTTTCTCCGTTGTTGCAAACAAACCAACAAACACATTTTAACTTTTTAGTACCAGTAAGAAAGCCACAAACATCACTCTGTGACTAAAAAATAGTTTTGAGCCAGTAACACTTTAGGATAATTTTAGTATAGATCTGGTTAAGTTTTAACACGCTAATTGTATTGCGTCGAGTTCCTCCGTCACTTAGCTCGGATAATGGGTAAGAGTAAGCGGCGCAGTAGACATTAACATCCGAGCTGGTAGCGTTGTGCTAATTGAATTCATAACAACTGCATTCTCTTGCTGATTGCATTAACAGGAGCACTTGCATTTAATGTTTAAATAAATACCTAATGTCGACTTTGTTTCACTTTGCCTAGTCATGGTCCTGATTAGCAAAAATGATTTGCTTTTTTTTTGAGACTGCCCCACTTCTTTCCTTATATTTTCTCGCTATATTACGTCAGACTATAATCAACAAGTTTTATTCCAAACATATTTGACCAAGTAGGCTATTTCCATTGCAGAGTTGTATGAAGATAATTAAAATACATTGTTAGACGTTTTTAAAGTTCTTGAAAGTTTAATTGAGTTTTAAGGTAATAAGGTGGTGTTCGTAATATGTTTTTTTTTTAATAATTTATATTTATGACATAAAAACGGCAAACATAGAGAAAAAAAAATCTTAAGCATAAAAATGTCACATTTTTTTCTAATTATTATAATTGCAAATATAACAATTTGGAGTAGATTGCAATTTCACCCGCAACCCTATATTTTTGAAGATAAAAATTAACCAACATGTGTTCTATTCTAGAATATGATATTTAAGTTCTTCAGAATTACATTAAACTTTGTTGAATATATTACAAAATAAAGAAGGAACAAAACGAATATTCAGTCACTTTTTATAGTTCTTTCGGCGCTTCTAGTTAGATACAACGTGTCTTTAAAGACGCCAATGATTTTTTAGGCAACACTCGTGGACGTGAAGGTCAAGCGCAAACCTATTGAATAATATAAAACATAAAGAATAAAGTGAGACCGTGCAAGTTACATCGTACGTGAAGTCGCCGCGGAAGGCGCGAACTTCGATGGAAAATAGCGAACTCTCCCCGGACTGACGCCGGCAACGCTTCCTCGGAATTCACTTCCGAATAGATTTGCTGATGTTAAGCTTGCGTTCTGAATACGGAAAATTTAAAGTCGCAAGTTTTTATGAATTGTGTGGATAAATAGTTGAAAAGAAGTGGTCGATGTTGCGGTAGCTTAGTTGGGGACCGCCCGACTGCCAATATGGAGGGGTCATGGTTTCAAATCGCACGACATGCATTCCACTCATCATCAATATCAACATCTCAGCCGTAGGACATCCACTGTTTGGACATATGCTTCCCTAATAATTTCCATGAAGACCGGTTGGAATTGGCTGCGCTTGCCGGTCCTTGGTCTCTACTCCGGAAATTTACAGCCACATCGGCCATCAGTTCTGCGTGCTATGCGTCCTGCCCATAGCGCCTTCTTTTCTAAGTTATGTATGCTAGTGTATCGTCACTAGCTTCGAACGGTAAAAATGTTGTATGGAAACTGGCATGTCTTTTTCTCAAAGATGTCTGCCAATCCGTACTTAGCTAGCGTGGTGAACTATGGCCTTACTCTTCTCTCAATGAGAAGAAGCCGCGCCCAGCAGTGGGAAGTTTTATAACATGGGACTGATCCTGAGTTGAAAGGAAAATAGAAAGGCATCTTATAGAAGCTGTAAAAAACCTGATCAAAATGCTTCCACCGAATGTGACCAGTACTATAGTCAGAGTATAAATTTGAAGTCGGTTAAAAACAAGATACACATACGTCGAAGACCTCATAATTTCAGGGCTTTGTCATAGTAAAATGTGTTTCATATCGTGAAGTACAGCGACCATCTTTCGACTCAGACAGCGTGTTCCCGTAACATAATTATTTCAAGCTAACAGTTTCTGAACAGGATTACTGAATACAGTGACCAAACTTGCACAAACTCCTACCTCGACACCTGTTCCCGAACTAACTTCCTCACTCGCTAACTAAAGAATATTGTTACAATTTAATTAATTGCTGAGAGTATGTGCTACAAACTGTATAACGACATATTACACGGCATTAGTAGCGATGCTTGCTGAAGTTTCGTATTACAAATAACTCCTTTTACCAAAATAGCTAAAAGTTTGTCGACATAATTTTGGGATTGCAAACAATGCGACCTAACCGAGGATGCTCCTCTAGTCTAACTATAGGTGGACGTGGTGTAACTAACGAGTCTGACCTCGGTGAACTCTCATTATTTTGTCGCTGAAAGTATTTCTGAGCCGATCTGACTGTAAATATTTCCCGTCACTGGCGCGCTAGAACTGCCTATAAATTGTTAAAACGATGCTTTATCCCATGGAATCAAATCATCTATAAATATTATATCATAATTTATGATGATACCTCTGTATTCCTATTTTCTACCATTTATATGTATTAAATAAAATAACACATTCATATCAAATCCTCTGAGGTTTGAAGTCTGCGAAAAGCTTTTCAGCCCAACGTGTACAGTGAAGAGGATAAAAATCAACTTTTCAACAAGTACAGACTCTATTTCACTTTGCTGAGGAAAGTTTGACGTTCTGTGAGAGTTATTACCCTAGTTTTTAGGGTTCCGTACGCAAAAATTAACAACAAGTCCCTATCATTAAGCCTGTATCGCCTCCCTTCTATCTGCCTATCTGTATTACCGTTTAATGATATATCATTTAAATTATAACATGCAACCGGCTGTTGTTTACAAATAATGTAAAGTATTATTATGTCAGACATGTTTTTAAATAACACCTAACCAGCCCAGTTTTTAAAAACTGTCCCACTGTTGAGCGCGGTTCTCGTCTCTAATGAGTAAATTTATAAAACTAGCGACCCACTTCGGCTTCGCATGCATATTTAAATTTTTTGGAAAATAATCTCTAAATGATGGTAAAAACCGTATCCAAATCCGATACGTGGTTTAGAAGTAAGGGGAGACACAGACAGACGAGGACAACGACTTTGTTTCATACTATGTAGAGATATTCAAAGGCTTTAAGGGTTTAAAGGAACATTGTTCTACAAGATATATGTTTTTTCTATCACTAGGTGTTCCATATGTTGTTGTTGTTTGTTCTGTTCTGTTTTGTGTGTTCTGAAATAAATAAATTGTGATATTTGTGACATTAATGTAAATGTTTATCTTATCGTTTTTATGCCTAAAAAATTAATTTGAATTTGATATGTATCATACGTAATTTAAAAAAAAAGTATATTATCAGTAATCTGGTTGTTATAGTACACGTTTTGTTTAGTATGGGGCTAGAAGGGGCCGATATGTATTTATTTATTTAATGCGTTCAACGCATTATCATTAGAACATACTTGTAAAAGACATCACGTTTCTTTAGTTACGCGACTAATAAGTCTAGTGTGTGTCGGTCTTGAACTGAATAAAGGAAAGCACGTATTTTAGTAACAATACGCAAAGAAATATAAGAATGGGATATAACTTTATTGTACGCATACATATAAAACACGGAAACAAAAAGTATTAGCGATAATACAACGGTAACCTTATAGCCTAAAGCTAAATAATGTGTATTATGTTACGGATTGACATACGGAACTCTCGCCGCGCGAGTCCGACGCACACTTGGCTGGCTTTTCTATCAACAAACTGTATTAGGTATTCTATGGTTCATGATAAGTCTCTTTTATTGTAATGTGTGGCGTTATGTTCTCCCACTGCTGGGTAAAGTTTCAATGTATGTTCGCACCAGAAATGTAAGTACAACTCGATTCAATTTCGGGTAACTTTTGATGCAGTCAAACCTAATCCTCTTTAATGCCTTAATTGTGACAGAGGGTGGTAATCGAATGACACACGGGCGGCTCTGGCTGTAAAATTGAAATCGAGATAAGCTACAACTAAATGAATGTTGCAGTCACGCGTTAGTTCAGCCTCCGATTGCATAAGCATCATTTGTATGTTTTAAAGATAATAATTATCAAACCAATATTATAAATGCGAAAAGTTATGCGTGAATGATTGCACGAATTACTTCTTTATGCTGTAACGGAGCAATGAATGCGAGCGACGAATTAGAGACAAGAGCTTTATTTTAGGATTAGTAAGGATTAGGATTAATTTAGTTTATTTTCCCTTCTGTATGTAAATGTTTGGTGTGCACAAATAAATAGTTAATCAATTAATCGCTTGGCTATTTAAGTGCCTGAAAATTTTAATTTTTATTATCTACGACTTTTTTTGTTGTGAAATTAATGAGACAAACGACTTGCTCTCCTGTTGGTAACACATGTCCATGACCATTACAGCGCTACGCAGAACTTTGTGTAACAAACAAAAGTCTATGGCATCGCTGCTTTAGCGCTTATTCCTTTGAAACTTTCGATGGTTAGTCTCAACAGCCCTGTAATTTCGTTAGCTACCCTTCAACCCGGAGCACAGTAATGTTTACATGCTACTGCTTGGCGGAAATATACTATATAATATAATATACTGCGGTGGTACCTACCTAGACGACTTCCTGCTAAGGAGATTTGCCATCAAGTAAACATGTGATATAACTATACCACAACACGCACACACAACAATAATTTAAAACATCAGTAGGGACTGATGTTTTAAATTATACTTAAATGTATCCGAGACCTTAAACTTAACTCTAAACAAGTAATAGTTCTAACCTAATTGTATATAAAATATAAATATATAGTGAGTATTCTGCTGTAGCCTCTGCGCCACTAAATAATGTACAACGTGCACATAGATCCCTTTAAACTAGCAAAGATAAACCCTTAAAATACCTTCATTAATCAAACCTTATCCTGAAGTAAAATAAAAAAGTATATGCCCAAAGAAATTTCTCGAAGCACCCTCGACGCCTCATTTCTCTCGCCCAATTAGACCTCCGTACTTCTTGCGAGTTTGTCCACGGACGCCGTTCCTGATGTACAATCATACAAAAATAACAAAACACAGTGGAACCTTGTCACAGTAAAAACAAACCTAAACGGAAGGACTCAGTCGATAGAAAATATTTCCTTCCCGCTCTGTCTTTAGCGTAATTTTCCTACCACTTCTCTCGCTCTAAAAGAGTTCTTTGAGTCCGCCGACTTAAATCTGTCATCTGCGTTAAGCCATAATCTGCACCTCTGTTACGAATATAAGCGCACCAAAAGCGAGCCGAGCTTAAGATTTCTTGTTCCGAAAAGGTTGTCAAAGGTTTTGTTATTTATGGAGTCGCCTACAATCTCAAGTTGGACGATTTGTCATGCCCTTTGATTACGTTTCTGTTATTGTAGATATGAAAGGTGTGTCAAAGATAAGAGCCAATTTTTTTTCTCACAAAAAGCTTGCATAGGTAGTTTTATAACGAGCCTAAAACGTTTCCGAAATACAGACCGAGGGCACCGAGTTAGTGCCGGCTGTACCTCGCGGGTCTCCCGCGCAAGAGCGTCCCGGCCGGTTTATATCGTGGAATAAGTAATTCCACGAAAAAGAATAGTTGCAAAAAGTATCGTCATAGAAATGTATGCTTTTGTACTTATACTATACTTACAAACAGTAATTATACTATTATCAGAACAAAAGGTAGCCTTAGTAGTGGTCCAAGTTATTAGGAATCTACCTTCACTTACAATTATGTTAAAAATGTTCAGTCGTTTTTAACTTGAGATAACATACCAGCGATGTGAACAACAACGTAGCTATGTTATTGTGAGTGTTTTTAAACAAAAACAAGCGTTTGGGAGAAGACGATTTTTTTGTCATCTATTGTGTTGTTGTTGGTAAGTAGATTAGCTTTACCTACTAGGGCGCGTAGAATATCAGCGCTGGGCACACCACTTAATATGACCAGTATTACGCTGAGGTGAGCCCCTACTTTGTAACTATTCCTAATTTGTCTTTGTGCGTTTGTTTTTTTTTGTGTTTGGTATACGGTTATATGGTTACAAAATTAAAACTTTCTTTCACGAGTTTTTGCATTTAAAATATAAATGCAAAATAACTATTTATGGAACTTTAGGCTATACTAGATACCGCTGTACTAATTTAAAACACGACTCTTTTTCACGGCGTCTAGTATGCTCCATTTCATTGGATAAATAGAAGAAGTTTGGCGGTACCTACTAGGTTTTTTTCTACATTTGGTCCTGCGAGCCAGAAAGCTCCGCACAGTGAAATATAATGGCTATGGCTATAACGGAAGAAACTGTCTCCATGTTGAAACTTTAAACTTGAACAACAGCAACACGAGCGATTTAACAGTTCACAAACGCACCCATTAACACAACAGAAACTTGAGGTATCTCTCGAAGTTCAATTCGCGACTTACCTCGCCTCGCCTTATCTCGCCTCACCTGCCTCACTTTGCTTTACGTGCCTTGTTGTTTCAGTTCAGTGAAACTGCATTTACGTTTAAACTGACTTCAAAGTTGCTTAAGCAGTAACAGCTGGGTGTTGAGTATGTGAAGTGGGCGGAGCGTGAGTCTCAAGTTTTTACACGACTGCCCAAAAATGACTGTAGCTTTATTAAGTTAAAGTATGTGGTATACTAATTCCACCACGTCTCCTGATTCTTACTAAATTCAAGTACTATTAGCTACTCGAATTTAGTAAGATATTATAATATGACAAATATGAGGCACGATTTTGTCAAAAAAGTTCATTTGTTTAAATCAGTCTAATCTGTAGGTTACCCTAAGTAGTCGCTGTTTTACTCTACTTAAGAATGTTATTAATACTGCATTAAAAAAAAAAATTATTAACAGGTTATTAAAATGTTAAATGTTATTAATTGTTATGTGTTTGACCACAGCTCACCTGATATTAAGTGACTGTGTGGTCGAAGATGGTAATCACAGCTAGCCTGGAATAGACCAAGTAAAGTGAAATAAATGTGGTGAATGCCCTGAAAAAGTTATTGTGTGGGCATTTCGTTTTTTTTACTACTGTTTGTATTGCTTTCTATAATTTATTAAACTTTTCGCGAAATATGTAGAATAGATTGCATTATCTGTAACTTTATGTTGTTATTTTTTCATCAAAATATAACAAATCTTTGCTGGAATATAAATTGAATAATATATAAATTTCATTATCGCCAGCTGGATAGCTTTTGAAGTTAGCATTAATATGTGGGTGTGCTGTCTTTGTGATCTAAATATAATTCTCACCTCAGTTTCTTTTTACAAGTTTTTATTTATAAAGCAACATTCGTATTTAGATTTGTATGAAAAAATTTGAAAATTTGCAAACCATTTTTACACCACTTGTTGGTATCGATTGAGCTGATTTTTTTAAGTACAAATCCAACGAAAAAGTGATTGAAGTATGCGGTAAGTATCAGATCTTTATTTTTTACACTTTGAGTGTGCTAAGTGCAACATATACAAACCTATAAGTAATTTGGCATTTAATAACTTACCTCTGAAACTTGAAATCCAAAGTCTCGCGGCTGAAACTGCAAGAATACAAAATAGTTTAGAATCCATCGCTGTGTTCTTAAACGATAATTCGAACAAGTTCGTTCTTGTGGATGCAATGCGAATATAAGTTAGACCTCGCGTTTTACTTAGCTTTAACTTAGGCAAAACTTACCTAAGCTCACACATTGAGAACTTCTCATATGCGAGATAGAACCCAACTTCTTGCTTATTAACCGCTTATTGTTCGCGTATGTTCTACGCATAACTACAACTAACTTTGTGTATTGTTAAAGTGCAAAGCTGGAGGACAAATCTTCACAATAATGATTAAATTATTTTACATAAATATGTAGTAGAAATTACATTACTCATTTATATTTTTGATATGGGTGTCTTCAAATCAAGAGTAAAGAGGTTTCTTATAGGTAAGCGTGATCCATTTGAGACCACATCGTTACTTAACAGGATGAGGTCAAACGCGAACTTATTTCGTATAAAAAAACATTATGCTGCTGGAATAACTACTTCATGATTATTTATTTGCGAGTTTAATGTGCCTATTCCAACTTTCCCCACAGACATAATATGCCAACTTTGTTGGTTCGTCTTCTAATAAATAATGCATTACAACTTGTAGCTGTTCTCAGGTGTTGAGTTCAACAAGAAATGCATACCATGACGTAATACTCGTAAACTAACCATTATGGCCTACACTAACCATTAACTTAGAGAATCTAATGAAATTGATGATTTAAATATTTATCCGGAACTGAACATGGTACCTCATCGTACGGCAGCTACTCTATCGCCAAGTCATACGAGCTGCCTACATAATTCAAATGCTTCCAAATTTTACTTGCTTTGTTTGTATAATGTTGTTTGTTAATCGGTCTAATATTGGTGTAAGCTTCAGATACTAAACTCGAAGCCAGTAATGTTAATCTAATACCTTTAAACGAGCAATTCTTGTATATAGGTATGTATAATCCGAATCTCGGAAACGGCTCCAACGATTTTAATGAAATTTAGTATGCAAGGGGTTTCGGGGGTGATAAATCGATCTAGCTAGGTTTCATTTCTAGAAAACGTCGTTTACCAAAAAAAAAAACCGAGCCGAACTCGGTCATCCAGGTACTAGTTATAAATGACAACTGTTGGGCAACTTGGTAAAGTCATAAAATAAAGTGTCTTGAAGCCAAGATCTTGGCTTCTGCGCGCACGCGATGGCGCGGTGCATCCCGAATGGAAGCGGGTACGCGGTTGTAGACCTCTCCGACTTGACTTCCTAGTTGGTCTTTCTTTTTATTACTGCGAACATCCAACGCGCTGTGGACGCCCCGGTGTTGAAATTTATCTATGTTTGTATAGGTAAACCAGGGCAGCTTGGTAAACGAACTCGGCGACGGCAGAATCTGTCATAGGCTGGTAAGCACTCAATGTCGCCTGTAGATATCTGCGATAGTGTGGCACCGCACTATCGTGGTCAACCTTTTGAGATATTCAAAAGCTTAGGTCGTACGCTTCGCTAACGTTATGTGTGGAGTATGCATTCACGGAGTATTTAATATGTTTCGCGAAGAATTACTCGCACAACATTCGGCATTCCTGCGGGCCGCAGCGCTGTGCCTTTGTGCGGAGCTCGTTGCAGCCACACTGCATTTTAAATTAGATTCCCTTGCCTCTGGACATGTAGTCAAATAGGACGTTGAAATTTTAAGAAATGAGCTACTAAAATAAATTTTTGATACAATTTAGTATTATATATTATTATGTATTGTTAAATTGTCGTATATATTCTCTCGCCGTGTTACCGCTTTGTCTTCAAAGTGAGTTTGAACTTGAACATCGGCTCAAATATCTGGGGTTCTTTAGTGGATTTCCGTTGAGACCAAAAAAAAATTGAGAATGTTGACTGGTTAAGAGTAGTTTTGGTTTTGTTATCTACATTTCTGCAATACTTATCTCCTCTGATATTACAGGTGTGGTGAAGTTGAAGACATTCGCTTACCGTCTAACTTACCACCTCCGTATACTACCGTTGCAATTGCATAATATTTTGCTATAACTTGTAACTGTAATGTGGTTAATAATTAATAATAATTTGTATTTGTAGCGACCAAAAGGGACAGCGACGGCATAAAATGATTTAAAAAAAAATAGGATACCCGTATTTAAAAAGTTCATTTTTTTTAAACAGTATTAGTTTATTAAAGTTCAGAATATCAAGTAAAATAAGACTCTACCTCCACATAAATACAGCAGATAAACGTTTATTACATGAGAGGCTAAGTGTCAATAAAGAGTAAGTCTTACCCTCTATCAACGAAACACTTACTTCCCAATAACCGAACACTTATTCCCTAATAACCAATCACTTCCTCTTGATCTCGTTCACACCTCCGATTCCCGAAGTTTCGACGCAAACTATACCGGTATTGCATTAAAGCCGCCTCGAGATAACAGGCTTCTGGAAATGAGCTCTGCTGTGGACTGCAGTACCCTAACTTAAGCAATTGCAAATATTTTCCTTAAAAAAATCTGGCAATTTAATACCAAAGGTATTAATATGTCATATAAGTAGTATACCAGAGTAAAAATTGCATTTTTTTTTTTATTATTGTTAACAGCTTATGTATTTGACCACAGCTGACCTGATGCTAAGTGATGGTGGATTGAGTCAAGGATTCCTAGACTGGAATGTAAAAAGCAAAGCATGTTCCGAATAAGCCCCGTTTTTGTAAACTGCCCCTCTTTCTTCTCATTGTGAGAAGGGTAACGGCGTAGTCCACCATGCTAGTCAAGTGCGGGATGGCAGACTTCACACATTCTCGAGAACTTTTTTCTCAAGGTTATATCATAATCATCATCATCTACAGCCTTCTTTATCACCACTGCTGGGTAAAGGTATCTCTCTCGTTATGCCATCTGCCTCGGTCCTCTGCCAATCTGGTCCAGGTGCGACCCGCGACAATGTGGTCAACCCACCTTGCGGCTGAACGACCAACGCTCCACTTACCTTGGCTAGGCCACCACTCTGTTGCAACCTTACTCTACCCGTCATCACTTCGTCTAGTAACGTGTCCTGCCTAGCTCCACTTGAGATTCATAGAGCTACGATACCGACGTCTTGAACTGTCGTTCGTCTCCGGATGTCGGTATATAGTACAAGGTCATATACTGGGCTATTATTGAAAATGTATTTTTGGTGATTTTTACGGTTTCGTACCCAAAGGGTAAAACGGGACCTTATTACTAAGACTCCGCTGTCCGTCCGTCTGTCTGTCTGTCCGTCTGTCACCAGGCTGTATCTCATGAACCGTTATAGTTAGACAGTTGGTATTTTTACAGATGATGTATTTCTGTTGCCGCTATAGCAACACATACAAAAAAGAAACAGAATAAAATAAATATTTAAGGGGATCCCATACAACAGACATGTTTTTTCCCCGTTTTTATAGATTATGTCACGGTACCCCTCGTGCGCAAGTCTGACTCGCACTTGGCCGTTTTTGTTTGTTTCTGTGGAGGAAACGCATTTTCTTACTGAGGGTTGAGTATTTTGCGTGCTGATATAGTATTAAGCTCCTCATCCCGTTTCGTCTGACGCACACCGTTGCAAGATTGGGTACTGTCGCACACGATGTCGAAAAGCAATACAGGCTTTCTGAAAGGGCAATACAGGTCAGATAGCAGCGCCATTATTTTTCTCATTAGGGCTCGATATCTCGGCGGAGCGGGCGCGGACGCGGCGGCTAATCTCCCTCCAATAGTGGAGATTAAAAGATGATAGCGGTAATAGGTAGCCTGTTTGAGGGCGATTGAGGAGCGCTGCGGGAAATCGCTTCTCTAACGGCTTATTTGTAGCGCGCGTACACTACACGACGAGGAATAATTATTTAGGAATAACGGAAAATAGAAATAGAAAATTTGCCGTGGTGGTGCCGGCGTAGGAATAGTACCCCACCCTCTCGACCCGTGGTTGCCGTAAGAGTCGGCTAAGGGATGTAATCCGGAAGATGGGCAGCAGCGTCTTCCTTGAACAATCACACCTAACTGCGCTCGCCAACCCGCCTGCCAAGCGTGGCGAGTATTGGCAAAATCCCCCCAGGAGGAGGCCTATGTCCAGCAGTGGACGACCTATGGCTGATGATGTGAAGGGAAAACAGTCAATGCTAGCGAGATATATCTCGTAAAGAATCCTTTAACTTTCTTAAAGAAAAACTAAAGATTATAATTTATGTAAGTAAAATAGTTATTCTAGTTTTAGATTATTAAGTAGCTAGTTTACGCCCGCGGATTTGTCCGCGTTGACGTTAGAATTGGATCCAGAGAGAAATGAAACGTTTGTAAGTAATAAAAAAGCGTTAGTATTATCTCATGAAACTTGTGCTGTTTTATTAGCTAGATTAAGATAAAGGATACCTTTTATCCCGGAATAATATTCCATAGGACGTATCTGTGCCAAATTTCAAGCGGATACATCTTTTAGTTTGTTTTTTAATAACCTAACCTAACATTTTTCCGAGATAAAAAGTATTTTACTATGAAAACTGACGTGGTTTTGACATATTTTTGTTTTTCTTTCCGATATAATCGATAATAAATAATATATAATACGTGAGTAATCCCGCATAAGAAAAAAATATTCTTTATGTAAATCCAGGAAATAAACTGTCTGTGTGCCAAATTTCATCCAAATCCGTTCAGCCATTTTTGTGTGACTCAGTAATGAACATCCAAACATTCACATTTATAATATTAGTAGGATTTGAATCATACTGAAATTGCAACTAGTAGCGCTTAACGGTTTCACTCGCTATAATATTAAAAAGTACGCTGTTCCGAGTCCAATTTTTCCTGTGCAATTTGCATTAATGTCACAAGTAGACAAGGAAAATGATTACTTAGTATTTTCTGTCAGTCAGTTAGTCAGTCAGTCAGTCAGTCAGTCAGTCAGTCACCTTTGAGTTATATATATTTAGATAGAATACTAACATAATTGTTTTTGTAAATACATTCCTATAATACATACAGAACACCTATATATATCTCTCTTTCTCTATATCTCTATATATACATATATATCGTCATGTAAATATTTGTCCTGCGCGGGAATTTAACCCACGATCTATTTATCTCTTGAAGCTACCATTACATTATACACTACCAATGAGCTAACAGGGCCGACGATTACAGCCAAAAAGTAAAAGTATTTAAAGCTGTCTATTTTATTTTTATGTAAAAGTAATGAGACGAACGCAACTCCCTCCTGATGGTCAGAGATAACGCCTGTCCATGGCCATTGCATCGATACAAAGAACTTTGAGTAGAAAAAGTAGTCTAGGGTATAAAGTTGCTTTGGTGCTGATTACTTGGAGGCTTTCTAAAGTTAGTCACAACAGCCCTGGTATTTCGCTGGCTGCTATACCCTTCAAACCGGAATACAGTAATGTGTACACACTACTGCTTAGCGGGAGAATATGTGGTACAACGGTGGTACTTGCCTAGACGACTTTCTGCTAAGGAGATCTACGGCCCAGAATGCCGAATCTCTGTACGAATTTTCTTGTAAGAGCTTTAAATTTCCAACAACATTGAGACGATAGAGCTATTCAGAGGAAGACAATGCTGATGTATATATTCTTTGAATTAAGCATTTGCACCACAATCAATATTTAAATAATTCCAATTAGGTGTTAATTATTGACACTCAATAATGGACGGCCGAACGCGATTGTCGCGTTGAAGCGACCGTCCGTGCATAATGGCGCTCATCAAACATACACTGTAGCGTTACCGCGCGAGCGGAGGCGCCGATTACGCCCAATTGATATTCATTAAAACAGTCCAATTAGCGACGGACCTGCCGTTCAAACATTCTGGGGCGAGACGGGGAGGAACCACCTCCAAAACTTGCTCACATTTTGACATTACTTGTGGAGATGGGCAAATTATTTGTTTCGATAATAAGATTGTGTTATAGATAATAGTAACTTTTTTTTATGATTGACAGGCTAGGTGTTTGACCATAGCTCACCTGATGTGAAGTGACAATGTGATCGAAGATAGCAAACACACCTAGCTTGGAATGGAACTGGCTCTCAAGTAAGGCTACCGGAATGCACCGTTAGATGCTCGGTGACAGATTTTCTGCTTGAGGGTAGTAGCCAGCCAGCCTAGTACTAGAAAGTATACACGGCCAAAGCGCCATCCTTACATGGTGGATATTCCCCACGTACAGACTAAACGCTTCGATTCCACATTCTTAATACGTACAGCGAGGATGTGGAACTCTCTGCCGGCGTCTGTTTTTCCTGCTAAGTACAACTTGGGTGTCTTTAAATCTAGAGTGAACAGGTTTTTTCTAGGTAAGCGTGCTTCATCGTAGACTGCATCCTGCTTGACATCAGGCAGGGCGTGGTCAAACGCAAACCTATTTAGTATTTAAAAAAAAATGCTATGGACAATGAACTATAGATAATGCTGATGTCTTACCTGGGAACCGAACCCACGCCCTACAGCTCTTATAGCAGGTATATTACCAAATAAGCTGGGGTGTCATTTTAAGTTCATTCTTTACAACAAAATAAATTTGACAAAGCATTTTAGTCTTAAACCTTCATTTTACTGCCGAAGCTATCGTATGAATAAGCGTAGGTTCCACCAATTACAATTTCGTTTGTATTTTCACGTTGTCACCTACAATTAGCAATGCACGGGCTACCACATTCTGTCAGAGAGAAAAACTTCCAATTGATTCCATTCCCGTTCCAGGCTCACAGCAAACACTTGAAACACATACTAATTACGATTTTACTACAGAGTTGTTACAGTTCGTAATGACTTGTCAGACGGCCGTGTTGTAATTGACATTTTAAAAGACAGCGTACTACTTTACAGGAGCGTAATAATATTAAAAAGTACGATGTTCCGAGTCCATTTTTTCCTGTGCAATTTGCATTAATTTTACAAGTAGACAAGGAAAATTATTAATTAGTATTTTCTGTAAGAGTATTTTGCAATATGTAAGGAGTTCTTATAATAATTATCGTGTCAACGTCTGGTTGTAAAAACTGCGGTGTGTCCGTTCCTATTTGCGACAGCCTTGAGTTCTTAGCGCCGGAACAGTTCCTCACTTTATACCAAGTTCTATCGTGCATGAAGTAGGTACTGTTCTCACCTTTGGAATGGATCGGCCAAATACCAGCTTGAGGCGTTTGAGGCCATCGAGAACATGCCAAGAAACTGATAAGCAATGCCTCACTTGTTCGGAAAAGGCTCCAAAGCCTTGAGTATCAACGCAAAGTTACAAGTCTATCAGTTTTCTACCGGATACAGTGGAGTGTGCGGTTCAGATCTACATGGCCTAATTCCCCCCTGCCCATTCTTATATCGGACAGCAAAAGCTTTAAAAAGCGGCACCGCTTCATGCTAATGTTCCAAAAACTCGAACTAAACGGTTTGAATCTTTCATTGAACGAAACGCTAAACAATTGAATTTGCTGCCCGAGTGGTTGTTCCTTAATTGATACAATCTGGGTGCCTTCAAGTCGCGAGTGAATCGGTTTCTTCTAGACGAGCGTGCTCTACCATAGACCACATCTTCACTTAGCGAGCTGGCGGTCAAACGCAAGCATATCCATGGAAAAAAAATACAGGATCATTTATTTGACTCTGCTTAAACCATGTGCTTCGAATTATGATTTTGTGATTACTTTATCTGCAAAGTTATTGATATACACACAACATTAACAAGTTATTAATGTTTCAGTTGACGCCCAGACCTTCGTTTCGCTTGGCAAGTAAAATTCTGTGTTAATTACGTAAGTCAGTAGTCGAGATTCAACTTTTATACCTATGCTATCGTATTTGTGGATTTTTATTAATTTAGTATTTCTTGTCCCTCATTTCTTAGGAACGTGGTCTTTGGAACCCTTTAAACGAAGAATCTGCCTCCATCGTCTTCGGTTCGGAGTAGCCCTCACCACCTGGTAGAATTTAGAAGAGGAAGTGGCTTCTTTCTCTTGGTCAGACCATCGTGTTGGCGACGGGCCTCGTGTAGTAATTTAGAATACATAATCAACAAGTAACAGTTTCTATCTTTGACACGTAAACAGCACTAAACGCGGCGGGCTTGTTATACCTTGACCCATGTTACATTGTGTTATTCCTTATTATTTTTTAATGAGTAAATAAACTTGATCATAAACTAAGAGTAAGTGACTCATTAAAAACTTTTCGATATATAAAACTAGAGTAAGAATAATTAGTACAAAAGTAATTCAACAAAAACATAATGACCACCTTGAAAATCATAGGTTTGATATCGTACCTATTTGATATTTATCTTTGGTGTGAACAATAAAAAGTTGATATATCTAGCTATATATTTTTGACTGAAAAAGAGATGGGTGCCTCCATGAGGTCCGCCGCCGGGGCTCGGCCCCCGCCCCCGGCTGTGCTGCTGGTTATTCAGTAAGTATCGTAAATCGATTTACTGCCAGAATATGTGAGTGAGCGTGCAAGGTCACGGCGCTCCGGCGGTGTTATTATTCCGGCTCCGTAGCGTAATGCCGTAACTGAGCATTACATATTCGTCACGGCGAGGGATAAAACTTCATTTATGACTGCCACCTCTGTGTACCAACGTGTAAGAAAGGTATTTCCTTCCACTTGAGCGTGAAAAGAAATTGAATTGACTTCAGATATGCGAGTGTTGGTAGCGATATTTACGATACAACGAACACCGATGTAAATACGTTTTATGGCAGCAATTATTTAATAATATGACATCTGACAGGTTTCCAACAGCGTATACTCTGACATTTTAGCTTGCAGAACCTACACAGCATCTCAATTGATAGCAGTTAGCAACCGATATTACGAAAATATAATTAAACGTTCCTCTCTTGTTATTCGTTCCCTATTCTACTCCAAAATGCATAATATGACAAGTACGAGAAGAGTTGTGATGCTGTCTGGTAGACTGAATATCCCGCTCGTGATGTTTGTGATAAGAGTCGGCAGGTAGCTCCGGACGCGCTGTTGCGGCTGTAAATCGAGGCGGGTACAAGGGCGAATCTTTTTTACGAGATTTACCGACGGGATTCGAGCTGCCCGCGGTACGCTTGCAAGGATTTGGGCGAGGCGCAACTTATAAGTGAGAGGCGAGTATACACAAGTAGTAATAAAAAAAAACGTAGGTATAAGGATCGCCAGCAACGGTAACAGCCTCCTCCAATTTGTTACACTTTAATATGTTTTTGGCAATTCTGGACCAAAGCTTTCCTGCGACTTGTACTATATCGTCATGCCATCTTTGGAAAGGTTTGCCTGGTTTATGCTTATTGTCCTTTCACTGGATGCATAAGAGAGCGTCACGCCGTTTGCCGTAACGGCATACGAGTCAGTTTTACTGCTAAGGCAAGCCGCGCAGATGTTTCACATCAAAACAGCGATATATTTAGTTCATCGCCTTGTCACTTATGCCACATCCCATCCAAAGGTCTCAAAGTCCAAAGGCGAATCTCCGCAAAGAACAAAGGTACCTACAGAATAATATACCGTTTGTTACCGCCGCGCGTCGGCTCCGACGTCGGAAATATTTGAACGCAGGCTAATAATGTCGCCTACCTTTATTTTACCTATGAAGGTAAATTGAGCTGTCACAATAAATTCTGTGTCATTTCCAGACGGTGACGTAAGAATGCTCAGCGAATTCCTGGGAAATAAATTGAATGAATGAACTTACAAATGTATTTTTAAACTTGCTAGGGTGTTTCAGAGTTTCAGTTTTAAGCACATTTTTTTACACGACTTACCAAATATGGATTGTAATGTCGTTTATGTACCGTAACTTGTAACAAACGCCTGAATAGATTTGGATATATGGGGCATCGTTAGAATCCTCACATCTTCCTGAGTGACACAAAAAGTTTTATAATATATATATTTTTTTATAAGAAATAGGCTGACGTTTGTCCGCCATCTCACCTGATGTTAATTGATGATGATGCGGTCTAAGATGGTGCACGCTTGCCTAGAAGATACCGATTCACTCGACCCGACTTGAAGACACCCAGATTATATCCAACGGGGAACAAAAGGCATACGTGTCTATTTATTTTCTTAATTACATTTGTTAACGTTGGTTTACTGTTTCTTTAGAGCTTTAGTTGATAAAGACTCAATTCAGACATTCAATTGCTTTTTAAAATATATTAATTTTTTTATCTGCCGTAAACTATATGCAAAGTACATGTATGTATGTGCGTTCTATCAGCAGCTAAAATATTTGTAACATTTAAATATTGTAAAACTTCAAATTTATGAAACTAAATTAATTAATTAACTTTATAATCGGACTTTTAGTAGAGGCTACTTCGAACACCCAAACAAACATACTTCGCTCCTCATTATGTTAGTACCTAGGTACATTCTACTAGTATTAATAAATGTAGTCATTTGGATTTGGTTTATGCCAACTATCGTCAATTAATGGACCCCATCCAATCAATAACAAAATATATTTCCAATAAAGGGAAATAATAATTAAGTCTTGGAGACCTTGTCTTCATGGACCTCGTGAGAGTATTTGCGGATTTGAAGACGTCGCGGTGAGCTCTGTTTGCTGGAATATTCCTGACGCCGTGGAAGAGGACTCCATTGAGGAAGGGGTCCATAGCGCACCGGCGCATCTCGGCACTCTACCCGCTCCCACCCCGCGCCCGCGCACCAATCGCTATCATGACGCGGCGGGCGGCCCGTAGTGCGAAGCAAGACGAGGCCGCGCGCGAGTTGTACTCAGCTTCGTCTCCTTGAAGAAGGCCACCGGATGTGGCCGAACCTGTAGTCGAAGTTTTCGATATAATTAAACGAAAGTAATTCCGCATAAGTAAAACAAAATATCAACAATACAAGTACCACTAAACCGAGATTCGAATCGATATAATTTTAAAGTGGTCTTCAATCTCAATAGCTGTGTTTGGCCCCGTTGTTAATGAGGCCACAGATTAGTTCGGGAATAAAAAGTTTCATGGACACAAGGCTAGTTCTTAACGACAGCGTATTAAGGGATTTGTAGAATACACATTTCTGTAAAATTTTGTTCGATTGTAGAAGGAGTGGATTACAAAAGAGATTTCGGAGTTATGATAGCTCAGTGGAAACGCCATAGGACGTGAGTTCAAGTCTCAACATTGAGCTTGAGCTGTTGGTGAAGGAAAGACATCGCGAGCTTAGTTTGCTTAGTTAGGGGATAGATGGTGCTATGTTAAATGTTATTTATTTATTATTTTATTTATAGGTACGCAGCAGTGGGCGATTTATACAAATAATGTTGTCTAAGAGTAAGCAAATCAAATTAAATGTAATGGTAATCTGGTGTATGTAATGTGTATATACTTGTCTCAATCTGTCTTATTGATATCTTTTTCTCGTGTCGTGGCTTGTTCAAGATTTTGTTTATGTAAAAGTAATGAGACGAACGAGACGCTCTCCTGATGGTAATAGGTAACGCCTGTCCATAGCCATTGCAGCGATACACAGAACTTTGAGTAGCAAAACAAAGTTTTGGGTATCGTTGCTTAGGCGATCATTGATGATTATGCAATGATTATGCAAAGTAGTTTGTGTTAGTTTTTCAGAACCATGTGGAGTCTTAAGGCTAGGCTGTGCGGCAGTACACTATTAAGGTCACTGCTACACTAGCATGCTCGCATCCATCACCACAACCCGCGGCTTTAAGCAGGCATAGATGTGGTTTGTATCGACCTCATGGCTGCAAGCGCTCACGAAAAAACTACGCGAGAGTGAATCTTATTGCCTAGGCATACGATATATAGACGCGTAGCTATTTCCTAAGTGTCTACCAGGAATCGTAATAAGTAACTCAGAGTATGGGAGCTGGTCACGTCAGAAAACTTTAGGCCTGCTCTAGTCCAGATGATCGCAAGTTCGACTGACCAATTAAACTTTGCTGATGCCCCGTGAATGAATGCACACCTAAGGCAGCACCGACGCATCATCACCTAAACAGAGGATTGTGCTCAGAGGTCAAACGTCTAGCAGCATGGCGCACACTCGAGGCTCGGGGCCAGTGTGCCATGCCTTTATCGGGCTCATCTTTATTCGGCGTCGACAGCTCAGCGCTAATGAGAAAAATAATGACGGCTTCGTCACAGACAGCGTTAATCAACACCTGCCTCCCGCGCGCCGCCTGCGGAGGTTTTCAGCTCCCATTTTCGATTTATCGTAGGGTTTTGAAACATTTCTGTGCCTATTAACCTATTTCGGAGTACTCGTTACAAAACCATCGAAATTGAAACACTAGATTGTGTCGAATGCCCAATTTGAGAACTTACTGTTTAAGATAGCTGGTTGATTCAGACGGCACTTTGCGGGAGTTCATCTTATGGCATTCTGGTGATATCTTTACTGTATTTGCTAATAAGTTTCGCTCGCCCGGAGATACACTTCTTGAGGATGCCGCGAGAAGAGGGATAAGGGGACTTCATTACTGTCGTGTAGAGGAATAAGGGTATTAATAATTTTAATTTATAAAAATTAATTTGCAAAATAGGTTTTTTTATTTATCATAAAATCAAAAAAAAAATATGTGAAGGAAACTAAATAAGCTAAACCTTGAATTTGTTACATAAGTGAAGCTAACGGGAAACTTTACGTACTTACGGCAGTTTCCTCTGCCAGCCACGCATAGTGGAGATACATCGTTACCTATTTTATTATTGAATAAACAGGCCGAAGAGGCCTCCATAAATCACGCAATTTCCTTCAAAGTTTGCTTTTATCGCCGACACCGCGCTACCGGCCAGAATCCTCAAATCCCAACACATAACAAAACTTCGCATCGATTGACACTTTTATCTACGAAATGCGATAAAACACTACAACACTGCTACCTTATATGCCGAGCTGAAGGGGTGCCACTATCCTATTTTTTACTATATTAACAGCTTGAAACTCCAATCATTTTAACATTTTCCGAAGTTTTTTTTTAAAGAGAAATTGACAGATAAATAATCTGTTGGTTTGACACAAACATTCTGCAACTAACGGTGATATCGTCAAGGTGTCGAGGCACACTTGGAGACATATTTTAAAGGTGCCCTTTAAAGTATCTATAATACTACATATTGTGGGAATAATTCCATATAAGTGCACAGAAGAAATAGGTGCGAAAACTATAAAATGTGGAATTTCCTGTTTATTAGCGACATCTGGGTGAGATTTTTGACGGTGACGAAAAATGTGATAGTGGAACTCCAACACAAGAATAAGGAATCAAGAGGGCCTAGACAAAATAACATTCCATTAGCGATAACAGTCTGCTTGGCGGCAGAATATCCGATGCTACGGTGGTACCTACCTATTCTGGGCCTATTTATTTTATTTTTTTATGATGAGAATTATCAAAAGAACGACTTGGTTTTTTGACGGTGAAACATAACGCCAGCTCATAGCCCTTGCGGCGGTACCTAGAACTTCGAAATACGAAAATCGCTGCATCAGCGCTCATTCTTTTGATGAAATGTAAGTTTTATTAGACCGATAATTTCACTAGCGTTACTCGAGCAGGTGTTCCCTGATAGATGCAATCGGGGTGTCTTCAAGTCGCGAGTGAATCGGTATCTTCGAGGCGAGCGTGCTCCACCGTAGACCGCATCTTCACTTCACTTAACATCAGGTGAGATGGCGATCAAACGCAAGCCTATTCATCATAAAAAAGCTTGAAAACTAAGCTCCAACCAGCACACACTACTGCTTGGTGATAGAATATCCTATACCGTGATGGTAAAACAACGCCTATGTTACCTTAAAATAAATTTAAAAAATACTACAATCCCAGGGGAAACCTTTCTTCACACCATTAAAAACCAGGAAAAGACATAAATTAGTTCCAATTTCGTCCACCAGCACAGATAAGTTGGCGGCGTAGTAACAGGGGTCAGGCGATGTAAACTGCCGGCGTACTCAATAAATAAACTGGGATTCTTTTACGGAACAAAAGTTTCGTTAAAACAATTACGTCAACAAGTTTCCAGATTTAGAGCGAGGCTGCGAAGCGATACAGCTGAGGTCTGCTTGGACAGTAGTTCCCTCAGAAAGTGAATTAGGATTTTACTTAAAATTGTCTTCAAGTTAGATACATAAAATTAGATTCAAATTAAATCAAATCTTCGTCGCTGTTGTAACCGAAACGACTTTGAAGCGGAAATGCATTAAAAATATAACTCTTCAATACTTAATATTTAGAATGGTTTAAAAACATCAAACTTCTTTAGCTGCGTTGAGCGATTTTCGGTAGGGGTGTGACGTGTTCACAGTGTTCACTCTTGTCGACAGTCCCCATGACTGCCTATTTTTTATTCTGTAATCGGGTAGTGCTGAAGGTATTTCTTCTGTTACGCCTTTTGTTTCAGTATTGAGGTCGTAGCATTGAATTTTGTCTGATTTATGCGCTACGCAAATGATAGGAATTTGTAAGTTAACTGGAACAGCGTCTCTTGTGAACGTAAATAGGAACTAATTTTCGTACGCTCTCTCTCGTTTACGTACTGAGTACTCCTTGCAGAGCAGGTTCAGAGGTAGCACTATTTCCTCACAGCTCAGGCTGTGTTTGTATTCAGGTTAATCCGCGATTAGCTGATAATTGCTCAGTTAGTTGTCAAACGCTCAGTTTCGGCAACTTCAGTTTCGCAGCTTATTAGATAATCAAATGTCGGTTAAATCTAATTGGGAAGGCAAATACTGGCAGCAGTGGATAATCGTATACCTACAGAGATTTAATCAGAACAAACTTCTTCGTTGGTTTTGGCGTGGCACTTTGTGTATTTGCCCTTGTCGTTTCAATACTTTCAGGAACTCAAAATCAAGTAATTTTTTTTAATGTAGGTATTGTTTTTGTTCATGTTTTTTTTTGTGTGCCTTAGTCTTATTTTCCTTGATGTTAGATTTCCTTAGCAGGAGGTCGTCTAGGTAGGTGACACAGCAGTATCAGATACTCTGCTGCCAAGCAGTAATGTGTAAAATTCTGTGTTCCGGTTTGAAGGATACTGCAGCTAACATACAAAGCTGTTGAGACTAATCGTCGAAAGTCTAAAAGTACTGAGCGCAGGGATGACCGGGATTTTCGTTCGCTGAAGTTCCGTGCGTCGCTTGGCTACTGCCATCAGGAGAGCGTCTCGTTAATTTACATAAAAAAATATAATAATATTGCAATTTCGTACTTTTACTTAACTTAGGAGCTGTTGAAACATTCATTCATAAAGTAAGAGGGAATGGTGTGGTGTGGTGTACTATATTTATAGGAGGGTAGTGCAGCCAGCGAGCCGCGGCAGGTGTCGCGGCGCCGAGTCCGCGGTAATGCATCGACCGCCGGCGATCTATCATTTATCTCAACGTCAGCAGTCCATTACCGAGTCGGGGTTTCCAAATGCCACACCAGATGTAACGCAGCCTTGGTTATTCCGTATACTACCTTCATCTATATAGCTTATTCCAGTTTACTACACTACTATTATAGTATTTTTTTACTATAGATAAGCTTACGCTTGAGCTCCATCTCATCTAATGTTAAGTGATGATGTGGTCTAAGATGGGGCACGCTTGCTTAAAATATACCGACAGGATAGGCTAGACACTGAGACTGAGATTAGATAGTAAGATATACTAAAGAAAATAAAACAGAAAATGGCGATGGACAGGACATGACAAAGGGTAAGTAAGACAAAAACAAAAAAAACCTAGGACTTTTTTCACAGCACCATCTAACCCTAAACTAAGCAAAGCTGTACTATGAGAACCAGAAAACTGATATAATACGATTTTTTAAAGTTGATAAACTAGTTGTTTGACCGCAGCTCACCTGATGTGAAGTGACTGTGTGGTCGAAGATGGTAAAGCACCCCTAGCCTGGAATGGAACTGGCTTACTGTGAGTGAAGCTACCGGAACACACCGTTAGATGCTTGGCGGCAGATTTTCAACATGAGGGTGGTAGCTAGCCAGGCGAGTACTAAAACATACCCTATCATCACGCTATGGTTCACCGGCAAGTCAAGCTCATTGTTGAGGTTTGAACACACGCCCTTCGGCATGTGAACGGACCGTGACAACCACATTTAATACTTTGGTAAAAAAAACCTATGCGTGGTAATGAAATACCAGGTATCTAAAATGTTAATTTTTGTTCCCCGCCGAGCTCCGCCCGCGACCAGATTCCACAAGCCCCAGGACGGAGGTGCAACGTTACTCTTTAATGAGAAAGTAATGAATTCCCGGCATCGTTGCTGCCTTAGATATGAGCCATTTTTGCCCAAGAGTTACTCGCAAAGATTTTGTCGGAGGCGGTAAGTAAATTTTTTATCAAAAATCAAACTGAAACTTCAACTTTTTCATGCCTGATTTTCCAGGCTAACTAAAGATTTTGAAAGTAAGGCTATGCTCTTCTGAACATTTGCGATCCAAAGAGGCTACTATTGTGTACAATTAGCGCCATCTATCAAAATATTTACTTACTAAATCGATCTCTACTGACTTCGATACCTCACGCTGGGGAAGAATTATAATTGTGTTTGTTTTATTTGATCGTGGCAAACAATCGCTTGCTATTAAACACCTATAAACGCCTGTTATATTAGTAATGTTGTTGTAATATTATTATTAGCGCTTTCTAAAGCAGACGATTTGTAGAGAAGGACTTGTCCATTCTTCGAACTTCCTGGTTTTCTCATTTACGGTATCACGGTTTGGCCAACAAATTCCCAAAGACTATGTATTTCCGCATAAAAGAGGAGTTAATTTACTACCCTCCTGCCGGTAAGTCCTTCTCCGTCACTTGGCGCCTTTGTGTGCTGTATTAGAAATTATCCTCGACAGAGTACTTCAGTTTTTAATTATTGTTTATAGGCTGCAAAGTAATTTTGTGACTTTTGCATTAGTTGTGATACTGTAGTTACTATGTTTTATAATAATATTTGAAAATATCAAATGAACGATTAATTCAATTATTTAAAAGTTTTAACTCTTTATTTTTCACATCAACTACTTAAAATTATAACAATTTAAAAATTAGCGCTAGTGGATAAATGTGCGGCCTTATCGCTAAGAGCTATATCTTCTAGTCGACCTTAGTATGGAGAGCATTATAATAAGTTAATGAAGTTAATGAATAAAGTCGATAAGAGGAAGAAAAAAACATTATATAATATATATACATATATACCAAATTATATTATAAAATATCGATACTTAAATATAACTTATTATACATTTACATATTATATTACTATACATAAACATGACTTAACGTTATTATGTTAAGTTTTAACTTTGTCTATTTAATGGTGTTTCATTTAGATGAAAAAAGTTGGGAAATAGTACGTGAATATTTTGCTAGATGGCGCTACTTACTTCGTGACAAAATAATTGGCATCTCCTTAGTTTTGAGATCAACGATGCTGCTTAACTTTCGATGATAATACGTTACACTTATCTAATGCTATAAGCCACGAACAGCGTCGCGCGTGCTGTGCGGCGCGGCTACTCCGGGTCACAGAGACCTCGTAACTTTGCGTTCGTGGAATGAGAAACGTCGATGGCGCAAGAATACGAGCGCGCGGCGGCGGAATCCTCCTTTAGAGGGTATTTACAGCCTCTTACACGTGGCTTTTGTCTCATAACTCCGACGTGTATCAGCTACGGTTATTAACTTACATAATTTCAATAATGCTGGGGTATTGCGACTGCATATCATTGTGCTTTATGTTCTTATAGCGATGATAGCTCCGTAGTACCTAAGTGCGTTTTCCTAGCACACCTTAGTGTACGGGTTCAAAGCCTGACGAAGAGTTTGTTTGAGCTGCCTGTTAGGATAAACATCTCGAAAAAATAAAAAGGTGATAGAATTCTTTATATTATTCTACCCGAATGGACGAAGTCAAAATAGGAGGCTGGACCGATTTTGATGAATGATATGTCATTAGATTTGTCTTAATTGCGCGTGTATTACTCGTTATGCGAAGGTTATAAAAAATAAAGATGGCGGATTTTTGGTGGCGAAACATAATATGTTGTAATTTGCTGTAGTCGGGTTATGGCTTTAAAAACTTTTTAACTTGTTTAGCTTGCTTTTTAGCTTATTAACTATAAAGTCTGATGCTAGGATGCTATCAACAATTTATGCTCTCAGCATTACTTTATAGCCAGTTCCCATTCTAGGCTTGGTTGTGTGTGTTGTGTGCTAAAACGTGTAATCCGATAATTATAGTTTTTTTTTCGTCCGGGTGCTCTGAAATTAATCGCCTGACGGTATATTCCAGCAGCCTCCTTTAAGAGCTAGTTCCTATTCCAGGCTAAGTGTTTTTACCGTCCTCAGTTACACCGTCATTTAGCATCGGGGGAGATGTGGTCAAACACATCACACAAACACATAAAAAGTACCCATATCAGCGGTTTAGGCTTGAATCTAATCAACGATTATGTATCTATATAGATACAACAACTGTGCACATCTGTTATTCATGATCAGCATCCAGTCTCCAGCTGCTAAAATAATATTCCGTACAACAAAATAAGTTGAAGCTTGTGCGGTAAATAGCAATTAATATCGGACCAAGTTCCGTCCCCGGCGCGTCGTGCAAACTCGCGCGGTCGCGAACTCTTGGATCAGAAATATGAGAACTAATTAAGGTTTTAAGGAGATTGTAGAGGTTTATTTGTAGTGTTTTACTGTACTGTACTAGGGCACAATCCCGGGACCGCACATCTCTTTATCTTTATAGCACGGTAGCTCAGAAATTTCATTGAGCGAACCCGACTCGCACTTGGCAGGTCTTTGTAAACATATCGATGTTGAACATACCTAGATCTCATGTGTACTATTGAAAGGAAATAACCCTAAGCTATGTTCATAGCCAGTAAACCGTAATGAGCATCGCTTACGTTCTCTTTACAGCCCCTATACACTAAATGGACTCCCTGATTAAAAGTATTAAAACGGATTACTCGCTTTATAACCGCCATAAAGCATAAAGGCAAACTGACCACAGGTTTCCAGCTAAACCCTTTACAGTAATGAAGTACGTTTGTAAATGCTCGTTTAGACGATCGTTGCGACAAGTTTCAATGTGTCGGTTTATACGTGGATGTTCTAATTCCTGGGCACACTTTCTTACTGTTGACAGATTAAGTGTTTGACTATAGCTCACCTAATGTTAAATGACGGTGTGGACGTAAATGGAACGCTCATGTAATCTGGAATGGAACTGGCTCCAAAGTAAGGTAGCCGGAACACACCGTTAGACTCCTGCGAGCCTACTTTTGGTTTCTATGTAATTGTTACTATTATACAATAGAACAAAGAACATTAAAACATGCTGAGACGAGTAACAATTTTTCGTATAAATATTTTGTGCAATTTTTGTATTTTCTGTAGATATGATTGTTTACTCAGTTTAATACTGAGCGGATCTAAGTAATCCTCGTGTTATTTTTCATTGCGATAGAATAATATCAACTCGCCCCCTCGTCTGTCACATCTAATGTTTTGAAACATCTATTTAACTGATTTCGTAGAAAAAGATATGAAAGTTTCTAATATTCCAAAAAATAAACATCGAATTAAAGATAATTTCAGGAGTTCCAAGAAATCGAGAATCGTATCTCTGGGCTGTTTTCGTAAGTTTCCTAATTGAAATGGAAAACATTTCTTAATACCTCGGGGTTTTTTTACGTGGCTGCCCAAAAAAGGAGAGTAATGTTTTCATGGTCCATGTGTGTGTGAATTTCTTTATTGCACCATAACTTTTAAATATCTGAATAGATTTGGATGTATGGCGTATCGTTAGAATCCTGACATCATTTCGAGTGACACTGGTAATTTTTTTGTTTCATGAAATAAATTCATGTTTATATAGAATCTAGCGACCCGCCCCGGCTTCGCTTGCAATGTGGATACAAATGTGGTGGACATGCATGCATTATACATATAAACCTTCCTCTTGAATCATTCTGTCTATTGACGGATACCACATTAAAATCCGTCGCGTAGTTTAAAAGATCTAAGCGTACAGACGGCGGGAAGCGACTTTATTTTAAACTATGTAGGTGGAGATAGTGGGAAAGAAGTAATCTCGCCTAGTGGTAAGTAATAGTACGGGGCAGCTACGTTGCACGACATGTGACTGGGATTTCAAGACAAATTTGGATTTGCTAGCTATCTACGAGTAGACGCCTGGACAAGGAGTACGCCGGGAGATGCCAGATGACTTTACAAGTAAGCCGACTAGGGACTTAGAAGTCCTGGACATGCAACTAACCCCGTACAAAAAAACAAGATATCAAAACCTTGTCATTTTCGTTGTAGTATTTTGTTTACTGTTTCAATTCACGTATATCGTATTTTTTTATAAACATTTCGAAGCCTCACCGTCATAAAGAGGCCTGACCTGGTTACTACAACTTTCATTTTTAACAGAGCTGATAAACAATATGCCTTTTTATACTTTAACGATACTATAAACCTAATGCAATAAAAATTAAACTCACGCAAGCGGTCTCGTTTATTTACTTACTGAGCTTTATAGCTAAAAATACTCTCTCCGAAGTGTGGTACGACCCCGATAGCTACTGGGTGTACCTGGGAAACTTGCTCAATATTTACATGCGTGATAATAGTTAACGCGAGTTAACGCGGTAGTGCAGCTTAAGTAAAGAAGAGGCAAGCTGCGGTAGTACTGGAGGTCCTGTTTACACCATCGGTCTAAGATCGGTCTACTTCCATCACACAAGCTCTGCTTAGTTTGGGGTCAGATGGCGCTGTGTGTAATGTGTCCTACAATATTTATTTATTTATAAAAAAAAATATATAAGATGGACACCCAGATTATATCCATTATACTTGGATACATAATTTGTTATAGCTGTGTTATGTTATGTTGCTGTTATAGCTGAACATTTGTTCGAAGCTGAATCCGCTCACTGTATTGAGCTCCATGATCCGGAAGTCCTCACCACTGAATGACATTATTATATTACGTGTGGCTTGCGAAGCGGCTGACATCAAAAAACATCGCAAGTTCAACCGGGAAGATGGATTTAGTGTGTCGTGACAACCTTACGTATTTATAAGACCAAAATGAGGGTAGAATATCATCTTTTTTCCATCGAGACCGCACTCTCCAGTCAACTCGTGACCACGGTTATTGCAACATGGACGAAACGTCGCGGTAAACAAACAAAACTAATTTCATGGTAGTCTGTGCGCGATTGAGATCCGGTGATATTTAAGTAATGTTTAAAAATAATTAAAAATAAATTAAGAATATATCAAAAACTCCTGAAACTTCCTGAAAGTTCTTATTGTTTACGAGTTACTTTAAGTGTCAAATCTGCTAACCGGCGCTTGGTCAGCGTGGTTCAATATGGCGATACTCTTCTCACAATGAGAAGGGGCCCACGCTAGAAGGGACAATTTATGAAGGCCCATCCGGATGTATGAGCCTTTAGTTGAAATAATGTTTGGTTGCATAAGTTAAAACTAACAAGCGCGTGCAACCGCGCTCAGGCAAATCTCAACAAGAGACCGGTCTAGCCGAGTTCGGAGCCGAGGGCCCATTGATAATAGAAATTATGAAATAAAATAAATAAAAATTGTCGGACATTTCACACAGTCACGCCCTTGCAGCTCTTGAAACAGATATTCTACCAAAATGAGCTAACAGGACAGTTTAATTAGTTTATTTCGTTGCGAGGCATCATTAGTAACTTTTCGTATATTCTGCGAACGCTAAATTCCACGTGGACTAAGTCCCGGGTAATAACTAGTATATATACCTGTTCATATATTTAAGGTGATATAATACGAATGTAGTTTCAGATTTGCGCCGACTCTTCTAATCACACAAAGGCGTCGAAGCTGCGCCTTTCAGGCGTAAATTACAGATTTAATAGCGATTTTATTGACAATGAAAATTATTACAGCACCGTTTTCAACTTGCCAGACTAATTAGTGAAATTGCCTTTGATTCACAGGAGACTACAATATTACTGCACTAGTGCCGCCCCGCCGCTTGGTGTTCAATTAACGGTGGATCCAATTTATACTTTGTTTGAGTGAGTCTTTGAATGAATAAGTAAGTCTCTGGTTCAAAATTAAATACATAGTCTTTAAATTATCATATATTTTCAAGGCCTAAACGCTTGAGGGTTGCGTTGTTTTGTCTATAGATAAATAGAAACTTTTTTTTGTGAATATTGAACTCTTAAAATCAGTAAAACTAAAAATATAAACCAACAAGAAACTTAAGACTTAGTGTCACAAATGGTGGCCTTATTGTTAAAGGCGATCTCTTCTAGGCAACCATAGAATGGAATAAAACAAATAAAAATACAGGAGATGTCAAAATACTTATAAATCGGTTTGTTTGCCAATTTTGGTCCGTCAGTATTCAATAAATAAAAAAAAGCAACAAATCAAAAAATTCAGTTAATAGATTACTTTTTTGAAAACAAAGAAAAAAAAATTCTATAATAAGTTAAGAGAATATAGCAAACGAATCGACAAACATACACATAAAGCGTATTATTGTCATATGAGGAGAGATATATTATAGTAGAGACATAACTTCACTACAACATTATGGAGCATTTGAACTTAAATTATAATACCAAACTGCTTCGAAATGAGGTTCATAATAGCTTCAAACAAAGGCGGTGTGTAATTTGATAAAACCGCGGGTAGTTTAGAAATTGCATGACTGCGATGCGTTACGACAGAAAGGCGTCAGAAGATTAATCGGAGCAATTGGATAATGACGACCCATTATCAATTGTATAGACGCGGATAAAAGTGTTATCTGCTTAAATGTGCAAACAAAAATCAAATCTGTGTCAGAATACTCAGAATGTTTGTGTTTATTAGTGAAATAAAAAAAAGCATGTTAAGTAAGTTGCATAGTTTCTCTACTCACACATAACCTTCAGTTATGACGACGACTCAGAAATGATGACTTCAGTTTTTTGTGCTGTCGACGGAGTTTTTTTCTAAACTTAGCAGTCACACCACAAATAATGTATCTTAGCGTTGTTCTTACGCAGGAATATATATTTTTGTTTTACTTATGCAGAATTACGTCTAATTATGTCAGTTACATTCAGTGGCCTTCTTCAAGGAGGTAAAGTTGAGTACAACTCGCGCGCAGCCTCGTCTTGCTTCGCGCTTCCCGCACAAGTGACACAAAAGTGTGTCAAAACTACGTCAGTTTCCATAGTAAGAAATATAGTAGTAGTTTAATGGAATAGGCGCTAAAATCAAACAATACGCAAGCTAAGTCTAAATTAAGTCATAGTTTCTAAAAAGGCCAAAATGTTTTGTAGATGCAAAACAAGAATGCGAAGATGTAGAGCTTTGTCAGAGTCTGTCTTCCGAAAAGTACAATATGGGTGTCTTCGAATCAAGAGTAAACAGGTTCCTTCTAGGTAAGCGTGTTCCATCCTAGACCATATCGTTGATTAACACCAGGCAGGATGTGGTCAAACGCGAATCTATTACATACTAAAAAAAATCGGTTTCAATAGATACATAAACATTATAGTTACTATAAGCTTCAAGATGAAAACTGGAATATAAAAATCTAACATCTTGGAATCTTGGTTGCCTGGAAGAGATCGCTTTTAGCGATAAGGCCACCACTTGTAACACTAGATCATAGTATTTTTTGTTTTCTATACTATTTTATATGTCTGGCGTGCACAATAAATAGTTTCTATCTATCTAAATGTTTTTAAATAAGTTTTGCGTATAGATTTAGTGTGTGACTGTACACATTCCAGGTACTTTAGACGCCACTGCAGTTTTAATCGCTCGACCATTTGCTACAATGAAGCTAATGTCCGCGGAAGCATATTTGAAACACGTCCAAACCCCTGGAAAAAGACATGAAATAGACGAAATACTTGCACCCGTATTGTTCTTACAGAACATTTTCGCCCATCAAATACTAGACCCTACTTGGTCCCTGCGTAAAAACGCTCTAAAACTAACCGGCATTACGTTTCTTTTGACTTACGTAATTTTAGGAACTGCTCACTTCATGCGGACCACGGACAATTTTAATTTATATTCCGAAGCTATTTTCACTTTGATCATCATTTATCAATTCACTTTCCAAGTATTATTTTTTGTGCTCTACCGGTCTTCATTCCGCAAAGTTTACGCTATGGCCAAACTGACCATATTTGACGTTATAAAAGAAGTTTCGCCGGAAAGATGCGTTTACTTAATTTCTTTGTTCAAAAATATGGTAAAAGTGGTATTTTTGTTAATCTTAACGCCGACTTTGCATTACTTGGGGACCGCTTTGTGGTTCTATTTCGACGGTGAGAGGGTTACTCTCTCTCCTTCCACGTCGATTCTCATGCCGATGTCGTCCCCGACGTTCGAAGTGGGATTATTTTCGCACACGGTGTTTTTCATAATGGTTGCGTCTGGAACTTTGACAGTGACTATGTGGTTCGTTTTCCTAACATGTTTTTTATGCGAAGCGTGTGACTGCGCCGTTGAAGTATTGAAAATTGACAAAAAGTGTAACAATGATAATTTGTATGCGAGCCGCCTCAACATGGCTTTGGGAGAATTCTATTCAGTTCACGTGAAGCTTATGGAGTACGTAATGTGCATGATGACTTTCCTACTAATATATTTGTCTAAACGTGAATGTTTGGTAGTTTGCATGGTTGCTACTCAATCACGCAAAAATGGTTGAACGGATTTGGATGAAATATGGCATACATATAGTTTATTATCTGGATTTAATATATAAAATACTTTGTATATCAGAAACATTTTAGGTTAGGTTAGGATTATCAAAAACGTTCAAGTGCACTACCACTACTCACCACCAGATGTCGTTGAGGGTCACGAAACAAAATTAGTCATTATTATTTAATTTGGCGAACGAAGTCGCGGGTAACAGCTAGTTTAAAAATAAATGAATGAACTGCAAATGTGGTTGTTTAAAAAATAAAGCTAGTGACCGAATAAGCCGCAGTTTACAATTGAAAAGGAAAACATAAATTATTGCGCTTAAAATAATTGAATCAGCTTTGTATGATTTCCACAGGTATTTAAATACGCTCAACGCCATGTACAGTTGGCCGCTGCTGGTCCCGCTGCTGGCAGTGCTGATGCTCACGTGTGTGTTCATGCTGGTAACGACTGAGGTAATTTTTAATGCAATAACTTTTTTATTACGAAAACTATTCTGACGTACGTGAAGTACGTCTGAAGGTCTCTGAAAGATAGAAAGTGTTTATATGAAAAAATATGTGTATAATGGAGTGCCATACGAGCAGACGGGCCACCTGATGGTAAGTTGTCACAGTTATGTATGAACTTCTGCAATACCGGTTGGTGATTAGAATTGAATTGCTGGCGCGCTCGTCCAAAAATATCAATAAGAGTTAATGTTGGAAAGAGACCGGACGGAATGACTTTGATTTAGTGGAGGATGGGACGGTCCTTGGTATGGGACGCCACTAGCGTGGATATTTTGGCACGTCACACCTTTCCAGAACGCAGGCAAAATTAGCAATCGACCTTAAAGGGGGAACTATTTCCATTGATAAAACTAAATTAGCTAGTTAATTTTAATGTTGTATGTATTTAACAATATTTTTTGTTTTAAGATATAATTTTTGGGTAATATATATATATATAAATAATTCTTTTTGTTTGCTAAAACACAATGTCACAATACGTCTAAACAGGCGTTCTATAAATACGCGACTGAACGGGAATTACGAGTAGGTTCTATATCTCGTATGTCAAATTATATTTTTCTTTGGGCGAGATTATACTCAGTGCTCGGAATTCTATTTTAAGATTCTAATTGCAGCTTCATCTTAAAAACTTTACAGGGTGTAAGGGGAACGCTGATAGTACTGAAATACTTATTGGTACGATACGATAAAAGTTTTGTTGACGGTAGTATAGAGGCCAATCAATGGAGGCTGCTTAATCTGTAGCATTTTATTTATTGTTGATAACTAACCTTTTTTATCGCAATGAACACTACAGTGACAATTTTTAATTTTTTTATATTCACAAAATGAATGCGAAAGCTGCAATACCTAGGACACTGTTTTATTACTCAAAGTTATATGTATTATTGTAATGGTTATGGGAATGCGTTGTCTCTTACCATCAGGAGAGCGTCTCGTACGTCTCATTGCCTTTACATAAAAATAAAGTGAATGAATGAATCATTTCATAGTGTGACGGTGTTGTAATGTGGTGTGTGATAAAATAAATTGTAACAAAACTACCCAATAAATTAATATTAATAACAAGTATATTCTTCCACTTTTCTCGATCACCTTAGTGCTCAGAACTTGTCGGCCGAGAGGAGCGAGCGGGTGCGTGCTGCGCACCGCGCCATATATCCTCATATTTATACGGTCGATAAGCTCAAATTGTACTAATTATTTTTGCAAATAAATAACAAATAGAATAAAGTGTTTTCTTCAACTAGTCACGACCCGAGGCCAATTCTCATACTCAACAGTTAATTTGAAAAAATTAGAGTTAATAGTGATTATATAATAGAAGTAAATTTAGTGATTTTCTTAAAAATACAATAAAACATAATTTTGTTAGGTTTCTTTTACTATATCGTGTCATTAATTACCAGCACTGTCACCAGTATTTATTTGCGGGATCCTTTACACTCCATATAATAACCTTTGAAGTACTGCTATTATATTACAATTGCATAAAATCCTTTAGGACACTAGTTGTAAGTCACAGCCGGGACTCAGTACACAATGTTTTTTGTTTTTCTTACAGGATGTGAACTGGCATCTGGCCATTGTCGTCCTAGTAGAGTCCCTCGAAGTTACCGCTTACAACATGTTGGGTGAAAGGATTAAAAGCAAGGTTGGCAGTACCTACAAATTAGTAGTAGCTAGTACCTAACATAATTCTATCACCTCTTCGGAGTTAACTACGTCTAAAGCTGATGCAGCTATTAAAGGCAACAGCAAACAAAACTTTCTTGTCAACATTTTTAGGCAGAACAAATGAAAATGGCACTACTGCGTTTCGACTGGAGGAACATGAGGGTAAAAGATCAAAAGAACTACTGCATTATAGTCTGTTACATGAACAAAGACTTCGGCGTCCGCACTGCGGCGGGGGTGGACCTGTCGCTGCTGGCTCTAAGCTCAGTAAGTCTCTCGTCCTTTGCCAAGTAACACGTATGATATATTTTAGTTTCAATTACTCCAACAACTTATCTTGGTGGTAAATCTCCTTACCAGGAGGTCTTCTAGGTAGGTAGATAACCTGCTCCTAAGCGGTAGTTAGCCATCGCAAGTCTCAAAGTAATGAGCGCCAAAGTAGTGATGCCCTGGACTTTCTTTTGTTACTTTGTATCACTGCAATGGTTATGGACATGGTTATCACTTATCATCAGGAAAGCATCTCATTCGTCTCTTCTACTAGATCGACGAAAAAGTTTTTAGCGGAAACGGATTTTTTTCGTAATTTCCATGTTTTATGTTTCTAAGTTATTATTTTGTTATGGTTGACAGACTAGGTATTTGACCATACCTTACCTAATGTTATGTGAAGGTGTGGTTGAAAAAAGTAGTCACACCTTGCCTGGAATGGAACTGGCTCTCAAGTGAGGCTGCCGGAACACACCGTTACGTGCTTGGCGGCAGAATTTCAACTTGAGGGTGGTAGCTAGCCAGCCGAGTACTAAAAAGTACCCTACCACCACGCTGTGGTTTCCTCGCGATATTATGTTCCTTTACCGGCAGCTCAAGCTCAAGTCTGCGCTAACCACTGAGCTATCATCGCTACTGAAGTATCGTAACCAACCAACCGCCAACTTAACCATTGCGAAAGTGAGAGGTTCAGTAAAATAATAATAATTGGTTATTTCAGATTTATAAAGGGAGCTACCAAGCATACGCAGTTTTTAACACAATGAATAATTAAATAGGTATAATTTTTCCATAAATATGTTTATCACCGAGTCTTAATCTTGTACACACCTCTATGATAAAAGTTTTATTATTTTTACATCGACGTTTCGGCCATGTTGCAACAACCAAGCTGACAAAATATGATGGCTCAACATAAATATATCTCGGTGAAATACTATAATTATTTGAAGGAAATACTATAATTATTTGAACGAAATACTATAATTTCCCTGGGCAAAAATTATTTGGTGTATTGTAAGAAAAAATATTTCAACTAACTATATAACGTAGGTAAATTATTTCATTTTGTGATAACAAAATACCTAAGCTACTATAAAATAAACTGTTTTTACGGTATTCTGTTCTTTTTTTTAAATTGTTATTGTAATTACCTACATATAACTTTTAAGCTCGTTAATTATAACTTTTATTGCATGATTGCATTGAAGCTTTTTAAAACTTAAGATCTTGCAGTGTAACACAAGATAGGAATTAATTACTTTCACTTTGGCTGTAAAAAAATGTGTGGCCACGAAAATGTTTTACACGTGCTATAGTTACAGCCTTAACTTTCCGGACTACCAAGCACTGTAACTGTTAGTCTTTTGTTTGTTTGTTTGTTTTATGTTTTTTCGGTGTTATGTACAAAATAAAATTATTTTCTTTCTTTCTTTCTTTCTTTCACTCTGGTTTTAATGAAATATTCTGTGCTCCTTAAAGTTATGGTAATAAAAATTATAGAATTTTATCTTAAACTATCTTTTTAGTTTGAAAAAGCAACGGTCGCGACGTAGGTCTCCCAGCCGGCTCGCAGCGGCCGCGGGCGGTTTGATCCGGATTGTGCCGGCGCGCGCCACACCGCGGAAATGTTTTACGATCATAGCCACCGAGCGGCGCGTTAAAATTCTCACAGCTTTCTAGAGTTATTTCGACTCAGTAGTGTGGCAGCTCTTAACAATGGAACTCGAAGGACAATGCCAATTACTCGCCTCTACGATCGGTCTATGATACTTTCCAATTTTATTTATTACTGCGGGGATGACTGTAGAAAATGTAATTTATGTATGCGTGTAGTAAAACAATTAAATAGTAATAAAACAGTTTTTTTGAATAACTTCCATTTAACCAGTTCCTAAATATAATCATGCAAATAAAAAAAATTGTAGCGATAATAGCTCAGCTTGAGCTGCCCGTGGAGGAAAAACATCTTGAGGAAACCATAGCGTGGTGGTAGAGTACTTTCTAGTACTCGGCTGGCTAGCTACCACCCTCAAGTTGAAAACCTGTCACCAAGCATCGAACGGTGCCGGCATGTGTTCCGGCAGCCTCACTTGAGAGCCAGTTCCATTCCAGAATACATGTGTTTACCATCTTCGACCACACCAACACTTAACATCAGTGAGCTGTGGTTAAACACCAAGCCTATCGGCCATAAAACAAAGCTAAATATTGAATTTGACAGTAAATTTGAGCTAATGCAGCGAGTTCTAAAACCGTTAGTAAAGCGCAATGTGAGGGTAGTCCCACGAGCCCTGAGGTAAGAGGTAATCCAAGCTCCCGCCGGCGCGAGCCCGCATACACTATGATTGAACCTGACCACGTGATCGTTTTACACAAGCTGACATTTAATTGCATGACAACGTTATAAAAAGGTCTTAAAATAATTGTTTGAGTCTATTGTCAACCATTACGGTGTGCAAATTCAATTCTTATATAAATTAAAATTTAGTACATCATGTCAAATTATTTCATTAGAAAAAATATTAAAAAATTATTACAATTACATTAAATTACATTAAAATTTGTCATATTAATTAATTTGGCTATCTAGCCCGTCCGTAAACGTGTAGACGACACGACATATTATTTAAGAAATCATTAACATCATAGAAACACTCTTTCACCAGCCGACATTTCAACCGTGCGCAGAAACGCTTGTATGGTAGAACAACAAATTCTTCTGGAAGAGAATTAAATATTAAACCTGCCATGTGAATACAATTATTTCTAAAGAGCTCGAGTCTAGGCTGTGGTAATTTGAGACGAACATGAAGCGCTGATCTTTTATTAAAGTTGTCATAAAGCTCAAACAATGAGGGGTTATTCCGCACAAATTTAGCCATTTCAAATATATATAGACAAGGAACTGTCAAAAGGTTATTAGTTTTAAATACAGGCCTGCATGAGTCATCCCATTTCAAACCATACATTGCTCGAATACATTTCTTTTGACCGACAAAAACATTTTGAATATCGCAAGAGTTGCCCCATATAATGATTCCGTAACGTAGAATCGAACAAACATACGCATGATATACTGTCAGAACAGTTTTCTGAGTCGTACATTGTCTCAGTTTCTTCAAAGCAAACACAAAACTATTTAATCGATTTCTTAGTGTATGAATATGATCCTTCCAAGTTAAATGGGCGTCAATCGTGACTCCTAAAATTTTAACTTTGTATTAATAAGTACTCTTATATCCCACTAATATTATTAATGTGAAAGTTTGGATGGTTTGATGGATGGATGTTTGTTACTCAATCACGCCAGAACGGCTCAACGGATCTGGATGAAATTTTGCATGTAGATACTTTAGACCCTGGAATAAAACATAGGATACTTTTCATCATCATCACCATCATCCATAACCACGCGGATATAGTTTGTAAGTTTTTTACTCAATCATGCAGATGTCAGATTGACATGTCAGATTGACAGATGTCAGATTGACAGATGTCAGATTGGCATATGTCAGATTGATAGACGTCAGATTGACAGATGTCAGAATTGACAGATGTCAGATTGGCATACGTCAGATTGGCATATGTCAGATTGATAGACGTCAGATTGACAAATGTCAATGTCATTTTATATATATTTTTTGATAAAATTATGACTTTTTTATAAATATTTTACCTGATTAACATCAAGGTAAGTGACGGTTTGGTCGAAGATGGTAAACATGCCTGGAATGAAAGTGACTCTCAAATGAGATTGCCAGAATTTGGCGGCAAATTTTTAATTTGACGGTGATAGCTAACCACCGGAAGACAGGAGTTTTCGTGACGTAATGTTTTTCTTAAGATTTCTTGTTTTAATTGTTTTTTTATGTCATTAATAAAGTGTTGTTTATTGTCTAAAAAAACTTGTATAGTAAATGAGGGTCCACAATCACTCCTCCAGCTCGGAGCTCAGCTACAAGGTTACTGTTCCATCCCGCGCCATATGCTGCCGGCTTTGTCGCGAGGCTACTCTCCTAAGTGCATTCTGTGGCTCCCCGGAGCTCATCCCGTAGCTTCCATTCAGAATATGACGCCAGAAACCGCTGTGAAACTCAACTTAAGCTTAGGGATTCGCTCAAAGGTTTTTGAAAAGTTGTGTTCTTTGTCGTTCTATAAACACACCCCGGTGTCGACATATGTGGTTAGACAATAAATTATTTTATACTTCTTATGTCATCTAATAGTTAAGTGTGATGTCAAATTTAAAGTGAAAATGAATATTTTATCCTAAATATTACAATATTATTACATTATGCGCGGTCGGTTTGCACGTCGAAGAGCGTGTGTTCTTATCCCAACAATGAGCTTGAGCTGCCGGTGAAGGAAAAATAGTGAGGAGGCCATAACGTGGTTGTAGGGTACTTTCTAGTACTCGGCTGGCTAGCTACCACCCTCAAGTTGAAAATCTGCCGCCAAACATCTAACGGTGTGTTCCGGTAGCCTCGGTGTGCTTTACCATCTTCGACCACGCCGTCACTTAATGGTGAGATGTGATCAAACACCTAGCCTGACAACCGTAAAAAAACATAGCTAATTATTATTTAATTCTGTTTTATATGTAAAAATAATAAAACTAAGCAAACCTTGTAATAGTGTAGCTTAGTTTCGTCACACAAATGATTGTCCTGAGTGGGAATCGAATCCTCGCCCTACAGCTTTTGAGTCAGATACACTACCAAATGCGCCAACAGGGCAGTCAAAGCAGTTAATAAGATAAGGTATGTAGTTTGTTATTTATGAATGACAGCTTAATTGTTTGAGTACAGTTTACCTGGTGCTAAATGACGGCGAGGCTGCCAGAACACACCGTAAGGTTCTTGGTGGCATAATTATTTTTAACTTGAGGGTAACCTAACTAGAAACTAGAAAGAACCTAACACTTTGAACCCTTGCCCTCCGACGTGTGATCCGACTGAACTATTTAACATCCTTGAGTTTGTCGAAATGCCTATCAGTCTACGAATTAAAACACTGTATTAAATATATTTTGAAAATTTCCACTGGCCCTCCAAAAAATTGCTTGAAAAGTCGTAAAAATAATGTTTTACGAGCATTAATCTCGAGCGTAAAAAGTCGCGATGGTTGCGCGGCGCGAGGTAATGGAGTTCTCCTGTAACCCGGCCCTTAAGTGACGCGGGCCTCGCGCGCCCCTTTACGGGTGGAGGCTCCGCTGCACTGCTAGCGGAGCGCGGGGGCGGAGCACGCGCGGGACTGCATGTGCGTGAAATCGGCAACAATTAGGACAAAAACGAATGTATTATGATTTGTACCACGGTGTTATCTATGCATTGTGTCCTAGTCAAAGTAATTACCTAATAGTAACAATTTTCGATTGGATTACATTGTATATTAATTCTGGAATATATCACATAGATTTTTTAAATATTGAAGTAAGTTTCAATGTCTCCGCTCTTACGAACGTAGTTTTTTACGTCACATGTGGTAAACAAGCAGACGAATTGCCTGATGTTAAGCAATCATTGTCATCTGCAATACCAAGGGCACTAAAACTATGTTGACCTTTTAAAATTATATTAACACGCTTTCAACATTGGGTTCTTCAGAACCCAGTGTTGTAACTCCGCGGGAATACGGAAGAAGGCAAATTGTTCCACAATTTGCATATGTACGGCAAAAAAACGCGTGAATCACACAGTGCGATTTTAGTTAACACATTTAACCTGTTTTATCTCACTTCTATGCAAAGGTCTAATTGATTTTTTGATAAAAATCAATTAGAAATATATTAATATATTTTTCAACAAAAATATCTGTTTTAACCAAAATCAATCGAGTACAATTTTATTCGTCAAATTGAGTTAATTGTACTTATAGATATCGCGAACATAAAGTTTTGTTATTGGTTCCGGGTGCTGGTTTAATTGTTATCGCTTGCACCCCGCTGCCAGCGGCGCAGCGCCTTTAGCGCAGAGAAGGGGTAAGGTGTGTGACTTGGGTATCGTTTTATGACGGTATCTTATAATGTTTTATGCGGCAAGTTCCTGTAATGGTAAGTAAACGGCTCGCTTGGATGGATACTGCCCACCGACGTGACAATCTGTCTTTATAATCATCCTCAGCACCGCTGACTTACTTCACTTCATTTTAATGGATTTTTTAAATCAAATACATCAAACTAAACAGTTACAAACCATAACGCAACTATGACATTTATTATCCAGTAACAAGCGCGCAATAAAGACGAATTTAACTAGTCTGTTCAGCCGTTTAGTATACGAGATTTAGTAGTGACCATAGGGACATACATACAGGTCAAACACCTCTTTTGTAGCTTCGCAGTCGGGTAATAATTTTAAAATACCCATGTGCAATGAACGACCGTCAGAATCAAATCTTTGTTTTATAACACAGAAGAATATCATAATTTAATAGACTGGAATGTATCAAAGGATTTCAGAACAAAATAAATAAATATACCAGAACATTTTCACACAGCGCCATCTAGCCGGAAACTAAGTGAAGCTTGCACTATGGGATCCAGATAACTGATATTATACTTACAGAACACCCAGACACAGAACAAACATTTATCGTCACATAATACACATATCGTCCTGGAGGGAATCAAACCCACGTCCTACAGCTCTTGCAGCAGATTCAACCAAATGAGCTAACAGGGTAGTCAATTGGTAAATTAAAAATGAATATTAACTGGAATTGAACTGGTTACCCTTGTATAACGTGATACAAAGTTAGACCGAAAACTTCTATATTGTGGTGACGTGTAGAACTATAAACACTTAAAAAGAGGCCCATGTTTCATGCAATGCTTTACTTGGCTCGCTTGGCTAGCTTTTATTGTATATTGTTTACACCATTTCAAGAAGTATAACCCGTGAGTTGGGTCGCGCGATCTGCATGTTCCGAGTGGAGCCGCACACAGGGCGCAAGTTTCCCGAGTATGGAGCACTCTGCCCACCTATGCAACTAAAGTGGCCGCCATCAATTTCTACGTGTAAGTTTAAACAGACTCAGAAATATAACCACTGGAAGGAGCTGGTGATTAATTTGGAATTGACTATTGAATGCCTTGTTAGCTCATTTGGTAGAATATCTTTAACAAGAGCTATAGGCGTGGGATCGATTCCCACCGAGACAAATGTGACGATAAATGTTTGTTCTGTGTGTGGGTGTCCTATATGTATTTACAAAATAAACTTGCTTTGCTTAGTTTGGAGCTAGATGACGCAGTGTGAGATGTCTTACGATATTTATATATATTATTTAATTCCTATGATTCCTAGGGTAGATGGCATAAGAAACTTAGTAAGTACACTATGATGCAAACCAGATCTAGTTTGGGATAGGAACTGGCTTTCATCTATGAGTACTAGAACACGTCGCTTGGTGTATGTCGACGGATCTTTAAAGATAAACAATAAACATATGGTTCAACTTTACGATTATAAATTATTAACAGTTTCCCTTCGTTTAGTTTCACTCGCTATCTTACAAGAAACGTATAATTTTCCGTATTAAAAATATTTTTGCTATTCGGTAACAGTTTTTTAAACTGTTCTTGTGCAGGTGCTGGGTCTTCTCATTGTGAGAAGGGTAAGGCCGTAGTCCACCACGCTGGCCAAGTGGACGTGCGTGTCGTGGGAATCGAACCTAGTACCTCCAGATTGGAAGCCAGACGGTCTCCCAACCAAGTTGCCGAAACTTCTACAAAATAACATTTCTTCTAAATAGATCGTTTTGAAATAGCTAAATTTGTAACAATTCGCGTCGCTCGCCTTTTCAAAGATGACATCAGCCGCAAGCTTCAAATGTTAATCTAGTCGCTTCCAGATAATGCCACGGAGGAGCTTGAACTTCTCCCCCGAGACATATATTTCTCTATACAGCTGTCAGGGCATCTAATAAAGCGGTCACAGTCGAAGCAAGATTAACAGCGTCTCTTTATTATTGTTTGTGTTGGGGCGCATGCTTATTGACTCCGGGAGTCAAGGTGACGTCTGTGGTGCCGGCGTGATGTGGCTGCTCATGTGGGGTTTAATCACTAGCCCACATTACACGTGCGAAACTTTGGGGTTAGATTGTTTTATAACTCGAGTTAATTTAAAAATAAAACTGCGGTGCAGTCGTTCTCGTTGTAGCTGCATTAAAGGTTTGTTTTGTTTCTCAATGTTCTGTGTAGCGCTGTAATGGTCATGGACATGCGTTATCTATAACCATCGGGAGAGCGTCTCGTTCGTCATCTCATTACTTTTAGATAAAAACAAAGATACTAATTACATATTAAAACACGTCAGATTGGGAATGAACACATTAATAATTCTCTCACGCTCAAACTTTGATATTTGAGACAAATGTGTGCACATAATGACGAATTTCCTTACAAAGTGTGCAATAAATTAGAAGATAGGTACTCCGGGCAGCTGTGAGAGCAGTCCATTCCCCAAACAAGCCTCCGTAGCGGCGGCGGCGCCAAACAACGTGAAACGCAATATTTGCATACGTCTTTGTCGTTTTCCTCTTGTAATATCGGAGAATAACTCGAAACGGCGCTGACTGTAATAGGCCCCGATGGCTCCATACACAGCGGAAATGGAATTTTGTCTTGAAATGAATTGACAATTTCGTTTGATCGTCTCGCCGACCTTTTGTTGTTTAATTTGATGTGATAGTTCAGGAGACGCGCTGTTCCATCCAATGATCTTTGCTCCTCATATTTGACGGCAATTGTTGTATATTCGCTGAATTAAATATGTCAGCACCCGAGTGCTTGTTAGTGATATTTGTGTAATTATTAGAGACGAATATCTTTTTGAATTTCAAAGGAAATTGGAAACGATAGCCGTAGAATAAATAAATATCGCTATTGTGATACTTATATCATCAAATTCGACAGTTCATTACAGGGTCACATTATTGTTTTTTTGTAAGCCATTATTTTCGATAAAAAAATGCTTCTATAAAAAAATCGGGTCCACAGCACCACTAATGATGCGGCCGTGCATCAGGTAATCCGCTTCGCTTATTCCGACACCAATTTCAAATAATAACATTAAATTTTTTAAAGTAATTACTATTAATATATGTATATTGAAATATTTTTGATCCCGATGTAATAAGTAAATAACGACGACATATATCATCATTTACATTACTTACTTTCTAAATTCTAGAGCAAAAATGTTATTCGAAGTCTCAACCAAGTTATATTACATCGCAATATTATTTAACACAATAAGTTTTTCATTCAAATAAAACAAATCCTACAACTAGAAGAAGAATACACGAGTACGCAGCTCAATCTGAACAAAAACAAAATTAGGCATCCGAACGTGTTTTTATAAAACAATTGCAGCTCGCGGCGGAGCGCGCGCCCCCGCGCGGGCCCACGTGGGACAACTTTGTTTAAATTAAATGAAAAGGGAGCAAATGAAAGAATTTATCATTTGATACGTGAGAGCAATACTGTTCGTCGCTTTAGAGAAGCAGTTTGCTTAGTCTACATTTAGAAGCACAATTTTTGCCGGATTGCGCGTCTATAATCAGCTAGATTTCAGAACGTTTTTCTTATTTAAATCCACCTGTATCTGTCAAAATCTCTATAAGTATGGAGTACATGTTGAGAGAACTGTTATGGAGTAACCAGTGGTATAGCGTGGATTAATCTAGAAGCGAGCGAAGTCGTGTCAGAAGTCGCGAATGTCTGGGTTAGACAATTCAAAACTAGGTACTACTTAGACACACGTACGCACGTGCGTACTACGTACTAGTACTTACTTGATGAGAAACCCTATCGAGTAGAATAATTAGGCTCGGTAAATTTTATTACCTACCAGTTTAATTACTCATTTGATAAAAAATATGAAAATATTTAAAAAACAATGCTACTGTCTCGCTATAGGAACTGACGTGGTTTTGACATTTGCCGGAGTCTTATTCCACGGCGTCAGGAATATTTGAGCACTTACGGCGAATGCGCAAGCATTCCCCCAACGACAAAAAAAGGAATATTCCAGCACACAGAGGTCACTGCATCGTCTTCAAATCCGCAACCACTATCATGAGTGATATCATGAGGATGTGGCCGAAACTATAGTCGGGAAATAACTAAACGTGAGTAATCACGCATAAGTAAAACAAATATGTCTTTTAGGGTACTAATGGGACTATTAAGAGTTCATGGCGCTCGGACCTTAAGTGATTTACAAGTACGAGTAAGTACTAACTACGCTACTGCAAGTAACTATCGCCTTGTAGTTCGTACGACGACGTCTCACCAACGATGTTTGCAGTACAAACATATGGGAAATATAAGTTGAAAATATTCTATTCGTCCTATCTTTGCAAATGAATAGATAAGTCAATGGTGTGCTGTAGTCGAGTGGCCGAGTCCCGACACATCTCTAGATCTCACGTTTAATCTGTACTCGGAACGTCTTTGTTCTCGCTTCGCTTCGTTTACACGTCAAATATTGGTATTCTTCGTAACAAGCGGAAGGGAGATTAAAAATGAGGATTGAGGAAGTTACACTAAATTAACTTCGGAGATTTTTGTTTGTTTCCTCTTTGTGAACGTTTATTGATTGTTTAAAATAAGAATTGTGGACGAGTAGCGAACTAAGCTCGTTCTACAATTAGATATTTTAAAGTTGGAGAAAACTGTTGCGAGGAGGATTATGTTCGGTTCTCTATTTATATATTCATTATATATTAAAAATGAGAAAGAACTTTTACGTTACATTGCTGGTTTCACAAAAAAAGTATTATGTAGAAAAATATGACAACTATGCAGTTTGGTTACAAGGAATATCATTAATATTTATAAAACATTTGAAAAACCAGTATATAATTTTGAGCATGAATGTCATTAATGGTATACTATATTTGAGTGTCAAATGATAAGTCAATTATTTTTAACTAGCAAGAAGCTGAGCTTTGTGAGGGCTCGCGTAGTTTTTCTAACGGGTAATAATTTTTAAGACAGTTGTTATTTTACAACCTTATTCTAGTGGTGTCATCTAGTATTAAGTAGATTAACTACGATGTATTTGAGTATTGAGTTTAGATCTGTTGTAGCGATGTTACATTTGTATATTATTTTTGTTGTTCTCTTTGGTTTCCTAACAGATGGCGTTAGTAGTACAATAACACTCTATCCAATGAATACAAAAATGTTAATGTAATTTTTTTTGTAATGGTTATAAAATTATATTTTCTTTTACAGATAACATATCTAGATATTAAGTTAAACTACTATGTTAAAGCACAAATCTATAGGTGTGAAAGTTTTTCAGTAAAGTGTACCACACAAATACTCAGGTTGTGGGATAATGTTAGGGCTCGCTTCGCTCGCCTTGATAACACTCAATAGTGTACTGTAAGTAGATAAAAGCTTGCCATTTGTAACAGCATCGAAGGACCACAAAATAGAAGACCGAGCATTGTTAATAGCGGCTCGTGACTTCGGCTCTTAGAGAAGACATTGACAAAGCTGCAGCTCGGATTAGCCGGACCGGCGGAGAAATCTATCGGAAATGCATTTTTAACCGACTTCAATAAAGGAGGAGGTTCTCAATTCGACTGTATACTCTTTTTTTAAACTGCTCAGTTATTTAAAACTTGTTGATTTACACTAACCACACAAATATTTTTACTATTCAACACCTATATATTTAACTAACGATATTATCGGATAGAGTGATTGAGGACTGTAAACTTTCATACCTTTTTTTAAATGTATAAGTAATGAGACGAACGTAACGCTCCCTGATGGTAAAATATAACGCATATCCAAGACCATTGCAACGATACTCAAAACTTGGAGTAAAAAAACAAAGTTAAGGCCATCGCTGCTTTGGCGCTCGTTACTTTGAGACTTTCGATTGCTAGTCTCAATAGCCCTGTAATTTGCTTGCTGCAGTACTCTTCAACACTGTTGAAACACTACTGCTTGGCAGTAGAATATCTGGTACTACGGTGGTACCTACTTAAGACGATCTCCTGCTTAGATCTACCACGAAGTAAGCCTTGTCTACCATAAAATTGTTTCGTAAATTGGAATTACGTTTGAATACATGATAGTTTTCACGATTTCGTTTAAGCTAGCTCCGGATGCTAGCAATGTGTGGTTGTGGTCTGTGACATTACAGCAGACTGCCCCGTCTGTCCTAGAAGCTGCCAGCATCCGGCGAATGACCGCTCATTTCAAAAAACGCTAATTTCATTAAAAATTACGCAACACTGCAGGTGCTTTTGTTGAAAATAATTCCACTCGCCTTCAATGTTTTATGGTTCCGTTTCCTTTTAGAAATATAATCCTTTATCCGAATTAGTCCTGTTTATTTTTCAGGGCCTCATTGTGGGGGTCTAAAGTCAAAAGTCCAATGGTCAATTATTTCGGTGTCTACCTTCCGGCTTCATCATCAGATCATGATCTATTCTAGTAACTGTAAGCTCCACTGAAAAGTCACAGGAAAGAAAAAAAACGCAATTTCGTTTAATGACTCATTCTTTCTAATTACATTTGTTTAAAAATCAAATTACTAAACCGATTTCGATAAAATTTCTTTAGAACTAATCTGAACGCGAGACCAACCGAATGTGTTAACAACATTCTCTGAGGTACCAATTTTTTTTTTACCGAATTGAGAACCTCCTCCTTTTGTGAAATCGATCAAAATAAAACAAACGAATTGTGTTTTATGTTTAAACAATTTTTAGATATTAATTTTTTGCCCTACAATCAGAAAAAAATCTTTTGGCAGTTTTTTTTATCGAACAATAATAAAATCATATCCAACAGGGATAAAAATGTACGGGACCATCTGATAATGGAACGTGTACAATACTTTTGTGAGCGCGAGTCAAAAACAAAAGTTCCGGCGGCGACTGAAAGTTGCTCCGAGCGTGTCGTCGAGCATTGTGCTCATATTTATTTACTAACTTTGCTCATTGTAGCGGACGGTCCGTTTATAATTTTTATTTGTTCAAGTTTACTTATTATTTTACTAAAACGTTTTAAAAACGAGTAACTTTGATAAGATTTTTTTTAAAATAATATGCACTTAGATTAATGGTAGGTTGTAAAATGTGTTTATTCAAAAGTACAATGTAACATACAATATAATAGTAACAATGAATTATACACAATATCAAATTAATATACGAGTATTGTTTTTCTATATGGTTGACAGGCTAAATGTTTTATTACAACTCACTTTATGTTAAGTGACGGTGTGATCGAAGATGGTGAACACACCTACACTGGAATGAAACTGGCTCTCAAGTGAGCCTGCCGGAACACACCGTTAGATACTTGGCGGCAGATTTTCAACATTAGGGTGGTACTAAAAAGTTCCTTACGATGTTTTCCTTCACCGGTAAAAAGCTCATTGTTGGGGTTTGAACCCTCGTCTTTCGGCATGCGAACCGACCTCGCTAACCACTGACTTATCATAGCTACAATATATAAATATAATTTCGTGTTTTTTTTTTTAAGCTGACAGGCTTGGTGTTTGACCACAACTCATCTGATATGTTACATAGAATTAAAGAATATATTTATTTATACATTTTTAGTTAATATGTATTATTTGAAAGAGCGATCTCTCTTAATACAGGTTGTTTATACACCTGAACGAACCTTAAACAGAAATTATAAAAAGTCAAGTAATAAAGACATAAATGTTTGACTGTCTTATAGTTCAGACTAGCTTACGCCCGCGACTTCGTACGCGCTGACTTTAGAATTGAGTTCAAAGATAAATTATATATTATATAGAATTAATCAAAATCCTTTCTTAGCGGATGCCTACGTCATAACATCTACCTGCATGCCAAATTTCAGCCCGATCCGTCCAGTGGTTTGGGCTGTGCGTTGATAGATCACTATGTCAGTCAGTCAGTCAGTCAGTCAGTCAGTCAGTCAGTCACCTTTGAGTTATATATATTTAGATGGCAGATTCCCTATTTAGAAATACAATCATTTTTATTTATTTATTGCATTGAATCATGACAGGCTATAATAAAATAGGAGTAAACACATTTAACAAATAAGCTTTTATTAAAAACTTAAACTAAAAAGTGAAAAATTTGTTTATCATAAGCAGTAGAAAGGACATTCGACTGTCCTACTCTACTATCAGGAAGATCCAATCCCCACATCCAGGACTCCAGTGTAAGCTGACAGATTATCTGGTAAGTGCGTGTCGGATGTGCCGCTCATTATTTTACTATGAAAACTGACGCAATTTTGACACATTTTTGTTTTACTTATGCGAGTATTATTTGTAATTCCGCATAAGTAAAAGAAAAAGCGCCGCTCATTCCTGGGATCGGAAAGCAGACAGTGGAGGAATTTAACGCTTTTTCTAAGCCTCTCGTGAACTATTGTCTAAACCAAAAAAAAAAGAACAGTCTACTCATTTTAAAATCCCAAATTGCCCGCATAGTATTGTAATTATGTATTTACCAAAAGAAGTATAAGAACTTAAGCGGCAATTAGGTGTCCGTAGTAGAAACACTGCGTGATTAATCTGTACTGATGTTTAATTTTTGATCTTGAGATAAAATTAAAACTACGGATAACGTAGCTACGAAGGTTCACCTAGGGGCTATCCGCAGACTGCCCGGAGAAGTAACGCTGTAATTAATCACTTCATGGTGTATTCCTTGCGGTGAAACAAAAAGAAAATGCAAGTATTTTTCTTCACTGTTTAAAATAAATGAGCGTAATGAACAAACAACGTTTTTGTGCGATGAAATATTTTTAATAAGAGCGTCGGACCCGCGATCAAATTACCGAGATGTTTGCGGCGATGCTGCGCTATCCGCGAGATTAAATTCAAGACAAGATCGTGGGAATGTTTCCACGCACTGAGTTGTGTTTTATTGTGGAGTTTCGTTACAAAAAAATATTAATTGTACTGTAGAGACGATAGCTCATTAGTTAGTGCGGTCGGTTAACCCGCTAAAGGGCGTGGGTTCAAATCTCAACAATGAGCTTGAGAAACGTGGAAATCGAATCCATGCTCTGCATCCCTTGAAGCAGAAATACTACTAAATAAGCCAACACGGAAGTCAATTGATGCATTTTGTATTTCTTGTAAATATCTACGCCAGCTGTCCAGCATCTCGAGCCGTGCAAATCGAATGTATAGCTAATGCTAACCTTTTTATGGTGCTCTTCAGTATGCTGTCAGGTTGCTTACAGGCAAGCTTGGGATGGACAGGACCGAAGGCACAGCTAATATGGTAGGCGGTGTAAAAATGAATAAAGAAAGCAATAACATATAGGTACGTACGGTATTTTTGATCATAAAAATCTTGACGTCATCTCCCGCAGTGCGTAATCCAAAATCTCCCAGCGACAAGCGTCAGCATCCGTCAGTGTCGCGCGACAAACGACGGCAATTAACATTCCCGGTTGGTGTTACAACACAACACGCCAGTTGTTACTCACTTGTTACATGCTTTAAGATGTAACGGTAATAAGTACGCATTATAATATCACAGGCTAGTCTCACAGTTTTACCCGCTATCCTAAGGGAACTGTTTTTTAGGTATTGTGTATTTTAATTAAAAATCACATAAAGAAATCCATTTTTATTTCCGACATTTTCTAGACAAACTCTAGACGGCCACGCTCTACTGCACATCACAGGCCACCTATAAAAAGTATTAAAACTCTTTGGTGTTCATACACCACAACGGGATAAATACTTCATTAATTTTTTTAGGGTATAAGCTTCAAGCCTAGTTTCGTCTAAATCTTTCGTTTCGTTTCGTTTAAAATCGTTTTTGCCAATACTCTACTCGCCACGCTTGGCAGGCGGGTTGGCGAGCGCAGTTAGGTGTGATTGTTCAAGGAAGACGCTGCTGCCCATCTTCCGGATTACATCCCTTAGCCGACTCTTACGGCAACCACGCGTAGAGAGGGCGGGGTACTATTATTACGCCGGCACCACCACGGCAAACACATTAAGTAATCGTAATAAACAAAAGTAATAAAGAAATACATTAAGTAATCGAAATAATTCTAGGATGTTCAATAACATTATTATCTCGCCCTAAAATCACTCACGTCGAGATCCCGCTCGTGATATATTACGAATGCTAAAATTACTTCGGCCTGATTCACAAACCGTAGACCTCTTATCCCTACATGTATAATATAAACGTATTCATTAAGAGCATCGTCATTAAGACGAATTAAATTATAAATCCTTGGAACATCAGAACAGCACTTAAAATCTCAGCAGCAAGGTACGTAATAAGGACAGGGCCAAATAGACTCAAAAATACAACTAATATATTGTGTAAACGAGAGTAATCAAGAGTTATATTTTTTTTTGTGTAATGCCGCTTAAAAGCCGTCTTGGTTACGACAGTATAAAGGATTTGATTTTATATATTTATCTTACTTGAAGACAATTTTAAATATTTATCAGAAACATTCCTTAATATTTAAAACTAAAATCGGATACAAACTTAAAATATAAATTATCGATTTATAATAACCACAAGCATTAACCAGTACCGACACGTGTTTCGCCTCTTAATGAGGCATCTTCAGGACGTATTGACTCTTCAAGCGCTTGGCCGAGGATAAAGATGCATTAAATTTACTTGAAACTAGAGATTAAAATTAAAAATTAAATGATTTTTGTAGGCTTAAAATGTTTTTTGATATATGAGAAAATGGGAAGATTGTCTAAAAAATTCCATAGAACGATCAAATTAAAATTATTGAAATTTAAACAAACAACGCCCGTCAGGTTGCTAGTTGGAATTATGATTTTAAGTATTTAATTTGCCCCCGTGCCCCGTGCCCCCGTCCTTCAATACGCGCATTTCAACAACCTAGAAGGTTTATTATAAACTATAATGTATGAGGATCGCGCAGACCCTTGAGGTACTCGGGGCTCATAAACGGAACACATTAACCGAAGTTATGGTGTGAACCGAGATAAGATGGTGGCTAGCTTATTATTATGAGATAAATTCTGGAATATTTATTATTTCTGGCAGCTCTCTCTCTCCATCTGTTTTATTTGCGCCTTATCTTACTTGAAGTACGACAAGGGCGCGCGTGTCGTGCTCTGCTTTGGCTCCTTGAAAGAGGTCACCGCATGAGCCAAAACTATAAACGGAAAATCTAATCTAATCTCACGTGAATATATAAATCAAGAAAAATGTGGCAAAAGCGAGTTAAAGAAATTATTTTTAAATATGTCCACAAAAGGTATATTTTTGTAGAGATGATGGCGCGGTGGCTAACACGCTCTGGCCGCACGTAGCAGTGTGTCGGACCGAATCCCAATAAACTTGAAGGCACACGGTATAAATAAACTATAGATAAGTACAAGCTAGTAATTCTGCGTGGCAACGCGTATATTGTGGGTACTTTTAGGTAGGGGTCTTTACGTGAGGCCTTTTTGACTACAGATTTGTTGACTTTCAATATCATCTCAACGCATGGGACATCGTAGCACGTCAACATACCCCTTATGATTAAAGTTTTTAAAATTCAATATATCAATATACTACTCAAAAACAACCTACCACCTTCGTGGTGGAAATATACCGCTAAGCACATAATGTGTTCCGCCAGTATCACTTGAGCCAGTTTCCATTTGAAGCTATGTAATTACCATATTCGTCATGAGTTGTTGTCAAATACTTAAGAAAATCATAAAATAGTAGAAATCCAAGATGGCAGGATATTTCACTCTTCATTCCTGCCATAACATCAGTATAAATAAATATTGTAAAACATTTCACACAGCGCCATCTAGTCCCAATTTAAGCAAAGTTTGTACTACGGGAACCAGATAATTAATAGAATACTTATATACTGTATTATGTAAACACATACTTAGGATGCATACCGAACACCCAGACAAACAGAACAAACATTTATTGTTACATAAATATGTGTCCGGAGTGGGAATCGAACACACAAGAATCCTACAGTTCTTGAAGGAGATATTCTACCAAATAAGCTAACACAGCAGTCAAATTATTCACGAAATAAGTCAGGATTTTTATTTAAAAAAAAAATCTGACAGTAACTTAGTGATCCCATGGAGCCACTTCAAGACATGTGATATTTTAGCAAGTTACAGCTTGAATTGTTGAAACAATCCATAGACAAAACTATTAGTGAAAAACTAGAAGTAATACTTTACCTGTACACCGGGGAGCTGAGAACTCGTGTAGGCCGCCGATAAATCCACGCCAAATGCGGCTGATGTTTATTGAGAATACGTCCCGCCGTCTCTCCGGCCCGCGCGGCTAGAGACGGGCTTTTGTTCGAATTAGCGATCGAAGGAACTACCTTTTCGAATTAATAGTTATTATTACTTACCTAACTTAATTTTTGTCAACTAATTCTGTACTACGGTGGGAAAAAGTGAACGTTGGTGAAAAGTTACAATAAGACTTGATTTTTAAAAATCAAATCACTCTTTTCAGATTAATAACTGAACTTTATCTCCGATGGCCGAGTTAGGTATTTAGCTATGCCAAAATAAAAATTGAATTAAAATTAAGCTGCTTAGAGTTATTAGTTGATTGATTTTTCTTTTCAACTTTCTCTCTTCGTAGAGAGAGTTTTAAATAGAAATAAATTCTTTAAAAAATTTACTGATTTTTAGCAACGGTTTTAACAATGTTAAGGAGCAATAAACATAACTCAGTGAGATAAATATAATTTTAGTGTCAAGGGGTTCATGGTTTTGTGTAATAAATAATAGTTCGTGAATTTTAAATTAAATAAATTCTACATGCAGCATTTGTACATCTGCTTGCAAACTGGATAAAAATAAATTATTTTAAGATCTTTTAAATTAATAATATAAATATGTCTTGTGTATTATTTTAAATAAATGATTTCTATTCTTTATATATTTATTTGTGGCAAACATATTCTAGAAAATACATGATCTGATTGATTAAAAAAATCATATAAAAAAATTTAGAAATTTAAGACAGAGTTTTATGTCATATTGTATGTTTGGTAGACACTATTCGAACAATAATCGAATACTCATTAATTGGTCCATCTCTAGTTGCCGTTCCGCGTATGAGTTATGCGTCTTTGGTTACGTACTTACGTCACTTCACTATGATTTATCACTTTCTGTTGTCGGCCCTTTACTTGTTAGTTCGCATGTCATATTGTTTAGCCCAAAAACTAACTTCTTTATCCGAGAGAGTTATACATAAAGTGATATTGACATTCTTTTTTTAGAAAGTTCTGACTTATTCCTAATTTTGTCAATTACAATTTAGCGTTGTTTTAAAAACAGTAACTCATACATTACCATATTTTTTGTAATGAATTCCAAACATGTAATACTATTTCGGCTAATGTATAAGCTAATAAACACTTGGATGTATATTATTGTATATGGTAAAATGTTTTATGAATGTAAGAAATGTGTTATTGATTAGTTAACACAGCTTGGCTGTAATGAAACTGAAATGCTGCTCCAGGTTCTATGAGATGCATTTCTAAGACCAAGATTTCTATAATCCAAGACGTGTAAGGTTGTACTTATGGAGACACAAAAACACATACACGTACATGTGTTGTGTATTTTACATTGTTTTATTCATAACTATTTGTTTGTAATGTAATTATATATGTATTAATATTTAAATAATTAGAATATTTGTGTTGTATAATTATTGTATAATTATTCGCGTGTTGAAATTGGACAACTACACGTGGCTCAAATTTTGGTCCCTATTTATCGCTAAAACTAAGTAAGTTCTGCAAATAATTATTTTATATTTTTAACTTATAACATTGGCACAGTTGACGATGATTACCTAAGGGATTTGCTCTGCTTGGTCAATGTATAAAAAATATTATATAAACAACTTAAAATCATATTCTGATCCGAGTATAAAGTACTCTAGACGCAAGCTTACCAATATACGCCTAAACACACAATCTCGCGTGATTACCGAGTCAGTAAACCTCTGGCATTACTTTGGCACAGGCACTCATGGCTATCTAAATTCTAAGTAATAAGTAACAAGTCTCTCCCATCTCGTTGCGGCGATGAAACTTAACACGGCTGGAATACTTACTACTGTTTTTTTAGTAAAACTGCCATGATTGAAAGCGTGCGTAGACCACATTTTTGCTTAATATCAGTCGCTCCGGACGGCGTGGTTTCAAACCCCAGCAATGAGCTTGAGCTTTGAGTGAAGGAAAACATTGTAAGGAAACCATAAGATTGTAGTAGGTAGGTACTGTAGTACTCGGCTGGCTAGCTACCCACAAATTGAAAATCTGCCGCCAAGCATACGGTAACGGTGTGTTCCGGCAGCCTCACTTGAGAGCTAGTTCCATTCCAAGCTAAGTGTGTTTAACGTCTTTGTCCACACCGTCACTTAACATCAGGCAATCTGTAACTTAGCCTACAAACCATAAAAAAAAGTACTTGCGTTGGTAGAAAGTACGGTCAGAGAACAAGTTCCTGTTAGATTTTTTTCCTAATAAAACTTCTATGGCCCATTGCAACGGTACTTAGAGCTTTAAACACTAACAAAAAGTCCAGGGCTTCGCTGCTTTGGCGCGCATTACTTTGAGACTTTTGATGGTAAGTCTCAACAGCCCTGTAGTTTCGCTAGCTGCAGTAACCTTCAAGTCGGTACACCGTAATGCTTACACACTACTGCTTGACGGCAGAATATTTTTTATTGCGTTATTGTGTCATAACAAGCATACCAGCTTCAAGTGCGCTGTCCGCAACAGAACTCCGGAATCTTGTTTAATGTACAGGCTTGGAGCGAGGCCGCACGATGTAACTTATGCTTGTGCTGCGGGCGTGACGTCACAAGCCCAAGCTGCCCTAGACCGCCGACGCCCTTTGTACAAATTGACCGTGACGGTTTGCTTCCAGTTAAATTAGGCGACGTCAGTGGGGCCAGTTAGCTTTTTGACTAAAACTGTATTTAAAGTAACCAGGATGAAGAGTATCAACGCACATTCACAATTTCACAAATATGAGCTGTATTATTGGAATTTAAATTGTTGTTTCATACATTAAAAAAAAAACCTATGTTATAAGTAGTACTAGTCTAGATTAAAACAAATTATTTTTCTTTCTTCTTTCTAGTTGTGTAATTCTAATAAATAAAAAAAATTACATTTATATTCTATTTGTGTAATTCTAATTAAAAAAAATGACATATTTATAAATAAAGTAGATTTCGGAACAAAAGAAATATATTTATTTATTTTACACTAATTATATTGTATTATTTTGCCGTGGTGGTGCCGGCGAAAGAATTGTACCCCACCCTCTCTACCCGTGGTTGCCGTAAGAGTCGGCTAAGGGATGTAATCAATAATTTAGGTTACTTGTCGCATTATCGAAATATATCAAAAACTAATTTGTAATTTATGATATTAATTTCTATTATTACTATTGAGTATGTATGCAAAAAGTTTTAGATATGTATTGATGCCAACAAAAGAAAGAAAACAACAAAACTCGACGGTCCTGCTGATCCTGTGTGAACAGGGCAAGTTAAATTAAAAAAAAAAACCGATTTCATTCCACGAAGCCGACATACGGGCTGGGATACGTTTTATTACTTACTCTATTTTTTAATTTGCTGTAATACAACAATGCAATCTAGCCATATTTGGTCTTAATGGAAAGAAATCGGTTTTTTTGTGAAAATAATTTTAAATAACAAATTAATAAATATCTTTTGTCATTTGATACAGCAAAACATATTACATACATTTGATAAAGGACAAAACCTTTTGAGTTAGTGTATTAAGTTAGTTAGTGTCAGTGCAGTGAGTACTACATATTATAGAACACATGAACAAAGTGTCTTCCCCTTAATAGAGACAGTAAGAAAAGTGTTGATGGACACATTCTTAGATTTACTCAACTTAGCAATTTAAGTTATAATAATATAACTTATTACTCTCAACTTGGCTAGATTGTAATAACAGTGAGGTATCTAAAAACAAACAGATACATCATTAAAAGAAAAAAAAAAAAAAAAATGATACAGCGCCTTCTAACCCCAAACTAAACATAGCTTATACTGTAGGAACAAGATACTTAGTATATATAGTAGTATATATATATTTTGTACATACATATGTATAATACATACAAAACACCCAGACACAGAACAAACATTTATCATGATAAACGTTTGTTCTGGTGGGAATCGAACCTACGCCCTAGAGCTCTTGAAGCATATTCTACTAAATGAACTAACATGACATTTTCAAATGTATCTTGCCATCGTAGACTAATCTAGAAAGCACAATACGCAATTTCGAATTAAGGTTAAAATTGAATTAAAGTTCCTTATTTACTTTAATGCAAGTATGACATAAGTACCTCTGCTGTAGTTGGAAAAGTTTATTCATGAGCACCTCTGTTTAAAATTTCATTCTGAATAATCGTTACTGCTGCCTAACTGACCCTACCCACACTTTTTCGCAAGTTCCAAACAGACGTTTCAGGTGGAGCAGGCGGTTTGTGCGGGGCTGGGCAAGTGGAGGGACATTATGAGGCACTCGCGGCCCTCGAGACCGCCTCCGTTTTCATGAGCTAAGATGACCAAGTTACGGGCGCAGGTTAATAGTAAAGTTTTTATGCGTATACTTCACTATATTGTAGCCGTGTATTGATGTGCATTAAACATACAGTTTGTGACTGAAGGAAGCCAAAGCTGCGAGACTACGCGGACGCAAATTTGTGTCATCATCATAATCAGTCCACTTTACTACACATACAAATATTTTATTGCTAACATCAACGTTACTACCTAGTCAGTTCCGTAATATCATTTCAAAAGTTTTCAAACACTGATCCAATGTTGGACATAGGCCGCTCCTAATGCACGCCGGCTAGATCTCCCGCGTTTTATTTCCAATCACTATCCACTGCCTCATGTATATCGTCACTCCACCGAGTCTCAGGGCGTCCTACATTACGTTTACTGATACATTTCTTTTTTACAAGTGTTGTTATTTTATTTTTAATACCCTAAGTAATTTTCTAATCTGATACCTTCGACAAGTTCTGTAGGCAAGTAGATAATTAAATAAAATTTTCAAGTTACATTACAAGCCAAATCTATCAAGAAATATGTGAACATATAAAAGTCACGCAAAACAAGCCACTACTTTATTAAGAATTATTTATAAGTGTGTAATCTATTGCACCTAAATCTCAAAAACTTTTTTTAAAAATAGTTTTCGTTGTCTTTCAATGAAAATCTAAAACATTGAAAGATTATCGAGTGGTTTATGCCTATACACATAACGATAAAATCAACGGAGCAAGTTTAACAGTATGACTTCGTGTGAGTACCGAGTGTTACCAGCTATTTATTTTACAAAATCTCCCGAACCGTAGCCGGCAAGGTAAATAAAAATGCCCGCATCCCGACAATACCGGTGTTGCAATTCACAAGCGCATTGCATGTTTTTTTTTTCGTTTTTAACCTTTAAATACGCTTCAGAATTTTAAGAGTTCTATAAACAAAGTATATGTGTATCCTAGTATTAATTTGTTGGAAACGTTCATAGAATTGTAGTAAATGGATGACCTTTGTTTCAACAAGCTGTACATTTCTAAAATATCATATTTTTTAAAGTGGCTCCATTAGATCACTAAGTTTCTGTCAAAAATTGTTTGTTGAATATTTGACTGTCCTGTTAGCTTATTTGGTAGAATATCTGCTTCAAGAGCCGTAGGGCGTGGGTTCGATTCCCACCCGGGACAAGCATTTTGTGGTGTAAGCAAAAATGTTTGGTCTGTGTCTGGGTGTTCTGTACGTATTATCAGTATGTATTTACAAAAAAAATTGGAATCCTATCAGTTATCTGACTCTCATAGTTTGCAAGCTTTGCTTAGTTTGGGGTCAGACGGCGATGTGTGTTATGCCCTACGATATTTATTATTATTATAATAATTTGTACAAAGATTTCCTATGTATCCGCATGAGACATAGAATACACAACTGAATAATTGAAGTACAAGAATTGTGTTTTTCTTCTAAAATTTAAAATTATTTTTAATACATCACACCATCATCAGCCATAGGACGTCCACTGTTGGTCATAGGCCTCCTCCTGGGAGGGTTTTGCCAATACTCGCCACGCTTGGCAGGCGGGTTGGCGAGCGCAGTTAGGTGTGATTGTTCAAGGAAGACGCTGCTGCCCATCTTCCGGATTACATCCCTTAGCCGACTCTTACGACAACCACGGGTAGAGAGGGTGGGGTACTATTCTTACGCCGGCACCAACACGGCAATTTTTTATACAAATGATCATAAATTTAAATTTTCACTGAGTTTAGCAAATTACTCGAGAAACTAACAATATTAGCAATTTATACAAAACTAAGGATTCCGAGAATTTGGCGGAACACAGTGGAATAATCGTGACACAAGACCGCGCGCTCGTAGGTTGCAGCGCTCGCACTCTACACTCTACACTCTACCTACAAGTATTTGGAGAGTAAAATAAAAAGGCCGATGGCATGGCGCGCCCGTGACTGGGATCACCGACATGTTTTACATGAAAAAGGAACGGACCCGTGCGAGGGAAAGCAATATCGCATCAGTGCTGGCGCTCTCGATGCGGCCCAAGTCATAAGCGAAGCTTCAACTGACTCGATTGTAAATCATAACATTTTTAATTTTATTTTTAGCATACACCTATAAAATAAGATACAGTTAAGTCAAGATAAATCTAGTAAAATAAGTCTTAAGTCACACAAAGTATGTTAAAGTCAAGTCTGGATATGACTTGTAGTGGCGAATTCACTACAAGGTTCAATGAAGTTTTGGAAGCAACACGTAAAATCATGTTTTACCATATACATTATATCACTTTCCAATACTCACGCACGTCATTCGGAACTTTATACATAGAGCACCACTATCATGAGCACTCGAAAAAACACAAGTTTTGGAAAATAATATAACGTGGTGACATTTCCCATACCCTTCCGCATTCCCGTCAAAATTCCACACCGCCATCACATATCGTTAAACAATCAAGAAGGTCAGATGACAAGTACAAAGTGTTGCCATTTCTCTTAATCCAATCATAAATATTACATTGTCATAGTAAATATTAACTTATCTCTCATTAATAATGTTTAGCTGCAATGGTCAAGGCCATATCTAACCAACAAAATGAAAGAAGAAGCATATAAATTTTGCTCTCACTAATCTTTAAAATATTATTTTATATAATTTGTTCCAACTTGGGCCACAGGCCGTCATGCACTTCTGATAGAGCGGAGTGTTCCAAGGATCATTGTGAAAATACACTAAGCGCCCATCTTACGTACGAACTTGTGTTTCGCGACAACGCGGGCGGCGCGGCCGCGGCGTGCGGCGCCCTCGGGCGGCGGCAACACTGATGGCAAACTGTCGGCGTAACAGTGTTGTGAACGGAATAATTCCACTTTTATCGCGTGGACTGCTATACAATGGAATTTGCTGCCGAGCGACCGATCCACGATATATGCGTTATGGGTGCCATTGATATCTCCGAGGCCCGCTTGCTCCATCGCAGACCTTACTTCCCATACTTGCGGTCAAACGCAAAACGATCATAGAAATACAGTGTTCAATAATACTAGTTTGCCGTTTTACGAGCATATTATGTACTAGCGCCCCGCGGTTTTACCCGCGTGGTGATGGATGATGATGATGAAAAGTATCCTATGTTTTATTTCCAGGGTCTAAAGTATCTACATGCAAAATTTCATCCAGATCCGTTCAGCCGTTTTGGCGTGATTGAGTAACAAACATCCATCCATCCATCCAAACTTTCACATTTATAATATTAGTGGGTTAACAAAACGCCTTATTATAGCCGAATTGTCAGAATAAGCCGCCAATACAATTCAATTTTCGACTCACATATGTACGTCACATTAGCATGTCGGTGATGCGAACCCATAACTTTTGCCCTTAACGAAAAACGCTCAACACGGCTAAAGAAGCTTTCACTTCAAAAAATAACCAACAAATTAATTATCTAGTTGACTTTTTAATATGTAATTGTAATGGACCTATATAGTTTACCGTTGCTTTTTCAAGGAAACACAGCATGCAATTCTTAAATTCAAAATTCAAAATGTTGATGTTCATTATATTTGCTATGCGTAGCATATTCGGTTCCATTACACTTATCCAATCTTAAGCGTAATGAGATAACTATATCACGAACCATTTGTTTGCATATTCTGTATTGAAGGAATATAGTTTTACTAATACAGTACATATTTACTGAGCAAACTGTCAGAAGAGAATAATACATTGTGTTCTCCGCGGTACATTTTGCTCAACTATAACAATACAGTTACTATTTCCATACAATACCCAGGGAAGGATTTATAATTGAACAAACCTGATATATCTGTCAGTCAAGTCGAGCCCCCGGGTGTAACTAGTGACGTAACGGCAAGGCGCGCCGCGCACTCGCGACTCGCCGCGCCGAGTACCTAATCACTACTAAAAGATACACTACCTATATTATAACAAGAGTAATGTATACATACGACTGTTACTATAATTGACAGTATACAATTATACATTTATCTCATCTTATCTTAACACTTCTTTACGGTTTAACGGAATTTGATGAAATTCATGAATAAGATAGTTTATATCCTGGATTAACACAGGCAAATTTTTATCCTGGAAATCCAAACATAGAGTGCAGCTCGTTACATGACGGATAGGGTGCACCGCGCACTCGCAACCTACTGCTACTAAGTAATAACTACTAAATAAATAAATATTAGAGGATATTTCACATAGCACCATTTAGAACCAAATTAAGCTATGGAAAACAGATATCTGATAAAATTCTTATTTTTTTTTTAAACCTACATAAATTTATAACATTCAAACATAGAACAAATATATGTTATAAATAAATAACAATAAAACAATTCGTCACATAAAATGTCAATATCACTGAGCAGGAATCGAACCCACGCCCTACAGTTCATCAATCAAATTGATGAAAAATGAATCAGAGCTTCAAGTTACCAAACTACCAAATGGCAATCAAAGTAATTTCTCCATTGAATTTTAGGACAGAGATCTATTTCAGTGAGAGACTTAAGTCGCAGTTGCTAGAAGCGCCTGCCCGACGGCAAACCATTTATAACGAGATACAATGGAAGTGACAGCGCATTACGCGGTGTCATGTTAATGCTGTATTAGATTACCGACCGTAATGAAATACCACGGAGCACCCGTGACGAATGTCTCGGTGTGCCGCGCTAGGCGCCGCTTGCGGGGGCGAATGCGACGGTGTGGCGCGCTAGGCGCCGCTTACGGGGGCCAATGCGGCGGTGTGGCGCGCTAGGCGCCGCTTGCGGGGGCGAATGCGTTGGTGTGCCGCGCTAGGCGCCGCTTGCGGGGGCGAATGCGAAGGTGTGACGTGATAGGCGCCGCTTGCGGGGGCCAATGCGGCGGTGTGGCGCGCTAGGCGCAGCTTGCGGGGGCGAATGCGTTGGTGTGCCGCGCTAGGCGCCGCTTGCGGGGGCGAATGCGGGGGTTACCGCGCTAGGCGCCGCTTGCGGGAGCGAATGCGTCGGTGTGCTGGGCTACCGCTTGCGGGAGCGAATATCTCGATGTGCTCGGCTAGGCGCCGCTTGCGGAGACGAATATCTCGGTGTGCCCGGTTACCAATTTTCGGATTATTTATGCTCATTCAAAAAACTTAGTGGTGTCTCTTCATCATTGTAGATTTCTGTCTTCTATTGATTGTTTTGGACCTCCTAAGCGATCCCAAAAACTCATAAATGCAGTTGTGACGCTATCTACCGAGTCAACTAAAACTATTTGATTTTTAAATATGTAGTAATTTGGAGAAATATTCATCAAAACATGAATTTTGTTTGAAAAATACCTTTGGAATAGCATGCACCGTCAGCCTGTAGCCACAATGCGAACAAACGAGCACAGATTTCAAATTTGCGGCGGGGACCGAAACCGCGTCGTTTGCAATGAGTTTTGTGAATTGCGGCTTAGTATTTACGAAATACTATTCTATACAAAATTATAAGCGTAGGGCGTACTAAGCCAAGATATTTTTTTTACTTTTTTATGTTAAAGTAATGAGACGAACGAGACGTTCTCCTGATGGTAAGAGATAATTTATGTCCGTTACCATTGTAGCGGTACATTAAACGTAGCAAAACAAAGTTCAGGGCATTGCTGCTTTGGCGCTCATTACTTTAAGACTTTCTATGGTCAGTCTCGACAGCCATGTAATTCCGCTAGCTGAAGTACCCATCAAACTGGAACAAAGTAATGTTTACTCAGTACTACTTCGCGGCTGAGTATCTGGTACTGTGGTAGCACCTACTTAGATGACCTCCCAAAAGAAGATCTACCACCAAGTAGATCATAAAGTAGCTGTTTAACACACACATTAGCATATAATAATTGAGACTTGATTTTTTGATGGCAACCCTCATAGTAATAAAAAAATGTGTATCGGTAAAATTTAAATCTACCTTTACAAATCAATGACTTTATCTCATTGATTAGTTTAGGTGAAAAAGAACGGTAACAGTTAAAAGAAAGAACAATACATATATATACAATACTGACATCCAGTGTGTAACATCTTTTTTTTATTTATTTACGCGGCATAAGGACGAATGGCGTTGGTACCTACTAACAAAAACATCACAAGGTTGAACAAAACAATGTAAATTTGGGAGTAAAACAGAAGTTCTGAAAGCAGAACTTTGGTAAAATGTCATCGTGAAATATTTTGACAGTTTCGCATAATGTCATTTTCGCAAAACGTAATTTTCACACAGAGAGTGTCTTTAAGAAAACTGAGATAACTTTCGAAAAACTGTAGATCTGTAGTTAAAACTGTAAAGTTGGCTGCACTTGACATCTATCAAAAAGAAGTATGAAATATTCAGCAGTCGATACAGTGATGTACAAGCATATAACGACTACTTATTTCAAAATTAATGAATACATTATTTTCTGAACGAGACGCCCTCAACTCTGCATGATTAACATGTTTTAAATGGTAATTATATTGATCGTTGGCATTTTATCGAGTGGATTTCATATTACAGTGTAAAAGAGAACCATTTGTGGAAGCATTTAATTTGGGGCTTCCAGTTGAGAGTTGAAACAGTGACGTCATTGGTCCGTGGTTACCGTAAACAGGGACATTCATTTACATTGGCGCGAGGGCTGCCAACACAACGAAACGAATGAAACTTACAAATAAACTTTACCTTTGAACTCATTACTGTATCTGTAATTGATACTAAGATTTAGTTAGGACCTCACTAATGTTTTTTAAAGTGTTTTTTAAAAAATATGATTGACAAGCTAGGCGTTTGACCACAGTGTGTTAATGTGGTTAAATAGATATTCCTCTTTCTATATTGCAATTAAAAAAAAAAAACAAGGTTGACAAAGTTATTTTGTTTTGGTTTAAAAATTAAACTGCTAAACCGATTTTGATGAAATTTCTATGGGACCAATCGGAAAGAATATCCTTTAAAATAAACCGAATTGGCTTATAACTTGGTTAATAATATCCGGAGTTCTGAGGTATTACATAATTACATAGTACATTAAAAAAAATCGAATTGAAAACCTCCTCCTGTTTTGAAGTCGTTTAAAAATAAAATAACTTAGACTTGATAGTTAGTGAAGGTGTTGATGGCAACCCTCATAGTAAAAAGGTTAAAAATGTAGAGCTCCAACATTAAAATATCAGTCGTTATTTACGACAAGCTCACGTATTTTACGGGAGCTCCGTAAATTACGCCGTCACCGCGGCGGCTCCTCGGTTTTACGTTGTCATGCAAGTTTCCACGGCAGCCCTCACTTGCTGCTGCTGCAGTAATGTCCTCGTTGTAGTAAGTTAGTACAACCATTAGAATTGCTATGTTCGGAATCGACTTATGCTTCATACATCATTATCTACAATATAGGTAATAGTTTTTTTAAATTTATTTTTTATTACCTTCCACAGACACTGGGGTCCGAGACCTTTGTCAACTTTAAATTACCCAATTTTTATTTTTTAACTATGTAAGAAGAGGAAAGTTAGTCAAATCATCTTAATCTAGGGTTAAAGTGCTAGTTTGTGTGCATACCGCGAGCAGACCAGCGACCCGCAAGCAGCACCCGATCACGAGTATGACGCATGTGCCAGCCAGCGCCCTCCTCAACCATATCTGAGGGAAGAGAGCGACCCGACACACGACGCCGCCGCAAGAAGGAGCCTTCGATGGTGAGCATGATTTCTGACAGGCTTGATGTTTGACCACAATTCACCTGATGTTAAATGACGGTGTGGTCGAAGATGGTAAAGCACACCTAACCTGGAATGGAACTGGCTCTCAAGTGAGGCTGCCGGAACACCGTTAGATGCTTGGCGGCAGATTTTCGAGCGTGGTAGCTAGCCAGACGAGTGCTAGAAAATATCCAACTACTATACAATGATTTCCGTCACAGTTCAAATTCATAGTTGTGACTCGAGCTATATAATTATACACATACTACATACATAAATAAGCAACCATGAACCCATAATACAAATAATCTAGAAACAGAGATTAAAATAGTAAATTAGTCTAAACACAAATGGAAAGTTCATTTAGAGTTAGTGTATTAGTGTCCCCGGACACGACGCTGGTGATGAATACTTACTCTACAAACTAAGCATCGGAAACACTAACAACACAGACGCCTGGATTACTCGCGAGCCGTCATAATCTGGGCCAGCTCCAGGCCGAATTAAGCCTGGATCCAGCGACCGCTTTCAGACTTATCCGACTAGACAGAAGGTCGAAATTGACTATAATTTTGGCAATTATTTAATTTTTGTACGTTTCATACAATACTATGAAAATAAAATTAATCATATACTTGCAATAAATATACTTTAACCAGCTTCAATAATTTAAAGCGGACTTAAATTTGAATTCAATTTATTTTATTTTATTTTACATGGAAAACGAACAGCTGCTAATTAGTAAAATAAATAGGAGATAAGATATAAAACAAAAGCCAAAAAAAATAATCAGTTTTTCAATTAGGTAAATAGTTATGTAAACAAGTGCTTATTTTCGAACCCTTCATTTGTGAAATGCCAAACAATAATTTGCAGACAATATCTGTCTCCTGTCGTGTCCTGTTTGTTTGATGTCTGTCTAGTGTGGCCGTTGTATTTAATAATTATTTTAGCTTATCGATGTGTGTAATTGATTTTAATCGAACGAGTTATTATGAATCTGTTATTATAATTCAATATCAAATTCATATTCTGTACTTTGTGATTTTTTGTTGTCCCGAGATAAAGAGAAAGCTAAAGTAATTAATTATGAGTTATTACCATTCCGAATTTCACAATCAAAAACTTTAAATTTTTGTTTCGATAAAAAAGTTAGGTTTACGGCCACGCCGGACAGCGTGGGTTCAAACCCCAACAATGAGTTTGAGCTGCGTGAGTGCCATTCCAGGTTAGGTGTGCTCACCGTATTCGACCAAACCTTCACTTAACATTAGGTAAGCTGTGGTCAAACACTTAGCCTGTCCACTATAAAAAAAATCTGACGAGCTGATATAGCACAAAGAGCTATTACAATACCTAGCATCATCATCCGCCATAGAACGTCCACTGCTGGACAGAGGCCTCCTCCTGGGGGAGTTTTGCCAATACTCGCCACGCTTGGCAGGCGGGTTGGCGAGCGCAGTTAGGTGTGATTGTTCAGGAAGACGCTGCTGCCCATCTTCCGGATCACATCCCTTAGCCGACTCTTACGGCAACCACGGGTAGAGAGGGTGGGGTACTATTCTTACGCCGGCACCACCACGGCAAATAAACCTAGCATACACACAAATACACCTTTCATTCACAAATATTCACATTCATAATTTGTATATAATAACGAAACGTAAAATTAAACTGACAGCCACGCGAGTAAACAGTCTAGGCAAACGTGCTCCATCGTAGACCGCATCTTCACTTGACATCAGGCGAGATGGCGTTCAAATGCAAGCTTGAAAAATAGTAGATTGTAAGATTCGTTCCCAGCATATCCGAGTTTAGTGAGTTTGGAGCCGCAGTGTCATCACTAACGGAATCTAGTCCTTAGAAATAACCTGTGACAAGTTCATGAAGACACGGCGCGCGCGGCGCCGCTGCGGGAGAATCAGGCCCTTTAGCTTTTATACTGTCACATTTAAAGTCGTCGTGTGTGGCGGCCGTGTGTCGGCGCTCTCTTCCCTCAGATATGATTGAGGAGGGCGATGGCTGGCACATGCGTCATACTCGTGATCGAGACTCGACACACGGCATCGTACAAACTAGTAACAGATTACCTTACCTTTCCCTGTATTGCGTATGGCTTAAGTTCATTTAACGTTTTACAAAAATTGTATTAAGTTAACAAAGGTCATGGAATCCCCGCTGTCTGCGGAGCTGAAAAAATATATAATTTCAATTATTTTTCATCGAAATTTTGTAGCAATGATAGCTCAGTGGTTAGTGCGATCGGTTCACACGCCAATGGGTTCAAACCCCAACGGTGAGCTTGAGCTGCCGGTGAAGGAAAACATCGCGAGGAAACCATAGCATGTTAGTATAGGGTATTTTCTAATACTCGGCTGGCTAGCTACCACCCTCAAGTTGAAAATCTGCCATCGAACATCGAAATGTGTGTGGCGGAAGCCTTACTTGAGAGCCAATTCCATTCCAGGCCAGGTGTATTTACTAGCTTCGATCACACTGTCACTTAACCTTAGGTGAGCTGTGGTCAAACATTTAGCTTGTCGATCATAAAAAAATACGCGATTTAGAAACAATCGGGTTACCATTGAATTGGTATACGTAAGTTTAACAATTACAGTAGACATATTTAGAAAAAAAAATGTTTTATATACTTAAAACACATAGATAGCACCGAATCACAATTTGAAAGACAGCTGTCACACAACAACTCACCCGGCGCGGCGCAGGTAAGAAATACGGCTTGAAAAATTTAAATAGGGAAATAATTCTGTACGGCATACATTAAAGAAACCGGTCGAGATTTTCCGTTCGGTTAGTCGTCAGCGACGCTTTAATCTTGTGCGAGATGAAAGCAACTCCACTCGGAATTATTGTAATGTGCACAGATCGGAGAAGCTGAGCTTTGTTACGGCGAGGGCGCCCGCTCTGGAAGCGCAATCTTTGTTGAGAACACCCATTTGGAAAGATTCTATTCCACCTGAATTTAATTTAATCTGCATCTTCTAGGCAACATCAGGCGAGAAAGCAGTCATACGCCTGTATAATATTTAAAAAAAAATCATTTTTTTAAATGTAAAGAGGCGAACGATACGGTAATGAACGCCAAAGCAGTGATACCCTGGACTTTGCTGTTCTACTCAAAATTCTGTGTATCACTGGTCATGAACATTATCTCTTACCATCAAGAGAGTGTCTCGTTCGTCTCATTACTTACAAAAAAAAGATAGTAATATGATTTGTTTCACTTAAGCGATTTAAAATAACGTTTAAGCCGCAGACGAATAGTAAAAAAAGTCTTAGAAATCAAATTTGAAAATTAGACGGGATAACATGTTAAGGGAACTTGTCTCAGTCGTCCTTCAGATAAATGCACCATTAAGCCCCCGTGTGCCGCGACACGCGCGCCGCAACGTTCTCTAATACCATTAGAGCTATCGGCAAAATATATACCCGCTGTTACTTAACATCGTTATCCCATTAGGATACAAGGAAAGAACTGAATTACACAAACACATAACTCTATATAAAGTAGCAATCATTTCGATGGGATCACTGTGCGACTGTTACGCACATTATCGGGATACACACGGCCAGGAAGGATTGCGATCATGATTCTGAAACTCATATTTTTAAATATCACACTGAGACTAAACTTCTTAGAATTCAGAATTCCATGGAATCACCGAGGCCCATGGCGTTACTTAGCGGAAGTGACTTGTGATAGAAAGAGAATGAGAGAGAGAGAAAGAAAGAGAGAGAGAGAGAGATAGAGAGAGAGAGAGTTTTCATTCCGGTCTTAAAGAAAAAAATAGTAACAAAACAAAAACAACATCAATACATATATGGTAGTACAATGGCAGCCTTATTGCCTAGAGTGATTTCTTTCAGACAACATTTGGATGGATAGTAATGGTAACCTGGAGTGGCAGCTTTCAAGTGAGGTTGTCGAAATACACCGTTGAGTGATTCGCGACAAATTTTAAAAATCTGGCTAGAGAGTACCTTACAACCAAGCTATGGTTTCCTCACAATGTCTTCCTTCACCAGCAGTTCAAGCTCATTGCTGGGGTTTGAAGCCATGGCCTTCGGCGTGTGAACCAACTACACTAATCGCTGAGTTATCGTCGCTACAAAACTGATTTGTTATCTAGTAAATTGTAATCTATAACTCGAATAGTTTCTGCGTAAACGTAGTTAGTAATGTTACACGAATCAGCCAATGGTGAGTGTCAAAAAGTGGCGCCAAGCACGGGACAACATCAGGCGCGATGTGGTCAAACACCTAGCCTGTCAAGCATTAAAAAATCTGTGACATACTACCATCGCAGAGAAGTTTTTTTTTTAAATGATCGACCTCATGCAGCTCGGTGTCGCTCCCGCCCGTGTCCTTCGGCCAGCAATCGTCGCAGCTTCTCTCCAGGATGTTAATGGGCGCTATTTGACGCGAGACGTTGACAAATGCAGTGAATTCCGCGGGAACGCTAACTGGTTAACCCGCCCTTATCAGTTACGTTGCGTAATAGACGCTGACTATGAGGTCAGGCTCATCTTTATTGGAAGGTCGCTGGAGGGTCCCAGGGGGGGGGGGGTGTAGCCGGTTCAACTGTGTCCTGACGCGCCGCTTTTTAGTCTTCGTATCGCCTTCGTGCGATCTTTGTGGCGACTATCGGATGGCATCTGTCAAATGGGTGAATGATACGTTTCCGTTCTCCAGCTTTGCATCTGTGGAGTGTCCTGTAACAATGATTGCTCAGTGGCTAGCGCGGTCGGTTCTCGCGCTGAAAGGCGTGAGTTCAAATCCCAACAATGAAGTTGAGCTGCCGGTGAATACATCGTAAGGAAACTATAGGATGGTTATAGGGTACTTTCTAGTAATCGGCTGCCTGACCTATATTAAGAAACCTAATTGATATATACTGAATAAAACCCACGCTTCTTTCTTCTTTTGATTTTTCTTTCTTTCTTTCTTTCACACTGTAGGTACTAATGATCAAACGAAAGTACCGAGCTATTTTTAAAATAACTAAACAATTTTCTTTGGTATTTCCATATGTATGTTTCAAACGATAGCTAATAGGAAATTCAAACAGCTGTAATTCTGTTTCTATTCATAAACTTTGACCTTAGGTTATTAGCGTGCTGCAATATATTTTTCAAACAACTTCATGTGTATGAAACTGAAAAACCTTACGTGAGTAAATTCCATGATACTTAAACAAAAATTATAACCTAAGAGAAACACACGCAGTAAAAAATAGTAACCGTATTAAATATACGCTACATGACTGTGAAGCGTTTCATTTAAAACTAAAAACGGCTTTAAATTTCAAACAAAACCGTAACCCAAGCAATTAATTACGTCAGTTCACGAGAATGTATCTCGGAGAATTAGCAAACGTACAAGACTTCCTCGTTAAAACATTATGGGATAAGACGGTAAGCCTCCCGGTTCGCGGTAGCCTTAGGGCTTGTGCACACTACGCGCTGCGACACGCGACTACCAAGCGACTAATTACTGACGCGGCTAAAACGAGCGACAAACAAGCAGATAAGCAAGTGAGTAAACGACTGAAGAAAAACTACTAGAAAAAATAATTAAATATACATAACTGAACACACAAACTCGATTAAACAACGACAAGTTTAGTCTTCATTTTGCTTCTCTAGTTAGGAGATTGACATAATCAAAAAACGACACACAGACTGACAACTGAATATGTGAAGATTAACTAAACTAGCAATTAAAAACAATGAAACTACTAAAAATGCCATGGTGGGACACGCTGATCGAAGAGGCGAGTCTTCAGGAAGTTCGAGACGTCAGTATCGTAGCTCTATGAATCTCAAGTGGAGCTGGGCAGGACACGTTGCCAGGCGAAGTGATGACAGGTGGAGTAAGGTTGCAACAGAGTGCTGGCCTAGCCAAGGTAAATGGAGCGTTGGTCGTCCAGCCGCAAGATGGGTCGACGACATTGTCACCGTCGCGGACCGAACTCAGCAATGGGCTAAAGAAGGTCGGGGATGATGATAATGGAAACTAATTTAAAGATGTAGATATTCACGTCAAAAAAACTAGATTAGCGATTTATAATTTAGTTGTCGCGTAGTCGCGTCGTGTCGGAGCGTCCGCGTCGGCCGGGCGAGTGTGGAAGGCGGCCGGAAAAGGGGCGCATTGTGGATACGTAGATAAATCACCCTATTTGATGGATGATATTCAATACACGCTGCGGGATTATTCTTATCCGATTACATGAGAAATATTGCGATTGAAGTAGGGATAGAAGGCGGCTGTAAAAGGAGATCAGTTTCCTGAGAAAGAACTATTTCTGCTCTCAGTATTGAATATCCTCGGCCGCCTCCATATAATACTTACGAGAGCTTTGGATAAATTGGGATCAACGGAGCGATTTGCTAAGTAAAGAAATGTAGCACGATATAGCAGGACGTGATTTTAATTGTTCTATATGAACCAAGAGTAATATATGTAGGTACAGAACATTTTATATGAAAAAGTGAATGCCATTTTCGACATTATTTTGTTTTACTTATGCGGGATTACTCACGTTTGATTGCGGCCTTCTTCTTCTCAGTGCAAAGTGAATATGCTAACAATATAAATACAAATAAGTAAATATTAATAAAGTATTCCACCAGTTATTTGGTTCCCATAGCACAAATTTTGCTTAGTTTTGGGCTAAATAGTGCTGTGTGAAATGTCCTCCAATTTTTATTTTTTATTTTTCCTGCGACTCTAAGTTTCGTACGTTAATTTTAACTAACATTTTTAGCTTGCTTAATTACTGCGATTAATATCACGTTCTATTAAAAACACCATCAGTGAAAAATCTCTGTAAAATTGTAAAATCTGTGGTCCCTTTATTTGTGTAAGTCAGAAGATATAGGCTACCGTTTATTACTATAAGATAGGAGATGAGAACCCAGGATGCTGTTAGTTCGGATTATAAGTTATTTCTCCAAATACAGTTAAGCTAAAGTTGTGTTACAGCTTTGAGTATACTCATAACAAAATCAACCTAAATTCTCTGAAATCAGTTCTTAAGTATATCAGAAATAATTAACAACCCACTTACAAAGCTCGGAAACTCCTTGAAAGTATTTCAAAAACGCCTTCCCCGACATACAGCGGAAACCAGTAAGGACGCTAGAGCGCAGCGTGTCTGGTCTTCACTTTTTATTTGTCCCAATATAGAAATTATGTATGTTTGTTTTTTTTTTTTTTTTTTTTTAATGTTTAAAAAAAATCTTTGTCTTTATTCTCTATGAACGAGGATAGTGAATAAATTGTTCTTTCCGATTTCTCATTCTCATTTGATGTCTCAGTCACTTTTATTTTCTGTAAATGGAACACAAAAAATATTTTAAAAAAACTGGTTTGTATCGTTACTGTATTAAAAGTTACTGATATTGATGGATCAGTTTCGGTAAGTATTGATACATTTCCCCGGGGAGTTTTTGGTGGAAACGTGGGGAGGTCGTGTCGCCGCATTCTATTACTTACGATACTTGTATTTTTTCAAGTGTTTATAGAAATAGTGGTGTTCTACAGCCAAATTACGCCGGAGAATGTACGAAAGTGGTATAGTGTGATGAAACATGACTTTCCGTGTTTGCATACAAAACTCCATCGAAACTCAATTTCAGTAGTCACCTCTACTATATAAGGACATGACCGGATGCCATCAATACTTACTTTGTGTAACTTGGACTTACAATGTGATTTTCATATAAAATTAAAATAAATCGAAATACAAAAGCAAATAAAAATAATATTTTCCCAAAACACTGTCGATACAGGTTAGGTGTAAAAAGAAATGATAATAAAAAGTTTAATTAAATTAAAATGGTTCAAAATATTAAAGGATATTCTAAAACAAGTCTTATGAAATTTTTATTGAAACCCCCATCTTTACTGAAGCTTCTCAAGATGGTGCTAATGCGCCACGTCGTGTTGTTTTTTAAAGACACAGGCGCAATAATGAGAACATGAATAGAAATTATTTTGTAATGAGACAATGTTGCCCGTGCACCAGGTAAGCTGCCGCCTGGCACTGCGCCGGCTGCCAAAACTTGGACTATCCTTATTAACTACAACTTATACTAAGAGCATAAACTGAAACCGTTAAAAAACAGCAATTCTATAGAAAACGTTTGTTGACACTTTGACCGAATGTGTGAACCTCTTGCTTTGTTACGATTGCAGAGTTGGGCCTACAATGAAACGACGGTTAGAACAACTTTTTAGTTAAATACATAGTTTAGTTGAGCTGGCTGGTGAAGATATTTTTACATCGTGAGGAAACCACAATGTTATGTTCTCGCAAGTCGATAATCTGCCGCTAAGCACTTGGCGATGTGTTTCGGCGTGGGTTCAGTAGCCTTGCTTTAGATTCAATTCTTATTTCAGGCTAGACTATGTATCTAATGTCATCGACTATATTATCATGTTCAGGAAAGGAAAGGAAACTCCAACGCCTGGAATACCGACCCAAAGTTGCTTTTCTGTCGGTTTTCTACCGGATACACTTTGGAGAGTGCGCTTCAAATCTGCATGACCTAATTCCACCTTGCCCATTCTATCGGACAGCCAGGAGCTTCAGGGATATTCCGAAAACTCGAACTAAACTGTTCGAATCCACCTTTTTTATGGGAACCGCTAAGCAATGGAATTTGCTGCTCCAGTGTGTCCTATCCGATACATACAATCTGGGTGCCTTCAAGTCACGAGTGAATCGGTTTCTTCTAGGCGAGCGTGCTCCATCGTAGATTGCATTTTCGCTTGACATCCAGCGAGTTGGAGGTCAAACGCAAGTCTATTTATAGTAAAAAAACACGTCAAACTGTCAACCATGTAAAAAGATAAAAAGAAGATAATTCTATCCAATGAGGTAACATAATATACTGATTAGCAAGCGTACTGTGTCTTTTCTTGCGTTGGGACCCTAAAAATAAACTCTGGCGGAACATCTGTTAAAATTTAACGCTTGAAGATCAAAGCACCACTAATCAGGGGATCAAAGACTCGGTTTTATGTAAAACGTTATAAACAGCTTACTCTAATGGATAGAGCTCGCTAGAAGCGAGGCCGCACCGGCACGCGCGGCGATCGCACGACTCCTCGCGACTCCACGACCTGACGATTGTTGACCAAGGTTCAGGGCAATGTTGTCATTTCATAACAAAAAAAATTGCAACAAAATTTCTTTAAAATTAACATAGTTCGTGCTGGATTAATAACAGTCGAATAATTATTTAATATTATAGAACTTATGATAATAACTTGCAGCGGCGTTAGCTCAGTGGTTACCGCGGTCGGTTCACCTGCTGAAGGGCGTGGGTTCAAACCCCAATAATGAGCATGAGCTGCAGGTGAAGAAGAATATAGTGAGGAAACCATAACATGGTGATATGAGTTCTTTAGGACTCGGCTGGCTAGCTACCACCCATAAGTTGAAAATCTGCCGGCAAGGACCTAACGGTGTGTTCTGGCAGCTTCACTTTTTAAGAGCCAGTTCCATTACGGGCTAGGAGTGTTTTGCCATTCAACTCAAAAAAAAAAAAACCCTACATCCCTACCTCATCTGTGAATGGACTTATAAGAAACGAATTGACGAATGGTCACATGCTGACACAATAACAGATACATTTCAGAATTTAAAGATAGAATTACTTTTGGACTGCCTTCACTTGATATCTGGGAAAGAGTAGGAAATGGGCATTTTTCTGGTTCTGGCTCCCTCATTCTTTGGTTTGGTGTTTCATTTACAGAGAGATGCTAATAATTATTTTGTCGTATGTTCTGCGATATAAGCCATCCCCGTGGCGTCGTGTCCCTGTGATAGAGTACGCTAATGCTGATAATCATGTCGAGAAGTGACACGAGATGAATGGAGGCTGTGGCGGCCGCCGACATTTGGGTCGAAGACTAATTATCCTCACTTGTTTCATCTAATCTGTTATTTTACAATTTAATATATTACAAGTTACATTAGTCGCTCACTTTGGAGAAGTACACAAGTATATTGAGTGAATCATAAAACTATCAGAATGTGATCATCACACGATTGTTCTTATTCCATTCACTCAACAAGCTAAGTCGTAACCGAGCACCTACTCAAGTTGCAAAGTTACTTTTGTATTCATGTATCCACCTGTGAAAGGGTACAGTGCCATTACGTTGACGAGATTGACTTGGATTAACTTTAGGGGACCTGTTCACGGGCGAACGTGCTCGCCAGCACGGCGGCGGCGGTCTGTTCGAATGCTTACACAACATAAAATCGTTGTATATTGTTAAACCTTAAAAAAAAAAAAAATAGTGTATAGTAATGAGACGAACGATACGCTCTCCTGATGGTAAGAGATAACGCCTGTCTATGACCATTGCAGCGATACACAGAACTTTGAGTAACAACACAAAGTCCGTGGCATCGCTGTTTTAGCGCTCATTACTTTGAGACTTTCTATGGTTTGAGACGTCTCATTCGTCTTATTACTTTTTATAGAAACAAGAAAGGTAAGAAATAAATTAGGAGTTGAAAGTCTGTCACTAAGCACCTAACGGTATGTTCCAGCACCCACACTTGAGAGCCAGTTCCATTCCAGGCTAAGTGTGCTTTACCATCTTCAACCACACCGTCACCTAATATTAGGCGAGCTGCGGTCAAACACCTAGCTTGTTTAATTTTAGTAAATAAGTAAATGAAATCCAATCAAAATTAAAATGTGTGACTTATCTAACCGAATTAAAAAAAAGTCATGATATCTCCATTAGACTATTTATTCCAACGCCAAATGCCGTACCAGACTACTTTTTCTATTTTTTGGGTTCCGTACCTCGAAAGAAAAAAAGGAACCCTTAAAGAATCACTTTGTTGCCCGCCTGTCTGTCTGTCAAGACCCGTTTTAATCAGTAACACGAACAGGTATCAAGATGAAATGAAGTTGACCGCGCTAACCACTGATCTAACATCGTTACAAATGTTAGTGCGTTTATAACTACGACGATGACGACGTTTAGTCTATTCTTTTAATTTTGCCGACTTATAATGATCTAGCCGCCCAACAAGTCTCGCGTGAGCCCCCGCTTTCCTGACACAAGGCGGGTAACACACTGGCGGTCCGCACAATTAAAACTTGCCTCATTAATAACGGGAGATTTAGGTCGTCTCCTCCGAGACTCGGGCTCGTGATGATATATTTGTATTCGGAAACAAGTTTTTGTATTATATAAAGTGGTGTTCGCAAGCTAGGGGAAGGATTTCTCCGGTTTTAATGTGCTGATTGATTGTGGGATGAGGTTTCTCTATTGTACTCTTATGTGAAAGCTGCTGAACTACGTTAAGCAGGTTGTGGGGGCTAGAAGGGTGAAGGAATGTAGCCTTTGGAATAGACTTGTGTTCTAAAGTGGAGAATTTCACCACGATTCAGATAACTTAGGTAATGCAATACTTAAGTAATTACGTAAGGCAGTGAGTATTGACCGAAAGCAAAAGTCTACTATCGATTAAGTAGAATTTGGAGTCAGAAGGTCTCCCTTGGCTAGGCTTCCTAGGTTCCTCATTCTGCAGTTGGTTGAAAATAACAGTGACCAAACTGCAACATTTAAACAATAAAATATAGGTGCTATAGCTTCTGGTAAAGTAGTCAGCTCTGTCACCGCAGCACAGTGGGATCCAGTTTTGTGAGAGGTTTGTAATTTATTCAGCGAACATAGAACCTCGTGGAGCAGTAATTAAATTTTATACAAGAAAAATATATCAAGATTCAAATTGAAAGAATGATACGACACTTACTTATACTTTAGTACTTGTTTAAGAGAATAACGTAATTATATCCATGTTTTTGTAAAACATATACCTACATATTAGGAACACTTTAAAAGGCTGCTTCTTAGATTTCAAAAGACTATGCCTGACCTTTAAAAAGTATGGGTTGGACGACACAAACCGACGTGGTCAGACATAGATAGGTAGTAGGGTCTCGGATACCCATCCGATTTTTAGTTTTTATTGTAATCGTAATGGAACGAACGAGACGTTCTTCTGATGGTAAGAAATAACGCATGGCTATAACCATTGTAGCGGTACACAGAGCTTTGAGTAGCAAAACAAAGTCAAGGACATCGTTGCTTTGACGCTCATTAGTTTGAGACTTATCGTTATCATCATCATCAGCCCTTTGCTGTCCACTGCTGAATGTAGGCCTCTCTTAACGCACGCCACTGAGGTCAGTCGACAAAAATCAAAATCAAAACCAAAAAGTCATTTATTCAGTTTAGGCCCTGGTAAGGCACTTATAAATGTTAAGTTACATGTTTGAATCTACCACCGGCTCGTAATTACACTTCAACTGAGAAGACTCCGGGAAGAAACTCAGCAAGGCATTCTTTTTTTGTGGATCTTTCTTTTCATATTAGGTTACAGTTTATACAGTTTACAGTTATAAATATTAATAAATTATGCTTACTACAATTGTCACTTAGCCAGGGGGATTCAAGTGCAGAGAGAAGCTACTACAACCATAGCATATGCCAACCATAGCAGATAGCTTTCTGCACCTAGTGTTTGCCCGCCGCTTTACGCAGAGACATATGCAATCCTTAATATAAGTTAAAAGATATTAATAAAATAATATTATTTAATATTAAACAATTAACGAGTTTCATGACGTGTGATATTGACGTGACATGAAAACTTTGTTGGAATTGGGAACAGCACGTGTATTGAAAAGTGAGTGTACTGAGGCGCTTATTCCACTGCACGCGTCCGAGAGTTAGCACTTTGTATGGATTATGAATATCCGGAGTTTGGCGAAGAGTCTGTTTGCACGGTAATTGTTAAAAGTTTTCTGAGTAAAAATGCTTGTTGTGTTTGATTGATGCGGGTGTGGAATTCAAACTCGAAAATATTTTATAGCTATGCGAAAACAGCCAATGTGAGGTGTAATCGATTATTGAGTCTACAATGTATGCTATAAAGTCGCATTTATCTTAGCAAAAATTAAGTAATCATTTTTTTCAAAATAGGGTTTGTATTTGACCACATTCTGGCTATGCAGTGCAGGATAGAGCACGCTTAGCTAGTAGGAAATTGGGTTTAAAGATATCAGTATAGTACTTGTATATAAAGCTTTCTGATATTCTTTAAGGAAAATGAGTATATTTATACAAAAAAAAAAAACTAGACATCGTTCTACTAAAACTTGTTTTATTATGAAGTTCCCGTGCCATTATTTTTGTTTCATCATCACCTGATGATGAAGCCAGGAGGTAGGTAGTTCATTGTATTACAATACTGCCCAACTCTTGTATCAACGCTTCTTTTTCCATTATTTATTAACTTATATCTCTCAGTCTTTCCGGCCTTTTCCCTTCTGTGTTTATTCTGGCCTTCCGTAGACATCGACGACTCCCGCGTCGTTCACTCCAACCCGCGAGCGCCCCCCGTCTTCGCTCTCTGGTAGTAATCCACAGACAACGTCAACTATTCCATTTGCCCGCGAAATCAAAATGAAAGCTAACATTCGGCCATTCTGACTTGAGTCTGACCTCAGACTCTTTTTCCCTTCCAGCGTTAATTCCATTTTTAATTATTATATCTATCTGGGTTTAGATTTTATAACCATATATCGCTATTTGTTTGACTGCGTTTATGCATTTAGGGCGTGTTTATTTATTTGGTTTTCTTTGATTAATTCACCAAATATGACAACCAAAAAAATGTGTCATTCTTTTGCAGTGTTGCCATTTATACGGATTTATCTGTATTTATACGGATTTCTCAACTCTCATACGGACTCACAAAAAACTGAGCTTTGTGAGGGCCTGCGTAGTCCTTCCAACGGGTAACAATTTTCAAGACAGTTGTCATTTTATAACCCGATTCTAGTGGTGTCATCCAGTATCATGTACATTAACCACGATGCACATGAGTATTGAGTTCAGCTCTGCTGCAGCGATATTATACCTTGGGTTTTCTAACAGATGGCGTTAGTAGTACAAGAACATTCTACCCAATGAACACAAAATTGTTATTGTTCATTTGTTTTATTTTTTGACAGATAACACATCTAGATATGAAGCCAAACTACTACGTCAAAGCACAAATCTATAGGCGTGATAGTTTTTCAGTAAAGTGTACCAGAAAACCGCCCAGGTTGTGGGATAGCGTTAGGGCTCGCTTCGCTTGCCCTGATAATTTTGACATAGATTTTTATACGGACTTAAAACACATACCTACTATGTATTTAACATAAAACAATGATATATTGTTTGAGGGAGCTTACGAACGCTTTGTTGTTTTACTGCCATCAAAGTCTTCTCTTCAAATAATTTATATATTTCATATTAATCATAATAATTTGGGGCAGAAAAATCCATAACTGATTTCTTTCAACGCACGTAAACTCAGTTTGTTCTACGCATTCCTTCTAAAAACAATATTTTAAGTGCGGGAGAGAGCGTTAAAAGCAGGTAGAGGACAAGACCACCACCGCCACTGGTAAACCACTGGTAAGACGCGACATCCATAAGACAGCCGCGCTTATAGAAACAAATTTATATCATTCAATCTCTGACTCGCGGCGCATATATATCTACCCCTTCCCCACTGAAATAGCTAGATAAAGAGCAGCTCAAGTCACTCTTCAGCTTCATAACGGTTAGTATGTACACGGATTTTCTCCCAAATTAGACATACGGATTTATCAAGACCCTGAACGGATTTTGCTGCGACTATGGTTGGCAACACTGTTCTTTAGATAAATTCTAATCGTTTTAACATAGACCCAGTAAGTTGACGAATATAACGAATTATGTTTTTCTAATATTTGTCCTTATCGTAATTGTGTTGTTATTCATGCAAAGCATCGATATGTAAACAATAGAAAGAGGAATACGTAACAAAAAGTTATCAACTCGGCACAAGCAGACAAAAACAAATTGTTCGACGCTGCCGATGTTCTATCTTGCGTTAGTTGGGTTCGAGCCTCACGAACTAATGTCATTTTCGCGCTTTGAATTTTATTGTACATATCGCATAGTACTTGCTCAAGACATAGAATAGCAAAATACATGATGAACAAATCTATGTAAAGGTTTGTCACAATTAGGAAAATGCTACACGGGTCTGCTTCGACGCACAGGATTTATTTAGGAATAAATGTAAGGCTTCTACTTCTATTAAATAAATGCTATTATACAATGGAAGTTTTTCTTTTTTTTTTTAATGACCAATTTTAAATGACATTTTCCAATTATCTATTTTATTATTTCTGTTTGACATTGGTATTTTATTTTTATTTATTTTTTTCATTTTGACTTTTGACTACTTTAACATCTTTTATGCACATATTGTATAAAATTTCTTGTGTTGTGTAAAAATAAATTATATTTATCTTTGGACACGTAGCACACATATGTATATCTAACACCTCTGTCGACGAAATGTCCCGAGGAAATGAAGAAAAGATTGCTAGTCTATAGTTTCTATTAAAATCATAAAATTGAAAATGCTGAGCTTATGAGAGAACTATAAAAGAAAGAATAAAACTATACAGTTATACAAAAATAAGTGAATTTTGATAACCGTAACTGCAACTTCTTGTCATCAACATCAACAAACATTCCACCCAACTCACTGGAGCCACCATGCCAGTGCCCCAAAGCCCCACACCGATACTTCAAGGAGCTAGGCTGGCCCGGGCAGATGCCGGTAGGGGAAAATGCACAAAACCACCCCAAGCGGGACATTAGTGCAGGCCTCATCACCCTCCCTTTGAATTAGAATAAGGCTGCAACTGCAGTACTCCACTAACAGCAAAGAAGAGAAGTAAAGTAAACAAACTTTTGCTGGTAGCACACCATGACAAGCTCTTGTCATAACTACTACAAGCTCTCCTACCGATCTACTAGAATCAAACCCAGTTGGACTAGAGCTAGTTTCAAACCAATCTACATCCCATATCATTTCTAAAAAAAATGAGGATGAGAGATCATCTACCTATGCTCATGAAGAAAACCATCATACACAACATAATGTTACTGACAGATCAATAAGGCAAAACTTGGAATAATCACTTTAAGTATTGGTTGTCGAACAATACCAAGTCACCTACCCCAGGAAACGAGGTGAGACCCTCATAGACATCTGAGCAGACCCTAACGGACAAAGAGCTTGACAGTCTTGTATGTGAAGACTATATTGTACTTCTAGGAGGAGTTAATGACTGGAACCCATGTGAGACTCAACTGAATTCATTTCTGATATAATTTACTGGTCAAATAGGAACAATCTAAGGAATACTGTAGACAAAACTCTTTACATGACATTTAAGCATAAAATTATCTCGATACCTAGATTTATATCTTTGAGACATTGCTTGTGGTTAGGTCTGAACTTGGCAAGTATAATACATCGGAACCACTTGAAACAAAGGTACACTATGTTGTTGAAAAACTAGAATGCCTTGCTGAGCTTCTCGCCGGAGTCCTCCCAGCCAAAGTGCAACCACGAGCCGGTGGCAGATTCAAACACGTAACCCAACACTCACAAGCGCCCTACCAGGGCCCAAACCGAACAAATGACTTTTTGATTTTGAATTTAATAACTCAACTGTATTCCCAGATATATATTTTTTTTTGTATGAGCGTAGAAATTTTTAATATGTTAATAAAGAGGCTAACTGCAAACTAAAGAATTTTTTTTTTTTCTTTTGTTGAAAAGACCTATTGTTCTATTAAAAAAAATTACTGATGACAAATCTCTGTAGTGACTATAGGTAATGCACATACATATTAGAAACTAAAACTATAAATGGATATGGATGCATGACATAATACTATGTATTATTATTGTAATTCTGACATACAATTATATTTCTGAGATACTATTGAATTTTATTCTTGCAATTAGGACATATTTATTCTGATGATTATGGAGTGTTATCATTGTATTTCTGAGACTTTTATAATTACAATTATATAATATATATAATTCAAAATAAATCTATTTGTAATCAGACATTTGCTCATCCAGTATGGGTTAAGTACAGTGAAACATTTTATTTCCTGTATGTACATGACATACATACACATCTACTATACCTGTACTTTGCAAATAAATTAATTTGATTTAAATTGATTTGAGGGATTTTGGGACATTGGGCTATGTTCCCGTTTCGGCCATCCCACATTCACAGAATGACCCCATTCTGTTTGCAGCATCATTGTTGTTTATTTTATATCATACTTATCTGTGTTAATCCACTGGCAGCACACTGTCTAAAGCATCTGATGTCATCTTTGGTGGCAGCGATACTGTGGTTGCTCCAGTCCTGTCCGGCCAGCCGCAACAGCAGCAACAACTGCAACGTGGCACCTCCAACATCTTTCTTTTTCTTTCTCGTCAGCAGGGAGTCTTCTCCCATCTTGTGTATCTAGTCACTGGGCACTAGCCTTCTGCTTTGATATCTGACTTTCTGTTAGCGCCGGCAACACTTGCCCCGACGTTTAACTTCATTTCCTTATGCTAGCGCCAGCAACTCGCTCGCTCCGACGCTTAGCTGGACTACCCATGTACTAGCCTTCTGCTTGGATATCTGACTTTCTGTTAGCGCCGGCAACACTTGCCCCGACGTCTAACTTCATTTCCTTATGCTAGCGCCGGCAACTCGCTCGCTCCGACGCTTAGCTGGACTGCCCATGCTTGCGCCAGTAGCTCGCTTGTCCCGACGTCTAACTTTATATTCCTCTCCTAGCGCCGGCAACACTTGCCCCGACGTCTAGGTTGACCTAAAACAAACAAAACGGCAAGCAGTATCTTTCTACGTTTTGACTTCGTGAGAGTCAACTTTCCTCAAAAAATATTTTGCAGGGTGTAATAGCTTTTCAGTATTAGGACATCTTTTAAAAAAAATCCGTAAATATTTCCTTTTTTATATAATTGTGTTTCATACATAAGAATGACCGTCTGGATACCAGTGCAATATATATGCACATAGTATGTTATAATTCTGTCTAATTTTGCTACAGCAGTAAAAAAAACTAATTAAGGATGGCTTAAGCAACAAAAGAAATGGGTTATTACTTCTTCAACAAACAAAATACTACTGCAAACACATCTATCACAACCTTATTATAAATCGTAAGGTATCTCATTGTTTGTACTGACGCTTCTTCGTTTAATCTCCATTCCTTTAGTAGTATTTTCTGCCCTGTATATTTTGTACGAACATCAAAACCAACCACAATACACTTTAATGTGAATTAATCAAAAACTACTTGATGTTGCGACGTACCCGGCCGATTGTTTGGTTGTTTCCACTTCTGATCTATTACAATACTGCCCAACTCTTGTATCAACGCTTCTTTTTCCATTATTTATTAACTTATATCTCTCAGTCTTTCCGGCCTTTTCCCTTCTGTGTTTATTCTGGCCTTCCGTAGACATCGACGACTCCCGCGTCGTTCACTCCAACCCGCGAGCGCCCCCCGTCTTCGCTCTCTGGTAGTAATCCACAGACAACGTCAACTATTCCATTTGCCCGCGAAATCAAAATGAAAGCTAACAATTGGGACTGTTCTAGTGACCATAAACACTACTAAAAGTCTATATTTTGGTTTAAAAGATCAAACTACTGAACCATGGACAGGTGTCCATGATGGTCATGGATAGACGTTATCTCGACGATCAGAAGAGCGTCTTGTTCGTCTCATTACAAAAAAGTACCATAAAATTTATATGGAATCAATCGGACAGTATATATATCCTTTTAAAATAATAAAATAAAGATTTTTCCAAATATAAATGGCAGAGTGATGAGATAAAACATTTAAAAAAATACAACCGAATTGAGAACCACCTTCTTTTTTAAGGTCGGTAAAAATAAATACGTTCGTTACGACTTAATTTACTATTGGGTGATATGAATAAAAAATATCCAGTAAATCTGGCAAGCTTTAGTTATCAGCGCTGGGTGCAGCCATACGTAATTCAAGACGTGCGGTGCATAATGCATGCCACACACAGCGAATAAAGGCGAGTCCACACTGGTAATGGACCATTAGTTTGCCACGGCACGACGCCGCCGATAGAATTGCGCTCCTATTTATTGCTATCGATGAACGGGTCGGGCCTCTAAATAAGAGGTTCTCTACATTTTAGGCTTTTGTTAAGTTTTGTTTATTATTTTAATTAATAGAAATAAAAAATATAGAAAAGACCGTTTGATATTTTTCATATGAAACGGCAATGTCATATACCTTGAACACTCAAAATGAATTTCTGCAAAGTAACGCCTGAATCAATCAATTCATATTGTGGTATTTGAAAATCAGTAATGGCTAATCTGTATCGGGTACAAACTACGCTCCGGCACGCCAAGTTAGTGGCCCCGCCCGTAAGATTGACGCAGCATCGGCGCACCGGCGTGTTGACCGAGTAGTTCAAATCCGTGTAGTTATGTGTCAACACACAAATGGGTTTGCCGTGTCGCAACTCGCTTGTGCTCACCGCGTACAATTCTTAAAGAAATACGGAAGACGCAGTATCGGGAAAGCAGGCGTTAATCGAAAGCAGCCAAACGTTGTATATTTTAAATGGAATAAATTTATTACTGTAGTAGAATTTATAGTTCATCCCGCAGATTGATTTGGTGTTCTTAATATTAAGCACCCGGTGATTACTCACGTTCATTTTATCGGAAACTCCGATTATAGTTTCGGCCACATCCGGTGTCCTTCATTATAAGGAGTACCTGGATGACCGAGCTTTGCTCGGTTTTTCAAAGTCTGAAAACACGGATAAAACGACTTTTTCTAAAAATGAAACCTAGCTAGATCGATTTTTCGCCCCCGAAACCCCCTGCATACTTAATTTCTTAAGTTATAAGTAAAAAAAGAATTGCTCGTTTAAAGGTATTAGATAAAGCTAATTACAACGCGCGCGTCGTCTTGCCCCACAACTGTGGCCGAAACTATAGTCGAAGTTTCCGATAAAAAATAAGTGAATTATTACATAGATATTTAAAACTAATTTATTAATATTCTTGAAGAAATCAAAAAGTGGCTTTTCTAGAAGTTTCATAGAGGTTTGAGTCCAGCAGTGGGCTGGCGAGGGCTGGTACTAGCGGTACGGAGCTCATTACGGGCCGATAATGCGATGCCGCGCCGGCATCAGCATTTGTGACATTCAGCGAGGATATCATTTTTGAGCGTCCCGGGCCTTTCAGCGCGGTTTACAAGCGTGAACCCGATATGATATCTCATTGGCAAATTTACCGTGAAGAATATCGCGCTCTGGTTATGGACAGCCGGGCTTGATGCTGGCGGTCGGGGTTTTTTATGTTTTTGTCCTGACTCCGTTTCGCATTTGTTTGATTTAAAGTAAAGTGGTCATACTGTTAATTTGAGTCTGTGTTATTGTTAGTGATGCCTTTGTAAATAAGGGTTCAATACTCAATACTTTATTGGACCAATATGTATAATTGTATATCCACTTATATGACACACCATTTTCAGACCTGATACAAGATGTAAGCCTATTAGGGTTTAGCAACAATTAGGGAGTACAGAACGTTATATTTTTATAACTTTCTAAATAATTTATTTAAATGTATGAAAATATTTTTAAGTACATTGATTAATCATCAAAATTATTTAAAAAAATATCATGATTTACAAATACAAATTTATCATTAATCAAAGTTTCCAGTAGATACGTGAGTCAAATTGTCAAATGTCAAAAACGCTAATTTCATTTCAATAAAAAATAAACACTTTACAAAAACACAAAAATATTGTCTTGCAAGCAATTTAATAATCTTTTAGTTTAAAGTACTCGTCAATGTCATAAAAAAACTTTTTAGTACCCAAGATCTTAGCTTGGTTCCGAAGCACGCGATGGCGCGGTACAATGCAATACAGTACTGCGACCTAGATGGATCCAGGTAAAGTAAGGGCCTCTTCAAATACATATACTTTATCCGTAGGTATTCCGTGTTTCCGTTGCCCAACCAAGTTTGATACAATCGTCCCAACCACTTTTAGATACTTGTTCTAACAATCAATTTATACATACCTACGTACATGTCAGCAGACGGAGGGCATTTAATAGATTAATAATACAATTTGCTGGTGTCCCTCTCGCTCCCACTTTTACTTAATTTTTTTATATAAAAGTAATAAGACAAACGAGACGCTCTCCTGATGGTAAGATATAACGCATGTCCATGACCAATGTCCGGAAAACGTTATGATTCCAACATCGGCACTGATCTCCCCACTCTTTAGAAAGTTATTTTATTAATGTAGCAATTAAATAGAAGAGGATTTGAACTCGGATGGTTTCCGACAGAGACTAATATTTATTCCCCAAATGCCATCGAATCTAAATTCCTTACAGCGAGCGAAAGTTCATTTTTCCCCTAACGACACTCCTTAATGGCGGTATGCCGACAAATAATCCACATAGATCGCATTAATCGATACCTCTCATAAAATATTCATTTAAGCGGCCGCTGGGCGACCTGCCTCCTGAAAGCACGGCCACTTTTATACCTAAACGAGAACTTAATTGGAAAATAACTATTTCACACCTACTCGACTAATACGCTGGACAACCCACTAATACGACGTTGTGAATAGAAAGGCGATGTCGATTACAGAAACTTAAATAAAGAAATGAAAAAATATACTAGTATTAAGTAATACATGTTCTTAATCAGTAACATAGTAACGTGTTTTTCATACTCAATTGCCTGGTAGAGATCACTTTTAGCGAAAAAGCCGCCTCTTGTGGCTCTAGCTCATAAGCTCATATTTTGTTTTCTGTATATTTTTCTATTTCTGGTGAGCGCAATAAAGAGTGTCTATTTATCTATACGTTTTTAATTAATCATAAGAAATATGCCTTTGTAGCAACTTAAACAGATTTAGTAAATATTTGAAAAAAAAACTAAGCCACAACAAACAAAATCTAGAATACAACTTTGCACTTAGTGGTTACGGTCCCTATTTTTACAAATTCAGGTACACCGTGAAAAGTTTTTCATTATTTTTCAAACTCTATAATGGAGTTAATTTACTTCTTTACTTTCAATATTACTTATACTCTAATCACTTCATACATAATAAAGCTATCTTGACAAAAATTTAAGAGTTATGCCTCATTTAGAAGTTTAAAGGCCGTGTTCTGTAAAATTATGGTTTTTGAGATGTCACAATGATGATAGTGCAAGTGGACGATATGTTATTAAAAATTTTTTTTAGAGTAATGTGTATTTTTGAGTTAAATTATTTTGATCTGATTAATGATCATGCAAATGATTCTCTTTAATTTTTGGGAGTACCCTGATACTGTCGATAATAAGTTTGTAGAATGGAATACATTTCTAATTAGAATATTACTCGGTTTACCATCCACTTAACAATTAATACAGGATCGGGCTGAAGTCACAGACGACAGGTGTCTCGGATAGATTACATTCCTCTTCCTAAGAATTTAATGAATAAAGTTCTCTACCTCGAAAATAATTTCCCAGGAAACGATTCATTTGTACCAGCGCGATGCCGTGGTACAGCTTATCAAGTCGTGAGGATGTCAAAAAGATGTCGCCTTTAGTGGTAAGACTCTATACTGCCTCTTAGACTGCCTTATTTTTTACTTGGTGGTAGATCTCTTTAGTGCATGGTCGTCTAGTTAGGTACCACCGCAGTATCAGATATTAGCAGCCTGGAATAGAACTGACTTTGATGTTAAGCTGTCGGACTGTTACAATGTTTGGTGCTTAGCGACAGATTTTCAACTTGAGGGTGGTAGCTAGCCAGCCGAGTACTAGAGAGTACTTTAGCATGCTTTGCTTTCCTTCACCAGCAGCTCAAAATCATAGTTGGGGTTTGAATCCACCCCGTGTGAACCGACCGCACTAATGACATCGTTCGTTCTAGGCATACTTTTTAAATCCAAAAAGCAGCCCAATATACAGTAGTGTATGTCAATTGACGTAGCATATCCCGTTGTAACCGTACACACACGAGTATACCCCGCGCTTGCTCTGTTCAAATAGGCTATAAAACAATACGGGATAACCCGACTGTCCGTTAGAACGAATTAAACGCAGGCAGCACTAAAATTCGGTAAACATTCTAACTCACAGCGGCCATTGCAGCTGCACTGAACTGTACAAGCACTCAATAGGGATGAGAAAATATCGCTACTTTGTGTATCCGAGTTGATTAAATCACCCCTACATATGTTATATGAACAAAAGCTTGAATGTATATATAAGTACATACCTACTCTAATTGAACTAATTTTACTAACAAATAAGCTAGCGTTTGATCGCTACAATGACACGGTATAGGATAGATCTATACCCAACAAAACCGGCCAAGTGCGAGTCGGACTCGCGCACGAAGGGTTCCGTACCATTATCTATGAAAAAGGTAAAAAAATCGCGTTTGTTTGTATGGGAGCCCCCCTTAAATATTTATTTTATTTGTTGTTATAGCGGCAACAGAAATACATAATTCGTGAAAATTTCAACTGTCTAGCTATCACGGTTCTTGAGATACAGCCTGGTGACAAACAGACGGACGGACAGACAGACACCGAAGTCTTCGTAATAGGGCCCTGTTCTTACCCTTTGGGTACAGAACCCTAAAAACCACACGGAAAACTAATTTCACGTGATCGAATTACCAACTTTTTATTAACTTTTTTAGTTAAGCTTTGATCGAGCAGTCATTAAAACAGACTTTGAAAAAGGAAATATATTCAACCTATAACCACGTACCACGAACATATTAATGATTATATTTTGGCTATATATAAAGATAGACAAACTCTTTATTGTGCACACCAAAAATAAAATAAAAAGAGTACAGAAAATAAAATAATTAGAGCTTAGCTTCTTGCATTGGATGACAGCTTTATGCACAAATTTGAGTGTCAAAATAAATGGTAACATTGTAAAATTTATGTTTAGGAACTGAAAGCTGGCATATTATTATCTCAATATAAAATGTTATACAACCGAATGTATGGCTTTAGTTGATGTATGTTTATTTTTATTTTTGACTTATTGTATATGATGTGACTTGTAACTTGATTCTGTGATTGGTTTATTGAAGTTTAGGTTGTAAGGTAGACGTTACTTACTGGGTAGCCAGTAGACGTGGAGAGCAAACAATTGTAGGTCGCCCTAAGACTAGATGTGACGATATACTTATATATATTATATTTATTTAAAGTCAAGTCAAGTCGCGAGGGAATTGGTTTGTTCTAGTCATCACCGCATCTTCGCTTAACGTCAGGCGTGCTGGCGGCCCTGGTCAACGTACTAGATTGTTTGGCCCGGTTAAATCATTGCATCCTTAACTCTAGGGGGCGCCACTTGAACGTACAGCTGCGTGAAACAAGCGTTCAGCTACATTATTTCAGTAACGAAGCGTAATAATAACGCAATTAGCGCAACTCTGTAACGTAACGAATCGACGCGGTCGGCGTACACCGCGATTTATCGTGCGTTATCCGTTATAACGGGCCGAAAGGTTGAATTAACGCAATATGGCGCTAGCGGTGAGCCGGATAATTTTTCATTCCTTACCCGACAGTTCCGGTCTGAGTGAAACAAAAAATAAATTAATCTCGACTATTATTAGGAGCGGAAGACGTTTTGGTCTGACGAGCGTGTCACAGTGCACGCCTAGGCGACGTGCATAATAATAGGAATATATGTTAAATTATAAAATAAAATAAATAAATAAATAAAATCTTTTTATGATATTGACAATTGTTTAAAAATAAGAAAAAATATCGTTCGGGACTCTGCTACCAAACTAAACTTTATTTAATTTTTATTTCTTTATGTAAAAGTAATGAGTTTTACAAGTTTATTTTTTTTGTCACATATTAAATTTAATTACAATTTAATTTAAAAGTCAAAACAATAAAATTCATAAATTGATTCAATAAATTCAATAATGCATGTCATTAAATAACAATAAATTACGTCATATTATAGCATGCGTCATAAGTAATCGCCATTTTAAATTCTGGCACCGAACATACACAAACATCTATATAATACCACTATTTACTAATTATTCGCAGTGTCTCGGCAAAATCATAATGCACTGAAACATACTTAAAATACATGTGGAAGTAAAAAATTAAAATACACCAACATCAATGATAGCCAGTTCTGCTACACATAAAATATTTTTACGAGACAGAGCACGAATGATCGGAACAAGTAACGCATTTCTCAATTGAACAGCCTGGAATGCAAACAACTTCCCATATATATCTGGTACAGCGGTGGTACGGCGCTAATGTCTAAGATCTACCACAAGTCTGTTAATCTGTCTTACCTTTGATAGAGCTATATTTTTCGACCCGGTTGGAATTCCCAGGTTAGTCCAATAACTGTTTGAGCGCGATGAAATATGATTTAAAATAGTCCATAATCGGTAAGTCGAGGTCGTCGAAGGACGCGGCGGGTACAAGCGGGGCTAGCGCTACGATTTGCGTGTAATAGATGCGATAATATCGATTATATACTGTCCCCGTAAATAGAACGTTTCTTTACTACTTCGCGAGTTAACTTAAGCACTATTTTATGCGACAAAGTGAACGAATTATTATTGCCTTTTATTACGTAGCTGAGTAACGAACTGAGCAGGCCGCTTGTCTAATGGCGAGCCATTCTTGCTGATAACAGTTTATTGCCACTCAAAATTAACTACAGTGTTAATTTTCTTTACGTCATTTTATAATTTAGCACCGCCCCGCGGTTTTCGTGGTTAAATGTAGCCTATGTGTAGTATCGAGCGTGTAAGCTATCTCCTTCCCAAATTTTATCCAAATCCGTTAAACCGTCAAAATACGAAAGATTGTATGACGATTAAAAAAAATGCATTTCTTTTTTTATAATAGAAAGGCTTGCGTTTGACCGCCATCTCGCCTGATGGTAAGCGATCATGCGCTATGGAGCACGCTTGCCTAAAAGGTACCGATTCTCTCTTGACTTGAAGACTTTATCGGGGAATACCCATTCAGGCAGTGCATTCCACTGTCTGGCGGTCCGCACAAAGAACGTGGAATTAATTCTATTCGTTCGAGTTTTTGGAACGTCGACTATGAAACGATGTCGCTTTTTGAGTTTCTGGCTGTCCGATAAGAGAACGGAAGCTTCTTCCATTCCTCGGCCGTAAGGATGTAAATGAAGAGTTGAAACGTTTGTTACGTACCCGAGGAAATTCCACTACGTATGGGTGGTAGGGGGCCGTCGCACTACTTGTCCTGTAGTGAAAAGGGGATGGAAGTACAAAGTTGTACAGCTCAGTAGCACATTCTCCGAAATGAATCCTGCAGAAAATTAACAGACTTGCTACCTCCCGGCGGTGTTAAAGAAGAAGTTAAAGTTGAAGTTTATTTCTACTAATTTTTCATCACCAATAAATCGAACAACACTAAATCATAATAATTAGAATCAATAAAAAATAAAAAATTATAATAATCAGTTGTGTAAAAATGTATGCCATCAATGCAAGGCTCCTACATATAACTTGGTATTTGAAATCTAGTCAAAGTCACAACTGCAGCTGAAACAACATGCGGTGGAGAGTCGCGTCGCGTTTTTCGATATTTTTTTCTTTTTGTGTTTAGTTGTCGTATCGCCATTTTATTGGAAGGCCCGAAGCGCAGGTTTTTTCACAGAACCGACGCGAGCGGTTATGAAATTTATTACTTTTTCACGTTTTATTTCGACACGACACATAAAGTCGTGGAATAGTTTTCGCCTTGGAAGCTGTGTTTTTAATATTTGTTTTTTTTTTTATTTGAATCCTATTGGTTTACGGACTAAGATAAGTATGTATTGTTATATAATTCCTCCCAGTTTCAATACAAACAAAACTTTTGTAGCGATGATAGCTCAGTGGTTAGCGCGGTAGGTTCGCATGCCGAAGGTTCATATGTTCAAACCCCAACAATGAGCTTAAGCTGCCGGTGAAGGAAAACATCGTGAGGAAATCATAGTGGTGCTAGTGTATGCTCTAGTACTCGGCTGGCAGCTATCACCCTCAAGTTGAAAATCCGCCGCCAAGCATCTGACGGTGCTGACCACAGCTCACTTAATGCTAAGTGACGTTGAGGTCGAAGATGGTTAATACACTTTAATACACACAGAACTAATGCTCAAGTGAGTGTGAAGTGTGCTGGAACACACTGGTGCTTGGCGGCAGATTTTCAACTTGAAGGTGGTAGCTAACCAGCCGAGTAGATACATTATACTGCCGTGCTATGGTTTCCTCATTGTGTCTTCCTTCACTAAGCTATGAAAAATTTCCAATACAAGTATAATGAAGCTTTACATCCAGGCGAGTACCGTTTTTCAGTGCGCTGCGTTTCGTGGAGCTCATGGAAACTCGATTACACTGGAATGCATTAATCCGAAGTTTCCATAATCCGGAATATTAATGAAGTTGCCAACAATTCATTAGCGATGCGTGTGTGAGTGACGTCGCGTCGCGCCGACACACCTGCGCGGCCCGTGCGACGGCAGGTACAATTATTGTAATTCACTTTCAACGTGAAACATGTACCATATTTTTATTAAAATTAGTATCAAATAGTAAACCTATCATAATATGATAGACTGCTATTGTTTTATTTTAAAATTTAAATTTTTGATTACCTATTTTTATTATCGTTGGATGAATGAGAGAACGCTATATGAATGTCAAACGAGCATCGGCGCATCTCGCTCCCACCCCCGCGCCCACGCATAAACAGCTGTCTTCCTGTGCAAGGCGCGCAGTGGCCCGTAGTGCGAAGCAAGACAAGGTAGCGCGCGCGTTGTACTCTGCTTAGTTTCCTTGAAGAAAGCCACCGGATGTCAGTAAACGTGAGTAATAAGCTAATAAATAAAACAAGAATATTATACGAGTGAAGATATTGCAATATGTAAGAAAGATGAAAAAAAGCAATGTCAAGAAAAGGAAGAGCATGAAATAAAAGAATGAAAAACGCAAGAAATGGAAAAAGGGGTTGAATTTAAATAATAATTTAGAAATATGTAAACGTTCTCATTAGAAGCCCCAAACATTATCAATAAACATAAAAACTACTTGTAAGTGTTTTTAACCCACAGGCCAAGATCCCACAAATCCCACATATAATTAAATCACTTCATTCAATCAAATAATTAAAGAGTGGAATGGACTGTGAATGTATTCAGTTGAAATAAAAGTAATGATTGAACCTGAAATCAAAACTCTTGAAAATTTATATGTATAACATAAAGTGTCGCTTAAAAGTTAATAAAAATCAATATCGTATGTTTTTGAAGCCACAATGTTTGCCCATGTATGACTTAAACTTTAAGTTTTATTATTTAAGTGCTACACAACATTCGCGTAATACCTGAAATTTCAAACTTTAACTGTAAATGCTGGGATAAACGAGATAATTTTATGCAAGCACAGGTTTAACATGTAAAATAAGTTAGGATCAATTGTGTAATAAGATTCTTTCGTGATAGCAGTATTTATGATGATTGGTTCTTAATTTTTTGCTTAAAGCCTTTCAAAAATGATTATTATAGGTTAAAACACTTAAAAAAATTGACATACAATAAAATATTTTAAAAAATCGATGTCTATGGTTTTATGGATTCCAACACTTTTCTAGCGATCGCAATAAAAGTTGTTCTTTTTTAAGCGAAACCGGTGCGTTCCTTTAGTGGAATATGAAATAATTTAAACAAATTAAATATATAAAAATTCAAACTAACCTGAAAATGTTGGGAATTGGGTAGACACGGGTAAATCAGATGCAGAGCTGTACAATAACAAAGACCGTTTTAATATTTTTACCATACTTGTACATAAATAATAATATAAGCTTCTTGTTACGAGTAACATATATTTCGCTTTTTAAACCAAAACAAACGTAAATCAAAATGAAACGAAACAAATGCACACGTAAACGCTTTTTCTGCAATAAAATAACCCTTGGTTTTATTTTCCGTCGACCAATTTCAACTATTTTACGCTATTCTATTTTCCGTTGACCAACTGCAACTATTAATTCAAATTTCGAATGAACGGGTACAAAAAAATGTTCAAAAGTTCGATATTCTGCGCCATAATTCACTGCGACCAGCAAAAAAGCATGCCGGCTTCGGATCCGGTGGACGTATTAAATTGGACGGCTGCAGTATACTCAGCGTCAGTACATAAGATTCGGATACACTAAATTTGTTATTTGTGATTAAGGCACAGAAGAGGTATCCCTTTTCCTTTTCATAGTCTATATCTATCTTTGCCGTGGTGGTGCCGGCGTAAGAATTGTACCCCACCCTCTCTACCTGTGGTTGCCGTAAGAGTCGGCTGAAGGATGTCATCCGGAAGATGGGCAGCAGCGTCTTTCTTGAACAAGCACACCTAACTGCGCTCGCCAACCCGCCTGCCAAGCGTGGCGAGTACCTATTGGCAAAACCCGCCCAAATATGGGGGAGGCCTATGTCCAGCAGTCATACGGCTGATGATGATGGTGATCTATCTTATTATTTCAAAATCTATTTCCGTTAGTCGCACGAAAACTTGAAAATAGATAGACCGATTTTTATTTTGTCCTGAATACTGGAGCGGCTTAGTAACTAAATAATAAGGAAAAACACAAAGGATTAGCTGAATAATCGAAATTGTAATTTTGTTTGGGAATTACCAGTTCGGGTTATTTTCGATAAATGGCCATTGTATCAGGGTGAAAATATTTTATATGAGTATAGGTATTTGGTGAATAAAAATACATCGCCAAGTATAATCATATAAAATGAACAATGTACGAACACTCGGCTATTAAAGAATTCGTCTAAACTAATTAGTTCGACACATTGTGCCAAAAATAAATAATTTATTAATCCAGTAACTGATAAATCCTAAAAAGTTATAGATAGATAAATCGAATTCTCTATTTTTAAACGAATAATTACACACAACGATATGAATAACAATCATTGTAAGAAGTCTTATTGCTATCAGTCGGGTCTAACTTTTTATGGTTGACAAGCTAGTCGTATGACCACAGATCTGGTGATGCTTAGTGACGGTGTAGGCAAAGATGGAAAACGTGCAGCGTAGAACGGACAGCTGCCAGAAAACGTCGATAGAGGGACCTATCATGGCATTCTCAATAATTCTGTAGCTTAACTTGAGAATAGTTTGTTCGAGAGGTAAAATTCATTGATTACGCAGCGGAATGGATAAATAAATATGCGGCAAAACCTAACCCATTCACTTTTTTTTTTAGTTGACAAAGTTCAAGTTGTGCAATACCTTCGACACTCGGTCGGCTTACACGGTGCTGGGTTGGCTTTGGTTTATTAGTGGGTTGATTTGATTTTATGTCCGGCCGCTGCCGGTCGTGACTTGGGAAGCAAACAAGTGAAACGCGTTTAGCGAGAATTTGGGATTTTCACCCCTCTGGTCACTGGGATACGAATTAAAATTAAAGGGTATTATGTATATATTAAGTGGAAGATAGATTAATAGTTTTGTGTGCGATTAATATTTATAATGTTATGGCAGATTTTTCTCACAAAATAATGCAAGTATTGTAAAGTGTCTTTAAAGAAAAGAGAGTGACATTTAGTTACGTTGATCAAATCTATAATAATAAGTAAATTGTCGTTTATTACATAAAAAGGTTTTTTGTTGCTTAATATAATTAAGTGTCCTAGGTATATATTTAGTTTATTTCCGCTTAGCAGTCGTTCTTACTACAACAGAAATGAGGATTAAATTTAAAAAACTTTACAAAAATAAAAAACAATTGAAAATAATAAAAAAAAAAAGTTGACAATAATTTAAAAAACCTAACGACAATTAAAAAACCTGTCCGGAACTTTACTTAATATCTAAAACTAAATTTGACATAAGCTTCAACATAATATAATTAAGTTTAAACTTAATTATGTCGGATACTCTGATGGCCACGTCCGATGACTTTCTTCGAGGAGTTTAACAGAGGCCGCGTGTGTGTTGTACTTTTCTTTGACTCCTTGAAGAAGGCCACCGGATGCGGGCGAAACTATAGTTGGAGTATCCGACACAATTAAACGTGAGCAATCTCACATAAGTAAAATGAAAAAGTGTCAAATACACATCAGTTTGCATAATAAATAAACGTTGATGCTGTGATGTTGATTGTGAAAAATTACAGACTTTGACTTAAAAAGTTTACCTGTGGATGTACGATGTTATTAGAAGACATCTACCACTTTCCATTGATTTTTTGATGGTGTAATGCTCAGGTGAGATCGGCGATCTATTTGCATTAGTATTGTCCGTGTATGTCGAATGCGTGCAAGAATATCTTTATTATTATAACATGCATATTTTTTTCACTTATTACGATGCACGCCTCAATCGTTTGCCAACTATTTGGGCGTCGTCGTCGTCCCACAGGCCCACATATTAGGGTCACTTATTAGATAAATATACAGTTACTTTTTTATGATTTTTGCCACAGCTCACCTGATGTTAAGTGATAGTATGGTCGAAGATGATAAAGCCCAGCTTGCCTGAAATGGAACTCGCTCTTATGTGAGGTTATCGGAATACACCGTTAGGTGCTCGGTGGTGCTGTTAGGCAGATTTTCAACTTCAGGGTGGTAGCTAGCCGGCCATGTACTAGAGAGTATCCTACCACTATGCTGTGGTTTCTTTCAACGGCAGCTCAAGCCTATTCTTGTAGTTTGAAGCCACGTTAACCGGCCGCGTTAACCATAAAGCTATCATCTCTATAAAAATTGTATTTATAAGGACACGTGCAAGGAAAAAATTACTTTTAACGATTACAGGCAGTAATACTGTCGTTATTCAAGTTTGTAAGGAGGTCCAGTAAAGTTACGGCTGCCAAGTGACCCCATTCATACACAAACGTGTCAGACCCCGGAAAGAGAATAAAGATATAAACATGACTTTTCGATCAACAGAGCGCGGGTGAGAAAATCAATAACGGTTAAAATACCAACCAAAAGCTCTATTTTAGCTATTTTAGTTCCGACCCTCATAGTTCCAAATCAACTAAATGATAAAGCGGAATCGTGTCTGGAGTCAATGAAAATGCCATGAAAGTAATGAAATATTACTCCCGGGACCTCTGGGGTCATTTCCTGGGCCCGAAGTTGTTCCCCCGCGTTCGCAGTCGGGCTCTGTTTGGTCCGATCGGTTTGATTAACGGACGAGAAACGGAGATTTGAATTTAGGTGTACCTATTATTTTGATACATTAACAGACGACTTTGTATATAGTTAGATATATAGATAACTGGCTTACGCCCGCGATTTCGTTCGCGTTAACTTTAAAATTAGGTTCAGAGAGAAATTAAACACGCGTAAGTAAGAAATAAGCAATAGTTATGTAGCTTGCGCTATTTCATTATTAGATTTAACATAAAGGATAACTTAAATCCCTTAATAATGTTCCATAAGACGCATTTATATTTAAAAAAAATAAGTGGATCCAGTAGACAATTCCACAGGAACCTAACATTTTTCAGATATAAAAAGTATCCTATATGTTAATGCAGGTGATAAACTGTTTGTGTGCCATATTTTCATCCAAATGCATTCAGGTGTTTTTGCGTGATCGAGTAATAAACATTCAGACATCTAAACATCCAAACATACAAACGTTTACAACGTGTTTGACCACAACTCACCTGATGTTAAGAGACGGTGTGGTCGAAGATGGTAAAGCCACCTAGCCTGGAATGGAACCGGCTTTCAAGTGAGGCTGCCGGAACACACCGTTAAATACTTGGCGGCAGATTTTCAACTTGAGGGTAGTAGCTAGCCAGCCGAGTACTAGAAAGTACCCTACCACCTACTTCTTCCTTTAAATAAGGTAAAACTGGAAAAAAGTTTTCTTTTAATCTCAAACGATAACATGAGAAGACACGTGACAAACATACATACATGAGAAGTGCGGAATTTTACATTTCTACTAGGTATATACATAATGTATATGGGACGAACATCTTTAAGTAAAAACATTTTTACAGTATAAGCTCCTTGCTCATGGTCCGCACTAAAAAGAGTCCCATTGTCCATTGTTGTCCTCTAAATAAGTTCAAATGGAGCAAAAGTTTAGCTTTAATCCCACATCTGTGTGGCGGTAGTATTTACGTTTTCTCTTGTACTCCGAGAAGGGTATTTAGTATGGAACAAATTACTTGGAAACTTTTAAGGGGAAGAAATACCTTGCAAATGTTTTATTGGTACAGTAAACAAGGAGTTCAAATGAAACTAATTTCTTAGTATTTTGTGCGTGATTAAGACTAACTCAGAATATAATTAAACTAACCCGCGAAAGTTTAAATACAGTTTCACTTGAGTTAAGGTGTATTTAACTAGATTTTCCAGTAGGCAGACAATTCGGTATGTAAAGTTTTTTTTGGTATTTATTTTATATTTTTTACTGACACTAAACTTTATTTTGTGAAAGTAATTTTAATATTTTGGTTTTCTATGCGGTAGTTGATTTTTAATACGTTTACAAACTTTGTATAGCGATGACGTCATACAGTAGGCTGAATATTTGTATGCCCTTGCCATATAAAACAAAAAGTATACGTACATTTAATTGACTTTAACTATTGACATAAAGTAAAAAAATCCTATATCAGAACTTCATAAAGACGATATCAGAGCCCGAGTAAGTTATGATTGTCGTTAACATGACATTGACAGATATTGGTTTTGGTTTGCCATTGCTGTTTTTAGGCACTGAACGTAGCCATATACATCCTACTATGTGATGTCAGAGACAGAGGTCAATTAAAAGTCAAGTTTATTTAATGTATTTTATTAAAATAGACCCCATCTCATAGTTTAAAGAGTTATTAAATGTAAATGTACAGGAATGAAATATTTCGAAATGGTTTTGGAATCAGTAAAGTTTTTTTTTTCTATACATACTGAATTTTATGTCGACACTTATGATGCATCGTACTATTTTTAGAATTATGTTTGCTTTTAGACAGGAAGACAAAACGTTACTTTTACTTTTTAATGTTAGTCCGATAATGTGATTAGTGTGATACTTTCCTTCTTTATATAAATGTAGTCAATGAGTCGCTCTCCTGACGGTAAGAGGCAATACCTGGCCATGATCATAGCAGCTACACAGAATTTTGAGTACAAAAACAAAGTCTAGGGCTTCGTTGCATTGACGCTTCTTAATTTGCAACATTTGATGATTAGTCTCAACAGCGCTAAAATTTTGCTAGCATCAATATCTACCTTTCGGTTCGAAATACAGTAATATTTACACACTACTGCTAGGCGGTAGAACGTTCGATTCTACTTTAGTTGTACGAACCGCTAAACATTGAAATTTATTGCTCGAGTGGGTGTTACAATCTGGGTGTCTTCAAGTCGCAACAGAATCGCTTTTTTTTAGACAAGTGTGCTCTACCGTGGACTGCATCTTCGTTTAACATCAGGTGAGTTGGTGTTCAAACTCAAGCCTATTTGTATTTTAGAAAAAAAGTATTAGTAAAGTGACGTACTTAAGTACTTTACTACGCGTTACATTTCAGGTAAAACGCTGCTGACGTCGAACAAAGAGAAAGAAAAATCGGTAGCTGTTGTCAACAACACGCCGAGAAGTAAAAGAATACCAAGACCTACTGGACAGGTTTTCCCAAGTAAAGTTAGAAAAAACCTTTTTATGCAAGTGGCGTCTGCGGGAGAACAGCGAGAAAACAACTCCTTAAGCCTGTTTACATTCCGGCCCGGGGCGTAAGTGGGCAGACCTTAAAAGGTCCGTTTCTTAGATCATTAGGCAGCTAATTTAATTGTGAGGCAAATCTACGGACCACATCGCCTCGTGGGCAGAATCTCATTAATTCTAGAACGAATTGAATTACAGGACTGTGAGGTCACCGAGAAATGTGGGTAATTTAATAAACATGAATGGCAGGAGCTCGGCTGCGCTGTGGTCGGACCGGGGGTTCCGTGAGTCCGTTATATCGGTGTGCGTAATATAATGATCTTAAACATTATTGCAAATATCAGAATCGACTCGACCAACTGAGCTGCATAGTATCGTAGGTTAAGTATACTTACAGTAAATACTATAGTTTGTTTTAATGTCATTGTAATTAGGCGAACGAGACGCTCTCCCGATAGTAAAGGTTAACGCTCGTCCATGACCATTGCAGCGACACACAGAAATTTGTGTAGTAAAACAAAGTCCAGGGCACCGCTGCTTTGGCGCTCATTACTTTGTAGTGTTGTTGTAGTGTAGGCTAGGCTAGGCTCTCAAGTGAGGCTGCCGGAACACACCGCTAGATGCTTGGCGGCAGATTCCGAACTTGAGGGTGGTAGCTAGCTAGTCGAGTACTAGAAAGTACCCTACCACCATGCTATGGTTTCCTCACGATGTTTTCCTTCACCGGCAGCTCAAGGTCATTGTTGGGGTTTGAACCCACGCCCTTCGGCATGCAAACCTACCGCGCTAATCACTGAGCTATCATCGCTACAATATTGTCAACAGTCCTTAATATTGTTGTTAATTTATTTTCCTCAAGGTACATTACATGTTACAGAATCCTGCCAAACTGCGAAGCAGCTTGTAGACCGACCCCAGCTCTCATTATGTACACCACCTCCTCGTGTGAACAGGCAGGGAGGTTACCAACATGGTACTAAAGTGACTTGTAAACTAATATTTTAAATATGTATAAGTTTGTATGAAAGTGGGTGTTTTTTTAAATATTTGATAGGCTAGTTGTTTGATCACAGCTCCTTCAGCTGATATTAAGTTACAGTATCGTCGAATACGGTAAACACACCTAGTCTGGAATGGAACTGGCTCTCAAATGATGCCGCCGGAATACATCGTTAGTTGATTGGCGGCAGATTTTCAACTTCAGGGTGGTAGCTAGTGATACGTGATTGCTTAGATCGAAATGATATTCTTAAAAAACCCCTTGTCTGCACGCTAACTACGCGTCTTCATTCGCACGGGCACAAGACGTCTTGACGCCATGTTCTATTTGACGAAACCTTTAGGTTAGCAGCGTTTAAAACGTGCTCTTTTAAATGCGTAATTTCGCGGTACTTATTTATGAATATTCGCATGATGGCATTGATTTATATTTTAGCTTTTTAAGGACAGTGGTACTGGATTAGAGGTGTACATAAGTAGGTATATTAATTTCTCTCTAGAATGTAAACTAAGCCACACGCATATTCTACCAGACCCCATGTCATGTCATATTCATGTCTGTGTAAAGTAGTGGTGGCTTTACTATAAGCTTCGATAGAAATGTGGAAGCAACACGAAAAGTCATTCACCGCATTATACTCGCGCTTAAAATCAGCAGTTAACGAATAAAACACAATAATACATACATTTTTGAAAAAATAATACAATGGTGTATCACAACGTTCCCGCCAAAACTCATCCAAAAGACACTGATGTGACGTTTTATATCGTAATTTGTTGATAAGTTAATAGGTGGCGCTAGTTGTAGAAAAAATAGGATAGTAATGCTATGTCCTCACATTTCATATCTTTGGCTGATAAGTATACAACGGAAGCACGTGGATCAACCGCGACGATGTATTAATAATTGGATCATTGAGCCCGGTTCAACAATATTGGTATTAATAACCAGTTAATTGATGATGTTGGTTCATATTTGACGTGCGGTTTCCACTGTTATATTGGACCTGCTTGAGTGATTAATTAAAGTATCTAGGAATATTGTCCAAGATGATTTATGAATATTGTATTTTGGAGGGAAAAGGGTGAAATAGAAACACACATGCATAAGCAGTCTTCATCGTATTGCAAGGATGTGTGAGTGTTTGTGTCTGCTCACATTACTCGTAGAATTTGGCGTAAAAGAATACGTACAAATATTTTTTTCAACATATTAATATATTATGGCCTTTGCCCGGCAGGGGGGCAATAGAGGTTGAAAAAAAAAATAGGTAAAGCTGATGGGCGCAACTTGTATTTATTAATTATCACAACATTGTTTTATACTAATAGGTATGTACAGAATTAATTTTGATTAGGTTTCAGTGTTCACCCTTTATGAAGATGACAATTGGGAAAGAGCAACTTACACCCTTTTTCTGGTAGTGATGATAGCTTAGTGGTTAGCGAAGAACGTGTGTTCAAACCCCAACAATGAGCTCGTACTGCTTGCGTGGTAGGGTACTTTCTAGTACTCGGCTGGCTGGCTGTGTGGTAGCTAGCTATCATGTTGAAAATCTCTCGCCAAGCACCTAACAGTGTGTTCCAGCAGCCTCACTTGATAGGCAGGCTAGGTGTGCCTTACCATCTTCGACTACAACGTCAATTAATATCAAGTGAGATGTGGTCAAACACCTAGCTTGTCAAACATATAAAAAAACAGAAACCGTTACATTTAAAATTATAATAATATTACATATTATATATCCAGAGACAGATACATGTTTTTCTTACTTAGGGTTGCAAGAAAAAGTACTCAAGTCCCGTATTTGTGTAGGAATAAAACCCAGAAGGAAATGTATTTTTAAAAATTACCATCATAACCGCGAGGCATGCCTATATTCTCGGCCATTACATCCCTCACATGTCACTCTCGACGACAAAAGGCTCTCAAAGTGACGAACCCTCTTTCATACCTCTTTTTCCGACCCATAAATGCTTACTAGCGTTTTACCACTTTTTTCGCCCGAACTTAACCCTTTCAGTACATCGAGAGGTATTCCGACCGCATAAACTTATTCGCGTCCATTCCGCTCGGGCCGCCGCGCCTCGCGGGGAAGTGTCCGCGTGCGGCTCAGGTTATGCTGGTAAGACAAACAGCTTTCAAGGAAAGGTACAATATGACCTATTTTCCCGACCGTTTTAGGGGCACCTCACAGATTAGTACTAGGTCGGCCCTTAGAAAAATATTCATATGAATGTTGCGTTGCGTTATTGCGTGAATATAATATTGAAGGGTCGATAATGCCTGTATTTATAACAGGTCGCTTTGTTCCTTTTAACAATGGAATGCGCAGCTTACGATGACTTGTATGTTACTTATTAAGGACACGGCTAACACAGTTTAATGTGTGGTAGCGGTTTAAGAGTGAACACGTTGATTTTGTTAGTTTGTTGGTTTTCACCCGCGCGTTTATTAGACAGAGAACGATGCAACGCAGTTTTTAGAGATATATTTTTAAAACGATGTTTATTATTCAAGAAACAACGCCCATCAAATGGAAGTGGCAGTGGGCAGGGCATATAGCACGCAGAACTTATGGTTTAAGGGGCTGTAAGATTCTGGAGTAAAGACCACGGACCGGTAAGCGCAGTGTAGGACATCTGCTCACATGTTGGATAGACAACCTAATGATAACTATTTGGTTGCTTGGAAGAGTTTCTTAAGTTTCTTGTATGTGTTATATTTTTCTGTTTTTCTATCTATCTATTTAAGTAAAGACACGAATGCGTATGTTTAGATGACATATCCTCATTCACATGATCTTTGGCACATTATTCGTTTTTGCAATGTAGGTACAGTATAACAGATAAATTGTTTCTTGACCAGTTTTCAGAACAGTCATTGTTACCACCAGCTTGCTGACGAGGAATTTTTACTACATTTTTCGAAGTAAATGTCATAAGTATCGTGAATAAAAATATTAGAAGATAGTTTGTCTCTACACGGCTGCATAGTTTGTCGTAAAATATCACAAATAGTGAGACCAGATACAGTTATTTGTGAGACGAACTGGTTATATTCCAGCTATGAGCAGAATATTCGTTACCTACTAATGATAGATTTAGAGTCGATTTCCATTCTTGGCTATTCTCGTCGTCTATACTGGCTGCGATTCTATCAAACTCGCTTAATAATTATTTCCGCTAATCTACACGGCCTAATCACAGAGACAGGTGACAGATATGATATTAGCTCCATGAATAATCAGCCCGACGGGACGGGATATCGATTGATGCAGTGTTAGGTAGGCTATAATAGGGGTACAAATCCGCACCTTCTAAGTATGAGTTGAGCGCAGCGTAGGACGTCCACCCACAAGGTGGACAGACGATCTAATAAAGACCGCAGGAACGCGCTGGATGCGAGCCGCTTCCAATCGTTCTTTATGGAATTCAATGGAGAAGACCTATGCCCAGCAGTGGACGTCCTACTGTTGAGATGATCATGATGATTCATGAACTATGAGTTATATCGTTCAATAACGATAGCGATTTGTAGCGATGATAGCTGTGGTGCGGTCGGTTCGCATGCCGAAGGGCGTGGGTTCAAACCCCAACAATGAGCTTGAGCTGCTGGTGAAGGAAAACATCGTGAGGTAACCATAGCGTGGTGGTAGGGTACATTCTAGTACTCGGCTGGTTAGCTACCACCCTCAAGTTGAAAATCTCACTTAACATCAGGTGAGCAGTGGTCAAACACCTAGCCTGTCAGCGATTTTAAAAAAAAGTTTGAATTATTGGTGAAACTTTCTTGGTGATAGATCTCCTTAGGAGGTAGTTATCTAGATAGGTTCTGCCGCCAAGCAGTAGTGTGTAAACATTACTATGTTCCAGTTTGAAAGGTATTGCAGCGACATTACAGGGTAGAATGAAAATAAAACGTTAGTTTTAAATATTTCAGTTTATTACTTACACAGATATTTCGGTTTATTTAAACCATTTATATACAAAATTTCAAGTATATTATCACAATCAAATTAGCAAGTAACATACAGACGATGTCTAAATAACACTCATTTTAATAAAATTTATGATTTGTAATCAAATAACATTACCAAAATAAAGCGTCGTTTTAATGTATTTTACAATAATTAATTAAACTTAATGATCATGGAATTCCTAACGCTAATATAACATTACGTTCTATAAATATTTACATTAACGATCAATGATTTCAAAATATTAATGTTAAAATAGGCTATTAGATTTATCTACAAATTTCTTGTGTTCGTATTATTTTGACACATGCAGGTAAACACAGAACAATATAGTACTTAATTAATAAAATTAACTTTCAATGAATGAACTGAAATTGATATGTTAACATTCTAAATGGGTCCATTCTAATATGCTACACAATAATATAATCTGAAAACTAGTTGTAGGCGGTGAACAAAGATAAATCTCATACATCTTATCTACATCTGGCTGAACAATTTTACTGTAGTCATGTGTATTAAACCAAGATTTTTTATATACCGAGTCATAGTTCAATGACTTGTAACTTTGGACTTATCAATAAAAAAATGTATTTGTCATCTCTAGGGTTCCGTACCTCAAAATGAAAAAAAATTGAACCCTTATAGGATCAATTTGTTATCCGTCTGTCCGTCTGTCGAGACCTTTTATCTCGGGAACGAATCAGGTACCGAATTGAAATTAGAACTATATACGCAAATCTGTAATTCCTTGCAGCTGTAAAAAAATAAAACTTCTCAGTTATCGTAAAAAGAGGTTACAGCTGCTTATGTCTCAAAAAACCGCATCTTCTGACGCTCACAAAAGTATCAAAACCTATTATAGGGTGCTTTCCGTTGACCTATAACTATTAAATTTGGCAAGAAGCATTGTCTTATAAGACATATAAAGAAAACAACCCGAAAACTACATTTTTCAATTTAATCACCGAAATTAAATTTAACACTCGACTCCCGAACCATTTATCATACTTACTACTTTGTTTGGAATACTCGGTGGGCGAGTCTGACTTGCACTTGTCCGTGTTTTTTAATTAACCGGTCATCTCTCGCAGACAACTTTATGACATCTTAAATGACAACTTTTAGTTTGACGACTTTTTATTATTTGACGTTAGTTTATCTCATTTCTATTACATCACCAAAATATATTATATTATACCATATAGTATATTATTATTTTTGTTAGAGATGCAAGAGATTAAAATAATCTTTAAAAAACTAATGATAATGGTTTTAATATTGTGTTAAATGTCGTCTAAAATGATACGACAAAAATTATTATTTCATGAAGCTGCCTAAATGCGAAAGTTCATTAGTTAGAAATAAACCTGTAGAAACGGTGAACTGAAACACAAGGTCGAGGAAGCTCCGGAGTATTGTACTAACAAAGCATAAAACTATGTTCACACAAACACATTTTAACTTGGCAATATTAAAAGTCATTAAACAATTTCTAGGTTTGAATTTGCAAAAGCTGCTAGTAGTATAAAAACTCGTCCAAGCTACGACTAGTTTAGGTAGATATTCGTTTAAAAATATTACGCAACCCACCGTATTGCCCGTAGACGGGTTACGCAAGTACACCTGAAGTACGGTACTATAACTTATTCTGTGCTGAAGGTACTTTAGTTTTGTGCCTAACGAGAGTCGAGAGAGTCTCGAATTTCCCGATACCTAAAGTAATTGGTACGCTAGACCGGCCGCAGCTTGGATCGTGTGGCGTGAGGGAAAGGGCTAAAGTGTCGAGTACAATACTAACGTCACAGCACATATTATAGATAGATTTCCGATACACTTGTTTATTTTTAAAATCTAGACAAACCTGCTTATTACACGTTTGAACCTATACAGATCTTGAAACAAAAACCTTGAACCTATTCAAATTCGGTTTAGTATAGAACCCGGTTTTTTAAAATGTACATTGTACACAAATCCGGTAAGATCATCAAAACACATTCTTCATTCATTTTGGGCGATGATAGCTCAGTGGTTAGCGCGGTCGGTTCGCATGCCGTTCAAACCCCAACAATGAGCTTGGACGCCGGGGAAGGAAAACATAGCGAGGAAACCATAGCATGGTGGTACTTTCTAGTACTCGGTTGGCTAGCTACCACACTCAAGTTGAAAATCTGCCGCCAAGCATCTAACGGTGTGTTCCGGCAGCCTCACTTGAGAGCCAGTACCATTCCAGGCTAGGTGTGCTTTGCCATCTTCGACCACAACGTTACTTAACATCAGGTGAGATGTGGAAAAAAAATCTGGCTACTGATGTGTGGAAATGTATAAAAGCATAGTAATACGTCTATGCGCTAGGTACAAACAAGTGTACGTTCACCTTTACGGGGGCTAGGTAACGTAGTTTGTTCTGGGATCAAATTTGCAATAAATTGATCATCTTACAGCCAGGGTCAACGTAACATTCTAATTGAGCCACATTTTAGAAAGTAATAAACAATACAAATTTTAGCCTTAGGACGAGAATGTACTGAAAGCGTGGATGAATGAAAATGTGGATATTCTTAGAAATAAAACATATGTAGCCCAAAGTTCCGAGCTAGATTGGATATGATTTAAGTTTAGTTTTACAAAAAATATAAAGTGATTATAAAATGAATATGGTAACATCTATAGATCTTAAACATAACCTATTTAACACCGATCTATGAAGAAATCAAAATCAAAATGGCGTACAACAAAATGGCGGCGGAATGGTTTGCGGCGCGCGACGCTAGCGCCGAGGCGGGGTTGCGGACGCAGGAGCGAAACTCGTGGTAGTCGGCGCGCGTGATCGCGCAGTAGTGGACGTGTACGCACGCTGTGTCACACTCTGAGATGTCCGGCCCGTGTTTCACTCGAAGAGCTGTGATATATCTATACGGAAAATAATGCAGATTGTTACTTACGAGAACAATCATAATACGAAACAATATCCAATAACTACTGGAAGAGATTTTACACGATTGTTCAAAAACGGAGTTCAATGTTTTCAGAGCTCATGTATTTATGTATGTATGCGAGGTTCTTTATTCTACCCTAGCTTTTAAACGCCTAAAGAGATTTGGACGTATGGAGTATTGTCAAAATTCTTACATCGTCCCAAGTGACGCTGGCTTTTTTTTTAGGTGGGCCTGCTTTCATTTCTTAACTAAGCTAGTTCTAATATTATTCTAATACTTGCTTAGAAACATAATTCAAGAAGACACCAAAGTTCTTTTTCCGGATACTGGTAAAATGTATGGCGTTTTCTCTGAATTTAAAGTTAGCTAGGTAGATACTTAAGTATGAAATTCTTACTTGTTAAATGAGGTGCGGTCGTGGTGGTTTCTAATCCTGTCAGCCAAAGCATCCAAGGATGCTGCGCTTACTTCTCTTATTCCGTAGTACTGGGTCAAGTTGTACTCCACCGTCCAGTTCACATCTCCTTTAGTACTAGTTACGTCTAGATAATACTGTGTGTAGTCCAAAACCTGAAAAGAAGTGGTTTGCTACAATACAATAGAAACAAAGGAAATGTATCAGATTGCTCTTTACAGAATCTATGGTGATGACGACAGAAGCAAAACGCTGATCACGACAAGGGAAGGAAGAAAATGTAAGATTCGTTTTAACCGATTGTCAACGTGTTGAACTATTAGTTGAATGGTCGAAGGTGGTGCCTGTGGTAAGCGCTGCAATGTGATTAAGCGCGATCTGGGCTTATGCTAGCAAAAACAATACAAATCGTATTGTAACGTATTCATACGAAACTCTTGCACAAGCTTGAGTTTGGTAGCTTACCAAGTAGGCCCCAAAGAGTGAGCCATGACGCTGTTTCCTAAAAATCTTTTCATCAGAACCTCAAGCTGGTTTATGACGTTAGTTGCACCTTATTGTCTATATATAAAAAGTTCGTCATACCTTCCCCGTATTGGAGTCAAATTTGTAAAGCCTCAGTCCAGGATTTGATATGCTTCCGGTGCCTCTCGGTGTCAGTGATGGCGCCAATAACGCCCACGATACTGGCCGACCTGAAGCGAAATAAATTCTTGATGGATCCAATAAATAAAAAAAACAACGAGAAATCTATTTGTGATGTATTTATGTAACTGTATTTAAAAATGATGTTGTTATTAATGAAAACAAAAGACTACTAGATAATAGAAAACATTATGTTAGCACTACTGATTTTTCTACTAGATAATTTTACGAGACAAAGAACAAAGGTATAGACATTTGTTCGTTGTACAAAACCTGATCTTGAAGATCAGGTTTTAAATAGTGAATGCTATTAATTTATTTTTTTATATTAAAGTAACAATAGGAACGAAAAGCTCTCCTGATGGTAAGAGGTAACACATATCCATGACCATTACAGCGACGCACAGAACATTGAGTAGTAAAACAAAGTCCAGGGCATCGCTGCTTTAGCGCTCATTACTTTGAGACATTCGATGGTTAGTCTCAACACTCAACAACCCTGTAATTTTGCTAGTTGCCCTTCAAACCAGGACATAGTAGTGTTTACACACTATTTTAGCTAGGTATTACCGCAGTACTTGGAACTACGACGACCTCCTGCTAAGGAGATCTATCACCAAGTGAACCAAATGGTGGATTTCCGTTAAATTTCATGCACACCTTCACTATAAATCAGTCTGAATGTATCAGCATGCCGGTGGCCGTAGAACTGGCCCGCGATCACATCGCTGAAGGCTCTGATGACGTGCAGGAGCCTGGCGTTGGCTGAGGGCGTCAGCTCGCCCCCGCCGGCGGCTGTGGAGCTCCCAGCGTTGTGCCGCTCCTCCACGCCTGGACCAGCATGGGCTACGAGGTACACCTGGAAAAAGTAACATACTTAAAAAACAGTAACTTAAGCAAGTAACTTTAGAAATTTAGCGGAAATAGACATTTAATTGCATAGGTACATAAATTAACTAATATTTTATGTGAAAACAAAATAACATACATATTAAAGAGAAATCAATTTTAAATAAACTTATCTAAAAGACCGCTATAGATGGGAATAGTCGTCAAAACGCCGGCCATAATCACGTTGTTCGACAATACTCAAACGTTGGGCAAAATAAAGGCCAGCATTTTGGTCAAGTGTGGCTTCGACTAGATAAGATTTTTTTAATGTAATAGTAATGAGACGTACGACGCTCTCTTCATGGTAAGAGATAATGTATGTGCATGACCATCGCAGCGGCAAACAGAATTTTGAGTAGTAAAACAAAGTTTAGGGTATCACTGCTTAAACGCTCATTACTTTGAGACATTCGATAGTTAGTCTCAACAGTCCTGTAATTTCACTAGCTACGGTACGCACAGTAATGCTTACGTACTACTGCTTGGCGTCAGAATATCTGGTATTGCGGTAGTACTTATCCAGAAGACCTCCTGCTAAGGATATCTATCACCAAGTAAATAAAGATGACGAATATTTGAATGATTAAACTATCTGCATTATAAATTCCATCCAAACCCGTTTAATTTGATTTGTTACAAATAAGGTCCTTAAAGCTAGGCAACGCACTGTCAATGCCCCGGGTATTGTAGTGATCACTTACCATCAGGTGGCCCGTCGCTTGCTTGCCACTTTTTCATATAAGAGAATAAATTACCATTTCATTTTTCCTCCTAGCTTTGCTAAGGATTCTCTCGAGCCACTCCCACTGCTCGCGGCCGCGGTGCGGCCCGTCCGTCCTGGCGGCGCCGCCCGCCCACAGCACGCTGTTCAGCACCACGAGCCTCAGCTTGCTGTGAGACTGTTCTATCGTGTAGTATCCACCTGTCAGGGGAACAAACTCATTGTACGGCTAGTTTTCGGCTTTATCTTATTGAGTCGATATTTTGTGACAACATACATAAAAAAAACATACATATTATATTATGATACGTCATTGTTATGCTTACGTTTGACGTTTTAACCATTCATATTGTTTTTCTTTTTTGACTTAGTACTATTTTTTTTATTTATTAACACGAATAATTCCTTTTTTGACCACCAATTAGCCTGATGCAATGATCTGGTCAAAGAGGAAATACGCAGACTTAAAAGATACACTTTGACCTGACCTGAAAGAACCAGATTATATCTCTGAGGAAACTAGGACTTTTCTGTAGTTCAAAGAGCAATAAATCAATTACATTTAATTGGGACTATTTATAATGTTTATATAAGCAGGGCTGATCTCGGAGGGCCCCCATTTATGGGGCAAATCCACAATGGCACTATCATACTTTGTGTATCTATTGTGTAGTAAAAATAATCTAATGTTTTACCAGTTTCAAAAGTGACAAGCGCCTCAGTGGGCAGCCACTGCATCCACATATCAACCAGCTTCCTGGACAGCGGCGGGTCGTTGTGTCCCAGCGCTGGGAACACAAACTGGCTGCTGAAGGTCCTGCCCAGTATCTCCGTCACGTTCCTCACGGCTTCTAGCTTGAACTCTTCACTTAGGTGCTCCATTGACGAGGATAAAATGTCTCTGTTGAAGTTATTAATACTTCGTAAATTAGTCTGTCAACCAACAATAGAGAGAAGCTTACAAAAAAATTAAGATTAAAGTCCATATAAGAAATGGGGAAATTAAAAATCAAACAATCTTGAAAGATGCCGTAGGACATGCTTTACAATCCAAATGAATAAATAAATATCGTAGGACATTTCACGCAGCGCTATGTAATCCCAAACTAAGCAAAGCTTATACTTTATCCTTTTTTATTAATACATATATAAACACCCGCACACAGTCATTTATCGTCACATAAATGTTTGTCCTGAGTGAAAATCGAATCGTATAATATCTCCAGAAGCAGATATATATATACCGTTACAGATTGCTGGTTACCGGTATATCTATAACGGTAATCAGCAACCGATGATCATCTCACAGGGTTCGTTGAACAAGGTCACTCACCCCGTCCACAGCACAAACTCGACGGTCTCGGGGTGGCGCGACGCCATGAAAGCGGCCGCGCTCTGTATCAGAGGCCAGGAGCTGTCGCACGTGTGGTCCCTGTGCCGACCGTTGCGGTGACTGTGCTCGCTGTTACCGCGGTTGTGCTTGCAGCCTGGACAGAACACCTTTATAAGGGTTCACCAATATATTAGGGTTCACCTTTATAAGGGTTCACCATTATAAGGGTTCATCTTTATAAGGGTTCACCTTTATAAGGGTTCGCCTTTATAAGGGTTCACCAGTATAAGGGTTCACCTTTATAAGGGTTCACTTTTATAAAGGTTCACGTTTATAAGGGTTCACCAGTATAAGGGTTCACCTTTATAAGGGTTCACCTTTATAAAGGTTCACGTTTATAAGGGTTCATCTTTACTTAAAACTTACATCATCATCATTCTCTGTGTGCTTTTTTTATATAAAAGTCATGAGGCGAATGAAACACTCTTCTGGGGGTAAGAGATAACGCCTGTCCATGACCATTGCAGCGATACACAGAACTTTGAGTAACAACACAATGTCCAGGGTGTCGCTGCTTTAGCGCTCATTACTTTAAAACGTTTGAGGATAGTGTCAATAGCCCTGTAATTTCACTAGTTGCAGTCTCCTTTAAACAGAAACATAGTAATGCTTACACACTACTGCTTAGCGGCAAAATATCAGGTACTGCGGTAGTACCTTATATAATATAACCTAACCTATAAATACGACCCCCTACAAATGAGATTTACCACCAAAAAAATAATTTTGAGAATCGGTCCACAAATGGGGGACAAAACGGAGAACATACATAAAAAAAGTAATTAAAAAATACATACAGTCGAACGTAGAACCTCCTCCTTTTTTGAAGTCGGTTAAAAAGAAAATTATATCGCAAAGTCTTTTAATATTTCCTTTATAAATGGACAAATAAATTAGTTCGCAGAACCAACGAATATGAAATGTTAGAAGTTATCTTTGAGCTGTTTGTTAGGTATATACTTAACAGGATTCATAATCAGTGGCGCGTAAAAATACACGTGTTGAGTTTTACAAGCACTAGGGAGGGATCCGTCTGCGCATACAAAATAACACGAGTTGAATAAATATTTGCTAGAGACATTAGTATTCCTTGTCTATACAGAAAACCCTCTCTACCCGTGGTTGCTTGCCGTGGTGGTGCCGGCGTAAGAATTGTACTCCACCCTCTCTACCAGTGGTTGCAGTAAGAGTCGGCTAAGGGATGTAATCCGGAAGATGGGCAGCAGCGTCTTCCTTGAACAATCACATCTAACTGCGCTCGCCAACCCGCCTGCCAAGCGTGGCGAGTATTGGCAAAACCCCCCAGAAGAAGGCCTATGTCCAGCAGTGAACGTCCTACGGCTGATGTAATACAGAAAACTGTAGTATTACATGAGTGCAAATCTGTCATTGTAAACTTTAATATCGGATTGACTCTCTATATCTATGTATAAAGGTAAATAAAAAACCAGCTGTTCAAAAAAAGTCACTGAAGTTTAAGGTAATCTATGAAACAGACACGATTTCGCGACAAAAGCGACCTGAAATCGAAATATGAACTATAAAATCGAAAAATAGAGACGGACGTGAAATCGAATTAAGTTTGTAAAAAAAAAACGCTATGTTAATTTCTTTATTTTTAGACAAATGATAAATATTTTTATGATTAGGTAGTAGAAGTTGTTCATCGCCTTTCAGCATCGCTATATTTCTCCGAAACTTCCTGTAATAAGTATATTTGTTCCTTTTTTAAAACAGTATCAAATTTTTCTATTTTCTATAGTTTGAATTGGTCTCGACTTCCATTGCACAGCTGATTTAACATGTATTATTGACTGACCCTCGGCTGACCTAAGTGAAGTTTGAAAGACTAATAGTGTCTGTGCGCATGTCTGATCAAAGTGATATTTTTACTACCATGTAATATGACGATTATCACTAAAATTTATGATCATATAGGTTAGTAGTACCTATAGTTCGATTACAAATTTTAGTAAAATAGTGGCAGGTATTGGGACTGCCAATAGAAACAAATAGAAATGAAAACTTAAAACAATTTACATTAGGTGACGCAAACCCCTACCAAGAATCGCTTTATGAGGCTAAAGAAGTTTTCACTTCAAATATCTTTGTGTTCTTGCATTTACGAGATCGCTGTTTAGTTTTTTTGCCACTAGATTTTTCGGGTTAACGTTTTAAATACAAATAATAATATAGAAACTGCACATATTAACCTGGAGAAGAAGAAGTTATGGCGTGTGTGAACACACCGACCCGGCCGAGCCTCCACTGCTTCCATGCCAAGCAGTGAAGTATATACATATTATAATAAAAGACTTAGCCGGGCCTCTTACCATGTAAGGAAGCAGTGAAATATATAAAAACAACGCAACTTCGATGCAATTATGAGATCATGTTATAGAAGCAAATAATTTTGAGAATTGTGAAAATATAGAAATGCCAATTTAGGAACATTGAGGTCACCGCTCGGCCGAACAAATATTGTAGAGAATACCAGCAGAAAGTTACTCACAAACTGTTCTGTTTCCCAAAAAACATTTGTAACATGAAACAATCAAAACTATCGATTCGCATCCAAGGACGAAGAACCACGAAACCGGATTTTATTTTTAGCTCCAGGCCGGAAGAAAATTTTCAAGGTTTTAGTAAATATAATTAACAAAGCCCTGGTAAATATACCTTACCTTTATGGAACTCTGGGGAGTTGTGAAAGGGGTCATAATGGAGATCTGTGATGTGCCAGAAGTACCCTGAAACAATACCAGAGCGTTAATGTTTTTGCTTAAATACGGTTTAGGCACTGTTTGTGCCTAAACATTTTATTATCGGGGAAGTTTGCAGTTTGCCGCGGGAACCGCTGTCTTGTTTGTGTTTTCGAAGCGAATTTTTGCCGCCTTATTGAAATTTCAGGTAGTTTTTCTGGAAAGTCGAATAAAGTAGTTTATCAAATCAAAGCTAAATTTATTAAAGTGTAAATGGAAGTTTTATCAAAAAAGACCGACCGACTTCATTTCGCTGAGTCAAAACATGGCAAGGTTATATTGTTTTACTGCGGAGATCAGTCGCCTACCTTCCAGGTAAGGTCTAAGTCCGGTGCATCGCTGCTTTGGCGCTTAGTACTTTAAGACTTTCAATGGTTAGTCTCAACAGTATTGTAATTTTGCTAGATGCAGTACTTTTCAAACCTGCTTGGCGACAGAATATCTGCTACTTCGGTGGCATTGTTTGTTATTTGTTTTCAAAGTCAAGGTTGTTAATACATTAAGCTATCGAGTACGTAGTACATAACTTTCGCACATTCATTTCCTAGTCATTGTTGTTTATTTCGTATTCATATAAGTTCGTACGTTTCATTGTCTGTTGCATGTTTTATTTCACCAGATATGAATTGACAATGACGGAATGTTTTATAGCGCGACAATCATCTATGACGAAAACCATTGCTAAAAGATAATTATACACAAAGCACACTTCAAATTTACAATCAAGTTCAAGTTCTTCATTCTCTCTAGATATGGTTACATTTTAAATCTTAAATATATTACATTAGTACAGCATTTCTTACCCTAATTGGCTTGTAAATTTACAATGTAATAAAATATAATTCTATATTATAATGACAAGAATATCAAAATAATAACTTTTTAACTTTACAAAAAAGAATATTATCTATGCCTAAGAATAATCTATTATAATCGATTCGAATTGAAATCGACGCGTCCAATATTAAAAAAGTTTTTTTTTTTTTTAGTTAGAAATATATATGAATATGTGACAAAGGTCACAGACCCTGGTGTCTATGAAACTAAATTTTAAAAAAATCGTTTAGTATTTCTGTCAGCCTGATTTTGGATCTTATTATGATACGTATAAAGAATTAAAATTGTACAATGATCTCTACTGTGACCAATTTATACTATTTATTTACATTCTTTTGAAAATTAATGAAAATATGTCTCAATTAGGTTTTTGCGAACTGAATGTCTCAACAAAGTCGAAATAAACTTTTGATCAGCTGAATATTTAACCGATGGATTTTGTTGAATGCGATATAATTGAAATCTGTCAAGGGACTAGACCCTCTCCGTTTGGATTAAATAGAATTTCGGCCCAAAGTCCCAAAATGACGTCGAAAAATCAATTAAAACGGCTTTTCGATTGCAATTACTTTATGTGCGATGATTTGAATAAATTATTTCAGGGACATAAGCGACCATAGCGTGGTGGTAGGGTACTTTCTCATACTCGGCTGGCTAGCTACCTTATTATACTCAAGTTGAAAATCTGCCACCAAGCATCTAACGGTGTGTTCCGGCAGCCTAACTTAAGAGCCAGTTCCATTCCAGGCTAGTTGTGCTTTACCATCTTCAACCACACCGTCACTTAACATCAGGTGAGCTGTGGTCAAACAACTATAGCCTGTCAGCCATAAAAAATATTAGTTAAATAAATAACGTTTGTTTTATATAAATGGCCTTTTTTAATTATATGTGTTATACCTATATCTACTGGGGTGACAAACAAGCTAGCGAGCTAACTGATGGTAAGTGGCACCTCATTGCCGGTTCCTTGCCTACTCTTCAGGGTTAGAACTTTATTTACATTTGACTTTAAGGAACAACATTATTCCCTGCCTAACATAAAGATTATAAAACTGCCGAGGGCGGTTTTCATTTGCATTAATGATTTCGATCTAAATTTCATGAAACATATCTAAATAAACATGATAATGTTAATCATAATGGGAGACCGTCTGGCTTAAAAGGAAGGTCCTGGGTTCGAATCCCACGACGCACCTCTGTCTTATTCAAGTTATATGCGTGTTTCTACTAACTTCTAAACGGTGAAGAAAATATCGTAAGGAAACCTGCAAAGAAAAAACGTTCTCAAAGATGTGTGAAGTTTGCCAACCCGCATTTGGCCAGCGTGGTGGACTATGGCCTTACTCTTCTCACAAGGAGAAAAGACCTGCGCCCAACAGTGGGCTAGTGTATAAAAACTCAGGCCTGATTCGGATTTGGATAATAGATATTAACTTTACACCGTGTGTCGGTGGAACCGTTGTTGTACGAGATTGGCTCGTCATTTTCTGTAAAAATGTTAACTTACCAATTTTAGCGTGAGTGAGATTGAGCCAGAGCAGCCCAGTGATGTAGACAACGAAATTCGGCCGCATGTTCCCGCGTTACATGGCGCCTCTCTGACGCCTACTGGATCCCATCACTGCACCTGCGGACAACATGCGCCTGTTCAGACAACCCTTGCACATCACACTATCAAGCTTGAGCTGCTGATAAAGAAAAACATCCTGAGGAAACCATAACGTGGTAATAAGGTACTCTCTAGTACCCGACTGACTAGCTACCACCCGTTGAAAATCCGTCGCTAAGCACCTAACGGTGTGTTCCGGTAGCCTCACTTGAGAGTCAGTTATATTACAAGTGTATTTACCATCTTCAATCACACCGTCACGAGCCGTGGTGGTGCCGGCGTAAGAATGGTACCCCACCCTCTCTACCCGTGGTTGCCGTAAGAGTTGGCTAAGGGATGTAATACGAAAGATGGGCAGCAGCGTCTTCCTTGAACAATCACACCTAACTGCGCTCGCCAACGATAACTTTGAGTAACAAAACAAAGTGCAGGGCATTGCCGCCTTCATTAATTTAAGACATTCGATGGTTAGTCCCAACAGCCCTGTAATTTCACTAGCTTCACTTCAAAGCGAGACACGGTAATGTTTACACACTACTGCTTGGTGACAGAATATCTAATCTATCTATCTATATATAAGTCAATGACTCTTAGAATCGATTTACGTTTAAAGGCTACCGCACGCCTCGCTTCAAACCAACGATTTTCCGTGCGATTGCCGAAGCATTCTGCATTTGAAAATAAAGGAGTAAACTGAACGCTACCCGCGCTCCCAACACAACGAGACGAGAAAAATAAAATGTCTCGTTCTAAAATGTTAAATAGAAACACAACTATGTGTTTGCGGCGACCGCGCACAGAGTCAACAAGCCTCCGAGAGTTTCTTTTATTTAAACTGGAGACAGCTAGAATGCAGGTCAAGCGGGAGCGGGCTCAAACTGCACTGAAAAAAGATTCGATATAAAAGTAGCTAAAACACTGCAGAGAAAAGCTGTGCAATCTGCGGGTAGCTGTTATCACGGATACTTGTAAATATTGTAAAAAGTTTAACAAGAAGAAAAATATGAGAATTTTCATTTTTGTATTGCGTACAATCGTGAACATATTCGTAGCAATGATAGCTTAGTGGTTAGCGTGGTCGGTTCAAACCCCAACAACGAGCTTGAGGAAGGAAAACATCGTGAGGAAACTACAGCGTAGTGATAGGGTACTTCCTAGTACTCGGCTGGTTAAATATTCATATTTAGAATTTCATTTTGAAGATATATTCATTCATATACATCCCTAAACTTGTAAATCTGCCGCTAAACACCTAACGGTGTATACTGGCAGTCTCGCTTAAGATTCAGTTTCATTCCAGGTTAGACGTGTTTACTATCTTCGACCATACCGTCTGTAAGGTATCAAAGCATTAGCATATTTTTTTTTTTTTAATAATTAAGGTTGGTAGCGATGATAGCTCATTGGTTAGCGCGGTCGGTTCGCACAGCAAAGGGTGTGGGTTTAAGCCCCAACAATGAGCTTGAGCTGCCGGTGCAGGAAACCACCGCGAGGAAACCATAGCACGGGGGTAGGCTACTTTCTGGCTAACTACCACACTCAACTTGAAAATCTGTCGCCAAGCATCTAATGGTGTCTTCTGGCACCCTCACTTGAGAGCCAGTTCCATTCCAGACCGAGTGTGTTTACCATCTTCGATCACACCGTCACTTAACATCAGGTGAGCTGTGATCAAAAAACTAGCATGTCAGCTATAATTAAAAAAAAATTATGAATGTTAAAGTTTATCAATTTCTATGTATGTTTGTTATTTAATCACGTTTAAGTTCAAGTTTAAGTCATTTATTCGTTATTAAGGAATAAGTTAGGTAAAATGTACAAATTTTTTTGCTTGTGAAATTTTTAGGTACATTATTTTAATCAATACTTAAGCAGTAATTGTTAAATCGCTATGGTAACTTAAATATGTTCGTCATATATCAAATACGACGTTACAGCTTAGCGGATTTAGTCAAAATGTGGAATGAAGATATCTCATTACTCTAGATCAGCGGTTCTCAACTTTTTTTAGCGACGGGTTCTTTCCTTAAAGCGAATATTTGACGGAGTCCTATAGTAATCACTATTTTATTTGTATTTTTATTGTCAATTGAGTCAGTGTTGAACTGTTGACTACGCTCCTGGCTGAAAACTCTTTATACTTTTAGTATTTCTTTTTTTGTTTTTTGAATATTTAGCTGTACTCTAGTTGTTTTTTTTTAGTATTACTAGTATTTTTGCGGAGCCCTTACAGAGGCTTTGCCGACCCCTATGGTTCCGCAGAGCACGCTTTGATTATAGCGGCTCTAGATTAACAGATAAGTTACTTTTTATCTCGGAAAATGTGTGTGGAATTTTTTATTATCTTTTGTGTAAACAAACAAAGCAGCACATAATTACACATAAAGTACCTACACACCAATTACAACCCGCGGAATAGAATAAACTACTCCTGTCTCCATAAACGAGAAGCCAAATATTTAGGCCCATTACATACATCGTCCCCTAGTGTGCCACTACCCTTAACGAACTGTGTAAAAGATAATGAGGTATCCGGACCCCACCGCGATCAAGATTGCGTCACAGTGAAAGCAGCTCGTGCCGATCCTAGCCACACATTGCACTACAACACGAAACTTTTAGGACTTTTACTTTCCTATTTCAAGAGTAGATAACTCTTTATTATTTATACCATAAAATAGAAAATATTGATAACAGAAACAATTTAATAACAGTGCAAAAACAGGCAGTCTTATCGCTTAAAGCAATATCTTCCAGGCATCCTTAGTATGGAAAGGATTCGTGGTAGCAGTAAAAAGGACGGGGTGTGCAACAGTCAGAAGCTATAAATTATTTAACATATAAATAACAATAATACATCATCATCATCATTATCATCATCATCATCAGCCTTTTTCAGTCCACTGCTGGGTTTTCCCAAGGCACGCCACTCAGCCCGATCATCGGCTTTTCGCCTCCATCCACCGCCAGTTGTCTCACGTATATCGTCACTCCATTAAGTCTCAGGGCATCCTACACTACGTTTGCCAATTCGATCTCTCCACTCTAGATTACGTCTACCCCAGCGGTTATTGGTCCTGCGACAGATATGTCCAGCCCATTACCACTTCAGCTTGTTAATACGCTGAGCTATCTCTGTGACTTTAGTTCTCTGGCGAATTACTTTGTTCTGGAAACGATCCCTCAGAGAAATGCCGAGCATAGATCTTTCTATAGCTCGCTGAGCGACTTTGAACTTGTGGATCATTCTAGCTATGAGTGTTCACGTTTCGTTTACGTAGGTCATGACTGGTAGAACGCACTGATTAAAGACTTTTGTCTTGAGACTTTGCGGTATGGATGACGAGAAGATTAATACATATCCTAAATCATATATGTATACATATATACAAATGTGCAGGGAATGAAGCGTGCCCCTTGCCACGCTTTATTTCAATAGGTACGTCGTTCCACAGTTTGTGCAGCTTTACAGAGTACTGACTATAACGATTCATCATTTGAAGATAAATGTCATTCTTTCTCTCTTGGTCCGCGGAGTTGAAATCCGCATAGGTAAAATTATACAAATTACAAAGGAGTCAGACGGCCTGTCCCGTGCGCTCCGATTCTGAGCCGCTTTTAGTGTGGCGGGACCTTTATAAAACTACTCTGACTCGTGTTTAATTCGTTTATACTGAACCCTGTGTTATAGAGGTCTGTAATGCTGTAAAACGTTTCAGCGAGCTAATGTTTTTGGTGAACCGTACTTTATAGATAATGGTGGTTGCTTGAATAACCAGCAATATAGCGTCGTTTACTTTGTTGTATCTTAGAATTACTACATCACACGACACAATTTTCTCCAGAAAATATACATGTGTATATTATGGAGATACGTGAAAGCTTAGCTTAAAACCTTGTGGCAAGTGCTAATAGATATGACAGCGGCCCCCAAACTAGGCAGAGCCTATGTCTTGGGTGCCCTGTGACAACACTACCAGAATACATTGCGCTGCGAGCTGTACGAGTATCCTTATTCCTATCTGTGTGATATAAATATGTCATGGATGTGCGAAAACAAATTTCAATTTTTTAATTTTTTTTAGTCTCTGACAGGATTGGTGTTTGACCACAACTCACCTGATGTTAAGTGACGGTGTGGTCGAAGATGGTGAAGCACACCTAGCTTGAAATGGTACTGGCTCTCAAGTGAGGCTGCCGGAACACACCGTCAGATGCTTGGCGGCAGATTTTCAACTTGAGGGTGGTAGCTAGCCAGCCGAGTACTAGAAAGTACCCTACCACCACGCTATGGTTTCCTCACGATGTTTTCCTTCACCGGCAGCTCAAGCTAATTGTTGGGGTTTGAACCCACCCCCTTCGGCATGCGAATCTATCGCGCTAACCACTGAGCCATCATCGCTACAAATCGCTACTCGGCTAGCTATCTACCACCCTCAAGTTGAAAATCTGCCGCCAGGCATCTAGCGGTGTATTCCGGCAGCCTCACTTGAGAGCCATTCCAGGCTAAGTGTGTTTACCATATTCGATTACACCTTCACTTAACATCAGAACATCAGGTGAGCTGTGGTCAAGACCTAGCCCGTCGACCATAAATAATCTCAAACTAACGAGCGATGATTGTAAATTCAAAAACAACACGACTGCTATCGCTATCTGGGAATTAATCATTCCGAAAGCCTCTGAAATCAAATCTATAGGAATTAATCAAATATTTAAATCCCGTTTGTTTTTTTTGGATAATGGCAGCAAAAGCGAATGTATATTGACGTAGCGGCTCGTTGAAAAAAACAACGCTTTGATTTGTGAACACCGATCCGTTGGTATTAACTGTCCGGGTTGGCCCAATTCTATCGACGTTCAACGGGTTGAGAGAACTGTAAGGATGTGTGCACACTAAATAAATAACACATAACACATGACACTTTTAAAATAATTAGACACCTAAGAAACGCAATTTTCTTTTAAGGCCAATAACGTAATATTATTTTTTTATCAATCTATAATATGGGTCCCAGAGAATCCCTACGTGATAAATTCAAAAAAATTAACATAATGACAGTACCATGTCAATACATTTATGAAAACTTGTTGTACACTCATAAAAATATCAATCGTTTTCCTAAAAATAGCGACATACATAATTTAAATACTAGAAATAAGAATAAACTTGCTGTGCCCAAAACTAGGCTAAACAAGATAAATGTATCCTTTAAAGGGCAATGTATACGCTTCTACAACAAAACTCCTAGTGAGTTGCAAAAATTATCAATAAATAAATTCAAACAAATTGTCAAAAATATCCTATGTAAAAAGGCTTACTACAAAATATCAGATTATCTAGACGATAAAAAAGCTTGGGACGAGTTTTGCTCCAACTCGAAAACTAACAATCTAACAAGGTAAAGGTTTCTTGTTCGCTTCTTTACTTTACCTCAAAAAGATTGAAGTGAACGAAAGATCAAAGTGATCACTTTATTTCCTAGTTTTAAGTATGTTTATAATTTGTGACGTGTGACGTGTCCAAGAGTCCTGTAAGGTCTAAAGGAAATAAAGCACTTTGAGTTTTGAGTTTTTGAGTTTTATGTATTTGATATTTCATTTTTTGGCAACATGCCTAAATTGCTGGCGTTGCCTAGCTGTATTGCAAAGTCTTTCTGCGTGAAATACCTAAAGGCCAGTATTTTGGTTACTAGAATTTGTAGACTAAGTTAGACGAATCCTTGAAAATATTTATGATGCCTGACCACACGGCCCGAGCGTCTATAGCTCAAACGGCATAAATGTATAACCTCTATCAAAACTACAATATTTACGGAGCCGTTTGAGGGATTCCGCCGCAACAGCCGCAATGAAATACCTCAAAATCTAGCATAACAAGTAACGTCTTTAGTAGCGATGATAGCTCAATGGTTAGCAGGTTCAAACCCCAACAATGAGCTTGAGCTGGCGGTGAAGGAAATCATCGTGAGTAAACGTTGTGTTCCGGCAGCTTCACTTGAGAGTCCGTTCCATTTGAGGCCAGATGTGATTTTTCATCGTCAAACAAACGTAACTTAACTTCAGATGAGATGTGGGCAACCATCTAGCTTGACTACCATAAAAAAGTACGTCCTCATTCAAGTAGTTGAGGTTTTGTCGATTTTAAATTTATCACTTTTGGTCACAAAATATCGCTTCACAGGCCTCCCCAGTAAAGTTTTGCCTTTACCATCATTCCACGCACTGGGAGGGTCGTAACTCGTTCGTATTTTTCGAGTGTGCACGAGTGGTTTAACCTTTCCTCGGAACACAATAAAACGCAGTCAGATGGCTCGGCCCGCCCTGGCGGTCGTAAAAGCAACACCTTTTGTAAGGGCCTCTCACTGGGCTCCACTTTCACAAGGATAGACCTGAGCGACGGACGTCTAGTAAGAAATTAAATATTCGATTATATGATACTGGGTGATAGATTTCCTTAACAGGTGATCGTCTAGGTGCTACCGCTGCATCTTATATTCTGTCCTTAAGTAGTAGTGTGTGAAGAGTACGCAGCAAGCTTACAGGGCCGTTGAAATTAACCATGTAATCTCTCAAAGTAATAAACGCCAATCATTGAAATTGTCTGATGATAGCAATAGAAAACGAAACAGTGATTTTTATGAAATAAAGAACTATTTTCTTTGTCTACAAACAAGCATATTCAAAAAAATATATGAATGCCAACAAATAAATGTTTTTTTTTTTTTAAGTTTATACCCCGTGTTACTCGTGATGCTGTAAGGATTCTAATAATATACATCCAAATCTGTTTAGGCATTTAAAAGCTATGTTGGAATAAAGAAACACACATACATATAATTATGAACTCTGAAAACATTAAACTCCTTTTTGGGGCAGTCGTGTAAAAAATAAATCGTAGTTCATTGACCGATATTTCAAACTAGATTCGTGAACGGAAAATTATTTGTAACGTTACAATAAATCTCGTTTTATAGTATTCAGTTTTGTTGGCACACGGGTCGAGCAGGTGTGACAGGTTTTTTACAGTTTTCAAGATACGGTTCTTCGAAAGGTAAAGCTACTTTTGCAGCTGTAAATGTAGCCAGATACGTTTGTTTGTGTTTTGTGTAACGATTTATTATCTCCTTTCGTAGATATTTTGTGGTTCTAACCTTTTCATTTGTTCACTTGAATGAAGGCTCATTAGACGTACCTACTCGTAACTTCAAGCAGGCAAACAAAAAGGAAAATTTAAAATTTGAAATACTAGATGTACCTATAACAATATTATGTTTATCACCTTAGTCATGCACAAAATACTATGAAATTATATATTATATATGTTGAATACAAATACAAATACAAATAATCTTTATTCTTGAATTAACTCAATTAGTGAATGGTTATATGTTCAAGTCATGAAAGTTAAATGTACCTACCTAGCATAGCAGCATCTATGTATTAATAGGTAGTCATTTTGGCACCGCAATTATCGCCAATACAGCTTCAATACGGTCTCATAGAGGAATATGTCGCACCAAAATGTAGTAATATGTTTGTATACAATACGGTTAGAAAGCTAAAACGATGCATCCAGAGAAAAAAGTATTTGAGTGCAGCCAACTTCCATTACGGGATGAAAAGACAGGAAGAAAAAAAATTACCAGCTGATCATCTTAGTAAGTGAAAAAATAGGGACTGAGGGGCCTTAGTTGTCTTCCCAGTACGCTGGAACTCGGATAGTAAGCATACCATTACGCATTGCGACCAACATTAACCCATCTGCTCCGCCGCGAACCTCGGAGAACACATAGTTTGCCTAACACAGATCTCGAACACAATTAACCGAGTGCTTGTCGGGCCGCCCTTCACTGTTTTACACCGACCGCTAGAGATGTGATGCGTACGAAAATACAAATCGAATTGGGTGATATTCGAATAAAGTATTATTCGAGTTCATTTTATTGAGTGCTCAAGGTGTATACATATTTAGTGTATTTCTGCTTAAAAATCGTTTTAGGTACAAGAGTGATTAGGATTTAACTTGACGACATTTTTTTTAATCTATTCAAAATATTACTTAATATCTTAACCTAAAATGCACATAAACTGAAAATCGATATAAATTAAAATAACCACAAATCTTTATATCCTCTTCTAGCTGCAGTAACCAGGTGCGCTTGGCCGAAATGTGGGCCAAGTGCTCGAATTTAGTTTCAATCAAGCAAAAAGATTTTCGAGTTTATTTCTGTTACATTCGAATAATGAAAACATTCGAATTTAAATCAAAAAGCTACTGCCATTCGAATACAATATTCCATTTGGCGTCTCTCCCGGCGGGGTAGAACAAAACAAATAAACGAGACTTCTGGACATTACGTGAGACCCTTGGTCAGTATGACGGACAAATGGATGCTTGAACATGTCTCTCCGGCCGCTCCACACATGTGGCTGTGGAGTGGGAGTGTAGATTTTAGCGACTCCAATAAAAATTTGCCTTTTGCAATCACAGTATTGTGTCGCTTGCAAGTATCTTGTTATTTACTGGCTGCGTCTCGCGGTTTCACCTGCACTTTCCAGGATATAAAAATAACCTTAATTCGGCCCTGTTATAAAACCCGTTCTTAGGTGATGTCTCTTACTTATAAACCACCTAACTGCCAAATTTCAGCGCCAAAGATCAAGTAGTTTTCAAGATTTCATGTTTAGTTAATGAGTAAATTAGTGACCTTTCGTTTTCATAAATCAGATCAGATTAGTATAATAATCTGATCCTTCTATTTTATATTTTACTTTTAAGGTATTTCTAGAAGCGAGTCCTTCATTAATATTTTATATAACGTTTTTCTAAGTAAGAATTAGACTTATTAATTTTACTATATTGCTTTTAATTCTAATTAACCGACTTAGTTAAGCTGGCAGGAATAATAACTCACGCACGTGATCTTTAAAAAATACCTTATGTGAATCAGTTTTGCGCTTCGAAGATTTTGTGCTTGTTTTTTGTTCAGTTTTTACTAAAACGTTAAAACTAAACTGTTTAGTTTGGAATCTTTTATCCTAAAATATTTCTGGTGCAGAGGATCTACGCTTTTAGATTTTATTAATTTTCATGACAGTGTAGACATTAACATGCTCTGCGTTTACATTACTAGCATGTAAAAACTTTCTTTCAACCAAAATTTAACATATTATGTAGAACCCTAAGGTCCGATAGACCTTAGATAGAAATAGGTACATACATCTTTCTAGTAGATACGTCTTGAAACGTATAATATACAGATTATAAAAAATTTAGCTTAGGGGTGTACCAAGCCGAATGGGGCTAACCATAATTATGAACAACTTTTACTATAGCACAACTATAAAATTCGGGAACAAAATCACGTGCTCCTTAGAGCAAGTTTGTTAACACTCGACCAAATTTATGGAGCAATTGATGATTTCAGTTTTGCCCATAGTAAAATTGGTTTATAATGTAGAATGCAATGAATTTTCGGTGAAGTAGATCCTAAGCATTACACTGTATGTAATTGGTTAAAAAAGGCAATTGATTGAAAACGGTCGCTGGCTGCCGTGACTCGCGCCGTGGTTCGCGAACAGCCGTCCGGAGAGATTGACGTCCCACACTCATCCGTTGTCAAGCCCAGCATGAGTGCAAATGAGTTTTTTATCCATTGTATCCACTTACCCTTATCCTCTTAAAAATAGAGTCCAAATCGGTTCAATCACGTCGTTAAGTAAGTATTAAGGTTAAAGCACTTACCCTAATTTGCTTAAGTGGTTTACCTTCAATTCGATTAAAGGACTTGTTGTCATGCAAACTAGCATTGTATGGAAGAATGATTGCTGCGATTAGGTTGTGTCGTTTTGGTTAATTTATTATTTTTAAAGGTTGGAGAGTAAACATCCATTTGGTAGAATTCGAAATAATAGAGAACGAATTCATTAACATTTTGGAAAACGTTCGTTTGTTTTCATTGTTGATTTTTGAGATTGGGAATTGCAATTTTTCATTAAATGATACGTTTATCCTGTCCATACGAAGTGACTTTTTCATGTAAAAGTAATGAGATGAATGTCATGCTCTCCTAGTGGTTAGAGATAATGCCTTCACTCGACAATCACAGCGGTATCCAGAACTTTGAGCAATAAAACTTAGTCCAGGGCATGGCTGCTCCGGTGCTACCGGTGTGAACTTGGCAGCTAAATTTTGCTGCCTATAATCCGACCAAATTAAGATGACTTTTTTGTGAAGTTAGCAGCCAACGCCGATGTGACCTCGGATTCTCTAAAACTTTGTGACATTTAATGACTAATTTCAATAGCCTTTTCCTTCGAACCAGTACAACCAATACAGTAATGTTTACACACTATTGCTTAGCGGTAGAATATCTGGTACCGCGGCAGTTTTTATTTTGTTTTTATTGTTGACAGGCTATATATTTGATCACAGCGCACCTGGTAACTCAAAGATGGTAAACACACCTGGAATGGAACTGGTTCTCAAGTGAAGCTGCCGGAACGTACCGTTCGGTGGTTGGAGCCAGATGCTTACGTGAAGTTGGGATAGCTAGTTGAGTACTAGAAAGTGAAAGCGCTAGCCACCGAGCTATCGTCGCTGCATCGTACCTACCTAGACAACCGCCCGCTAAGGAACTCCACCACCAAGTGAGACATGTAAATAAATGTTTTTGATTGAAGTACATTCGCTGTCACGTATGTTTTAACAGTTTTGTATTCAGCAGCTTTGGAATACGATACGTTAAGTCAAAAAAATTAGACAAAGAATATTATCAAATTTTGTTTTCCAATATTTGTTTAAGTGAACAACCTAGTTACTTAAGGTAAATTATTTGGAGTGCCTTCGCAATGCAATCAAAAATCTGCCCCAAAAACATTATGTAGGTAGTAATCAGTACTTAATTTGATTTTATTAACGAACCTAAACAAAAAATAGGCGGTTAATCAATCCGACCTCAATAATACTCAATTGGATTTTACGTTGCTTTCACTCTATTGAATGATTTGATTTTAAGTGCTTACTACATGGGTTTTGCTTCCGATTAATGATATCTGCTTTTAAAATTACTAACGATACAGTATAATTAAACACCAGCTAAACAATGATCTATTAATGGATTTACGACGTACGACATGGCAAGACTAAAATTTTCATTTTTTAAATGATATTAAGAATAATAAATGTTAGAGCGAAGAATAATAATAAATAATACCAGTTCTCGAAAATGATCGTGCTTCTAGGTAGGTACCACCGCAGTACCAGATGATAATAATTGGGACAATTTCTAGTAGTAAAATTAATATAGAGAATTTCTATAGGTATAAGATACAGAGGAATTATAATTATATTTATCGCCTGATCTTAATCGCGCACAAAATACTAGTAAATTAGTTTTCTATATTTACCTCGACGTTTCGGACATGTTGCAATGGCCGAACATAACAAAAAAAAAAAACAAAAGGAAATAAGTGGATACGACATCCTCTAGTTAGTTTTTTGAGAATCCCACAGGAACCTAACATTTCTCCGGTATAAAAAGTATCCTATATGTTAATCCAGATAATAAACTATATGTGTGGCAAATTTCATCCAAATCCGTTTATCCATTTTTGCGTGATTGAGTAAAACACATCCAAGCATTCAAACATCTAAACTACCAATCTTACACACTTTCACAATTATAATATTAGTAGGATATATTAGGAAGGAAACTTCCAGTAACCAAACACTGTTGAACCATTTTTGTTTGGAAAGTACCCGTGCCTCTTGGGTTTCCGAAGCCTCCGTCCCTGTAGCACTGATTTAGGTAAAAGTAGGACCAAAAAGGCAGCTTTCAATTTAAAGGCCTATATTATAATTATCCGGCCTTTTTAGGGCTCAAACTGTAGAGTGGTTTCGTAAATTATACAACGCAATTCGGTCCAAATAATAAATTCAATTTGGGTCAATTTTAAATGGAAATGTTTTTACAAAATGTGTACCTACTTAATGTTTACTTTTCTGTGTGTATAAAATATCGAAGCAGCAATATCGAATGAAAATTACAAAGAATACTTAAATAAAGATTTTTTAAAAAGTGTGTAGGTGAAGATTGCTTCAATAGTATTAGTTGTTAAGTGTTCAAGGTATATATTTAGTTTAATTTCCACAGTTACAACAGTAATGCGGAGCGACTGTTAAGCGGAAATAAACTAAATATATACCTTGAACACTCAAAATGAACTTCCGCAAAGTAACGCCTGAATCAAACAGTTGATTTAGTTAATTACAACTAATTTATATGCAGTAGTGTGGGAGCGAAAATAACACCAGTGAAATCACGCAGCAATCTATCAACAGCGAGGTTTTTAGTTGGCGGCAAAGTCAGTTAATTGTTGGAATAGATAGATATACTCTTTATTGTTTACGCCAAAGTGTGTATTTAATACAATTGAAAAGAAAAACTTAGTACTATCGTAATAAGCTGCGGCCTTATCGCTAAAAGCGAACGAGGATCCAACACAGCGTAGGATCACATCATTTTTTGTGTTACTTGTACGAAATTATTCAGTCGTCTACTTAGATACCACCACAATACCAAATATTCTGCTGTCAAGTAAAGCATAAACCTTACTGTGTTCCGGTTTGAGGGGAACTGCAGCTAGCGAAACTACAGGGTTATTGAGACTAACCATCGAAAATTCGAAAGACTCAAAGTAATGAGCGCTAAAGCAGCGATGCCCTGGACTTCGTTTTGCTACTCAAAGTTCTGTGTATCGCTGCAACGGTCATGGCCATGCGTTATCTTTTACCATAAGGACAGGGTCTCGTTCGTCTAAACACATTTACGTTAAAAAAAAAGGTTTTTCTCTTTGCCTTAAGGAGTTTACCGTCATTTCAAGTTCATAACTAAGTACTAAGTGATAGGTGTACTTTATCAATTAATATTAAAAATGTGCTGGCTGAGCTGATAGTTGTTGCTGAACATTGAACATGAGTTGTTTACATTTTGCCAAGTACCTACTCAGCACATTATTATCTTGAAAACATAAGATGCCATACAGCATTTTGAATATCAGCAAATTGGAGTCTCAGTAGGTATTGGAGTATATGAAAAGAACTTCCAAACCTTTTACATAAATTAATCTCCATTTCTCAAAAGGTGAACAACATTTTTGCTGCCCATTTCACCGATTTCACCCTTCATAATAATAATATCAAAGCTTTGAAAGTAACAAAGAGATGTTCTTTTGGAAAGAATGCAGTAGTGTACTTTTATAAAAAGGTATAAAAGCTTATTTCGTAATAAAATATACTCAAGAAAATGTATTAAGCTGAATAATATTAATAAAACTGGGTTTGAGATACTTGCGGGTGACTCCTGGATATTTTGGACTGTATAGTTAGCTGCGTTTCAAGTTCTCACCAACCCGAATATTCAACTTAGTCGAAAAGTAATAATAAGTACATTTACAACAGTGATGACGATTTAAATTAAAATTTATCTAACTTAACGAATTTTGAAAAATCTTTTTAAAATTTAAATCAAATCATTAACCTAACCGAAACGACTTTAAAGCGGAAATACACTAAATATATACCACGAACACTCAAAAGGAACTTCCGCAAAGTTACGCCTGAATCAATTAATTGATAATAAGTAATTCTGTTTGAACATTTGATATAAAATTCAGGAGGCCTATTTAAAATGAATTTACTTAAATTTTTTCGATGAATTTTAACTTTAGGGATTTTTGAATAATGATGATGTCTCTATGTCTAAGATTAATGTTTTCAGAAATGTGCAAAGTTAACCCGCACTTGCCCATTAGCGTGGCTTACCCTCTTATAATGAGAGCAGGCCTGCGCGCTGTAGTGGGACAGTCGGTCAAAACAGGGCTGATCCGGAATGTGTATATATTTTTCAACGTTAAAGCGAGTAACGTTCACGAGTAAGATGAATCGAATTTTCATATTGAATGAGCCAAGCTTCACAAAAAGATTTTGTCAAAGGTGGTGGCGCTTTCGGTGCTTGAGTTTGATTTCAATTTACCAAATAATTATAATAATTTGCTTATATTTAACTAGTTTAACTGTATCTCCATCATCACCACCATCAAGCATAGTCCACTGCTGGACATAGGTCTTTCTCAAGATACGAAACTCAGCACGATCTCCCGTTGTTCGCTTCCAGCTCACTGCCAGCTTTCTATCGTTATTCCATCCAGTCTAAGGACGCCCTACACAAAGTATGCTAATTCGCGGTCCCCACTTTTTTAGAACACATCTAAACCAGCGGTTTTCTGGCAAATATGACCCATGATATGGACCAGCCCGCTGCCCCTCCAACTTACTGGTACGCTGAGCTATATCGGTGATTTTAGTTATCTGGCGAATTACTTCATTCCGGAATTGTTTCTCCATAAAACAGGGTTATTGAGACTAACCATTAAGTATCTCTAAATAACGTTCCCTAAAACAGCGATGACCTGAACTTTCTATTATTACTCAAAGTTGTGAGTACCACTGGCGGTACCTGAAAGGTAGTATATTTTACCATCAGGAGAGAGTGTCCGTTTTTTTTATTTATTATAAATAGTCTTGCATTTGACCGCCATCTTGCCTGATGTTAAGCGAAGGTGTGATCTATGATGGAGTACGCTCGCCTAGAGGAAACCGATTCGCGACTCGACTCGTTTGTGTGACAAAAAGGTTTCTAAAATTGCTTGAACAAAGTTTCCCCCGAGTCCATAAAACTGTACCATTATCACTTTCCCTCATTAACGGTCCTGAAACTTCCCTCTCAAAGGGCTCAGGTATTTTTTACGTCCACTCAGAAGTTTCCGTAATATTTCAGGTAAATCTGCTCTAGCGCCGTGATGTTAAATAAACAGAGAGGTTACAAGGGACTCCGGCGGGTCCACGGCCACAGGTGCGTCTGTCCGCTCGATTTATAATTTAAGCTAGACGGAAGTGTGGAGACAGCGAGTGTTTAGTTAAGAACAGTTTGCTTAAATGGGTTTAGGAAAAATCGAAACACGCAAACACGAAAGTGCGAAAACAGTTAAATACGCTTATTACTTACAATCCTATTAAACTTTTTACTGACAGCCCTGCTGGAAGAAATTGCGTAAAAAGAAAAGTATACCAAAGTACATACCGTACATAAAGAACTATAGTAAGTGCCTGGATGACCGAGCTTTGCTCGGCTGAAAACACGGATAAAATGTCGTTTTCTAAAAATGAAACCTAACTTGATAGATTTATCGCCCCCGAAAACCCTTGCATACTGAATTTCATGAAAATCGTTGGAGCCGTTTCCGAGATTCAGATTATATATGTACATATATATATATATATAATCTATCTATATATATATATGTGTAGATATATATGTAGATATATAATCAAGAATTGCTCGTTTAAAGATATAAGATAAGCACAACACGATCACAATCACGACGCACACATATAAATAAAATAAATAATAAATATCGTAGGACATTACACACCGCGCCATCTAAGCTTGTATTGTGGAAGTCGGATAACTGATAGAATACTTAAATACTTTTTTTTTGCAAATAAATACAAAACACCCAGACATAACAAATATTTGTTTATATCACAAAACGTTTGTTCCAGGAATTGAACAGACGTCTATAGCTCTTAAAGCACTACCTATGAGCCAACAGGGCTATCAACCTTGACCAGGTTCCATCAATAATTTTAGTATAGCATCTCCCCCTTAAGTATATTTCTTGTAATCAAGATCTGGCACTTCTCGGAGTGCTTTGCGAATAATCGTAAAAATGTGAACTCTCTAAGAAAGTCACCAAAGGTTAACTTCCGTCGAGGCGCCGCTCAGTGGGCGCGCTGACAGCCAATAAAAGCATTAAAGACAACGAGTGAATTCCGCACAGTAAAAACTGTACTTAAAATAATGTTTAGAGTTAATTAATGCTAAAAATGCCCAGTCAACTTCTATCTGGCGTGAAACGTAATGCGGGAAAAACAAAGACTATATAAGTATTAAAAAAATTGAAGCAATGATAGCTCATTGGGTAACGCGGTCGATTCACTCATCGAAGGGCGTGCATTCAAATACCAATAATAAGCTTGAACAGTCGGTGAAGGAAACCGTAGCACAGTGGTAAGTTATTGATGTGATCTGGCAGCCTCACTTGAGAACCAGTTCCATTACCGGCTAGGTGAATTTACCATTTTCGACTTTTTCGATTTTTATCACATAATTTAAATTAGATTTCCTTTTTTAAAAAACCAAACCTGCTCAAAAGGCTTGGTTTTAATGTATTAATTATAAAGGTACTTACTATATATAATCAAAGTTTTACAAAGTGGTAATTTTATTAAACTTTTTTTTTTAAAAGACAAACATGTAGGCGGCTTTAGCCTGTCTTTGTCATATTATTGTATGCGAATCATAGACTGTGTCTAGTTTGTATGTCTGTATATTTATTTATGATTAAATAAAGAACTTTGAAAAACAAAACAAAAAATATAATTTCGCCCACACCGTTAGTTAATATCAAATGAGCTTTGGTCAAAAATTTAGTCTGCAAATTAAAATAAATAATAAATGTAACCAACATTAACCGATCACCATTATACATTATGCTTTATTACCATGCCCGGGCGTTGTAAATGTACATTCATACACTTATTATGTGTAGGTACACAAAGTATGTAAGATATTTTATTTCGGGTAACGGGGAAAGTGTATGTTTCTTATTACTTTGTATGAAACTGAAATAGGAACTAAAAATTTAATGTAATATATGTACATACTATTTTCAAATTTCTAAAAATCAAAATCTAATTAAAATACCATAAGAAGATGATAATGCTAAGTTTTTGACCAAAGTAAATTAGCATTATGTATTTTTTTTTTCATCTGACTACTCAAAAACGCAATAATTGTCGATTAAGTATATCCGGCAGAAGTAAGTTTAATTTTTATGCAAAATTAATTTAAAATATCGATTGAAATGAAAATAGTTTCGTTAAAGTAAGGGGTGAATATCTGAATAAAAAATCTTTTCCCAAAAAGATAAATCTTTATAGATCGGTGGATTGAGGGAAAAATGATATACTACATAGATTAAATACTACTGCCCGTCATTTTTAACGTAGTTGTCTGTTTATATTGAAATTGTACAAATTAAAAAAAAATATTATATCATATTCATTCTCGTCTGATGTAAGTATTTAGGACATTGCAGAAATTCTTGAACGTAAGCCGCTTTGGAGTTTATAGTTGTTCGTCGGAGTGGAACTCTGCTGTTTATTTTCTTTCAGTTGTCGTGTATTATTCAATGTTGCCGAACGGCGGCAGAATCAACTGGAAGCTCGGTAACTCGATTTAACAGTCGGATGGAGTTTTCGTGTCAGTTTAAATTGTTATTCATTTCAAAAGCATCTAGATATAATCTTTTGTTTTCTAGTTGATTTAGATATTTTTGGAATTTAAGTTCTAAAAAAATCTCCTAAAGATTTTTTTTTTAAGTTTTAGCAACTGTATAAAAGACGAACGGTTATATATATATATATATTTATTTATTTTTATACTAAATAGGTTTGCGTTTGACCACGCCCTGCCTGATGTCAAGCAGGATGCAGTCTACGATGAAGCACGCTTACCTAGAAAAAACCTGTTTACTCTAGATTTAAAGACACCCAAGTTGTACTTAGCAGGACGCCGGCAAACAGACGCCGGCAGAGAGTTCCACATCCTCGCTGTACGTATTAAGAATGTGGAATCGAAGCGTTTAGTCCTTACTTACTTATATACTGTGTTTTAACTTTCTGTGAGCGGCGTTCTGCTTGATGATCACATTAATCACCGATCCGACGTGACGGACCTATTACTTAATGGTTGATCTGTTTTTCATTTTGTTCTTGTTTCTGTTGCATTGAATTTTTTATTTGTATTTCTAACTATTATTAAGTATTGACTAATTATTTTATATTATTGACATAGCTTTAAGAACTGATAATAAGTGGCTGTGTACCGTTCTTATTATTTTACACAAATAATACTGATATGGCTTAGGATGTAGCACGATTACCTAAAAAGTATTTGTTAACTTTGAATTTAACAGAGTCGAACACTTGTCAGTATTGAAAGATATCACCATGCGGGTGCTGGGTCCATTGCAGGGATAGGAACCCGTACAGCGGCTAGGGCTTGCAACCCAGGTGTAGGTTTAAAGGACCCTCACATACGTATTAAGGCTCACCTTCACTGCCCGTGCTGCCATCCCTGCCCAACCAAATGTGATATGATCCTACCAACGCTATTTTGGATACTCTTTTCAACAATGAAGTTATAGATGTTCTTGGTAGGCCAAGATCTTTGATTTCATTAATTTAACTTAACCGAAATTCTTCTCGCTCCTTCATCTACTGCATTGTAAATGGACTATGTAACTTTGTAAGGTGATATATAACTATTTATTTTTCACAACCAATTACAGTGGAAAAATTGGCGGCCTAATCGCTTAGAGCGATCTCTTTCAGGCAATCATGGAAAGGATAAGACTAGCAATATTAAAATCAAAGAATCTAATTCTATTGTGATAATATTTGAATAGCTTTACCGTGTGATGTTTTTTTTTATTACAAAAAGGCTTGCGTTTGACCGTCGCTAGCACGTTGATCACGCTCGCCTTTAATATTGACATCTTTGTATACTCTGACATTTTATTCTTATTTCATTGACATGTAATTAGTGTTCTTAAATGATATTACGGAATTGACTTGTAACATTGGTGGTACCAATAAAATATTTGTATTTGAAGAAACCGGTTCACTTGCGACTTGAAGGCACCCAGATTGTATCTGTCAAGGAACACCCACTCGGGAAGCAAATTTTATTGTTTAGCGGTTCGTACAATGAAGGTAGGTTTGGGGGCATTTGTATCTCAAGGTACAGTAATTGCACTTAACGGGAAACATATACATTTTTGCCGTGGGAATTAATTATTAAGGATAAGTTATGGTTTTAAAAAACCAATCGTTTTTGAAGAAAGTAAAGTAATGCCTTATCATCCCAGACTCAAAAAGAAAACATTATATCGGGATCACTGTCGGGTGTAAAACCAGCATTTTAATACGACCCATGAAATCTGCGCCGCTTAATTCAAGCCGTTTTGCATAACGACCAATCAATTCTGAGCTCTATGTCTTTGGCAATAGAGACTGTAATAATTCATGATAATGATGGGCCGTCAAAACGATCCGGGCTAAATCTTTTATGATCAGCATAAAAACGTCGTTTATTCTCTGAGGCAGAGATGTAGCTATTGTTTGGATACAGCGCTCCGATATTACTTCCTGATCGCGTGCATGCAACCTCCTCGTATCTTTGCTAAGATTACCGCACCCTTTTTCTAGGAGGTAGAACTCCTTAGCAGTTAGTCCTTTAGGTTGGTACCATCGCAGTATCAGTTTTTTTAACTGTTAACAGGTTAGGCGATTGATCACAGCTTATCCGATGCTTAGTGACGGTGTGGTCGAATATGGTAAAGCACACCTGATCTAGAATAGAATTGGCTCTCAAGTGAACACACCGTTAGATGCTTGACGGTAGTTTTTCAACTTGAGGGTAGTAGCTAGAGTACTGAAGAATCCATGCATGCTATGGTTTTCTCACAATGTTTTTCTACAACGGCAGCTTAAGCTTATTGTTGGGTTTTGAACTCATTGGCGTGTAATCAGACCAATAACTAAACTATTATCACTACAAAGTAAGTATTTGTAACAAAAAAATTAATAACAAGATGAAGAGTTTAAAAACTTTATAACCCGGTTGCGATTAAAAGGAAAAACTTTTTAAACTAATTTATTTTTCCTAATTCAATTTAATCATATATCTTATATAATTATATATATATATATATATATATATATATATATATATTGTTGTAATCCTCTTTTAATTCCTTTATTTAGATAACTTACTTGATAGGTTTGGTTATTTTTAATTATTAACGTTAACTGTTTCGCCCCAAAAATCCACTATCTTGATTTTTTTTTATCCACCCAAAACACACACAGGTTACTTGGATTATTGAGATGAATCTAACGATACCTTAATTATCGTCACGCATACGAGGTAATAAAGAAATTTACATACATACATACAAGATACGCACGTAAAACATAACCCTTCCTTGGCAGTCGGGTAAAAAGAAAGCATCAAAATGTATTCCTTAAATATTCTTCAGTATTGTTTCGTCATCACGTTGTAAAAACTTCAGACTTTGAGGTCCAGTTTTCTACTTTAACCTTCACCTCTAGCAACGCTCACAAAAAATAATCTAATCTAAATTAGGGTCGAACAATTCCCCAATTCGATACAAAATAAATACCGCTTAACAATCACGAATTCCAACCATTATTTAGTGAAGCCACAGTATGAAGCAGTAGGGTAAATTAAACATTTAGGTAAATAAATGGGCTTATACCGACTAAAGATTTTGCTTCTGTCTCTAACACAAATATCAACACAAAACTCTGTCGTGCTATAACTAATAATGATGGTCCATATAGGCTGGGCAGGATACGTGACTGGAAATGATATTTGCAACTGAATACTATCATATTTTGAATGGATGCAGTATTTTTCAAATGTGTGGATAATAACTAAACCGAAAGTTCACATCATACATCATCATCAGCCATAGGACGTCCACTGCTGGACATAGGCCTCCTCCTGGGGGTTTTTGGCAATACTCGCCACGCTTGGCAGGCGGGTTGGCGAGCGCAGTTAGGTGTGATTCTTCAAGGAAGACGCTGCTGCCCATCTTCCGGATTACATCCCTTAGCCGACTCCTACGGCAACCACGGGTAGAGAGGGTGGGGTACTATTCTTATGCCGGCACCACCTCGGCAAAGTTCAATACACGTTAAATATAAAACTCTACTTGATTTAATGTAAAAGTAATAAGACAAACGAGGCGCTCTCCTGATGATAAGAGATAACGCCTGTTCATGACCATTGCAGCAATACACAGAACTTTAGATACAAAACTGGCTCTCAAGTGAGGACAGCCTTACTTGAGAGCCAGTTTCATTCCAGGCTAGGTGTGCTTACCATTTTCGCCGACACCGTCACTTAACATCAAGTGAGCTGTGGACAAACACCACGCCTGTCAAACAAAAAAAAAACAATTAAGAGAAGTTTAACTGGACGGTCACTGTGGATTGTGTCAGGCCCGTTTAACCTTGAACAGCTGTACAAGACCACGATATTTATGTTAATTCGTACAACTGTTGACAAACCCACCCCCTTCCTCTCCGGCAGAACCGGCTGAATAATAATGTCCTGCTCACCATTCTAACGATTCCTCAGGAAATTTGTGAAGCCCGAGGAAATTCTAATTTCGACCTTTCTATTTCTTTGTGTGAAAACTAAGCTTCAATTATTTATTTAACTTTCAAATCGTAGGCTTTTTTCTTTTAGAAATTAATCTTTATTATAGAATTATTATAGCTTAAGAGCTGGACAAAACTAGATTAAAAAAGGTATACAAGTATTGTATCAGTTATCTGGTTCCCATAGTACAAGCTTTGCTTAGTGTGGGGCTAGATGGCGCTGTAGGAAATGTCCTACGGTATTTATTTAGTATTTCATATGAGTGGAAATTGTTGTGATCATGATATCGGCATTCAGTAATATTTGTATAATTCTACGAATAGTATGTTCGTATAAGCTGAGTGGCCAGCCCTAGCGTTCGGATTAAAGTGCATCAATGGTTTTACTCGGTGGTAGATCTCCTTAGCAGGAGGTCGTCTAGTTAGGTACCACCGCAGTACCAGATATTCTGCCGCCAAGCAGTAGTGTTTAAACATAACTATGTTACGGTTTGAAGGGTACTGCAGCTAACAAAATTACTGGGCTGTCAGCTATACACAGAATGGCATCGCTGCTTTGGCGCTCATTACTTTGAGACATTAGATGTTTAGTCCTAAATAGAGATAGAGATAATAAAAAAATATATAATTCTTCAGCTATCATTGATTTAACAATAGGCAAGACGCTCCACCCACGAATTAATAACTAACTTAAAAGTAGCTCACACTGTAACGTTTACGGGTGTATTAAGTACAAGGACAAATGAATAATCCAAGTAGGTAGGTGGGTAGGTATATGGAAGCAGAACTTTGCTCCGTGGAAAAGTTTGAGAGCGAGCAATAGAAGTTTGTCAAGATAAGTGTGGGTTTACGTACCTATAAGTATAGGTGTAATCCACGTCTTGTTATCGGTTTAAACTTTCTTTGTTCTAGGAAAGTTTGTGAGCTGTCACGTGAAATAATAAGCGAGACGGCGCAGTCCGGGAGCCCTAACGATCCTCGGGGACGGGCGAGTGAGTGGCATATACGACCGACTGTGACTGGATAATGAATCTGATTTACACTTATATGAAACGAGAAAGTTTTTCCATTTTTTTTTAATGTTTGACAGCCTAGGTGCTTTGACCACAGCTCACCTGATGTTAAGTGACGGTGTGGTCGAAGATGGTAAACACACCTGGCCTCTAATGGCTGACGACAGATTTCCAATTTGAGGGTGGTAGCTAGCCAGTCGAGTACTATAAAATACCCTACTACCATGCTATGATTTCCTCACGATATTTTTTTTCAAGTTCAAAAGTTGATCATAATGATGTAAAGAGATCCCTTTTGGGCTAAGTATACCCCAAGCTTGTAACCCTGACAAAGCGCTGTCCTTGTGCCGAGGCGTCCTAAAAGCGGCTATACGGTAGGTACCACTAAACGTGATTTAGTCATCTCCACTGCACACAAAATCCTTTAATTCTTGTATAAAAATCCTTTTGGGCATGGCAGCGCGCTCCCGTAATGTTTCCATCAGGGTGTCTCATAAGTGACTGCGCCCGTACTTTTAACGGCTCCAAGCCATTATGCCCGGTTTATGTAAATACTTTTACCCTGTGTACACACCTTTACATAATGTTTGTTTGACGGTTCTGAGGTAACTTTTTTTAAAGTAGCGTTGGAAGGTTTATGTCCTTCTTTAGCGTCTATTTTACTTAGAGTCGTCATTTAATATGTTATGGAAAAAAGTTTGCTTCTCTTTTCTACTCCGTTGTTAAAAAAGAGACACATTGAAACGGTGACTCATAAAGGAAAAACGGCAAGAGCGTTTTAAACTTCTAGGTGAAATAAGCTACTGAAGTGACTTTTTCATTTTAAATAATTTACCTAACAATTTTGTTCAGTTAGGATAAGTTAGCTGACCTTGGCTCGTGTTGTCTATACTTTTGATGTTTTGGTTTGCAATAAGATCTGTTATCGTAACTTGTGTTGTTAATAACATTTGCCACGAAATAACCGAACTGTAGAATAAAAACTATGAAAAATACGCGGTGCATATAGCATAAAGTTTTTTTTAAGTAACAGTTTATCGATGAGAACAAAACTATACAAAGTTTTTCTTTATTGTTAAGAGACTAGGTGTTTGACCACAGTATACTTGATGTTAAGTGATGGTGTGATCGAAAATGGTAAACTCAAATAGCTTGGAATGGAACAGGCTCTCAAGTGAGGCTGCCAGAATACACTGTTAAGAGTGGTGGTAGTTAGCCAGCCGACTAGAAAGCACCCTACCACCGCGCTATAGTTTCCTCACGATGTTTTCTTTTACCGGCAGCTCAACTTGAACCCACACCCTTCGGCGCGTGAACCAAACGCGCTAACCACTGAGCTATCATGACTAGAATAATACGTAAGATCAATCTTTAACTTTTTTTTCTGTGAAGGTAATGGGACGAACAATACGCTCTGATGGTAAAAATACAAAGTTCATGACGTATTGTTCACATTAATTCTTTATTGGTGACGTTTTACAAATGGAGTCGAGGATTTCATTTTATCAATAATTGTTACTTTTGACAGGTTAAGTATTTGACCACAGCTGACCTGATGTTAAGTGACGGTGTAATCGTAGATGGTAACGACACCTAGGCTTGACTTCACATTTTGACTCTATCGTCGTTGTTACATTTTATGGCGTGAACAATAAAGAGTTTTCTTATCTTATCGTCGATGAAATTAATTGATTAAAGTTTATCTTTATCAAAATTTGATTATCGGATTGAAGCTTGCAGAGCTAATACAAACAAAACTTTGCCACTTCGAAACTAAGCGCACAATCCCAACAATTATAAAGTACTACACGTCGATTATGCCGGGCGCCGATTATTGACCCGCTTCTGAACCGACTAGTTTATTCTAATTCCAACTGGTGATGGGACAAAACTCCGGCGAAAACCTGCGGTCATATCACAGATCGAACTTTTTTTGTGAAACTACTTCTAACAAAACAGTGATACTTTCGACATAGTTTTGTTACTCAAAATTCTATGTATCGCTGCAATGTTTATGGACATGCGTTATCTCTTTTATTTTTTTTTGTTTATAGGCTTTGTTTTTCGCCACAGCTCATCTGATGTTAAGTAACGATGTGGTCGAAGGTAAGGCTGCCGGAACATCTCGTTACGTGCTTGGCTCGTTAGTTTCGATTAGAGGGTGGTTGCTAGCCAGCCGAGTACTAGAAAGTATTCTACCACTATGTTACGGTTACCTCACGATGTTTTCGAGCTAGTTGTTCTAGTTTGAATCCACGCCCTTCGGCGTGCAAACCGACTGCGCTAACCACAGAGCTAAAGTTGCTACAAAATTCCTTACCATGAGAAGCTCGTTCGTCTCGTTACTTTTACACAAAAAGCAAGCCCACTTGTGAGTCAGTCCAGTCTAGCCTAAATATTTATCAATTTCTCGATTCTCATATAATCATGCAAAGGAGATAAAATCCCCGTGCGGCTGGCTCTTGGCTTTGCAGGGAGAGCAACTGTAGAATTTATATAACAATCAATTATATCGTAAATTTTTTTGTCACCAACAATACACGTGTACCGTTAAATCAAACTTTTTTTTTTGTGAATCTGCTCTTAACTGGTTGAACATTAATTTGTGTATTCTGGTTTGCTTTTTAATTGATGTGTTGTGATTAAAAATTTTACGACATAATTACTGTTTACTTGCTACTAGCGAAGCACTAGAAAATATTCTACCATAACATATCAAACCACATTTAAACTTGCCCGTATTCAAGCAAAAAATTACTAATTGTGTCATTGAAACAATCTGACATAATTTATTACCGAATCAGTCCTGATTTTATGAACTGTCCCACTGCTCGGACGCACAAGAATAATATAAAAATATATTTCTTGTGTGTCATGGGATTCGAACCCAGGACGTCCAGATTGGAATCCAGGCGGTCTCCAAACTAGACTGCGAAATGTAATTACCCCATCACTATTAGGACGCATTTAGCCGTAGAGCCAAGGTTTACAGTACAATTAAGGCACAATGCCCTAATGACACAGCACGAACACCAGTACGAAATTACCCTTAAATATAGATAATGAGCAGGTTTTGTGTTTAGAGTATGACAGCCTGTGTTTAGGATAATTAGTGCTAGTGACACGTGGCGGTGCTTTTATGATCTTTTTTTACAGAAATTATTAATAAACTCTAGGGAATTTGGGGTATCTAATTTAAACGGTTATCGCTAGGGCAATGTACTTTATGTCTTACAGTTTATTTTTAATTATAATAGGCTTGCGTTTGACCACCGAATTGTCTGACGTTAAGCGAAGATGCCGTCTACGGTGGAGCACGCTCGATGGCGTAAAAGATTTCTATGGTAAATGTGTACAGCGCCATTAGCGGTCACCTAGAGAACTAAAATCGGTACTATGAGTTCACTATGTGAAAAACCTATCGAAATCTAATCGCTAGCAAGTAACGTTTTTTAGCCACCGCTGTAGAATTCGGTACCATGAGTCACAAATTTGACAGATGCTATCGAGTAATACCGTTTCGATAGTAAGTAGTTAAGTTACTCACTAGCTAAATGAAGCGTGAATACATTTCGATCCTACAATTTTTATTACATTTTGAGTGTTATTTCGTCGAAATAATGTCGTCAAGAAGTTATTTAGCGTGTAATATGATAGAGGCGGCTGCATATGAAGACGAACGACGCGATCAAGGGAATTTTACAATTTTATAAAGATTATAAGGAAGCTTTTGAGGATTTGTACGATTTGTTACGTGATTACACAGAATTAAAATCCACACACAGAGTCTCATTGGAAGCAAATCTAGATACTTACCTATATACTTATGGAAGTTTGATTTTAGCTATAAATCATATTATGCAGGTTTTATGTGTATATAAATAATGAATAAATTTGTGGAGAAACTAAACTACGAATGTCGGGCGGGAACGCGGAAAGAGTCGTGTTGCCCCATCGTATTTTTTCCAAAACTAGTGTTTATTCGTGTGTTTATGTATAAAAATAGTAGTAGAATAGTATTTTATTCATAAAGTGCTGAATTATAAGCGCGAGTGTGGGAAAGTGATATAATATGGTGAAACATGACTTTTTGTGTTGCTTCCAAAACTACATCGAAGCTCATAATAAAGTCGCCACTACTTTCTACTACTTACTAAGGCATGACTGAATTTGACTGGCACGGATTGGACTTGACCAAGACTAGACTTTTGACTATAAAGATAAAGAATCTGAAACTGAAAACTGCACACATAATACAGAAACATTGAAACTGGCAGAATGCACAGAGTGCGATGCCAAGAAGAAAAAAAAATAACGAATGTCAACACAATACGAATGAAGGCGACTGACGGCGACACATTCGACTTTGACAGAATCTAACCTACACATTTAAAAATCACTAACGTTTTAAACTTATGCACTCCTACAATGACACTTTCAATTAGCAGGGTTATTTCAAAATCTAAGTTTTTTTTGGAATATATAGCTTACTCTGTCTTTACAGTATAGTTAGAAAGAGGCAGCTATAATTGGTGTGAAGTTAGAAACGTTACTAAGTGTATACCAATATGACGACATGAAAACTACTCGATGTGTCGAGTAAACGCTAAGCACTCAACCGTCCATGGTTACTGTGTTAACCAGTTTGAAATTCCGGTCTTACGTCCGTGGTTAACACAGTAACCAATCGCTCTCGTTTCAAATAATTCTGAAAAGTAGCACCTAGCGAAATAGTTTTGAATTAAATCACAATATATATCGATAGTCTATGAAATAGTTTACTAGAAAATACAAAGATGTCATTGTCGAAGTAATTTATTAAAGAGAGTACATTTTTCGAAACTCAGTTTGTTGGTATATGCGGTTGCAAATTTTGGTTTGGCAAGTATGTCGTTAGTTTTTTAAATATATTATGTATTTTAACAATTGTATTATATTTAAATTATGTTGAGGATCTTTACTGTAGGATTAAGTTAATTTATCAGTGTTTGAAGTGGTATATAATTAACGAGATCAACCTTAAATGGTACGCGCTCGGAAACGATAGTTGGTTAGCGCTTTTTTGTCAATTTTTTGTGATATTTGCTTTATTTTAGTAAAAATTTGGTAAAATATTAAATAATGTTTCATAAATATTGTCCTGATTTACTTTTCGAATCGTATTATTAAAAGATTTACAAAAAATTTAAGGAAATATCGACGCGTTCCACAGACTTTTCTTCCGTACGACTTCAATATCACACCAACAGAATGTGATGACTATGTCTAAAGATTTGATTAATTTACTTCTTTTAAGTAAATAAAACATAAACATCATAGTACCATTAGAAATGTAGAATCTTCTTCTTTACATTTTAACAAGCACATTTAAAAATAAGGTTGAATTAATAACATTAATCTATAAATAAAAAAAAATATTACGTGTTTTTTATCAAATCCGCATCTTTTACTCAGTTTTTAAGGCTTAAGATTAAAAAAGAGTAATCCAAGAGTAATTTTAATATAAAGTTTGAATTTGCGTTTTTTGTAGAGTTTTTACATATTTTTTTATATTCTGTAGCTACTATAGTTTAGCCATAATCACGGGTTTTGTTGACAAGGTTATGCATAGCAGGCAACGGCGCTCGCGCGCGAAAACGCTGGACGTATGACGGTAAAGTCGATTTAGAGGTCGGACGGCCAAGTGGTTAATCGAAAACTATTCGATGCTCGTTTATTCGCTAGCGACTGAAGTAAGTTTTCGATAGCAACTCATGGTAAGGGTACAGATAATTAGATGTCGCGGTGTAAAGGTATCCGAGTAATTAAAAATACAATTCACTTGCTAGTAATTGATGGTTTGGTTGTAGATGGAGAATACACATAACCTCACACACGTTTGGTGTTGTCAATCAAATATTGATATGTTCTGATGGCAGATAGAGATTTCAAATTGAGAATAAAAAATGCGGGAAGCCAAAAAAGATGATAATAATTATGGGGAAGGATTATATCCAGCAGTGGATGGCCTACAGCCGAGATGATGATTTTTAACTCAGAGATGTAGCAAGTAACTATCAATTACCCTTGTTTTAAAACTCTGATGATTATTTAAAAGTAACAGATTATTAAATTACTAGTAAGTAATTATTACTCTTACTAAATTAGTCTTCAAGAGAATCGTTTTCAGAGGTGACTTGTAATTTTTTTTAAATGTAAAGTGGTTCGTACACCGAACCAGATTCCTATTATTTTCCCATTTGTTCTATTTACAAATTTGAATTCCCGCGTTCAATGCATGTCTATTGTCACGTGACCACTCATAGATAAACATTCATTCTCGAATTTGGTGTTGGTGAAAACCCCGCCACGGGGTGAGTGTGAGACAAGCTTCCGGTCGCGACGCGCGTCTCCCGGAGCCGAGTGTGCATCCTCGATCCTCGAGGTGCGCGAGCGCAGATATTGTCTTCCTTTCGATTCTGCCACCGTATTTGTGAGTGACCGCCGCGGTACCGCGTGTGAGAACAGTGCCGTCGGGTGGTCTTTGAGTTCTGTGCCTATGGACTGAGCATTGAGGAGGGAAGGACCCGTAACCACACCACGAGCGCTGCTACGGACTTCAAGGTCGGTAGCACTCCCCTCACCATATTTTTTGATCCATTCGAGCCGGATGCGTTGTTTTCTATGCTGTGGTTACATTATTTTTCCTTAAAATTTATTACATGCATACCGCTGTTAGTTAAAATAACCCATGAGTTTTCGTGTAATCATTCATATTTTCCGAGAAATCTTATATATTTTCCCGAATTTGTTGTGCGATGTTACAAATCCCGACAATACCTATTTATTGTCGGGGTTTGTAACATCGATAATGTAATGTATAGTTATTATTGAGTTTTCATCTTGTTTTTTGCCCATTTTTGTATTGCGCCGTATCTCGATCTACAAAATGGCGGAACAAGATATTTACGAGCGAGAAATTATACTTGACCAAGTCACACGTATTTTAGAGTATCACGATAAAGACGAACAACAATTTAAAATTAGAGCGAGAGATATTCAACAAATTCATAGAAATTTCATTAAATTACAAACTAAAATCGAGAAGTCAATGTGGAAGTTGCAAACTTTTGCAAGACGAACAATTGCAAGTTCGAACTCAATTTAATGATTATTACTACGCTATACAGAGTCATGTAGACGAGCTGAGGAGAAGAGATGACGAAGGGAGACGTATGAGCAAAGCATTGTTTCTAAATACTTCAATGCAATCTAATCACGATCATTGTACAGTAAGTTGCCTGTTTTGCCGTTGCCTTCATTCTCTGGCGAGTCCACCGAATGGACTTCTTATTACGATTTATTTCGAGCAGTTGTACACAATAATGATTATTACGACGAGTCCGAGAAATATAGGTATTTACTTCTTACGTTAAAAAATGAGCCATTCAATCTCATTAAATCCATACCTATAACGGATAAAAATTATTCCGTCGCGTTAGACATTTTAATTGCGAGATATTCAAACAAACGAGCCATCGCATCCAAACATCTTGATCGCATTTTTGATATCGAGTCGTGTTCCGAAAGAAGCATATCCGTAGGTTTGCGTAATATATTAAATATTTATCAGGATAATATAAAGGCGTTAGAAATTATGAGTTTTCCCATCAAGAAATGGAGTTTCTTATTGTTGCACATTTTACTGCGTAAAATACCTACATCTATTCGTAAGCGTTTCGAGTTAACATTGAAAAACCCTACCGAGATACCCAGTGTACAGTCATTAGTTACCCCGTAAACCTGACGCACCGCCGCGTGGTTTCACGGGCCTCAGTGGCTTCGCGAGGAACCCACTGCTTGGCCAAAATCTAAGTACATTCCCGCTACGAGCGAGGAGAAAAGTAATATACCTATTGCGTCATTGCTTGCTACTCAGGTCGAGGAGGTTGAATTTATTGATAAATACTCGAGTTTAGGTAAATTAGTTTCATACATTTTTCGTTTTTACTACATTCTAAAGTCGCGAGTCAAAAGGGCGAAAATTTCCTATCGAAATTATTTAACAGTCCACGAGTATAATTTTTCCCTAAGTAGATTGATCTATTTAGTGCAACATCAAGTCTTTAACGAGGAGTTTGTAAACATTGCAAAGAGTCGACGACCTTCCAATCAGCTGAGGCGGCTCGATCCATTCATTGATGAGTCCAGTTCTTGCGTGTGGGGGGCGCTTGCACAAATCTTTGCTTCCCTATGAGACAAAACATCAATTGATTTTACCTAAAAAACATAACTTAACGAGCTTAATTATTGACGATGCCCATGCACCTGCATGCCGGCGCTCAAACCGTTCAATACCTACACCTCCGTAAGTATTGGATTTTATCGAGTTGAGATATTATACGGAAACGTTTGTTTCTGTGCGTGCGTTGTTTTCTCGCGCGGCCGGTATCGGCGCGGCCGGCTATGACGCCGCTGCCTGCAGCACGAGTCCAGCCGCAGCGTATTTTTTCGCGGACGACCCTAGATTACCTAGGTCCCTTCTATGTGCGAGCTAATAAAGTGAGAAATGCAAAAATCATAAAATCGTGGGTGGCGATTTTTGTTGACATGAGCGTAAAGTGTGTTCACATCGAGTTAGTGAGCGATTGTACAACCGAGAGTTTTTTAGCGGCTTTGCGGCGATTCACCTCCCGCGGAGACATGGTTACCGATCTGTACTCAGATGGTGCTAGGAACTTTGTAGGTTGTAACAACTATTTGAGAGAGTTGTATGAGTTCTTGAGAAATGATTCTGTTCAAGCTGCTTTGAATTTTCATACTTTGCAACAGGGTATCTATCACCTGGCATTTCCAGCCAGCCCAGTCACCCCACATGGGGTCTTTACATGAGACGTGGGTGAAGGGAGTTAAAAGACATCTCTATCGAGTTGTAGGTACGCGAGTGCAGACCTACGATGAGATGCACACTTTGTTGTGTCAAATTGAAGCCGTGATTAATTCGCGGCCGCTTTGTGTTTTGAGTGCGGACGCAGCCGACCCACTGCCCCTTGCTCCGGCTCATTTTCTAGTAGGTGGCCCTTTGACAGCCCTTCCCGATGTGCCTCTGACGGACTCGAACCCCGACAGGCTGTCTAGGTGGCGTTGGGTACAACAATGTGTTCAACATTTTTGGAAGCGATGGAGCCGCGAGTACTTGCATGAGATACAATAACGTACCAAATGGTACACAGATATTGGTTCACCTGTACGAGTAGGAGATATCGTTGTCATGTGCGATGATAACCTTCCGCCACTGAAGTGGAAGTTAGCTCGTGTACACACCATTCATCCCGGTACCGATAATAAAATAAGAGTCGTAACCTTGCAAGCCGGCAAGGCACTGTATAGGCGTGCAGTTGCAAAGGTTTGCATGCTTCCCACAGAGTAGTAAATGTATAGAGAGTTAGGTACCTTTTGTGTAAGTGCCTAACATATATTTTTGTTATTAGAGTTAGATTAATAATAGTGAGTAGCGAGTAGAGTTTCATTTAGGAAATATTTAGTGAGAATTGAAAGAAAACAAATAAAAAAAGTAAATTGAATTTTGAGTTGTAGTTAATTGTTATTGCATTCTGTTTTGTGTGTTTTTGAAATAAATAAATAAATAAAACGTTCTTTCAAGGTGAGCGGTCTGGTTCGTACACGAACCAGATTCCTATTATTTTCCCATTTGTTCTATTTACAAATTTGAATTCCCGCGTTCAATGCATGTCTATTGTCACGTGACCACACATAGATAAACATTCATTCTCGAGTTTGGTGTTGGTGAAAACCCCGCCACGGGGTGAGTGTGAGACAAGCTTCCGGTCGCGATGCGCGTCTCCCGGAGCCGAGTGTGCATCCTCGATACTCGAGGTGCGCGCGCGCAGACATTGTCTTCCTTTCGATTCTGCCACCGTATTTGTGAGTGACCGCCGCGGTACCGCGTGTGAGACCAGTGCCGTCGGGTGGTCTTTGAGTTCTGTGCCTATGGACTGAGCATTGAGGAGGGAAGGACCCGTAACCACACCACGAGCGCTGCTACGGACTTCAAGGTCGGTAGAACTCCCCTCACCATAAAGTTTATTAAAAACTTTTTTATAATACTGTTCTCCTTTTTGGCTATAAATTTACCTTTACCTTTAATTATATATATATATATATATAAGTATATGTGGTTGTTGTGCCGTTTTTATTATTGTAACAAATAAATAAACACATTTATTTTTTTGACATTTTATTATATTGTAAATTTTTATATTCATTTTTGTTTTCCTTCTCATATCAGTTGTCAAGATAATCAGTGTTTTGGACTTATTTAGTTATATTTTTGATATAATACTACTGAATTTGACTTATAACTTTGGTGTTATCAATAAGACAGTTGTATTTAGGCATGCCTCAGCATTTTTAGCGTCTGACAGATAAAAAACCAGTTAGGACCTCGACCGAAAATATTTCGTCGAAATGAACGGTACAAATCGCAACGCTTATTACATTTCCCGGCTTCCCTGGTGCTAAATCTCCAAATAACAAGATTAATTTTAATTCTCGTCCTCCCCAAGTATTTTAGATTAAATTAAACGTTGCCTTGTCTCGTGCGCCACTTTTATTGCCAACCGGACCGGCTGCGCTGCTTTTATTGCCAACCGGCCCGGCTGCGCTGCTTTTATTGTCAACCGGCCCGGCTGCGCTGCTTTTATTGCCAACCGGCCCGGCTGCGCTGCTTTTATTGTCAACCGGCCCGGCTGCGCTGCTTTTATTGCCAACCGGCCCGGCTGCGCTGCTTTTATTGTCAACCGGCCCGGCTGCGCTGCTTTTATTGCCAACCGGCCCGGCTGCGCTGCTTTTATTGTCAACCGGCCCGGCTGCGCTGCTTTTATTGCCAACCGGCCCGGCTGCGCTGCTTTTATTGTCAACCGGCCCGGCTGCGCTGCTTTTATTGCCAACCGGCCCGGCTGCGCTGCTTTTATTGCCAACCGGCCCGGCTGCGCTGCTTTTATTGCCAACCGGCCCGGCTGCGCTGCTTTTATTGTCAACCGGCCCGGCTGCGCTGCTTTTATTGTCAACCGGACCGGCTGCGCTGCTTTTATTGCCAACCGGACCGGCTGCGCTGCTTTTATTGTCAACCGGACCGGCTGCGCTGCTTTTATTGTCAACCGGACCGGCTGCGCTGCTTTTATTGCCAACCGGCCCGGCTGCGCTGCTTTTATTGTCAACCGGCCCGGCTGCGCTGCTTTTATTGTCAACCGGCCCGGCTGCGCTGCTTTTATTGCCAACCGGCCCGGCTGCGCTGCTTTTATTGCCAACCGGCCCGGCTGCGCTGCTTTTATTGCCAACCGGCCCGGCTGCGCTGCTTTTATTGTCAACCGGCCCGGCTGCGCTGCTTTTATTGTCAACCGGACCGGCTGCGCTGCTTTTATTGCCAACCGGACCGGCTGCGCTGCTTTTGTTAGTTTTCATGTTTTTGTAAAGGTGGCTATACTCGCGCCGATCGCATGCCACCGCCGACCACGTACATGTACACTCGCCATCGGAAAAAATGAACAAATATTCTAGGACGTTACTCACAACGCTGTCTAAACCCAAACTAAGCTTGCATTACGGGAATTAGGTAACTGATATACTTTTTTTGTTGTAAATACATTAATACATTTTGCGTGGTGGTAGGGTACTTTATAGTACTCGGCTGGCTAGCTGCCACCCTCAAGTTGAAAATCTGCCACCAAGCATCTAACGGTGTGTTCCGGCAGCCTCACTTGAGAGCCAGTTCTGTTCCAGGCTAGGTGTGCTTTACCATCTTCGACCACACCGTCACTTAACATCAAGTGAGTTGTGATCAAACACCTAGCCTGTCAGAGTTAAAAAAAAACCTACTGAATTAAGAAAAAACCTTAAAAATGTCTGTGAATGCAATCTTTATTACAAATTAAATAAATATACATATGTCAATGGGGTTCTCGTAATCTTCATTTATGTGTAACACTTTTCCGGAGCCTACACTGAAAACAGAAGTATGTTCATTGAGGTTAACTTATTAATTATATAGCTTCATTCAATAAAGTGTAATTGTAAGATTATTTTGTAGAAGTGACTTGATTGTAACATTATTGTTATTTATGGTCAATAAATATTACTGATTTACTGATAACACAAAGGCACAGAACAAACATTTATATGGTTGTCGCAGAAATATTTGTTCTGTGTGGGAATCGAAGCTATGCCCTACAGCTCTTGAAGCAGATGCACGACTGAGAAGGCTGGAAGTAAAAAATAATATAGATGCCCCGTTAACACACCGTAGCTCACGCCAAGCCACCTCTCCCGCGTATGTTATCCACGTATGATACGCTCCTGGATTTAAATCCTGACTTGTTTGTGGATCAAAATGTATGTGAGAGTGTTACAGGAATAAATTGGAAATTAAATAAAATAAATATAAAATGTATATAACGTATATGCCCCAGGTCGACTTCCAAACTCAGAGGAGAATGGAAAGAAGCTACCTAAATATAAAACTAAGAGACAGGGTCAGAAATGCGACTATTCGCAAAAAAACAAAGGTGACTGACGCCTTGACTTTCGCACTACAAAGAAAATGGAAGTGGGCAGGTCACGTGGCTAGATATAGCGACGACCGATGGACGCTGAGATCAGTGGCGTGGCCTGGCCCACGAGGCACCAGAGCGAGAGGCCGCCCGTGTGCTAGATGGGCGGACGAAATATCGTCGGTGGCGGGTCCAAACTGGCTAGACATAGCTAAGGATAGGACATCTTGGAATTCCTTGGAGGAGGCTTTTACCCGAAGGGGGTCCTTACATACTTAATTAACAATTGAATGTCTGTATTAATTATTTTAGTTCATGTTATTAATTATTAAATATTATTACTATTATTATCCTGAATGAAATTATGAATTTATTAAGTATTAATTATTATTGTATGGAATGAATAAAGCTTTATTATTATTATTATTATTATATAACGTTAGTGTACAGTTTTTAATAAAAAAGAAACAAATACCAATAAAAAATGATTTGGGCAAATAATATATAAAGTTAAATATTGAGTCAGAAACTAATCAACCGTGAAACAGGAAATAATTCCCGGCCCGATATTGGTCTGTGTAAGTCCGCATATTTGTTTAGGAAAAGGACAATATATTTCAGCATTGTGTCCCGCTTGTTGACATTACCAATGAATGTTGATCAATTTTCGTCTTGCTCATGAAAAATGTACCATTATTTGTGACCTATGAATTTATTGATTCATCGACATAGTTTTCTGCCCGTGACCACCAATACCGACCTCACAGTCATTTAGTATCACAGTCTTATTAGGCGAGAGTGAAAGTCCTCGATATGAAGTTCATCCTTTGAAGTTCTAAGAGCACTTGATTTGCTTTGCTTTATGTTTTGTTTCAAAAGGCATAAGGCTTATTTTGTGATTTGAGTGGCTGTCTTTAGGAGCGAGCCTGAAGATGAGGCAGAAAAAACTTGTTTATCTTTAAACTTGTAGTGCTTACTATGCGGTAGATATAATTTGATCATCATCAGCAGCCTATTGAAGTTGAAACAAACATTTCGTTTTAAATGTTATAACAGAACACACACAGCATGTTATGAACTATATTATTATAAGTACGTACCTACGAGTCTATCTATACTAGTACTTTCAATTTGATTAAAAAACTACAGAAACTTCAATCACTAAAAATATTTACGTTCGCTCTAATTTGGGAAGTGCCACTTTTGAAATGGACTATAAATTAAATATTGACGTTATTCTACCACTATGTTTGAAGTCGTAATGAATCGCCTGCTCGGGTCCTTTATTCTGGTTCTGTATTTCATACTAACATTACGTTTTTTCGGTTACAGTGTACAAAAAAATAAATATAAAAATGTTCAATAAAAAGTATAAATTGGCTTACAACGTAAAATTAATATTGTTGTTAAGCATTCTTTTCGGATTGTACGATGATTTATTCATCGGAAAGTTTCGCTATTTATGTAAATTATATTGTGTAGCGTTTTACCTCTTTTTTAATATTTATCTAATTAAATATACTGAATATTTTTATGTTTTCTTGTACCTGGAGTATTCTGTTTACTTCTTTTGTGCCCTTTTCATAAAAAGAACTCGGTTATCCTACTTTTATGTTTTTTTGCCATCGATCGATAGTTTGCCTTATGCTAAAAAAATGTACAGAAACATTAACAAAATATACTTTAGCGCCATTATCTTTTTGTCTATTATTTCAATTTGTGTCCCTTTACTGGACGTGTTCGCGTACGGCGCGCGTCACGGGCCCGGCGTCGTGGCGCAGTGTCTGTTTGAGTGTTGCGTATTTGCCGTGAGAATTGAACGTCTCAAGTTTGTGTTAGTGACGTCACTGTTATTTTATCGCTTGCGAGTGATTCGGATGACCATTGAGAAACGAGGCTTTGGGAACTCGCCCTTAAATCGTTTCGGGCCTATGACTTGTATTCAAATGTATTCAAGTGTTTTGGATTGGTTTGAGAAGATAAACATTTCTTTTCAATTTTTGGTAAGATATGATTGTTTTTTTACTTTATTACTGCTCTAGAGTAAACCATCGTACTGCACTCGGGCGGCTGTGGTTAAAATAAGGTTACGTAATAACGACTTTTTATTTCTTAGTGTACACACCACTACAAAAAAACACAATACAAAAGCATTTAAAAATAATACATTTACACGATAAAAATATGACAATAAATTTTTGTAGCGATAATAACTCAGTGGTTTGCACGCCGAAGACAATTAAAAAAAACACAAACAATAAACACGCATACATAAAAAAACACACACACACATACATACATATAAATGTGTGCATCATCAACCTTTTGTAGTCCACTGCTGGCATCTCCCAAGACACGCTACTCAGCCCGATCCTCGGCTTTACGCTTCCATCCACCGCCAGCTGTCCTAAGTATATCGTTACTCCATCGAGTCTCAGGGCGTCCTACGCTACGTTATTATGCTACGTTACGCTATAAATATGCTATTTAATAGTAAACATAAAAAAACTTTTGTCTCTTTGTATTATGTTACACTGATGTTTGTTCTTTCTTAAGCATCCCCTGAGAACAGGGCTATTCCAAGCAGAGATATAAACAGTATATAATTTAGGCAGATAATTGTTTTAATAATGTACTGTATGATACACTCGTATTTGTTTCAGGTGTTAATCTGGCTGATGTCGTTTTTTGAAGGAATTATGTGGAATGTGATGACGTTTATCATTCAAATAAAAGCAAAAGTATGTAAACATTTTTTAAGGCTTATAGCCAAAAAAGGTTGTGTTTTTATTTTGTCTTTGTGTGTATGCATTCATTCAAGTGTTCAGATCAACGACAAAACAAATAAACAAATTTAAGTCGATTATGTGTTTAGGTTGGTACCGGAAAACGAATACAAACGATAATGGCACTTAATTCTATTCGATTGTAACGATGATAGCTCAGTGGTTAGCGCGGTCGGTTCACAGGCCGAAGGGCGTGGTTTCAAACCTCAACAATGAGTTTATGCTGTCAGTGAAGGAAAGCATAGGAAACCATAGTATGGTGGTATGATACTTTTTAGTGCTCTGCTGGTTAGCCACCAATCCAGTCAGTTCCATTCCAGGCTAGTTGTGTTTACCATCTTCGACCACACCGTCACTTTACATCAGGTGAGCTGTGGTCAAACAACTAGCCAGTCAGCCATTAAAAAAAAACTTAAATTAACTTATAACCAATATAATATAATATACGTAACTACAAAAAAAAATTACGAAACCTCTTTTTTTTAAATTACAGGGATTTCAATACCGTCATACGTTTTGGATATTGATAACAATATCACAATTTTTCGTCACTATTCTTTTACCATTTGCGATGCTGGATAAGGCATCGGACGAAACAGATGAAATCATGACATCTGTTGTAACAAGGAGGAACGAATGCACAAGTAAGTTTTTGAATGTCTTCAATTCAGAAGTAGTAAAATTTTAGTTTTCCTCTGCATGATTACTCACGGTTAATTAAGTCAGATACTCCAAGAGAGTGAAGCCGCGCGTGTGTTGCACTTTGCTTTGTCTCCTTGAAGAAGGCCACCGGGATGGCCGAGACTATAGTCAGAGTATCCGACTTCACTGAAGGCCACAAGTAAAACAAGAATGTGTTAAAACCACGCCAGTTTTTATAAGTAGCCGAACATGTATTGCCTACTTATACGTTTTAGCCTAGCATCATTGCTTGTTCCGTATTTGTCTGTACATGCATTTTAAACACTCATTTTTCCTCACATTTATGATATGACTAGGGTGATTTGGGTGATATTAGTTTATAATATAAATGGTTAAATTAACGCGCGATGGTTCAATTATATCTAATATTAAAATGTACGTTAGATTTTTGTGTCAACGAGAACTTGACATGCCATTTTACGTATTAATTAACATCAGTTCCACGTGACATTAGCTGAATAGTGGAGCACCTACATATTTTTATAAATTATAATACATACAGAACACGCAGACACAGAACAAATATTTGTCGTCGCATAAATGTTTGTCTTGGTGAGAACCGAACCCATGCCCTATAGCTTTAGAAGCAGATAGGTACAGCAGCTTCAGCTTGAGGCACTGGAGCCAGTCGAGAGGCGCGTTAAGAGGTTATTAGGATTGAGTATCGACGTAAGATTTTCTGTCTATCGGTTTTCTATAGGATACACTTCTGGGATTGTGCCTTGGAGTAGCACGACTTGGTCCCTGTCATTTATTACTACCGGACGGCCAGAAAAACGCGACCAAAGCGTCACCCGGACACGGTGGACGTTCCCCATGTGCGCACTAAGCGCTTCGAATCCACATTGTTTATTCACACAGCGAGGATGTGGAACTCTTTGCTAAAATCTGTGTTTCCCGAAAAGTAGATACATGAGTGTTTTTAAATCAAGAGTAAACAGGTTCCTTTTAGGCAAGCGTGTTCCATCCAAGACCACTTTGTTGCTTAACATCAGGCAGGATGTGGACAACCGCGAACATATTCTGTATTAAAAAAAAAAGAACAGGGCAGTCTAATAATGGTAAGAAAATATTAAAAGAAGCCTGAAGAGCTGATTTGTAGGCAGTCTCATCCGTGATTTCCAGATGAAAGAAAGCTGAGCGAGTTGGAGAAGCTGGTGCTTCTGGTGCGGCACCGACCGCTGCCCCGCTCGCTGTGGCGCTTCATCAGGATGGACGTGCGCTCCTTGTTCAAGTTCATATCCTTCTGCATCACGTCCACCATCGCCGTGCTGCAGATCAAGGATAACCGGGGCCCACGTTGAACTACAAGCTTTAAAAAAAAATTACTAACAACTTTGTTGGATTTTTTTTTCAAGTCCATTCTGGTTCAGCCTTTGCCGTATAACGTAGTCGTTATTGTACTAGAAGCTTGTGTGGAGTTTAGTGGCAGCACCAAAATAGATGTCTCACCACATTATACCACTTGTTTGCGCTAGATATAATACGACATTATGACTAAAATCACCTATTTTTATTTTAAAAAAAAGACACATTATTTTCATATATTAATGAACTACAGTATGTTTACATGTATGTATGTACGTACAATGTTAGTATTGTTCTGTAATTAAAAAAATTTAGTATATGATAGATGATGATAGTTATTATTATTTAATTAAGTTTCGACTCTCATTTGTTTCAAATACAAATATAATACTAATATTTAATTGTCATTTCATTTATTTTTCTTTTCATTTAGTTATGTGTTATTTCATGTCTTATGGTCGCACTATAATATTAATTAAACCACGACATACAGATTTTAACTTGAAAAAGGTTACACACAGGTTTTTTGGCAGCCGTAATAATGGTCAGTGTAACAATGGTCAGTGTAATAATGCTTAGTGCAATAATTCCCACTGTAATAATGTTTAGTGTAATAATGTTCAATGTAATAGCTTAGTATAATAATTCTCACTGTAATAATGGTCAATGCGGGACTTAATCGCACACATTAATTCGTTTTTTTTTTTAAATATTGATCACGATGTTTCGCCCTTGATGCAATAGCCATGGTCACGAACTCACTAATAATGAATATTAATTGTATACAAAATCACAAAATTTAAAAAATAATGGAATCAATTTTTTTTTTAAATTTTTGTGCTCACTATATTTCACGTTGATCTAACAATCAATATGACTACGATATTCCAATCTTTGTCGCGATTTAAGATCAGTAGTACCTGAGTGTGATAAAATTGTGGGCAGCAGGTTTGTGAACTTCGGTTACAAAACTTAAGGTAGATTTTTAAGTTTTTTATAAAAAAATAACTAGTTTACGTGGAAACGTGATGAACTCTTTAAATAAACAGTACGCGCTGCAAGTCTCGGTACAACAAACAAATACATTCGTAAACGTAACAAGCTAACAAGAAAACTTTACAAGTTTTCTCTAAACTTTTAAGATTAAAACTGCTACGAGTGCTTTTACCCGTAGCGCCCTACGGCGAACCAATGCTACGCGGCTACGGCGTAGCATTACTATGAAATCATTCCAACACAACTTTTCTCGCGGAACACGCGAGAAAGTGTGCATTCATGAATGAATGAATGAGTGTATGCTTAAGCGCGTAGACAACAGAATGTGAATAAGAATCATAAAGTGGCATGGCCAACTTTTTGTTCTGGAATAATAAACAGTTTCTGTGACAAAGTTTCCTTGGAGAAGAACCGTGTGACGTAACTAGTCGGATATAATAGAATGAATGATGCGATGCGCTAGATGCGAGTCGACTAATTTTTCACACCAAAATGTTTGTTTCGGGTTAATTAAAGAGGGAACTATAAACAAATTGTGAACTTTTGTTCCGTTAAACACAACAATAGGGAAGTTGGGCCGCTGAGGTCGAGTTTCAAATTGAGGCGAAAGTACGAAACAACGTTATCCATTACGAATTTAACTTTACATTTTTTGTTCTGCCTTTCAAAGTATAATGGAATTAAATGCGGAATCTTCCCTTTGTTTAATACAATTTTGGTATAATTTTACTTGGTGGTAGATCTCCTGAGCGGAAGGTCGTGTCAGTGGGTAATATCGTAGTATAAAATACTTTGCCGCCAATCAGTAGTGTGTAAACATTATTGACAGCCCTGTTGGCTCATTGGGAGTATGTCTGCCTGAGCTGTAGGGCGTGGGTTCGATTCCCGCCAAGGACAAATGTTTGTTTGGTATAAACAAATGTTTGTTCTGTGTCTGGGTGTTCTGTATGTAATATAAGTATGTATTTACAAAAAAAAAAGTATTTATGTATTCTATCAGTTATCTGACTTCCATCACACAAGCTCTGCTTAGTTTGGGGTCAGTTGGCGCTGTGTGTAATGTGTCCTACAATATTTATTTATTTATTTATGTTCCGGTTTGAAGGATATTGTAGCTAAATAAATTACAGATCTATCGATACTAACCATTAAATGTCTCAAAGTAATGAGCGCCAGCGATGCCCTGGGCTTTATTTTGTTACTAAAAGTTCTGTGTATCACTGCAGTGGTCATGGACATGGCATTATCTCTTACTTACCATTATAAGAGCGTTTTGTTCTTTTCATAATATAATATTTGTGTATTTGTATATTCTAAAATATAACATTACCAGCTGAATCACACGCGTCTTTTTAGTGTTTCGCTCGATTTCGTTTTGTTTTTAAAAGTTCTTTCAGTATACACAAAAAAAAGAAACAAGACACGGTCTATGCATGCGGTATATTTGCATGTAACAATTGGATGTTATGACAATTACAGACTGCCTCCTACATTTTTATCTTTTAACAAGCTTAATAATACTTAATACTATTATAATTATTTGTATGTTGTACTTTTATTTTTATTTATATATATGTATACATACATTTGTTTTGATGCGCGCCTACAACCACATCTCATTTACTGTGGGGATGGCTGGCAGAAAATGCTTTAGCATTAAGTCCTCCTTTTGTACATACTATTTTAAGTGTGCAATAAAGAATTAAATAAATAAATACGGCAATTTAATTTAGTTTAAATAAAAATTATGTACGATGACAACACAAATAGGGTCAAAGTGGGTAAATGGAAACAGTTTTGAAAAAAATTACACCTTGGAGTATGATACCCATAGTAAAAAAAAAATTAGTGGAAATAAAGACAATCCAGTCAGATAACCTAGTTAAGGGATAAAATAGGTACGAAATTTAGTTACAAATGAAAAATTTGCACAATTAGTCTGCATTTTATGATAAGTTTACATTTCCCTTCATACAATAATTCAAAAATCATCAATTTGAGGTAATTGTAAACATGTTAATCCTAGATAACTGCTTGATTTTGCAGATGTGTCATTTTGTACCGTAAGAACTAGCTAATCTTATAAAGAGAAATACTTTGAAATCTGATTATTGTCACTAGAAGGTAAAATGAAACAAACTAGAATCTGTCCTTATCTTTCTTAGTAAATAGAGCTGAGGTAAAGGGAAACAGTTTACTTATAATAAGGTAATTGTAAACTAAAAGTTAGCATTGAAACAATATTCATATTAATTATAGGGTGGTAAATGGAAACAAAAAACTGTCATTAATATTATTTTTTTATTTTACTTAAATCTTCACACTGTGATATGCAAAACACATGGATACCTTCTAAATTATTTATTTATGCTTTTTCATATAATTATATCAATCGGTTTCGGAAACTTGTAAAATATTCGTTCTCCTTTTCTGGATGCCTTTTCATAAAACTTCAGTACAAACAGTCTCCCGGTATATTATTTCTAAATTATGTTTTAATTTTTAGTTTGGATACATTCACTTACTTATTGCTTGAACTCTTCTTTGTGACACGGGTACCCAATTCTTGCTTTAGTTTTCAAGCAGTTAACAACATGCTGTTCAACGCTATCTGGAATAGCTTCCGTGGTCCCTCCGCCCATTTTATCTAAAGACACCTTTCGACCTTTAATGTGATGAAAAATGACAGAAGTTGTTATTCTATAATGATCACTGGCTTGTCTAAACGTCTTTTTTTTGTCAGTAACATCATCTACAGCTCTTCTAATGAGTACTGAGGCGGTTCTTTCTTCGTAGGCATATTCAGATTTTTCTTTAAACACGAAAGCGCTGAAATAAAAATGTTTCCAATTACCCACCACCGGTAGCTATGTAATAATTAAAGCAAGTTGTAAATGTTTCCATTTCCCTTAAATATTTACAATTACCTCAGATCGTGTTTACATTTTACTCAGGGTGATAATTATTGAGGTAATTGTAAACGCGCGTGTAAATAATAGCGGACACCTATTTCAAAGAAAAAATAACTTGAAACATGTAAATTCATCCACATTCACTCAATTAAACATTAGATATAATCACTTACCTTTATTATTTTTGTACTTATGTTGACTCAGCAAACCACTGTAAAACTATATTTTATTATATTTTTCAAATGAATTTCAAAATGACAAAACACCTCTATTTTGACCCCAGATGGTGAAAGTTCAAAATGACCGTCATAGATCATAGACTAAATTTACGTTTCATTTGATGCATAATGCTTTAAAAGTTAAAACAGCGAAGTAATAAGCATCGTTACCATTTACCTCTGTTTACATTTACCAACATTGACCCTACAAGGGTATGGGTTCAAATCCTACAAATGAGCTTGGGCTGCCGATGAAGGAATACATCGTGAGTAAACCATCGCGTGGTGGTAGGGTACTTTCTAGTACTCGATACTAGCTATCACTCTCAAGTTGAAAATCTACCATGGTATGTACCGATAGCTTCATTTGAGAGCCAGATTTATTCCAGGCTAGGGGTGCTTACCATCTTCGACCATACCGTCACTTCACATCGGGTGAGCTGACACCGAGCTTAATAAAAATAAAATTAAAAAAACCTTTTGGAAAAATCAGAATTGTTTTTCATCCCCCGCCCTCTACTATACGAAAGAATCTCTCAACCGTAGCATATAGATATTTCTAGCGTTTCGCAAAACGATCGCAAATTAAACGATAAACAAAATTTATGTTGCGTTTCAAATTTCTAACTTAAACTCTGAACTATAAAAACGTACACAATGTAAAAGGTCAAAATACCAATACCATGTCACGCATCGTCTGTACATATTATCCGAAATAAGAAAATACGTGGCGAAATTACGAATAACACGTCTACTACATACTAAGTTCAACAGTATTCTAAAAGATATTTTCAGCGCTCGTGAATTTTATGCGGGTTTGTGTTCGAGACAAATTTAACTATATTTATATTTGTATTTTGTTTTGTTGATCCAAGCATCGTTGTTTTGAGTTAATATTATTTGAAATTTTTGCTAACACTAGATGAGTTTAAATGGTTATTTTTAATACTAGAATTGATTTTTTTGATGTGATGGTAGACCTCCTGCTAAGGAAATCTACCACCAAGTATATTTAAATAAAGTTGTTATTGATGTGAACAATAAAGAGTTATATGATTATTCACTCATTTATTGCGCTTCTTAATTATTCATTGAATAAATTCATTTTACATTACATATATAAAAAAAAACTCATAAATAATTGAAAACTAAATTGCCGCTGGCAACGGGGCAGGGCTCCAGCTGCCCGTGGTTAGGGCTGCACAGTCAGGATAATGCGTGCCGTGCCAAGGATCGCTGCCTATTGGTTCTGACCCTTGCCCTGAGCGTGTAGCGAGAGTCTCTTAAGATGTCGGTCAAGACTTTTCGCTAAAAGGCCTTCACCGTGACGACTATGGGCACAATGACCGTCGAAGCAACATCCCACATGGCGGTTATCTCTTGAGCCAAGTTAAGGCTGAACTTGTCCTTCTCGGCCTTTACGAGATTCTCGTCATGTGGGATGGTGATGTCGACGAGCATTGCCCGACGCTGGGCCGGCCAACCACTATGATGTCAGGTTTATTGGTGACAATAGTCCTGTACGTGATCATAGGTCGGTCTCAATAGAGCAAGAACGATCATTTGCGAGAACTGGTGCTGGTGCGTACTTGTAGTACGACACCTCAGACTTGACAAGGCCGTATTGACCTCGGACTCAACAAGGCCGTTTTTGAGATATTATTATTATTAAGACCTCGTGCCATCATAAATATCGTAGGCATATTATGATGTGTTACTACATCTCTATTACGAAAATTAACCAACATCCGAATGAGAATAAAGCATTATATTTTTGTTCAAACAAACGTTCACCAACAAATAGAATCACGAACGTATACCTCGTGTAGGCAGGTATAGTGTTGTATAATACGTCTTTCAAGTAGTAAATACAGCGAAGTATTAAAGTTTACTGTATCAGTCTTCAATCGAGCGTGTCCGGTGTTTGTTAGGTTAAAATTCATTGCGGGTCGAGTTAGTTTTTTGTAGGTTGGCAAGATTTATAGGGGGAGGAGAAGGGAGGACCGGGGTGGGGATGGGCGGAGCTGTGGCTAACGCGTGGTCAGCTAGATTGTGTCGTTTATATTCTAGCGAGTAACAATCTAAGTATCCTAACTTTTTGGTACTTTTTTATTTAAGAAAATAAGCATTTATTAAAGTTTATTTTACACAAAACTCTAAAAGAAATGGTAATATAATATTCTAGCAATAAAATAAATATTTCTTTCATTTTTAATAGATATTAAGAAAGGTACCTACATTATTATAATTGAATCAGCTAGTAATATTTTAAAAAATAATTACCGATATATTATCTTTGTATTAAGGCAAATAATAGGTTAATTTAGTTGTAGCTTCATTCTTTATTCAGTTTATAGTCTTGTTAGTTTATAGACTTATAATTCTTCAACAAGTTACATCCGTCATTAAATATTCATAGAACTGACTTTGAAACGATGTGCTTAATGACACACACTCTCACACACTTAACACATAACACTTCACTCATTGACACCATCACGTCGTCGACCCAAGCCTCTCTTCGAGAACTTGTGCATTACAGAGTCGTCAGACTTTCACACACACACATGCACACACACACACACACACAAACACACACACTCAAACACAAGCACACACACACACACTTACAAACAATACCGTTCACGGACTTACCTAACATAACCTAACACACAGCTCTACACTGCAGAAGTTCTTTTAATTATTATTTGTAATTCATTTTTTTATCACTACATGTTATTTATTTATCTGTTTAAGTTGCTTGTCACGATGTTCTCAAAATATTGTTCACAAAATACCCGCTGTACTAAGTTACTCGACTAACACCTCAGTTCGAGAGTAGGGGCACAATCTAAACCAGCGCTGTAAGAACTAAATTCTTACAGCATAAAGCTGATTTCGTCTTTTTGACGACATGTTCTATATTAATTTTATATATAACATATGATTTTTTTTCTGTTAGTCAATAAAAAAATATTATTATAAATAATAATTATTTTTATATCAAGTGAAAACGGCGGTAGAAGATAAATTTATGAATCCCTTACCGGCGAGAGATATATTTAAAATCGATACATTTTAATTAAAAGTATTTGATACAGTTCTCTTAAAAATATTCTGTGTGGCTTCAGAAAGAATCTGAAACGTTGTGAACCATAATTAGGCGCGAGAGCTTTGAAGCTGGAAGAGCCTCGCCGTATTAAAATAATACATTTTCGCTTCTAACAAATTGTTTTGTATTTTCACAATTACTTTTGTCAGAGAACCGAGAAAGTAATTTATATCTAGTAGTTCAATTATTACGGGTTTACTGTGTTGTTTTGTTAATTAAATTTCGTGAAGTGATTGTCTGTCAAATTGAATGGTGTCCCGATTATTGTTAGCTGATATATATTTGACCACCCTTTCTATTATATTATTGAAAATTGTAAGAATCAAAAATAACACTTGTTTAGTTAAATATCATTATATTATTGAATTAAGTGTTTTACTGTGTAGTACGTATTTAAAAAAAATGCAAATTTAAAACAAAGATCTAGATGCCCTGGTTTTACTTACGGCAATCTCACAGAAAATATTTTTGTATTTATAAAATAAAAAGTCTAAATAATATAAAAGTTTCTAGCAGCCAAGATCATAACTTGGTTCTGAAACATCGGACATAGGTCGCTCCCAAGACACGCCGTACAGCCCGATCTTTGGTTTTTGCTTCTATCTATTTTTAAGCCCTCATTCTTTAATAGATGTCTGTTCTGTGCCAGAGTGTTCTGTATGTTTTAAAAGTATATTTAAAAGAAGTACATAAGTATTCTATCAGTTATCTGGTTTCCATAGCACTAGCTTTGCTTATTTTTGAGATAGATTGTGTGGAATATACCCTAATATTATTATATTTATACATGACAGAAGTGGTTTGCTGGAAAAGAAGACCAAAAAGGTGTGTTTGATTAATTTCGCATTCACAGTAAATTATAAAAAGTATTAAGTGAAAACTCTTGCCTAACGTTATCAAAATTATTATCAGTTATTAAAAGATCACCAATGATAGATAACGGATGATTGCGTCCGTTTTTGGATGGGTGACCGCAAGTGGCATTTATTTCTGAGTTAGATGACACATTAAACTGTAGACTCAGATTATTTATTTTATGTTACTATAACAACAATCATTAAGCCCTGTCAGATACTTTCAGGCGGCATAATTATCATTGACACTAGGGCTGGCCACTCATCTTATATTTTTTATAATATATAAAAAGTAATGAGATGAACGAGACGCTCTCCTGATGGTAAGAGATGACGTCATTACATGACCATTGCAGCGATACATAGAAATTTGAACAACAAAACAAGGTTCAGGGCATACTTATCAACCTATAAAAAATACCGATTCAACCTCAATAATATCTTCTAAGTTAGTAAGTATAAACTGCTCCATTTGATTTATTCGCCTTTCCTCACGAGAAAACCTGCTCCAGTAAATTCAACAGTTATGGAGCACGTAATTTTGCATGCAAACTGCAGGTAGGGTGAACTACGAGGCCTTCGCACGACGCGACGTATGGACTCTGTGCTACAGAATAAGAAATACATTTGATTACCACACTGTAGATCGCCTGAGCAGGAAGTCGTTTGAGTAGCTACCACAGCAGATACTGTGTTATTGTTTGAAGGACACTGCAGCTAACATCATTACATAGCGACTAACCATCAACAAAATAATGAATGCCTAATCAGCGTTGTTCTAGATTTTGTAGCGATCATAGCTCAGTGTTTTATGTCACAAATAAAGTGTTGTCTATTGTCTAAATAAAATGTTTCACACTACTACCAGCCAGTCCGTAGTTGTTAGCATATTAATATGAAAGACACTTTGAATACGTCACACTTAAACTTTATGTCATAAAGCTTAATGGTAAAAGTTGAAAATATTAGGAGTTATTCCATAATCTCTTCTTATCTTAAATCATATAAAGATTAGTTGGGGTAGATTTTCTCCTTTATAGAATGGAAAATGTCTGGAAAGTATTTACTCACCAGTCTTTGGCATTTTACGTTGTAAAGTGAAACTCTAAGCGCTGTACTTGTCTAAGCGACTAAGCAGCGAAGCATGTTATCTAAATGGAGGATTTCAACGGTTTGTGACATAAAGATATTTTTCTTCTTTAAGATATTTTTTGATCTATGTTGGTTTTGTCACAAATAAAGTGTTGTCTATTGTTTATGTTTACCTGACAAGGTCATAAATAGACCAGTTAGTTTTTGGATGGGTGACCGTGATTGGTGTCACCTCGAGGATGACGCTTTAAATTAAAGGTTACGATATTTTATATAATATATTATATACTCGGTGGTAGATCTCCTTAGCAGGACTCCGCCTAGGTACCACCACAGTACCAGATATTCTGCCGCGAAGCAGTAGTGTGTAAACATTACTGTGTTCCGGTTTCAAGGGTATTGTAGCTAGCAAAATTATAGGGCCGTTGAGACTAACCATCGAAAGTCTCAAAGTAATGAGCGGCAAAACAGTAAAGCCCTGGACTTTGTTTGGCTACTCAAAGTTCTGTGTATCGCCACAATGGTCATGGATAGGTGTTATCTCCAACCATCAGGAGAACGTCTTGTTCGTCTTATTACTTTTACATTAAAAAAAAGTAGTTGATTTCCTATATCTATAACAACCACCGTCCAGTTACATTGGGGGCGATATGTTAAATCTACGCTAATAAACGCTAGGGTTGCCCACTCAGCTTATACAAATCTAATTTTATTATGAAAAAGTAATGAGATGAAAAAAATCGCTCTCTTGGTAGTAACAAGCATGCTAACACGTGCCTGACCATTGCAGCTAGACCTTTACTTAGGGCCGAGATTGTGAGAACGTCAATCAATTTAAAACAGCATATTTGTTTTACACATTATTGCTGTCATTTTCTTTGATTCTTATAGTGTTCTAAAACCCAAAAACTGTTTTCCCAAATGTCCCTGTCATATAGATTTACATATTAGCGACAGCAATGGAAATAATGCATAATCTGGTATTGGCACGTAATTTGCCGCACGTGATCATTGTGCCGGAATAAAGTTACTGAATATCTGGGCACATAACTCGACACCAGCAGACGTTATTTGAAAGCATCTGCATAAATACTTTATCTATAATTCTGTGAGCTACAAAAATGTAACCGAAGAAGACATAAATTTTATCTCTCCCGTCATAAAAACTATTTAAAACACGCACATCTCATGAGATGTAATATAAAAACTTTTTGACGAGCAAAACTCGGGCGTCGGTTGGCATAATTTGATTCCAAACCAAGTTCAATATTGAATTTCTGAACGAAGCTTGCTTGTTTTCTTCATGTTGGTACGACGGTTTTGTTTGATAAGTTTGTTATGTTGGCAGCGGAGGTGTTCCACGCTGTTATAATCTGTGGGCTTATTGTAGCATTGTTTGTTTTGTTTACTTCGAGTTGATTAAATTTAAAATTTATCTTTTCATGTTAAAATCTGGATGAATAATGGATTGATTGTAGTCTTGTTTTGCATGAAGGTAGGGTATTTTCCAGTAGTCGGCTGGCTAGCTACCACCCTCAAGTAGACAATCTGCCGCCTAGCACCTAATAGTGTGCTTCCGCAGCCTCACTTGAGAGCCGGTTCCATTTCAGGATTTTCATTCCATTTTTTACGTCACTTAACATCAGGTGAGTTCATGCAGTATTTCGACTGCATACTAGCAGTCCTCTGTGGATTCTACTGAAACCTTTTATGTTTTAACTTTTGCTATGGACACAAATTTGATAACGAGAATTTTTTTTAAAAATATGTTCCATAGAAAAAGTTTGTGTACAATTGACAAAATGTATGAAACAGCTTAATTCTTTTGTAATTTTAGATATTTGTTAACATTTAAAAATGTTCATAGCCCTGTCTTTATCGTTTTAGTAGGAATGTGGAACGGTTGTTTCGCCGCATTATACTGTTTTCCAAAATTTGTGTTTTTTAAGTGTTTATGTACAAAAATAGTGTGTAGAAAAGTGATATATGTATGTAATGTGGTGAATCGTCACTTTTCGTTCCGCTTGCAGAAGCTTATCGAAGCTAGTAAAGTCACCACTGCTTTAATGGAGTGTGGTTGGAGTTGACCAAGACTTACTTTGTGTAAGTTTGGCTGTGACTTTCGAATCAACCTTGTTTTTATAAACTGTCCCACTGGTGGGCTCGGGTCTCTTGTCATTGAGAGAATGGTAAGGCCGTAGTCCACCACGCTGATCAAGTGCGGTTTGACAAACTCCACATTTCTGCGAGAACTGTCATCGTGACTTAGACTTATTTAACTTATGATACTTGAACATATCAAAACACTTGATACTGGAAAATACGCAATGTGTGACGCCAAAAACTAAGAAGAAAAAACCCTATGTTCGTATATACATACACATCATTATACAAAGATTTGCATTTGTAATATTACTGTATAGTATAACAGCAATATTCTTTATTTCACCTTTTTACCCGATGCACAAAAGGGTAACAATTTAACAATACTAACATTTTTTTTTTTTTTTATTATATACTATTTTAACACCATGATTTTTGTCTCTGCTTATCATTTGGTATATGACTCTACAGGTTATCAAAAAATAGATATTCATACCTTGTTTTCTTATGCAATACATACATTATGTCATACATACTCGTATGTATATTGTATATGTAAGATCGCTCAAGATTTTTATGCTAAGACTCATAGCACAACAATCTTGAACGAGCATGTTCCAAATACGTAATAAACTAGCGGCACCCTGTGGCTATACTTGCTTATTCTGGGATTTAAAAAACTAAGTTATACGTAACTGCTTTTTAAAATTCATCGAAACCCATTGAGGCCCTATATCGCAAAGAAGTAGCAAACATACACACATATATAAAACAAATCAAAACGCGCGCAGAATGCAAACGCGCGCGCAAGATGCGGCCGCGCGCGCTTTGTACTTTGTCTCCTTGAAGAAGGCCACCGGACGTGACCGAAACTATAGCCGGAGTATCAGACATAGTGAAACGTGAGTAATCTTTCATAAGTAAAACAACAACCACGTAAGTTTTCACAGTTTTCAAATTTCACATCTTCAATATTGGTGAGCTAAAAAATATGGCCTGACATAAGTTACTAAGATAGTGTCGAAGCGTAATGGACAGGTTTTAGTTTTCCGACCTATCTCGTTCACTTCGTAAAATGTTGCCACAAGATATATCTCAATTGATATTTAAGAAACATTTTCGGTCATCAAGAAAACCACTTCATTACAGAGCGAAACAAAAACTTCTCTCCACCCTTTTGTACAGACGTAACTAGAAAAAGCCCCCGGCCTCCGCTAAAGACCTCGAGCGCAAAAAGCAAGCATTACAGGCCGTAACGATGTTTCAATGAGATAAAATAGGGCACCAAGTTGCCCCTGAAGACGTTACGAACCCTTTCGACCTCCGGCTCTAATAAACGAGATGGAGAAATAATAGGCACTAATCCTTCCGAGGATGTCTGGGAACACCCAAGATTGGTCGTGAGAAGAAATGGCACGTTTTGTGGGAAAACTTGGCTGGTTTTTAAAATAGCACGTTTTTTGTTTTCTTGAGTTAGGAGTACGAAATATGTTGGTGAGTTCCGAGGTCTATTGGAATTATAAAGCTAATAGTTGTCCGTTTGTATGTTTGTTACGTCTTATTTACGCTAAAACATTTTTGTGGGTATTTATTTTAAAATGGTTTTTATGGCTAGGTATTTGACCACAGCTTACCTGATGTTAGGTGACGGTGCGGTGACGATCCGACTGTTCCCACTGTGCTATCATCGCTACAAGATATACGGCTGTACGGATGTTAATGAAATTTAGAATGCAGATAGCTTATATTCAGGATAAACACATTTGCTATTTATTTTTATATAAAATATAAACATTGCAAAACCATACATTTTTACAACAAATATCTAATCTAAGCCCTTAGTCGAAGTTTTTTTCAAGTTTTCAACACAGACGAACTACCACTGAGCCACACAGGCCACCAGTTCAGTTCAGTAAAATTATTTACTTAGTAACTGCACACGCGGTTTCACCCGCGCTTGTATTTATTACGAATAAATAAGCTTAAAGCTAAAAGTTGTGAAATGTGACAATTTATTTTGAATCAATAGGTTTGCGTTTGAATTTTATTTCAACCGATGCTAAGTGATGATGCGGACTCAGATAAAGCACGCTTACCTAGAAGATACTGATTCATTATTGACTTGAAGACACCCAGATTATATTTATCGGGGAACATTTACAGTGCATTTTACTGTTTAGCGGTCCGAACAATGAAAATAGATTCAAATCATTCTACTGACGTTTTGATAAAATTTATTGATTCATTAACTCTTTATCGTCTACACTAAATATTACGTACAGATAACAAACTTAAGTAATAGGTAAGTAGAAAGATACTAACTTAAAAAGAAAAGTTATATAATTTATTAAACAACATACAAAACATATTGAAACAACTTTCCATTCAATTCCATTGACATTTTACAGATCTGTATCACATTTCAAAACTTTATATATGCCTAGGTCATTTGTAATAATATTTTAAAAAGTTAACCTTTGAATTAAATTGCGGATTATCATGAGAGTTTCACCAATAGATAGAATGATTCATGAGGAAGGTCTAACTATATAATTTGTCAAAGTTTTGTGTAGTATCTACATTGCACCCGTGCGAAGCCGGGGCGGGTCGCTAGTTGTTATTATATTTTTGTCAAACAAAGAGTCACTTTTGATGTTTGATAATAGTTATTTCAATTTTTTTGTTATGATTAGAAAAATTATCACACGAAACAAGACAACTAAAGCAAAATAGTTTCAATTAATTTATTTGATTTTTATTGTGCCGAAAATTACGTTTTCTTAAAATACGTTAGTTCCTCAATAATTTGGTGAACCCTCGTCCTTACAAATGTATTCCGCTGCACCATCTCGTAAAATTGATGATCTAACAAAAAATAAGTGGTAGACCTTTTTGTCCATCCGACAAAGCGTAAAAATGTCTGAGATAATTAGACTATTTATCACTGTCACCCTTAGATTTCTCCCTTAGATTATATTTTTATTTCGCTGATTTCCCATTTTGTACCTATTCATTAGGGGAATTATACAAGCGAGATACGCTTGAATCTGTCAGCTATGCACTTGTGGACTGAAGAGAGTATCAGAGTAGATTATATTATTTCGTAGGGCGGCTACGGCGTAGAGCCACTACGGGAAATCGTAGCAAGTTTGCGTTTCAAACCTAAATTAAATGCAGGTATTAGATTTATAATAATAGCAATAATTTAGGCTAATAAAAAAAAAATTTAAACTGGCCGAAACAGTCCTCGCAGCAAAATCCCAATTTGCAACCGGCTAACCGCAAATAAAATCACAAAACCCATTTACGTAGCATTCGAATACAAGTCCCAATAAAATCGTTCCATTAACGAACCAAACCTTACCCTTCTCAGAAAAAAAAACAACAATCCTATTAGCATAATAGAAAAAAGGGGTCCTCACATTGCGTATTCCACCGAAGTCCGGGTACCAGGAATGCGGAATGAGAAATTCAGAAATTCACGACAAAAAGTCTAATAAATCACAGTATCGGAACTTTAGCACTGTATTTGTTTCACGCACTCGCGATCTTTGAGCGAATTGCGAAATACGTCCGCTCCGGTCGGCGGCGCGGCGGCGAATGACTCGCAGGTGAAGATACTGGCGCGGATAGGGGTGTCGCAACATTTGGCCATTCGGCTTTGGATTGATGTGAGTAATCAGGATTTGTAAACCTGTGTGTCGTGCTAATGACTAACGCGCTAGTGCGATAAGGATTTTAGGGTTGTCGACGATTCGCAGCCCTCTAATGTGGCTTGTTTGGGGTTTACAACATTGAGGGCGTTTGGCTTTGGATTCATTTACATAGTTTTCGTGTTATAACTCAGTAGCTTCTTATTTGTTTAAACGCTTGTAAATGAAAGGGTTATTCGTGTTTTGAGACAAATTTACATGTTAAAGTAATAGATTATATTTAGGACGATACATTATATATAACACGTTTCTTGCATGGAGCTGTTTAGGGAGCTAAAGATCCTGCCGTTGCCGTGTGAGTTCATTTACCAGGGATACCTGTTTACCCATTCGAATATAAATTAATTTCCATGCCGGGACATCCACAGCATGTTATGCACAGATGTTTATAGTAATAAAAAGAAAGACCAACTTGTAACGTCGTCGCATCGGGTCGTTAAGTCGGAGAGGTCGGTATACATTCTGGGCCCGCGGTCTACAACCGCGTACCCGCTTCCATTCAAGATGCATCTTCCATTATGTGATGCAGAAGCGAACTAAGATCTTTACTTCATGAGACCTTTTTTTTATGACTAATCGTATTTTTTTTAATGGCATTTAATCATATTGACATATGTTATATGTTATAATTTTGAATTTTTTTATGTTATTTTTAATATGAATGGAAATTGACCTGCTACTTTGTTGTTATCGATAAATATTTGTGTTTGTATATTAATACAGTTTCCCGGGGAGTCTAAATGTCTAACTGGCGGTCATGCCACTTAAAGCGATCTCGTCCAAGCAACCTTAGCACGGAAAGGATTTGTGATATTTGGCATTTATTATAAGCTGCGAAACTAAATTAAAAATAAAACCTGTTTTGTTTTTGTGATAAAATTATAATAAATTGCCTGTCACTATCTAACGACCAATCGATAGTCATAATCTAAATATATATAACTCAAAGGTGACTGACTGACTGACTGACTGACTGACTGACTGACTGACTGACTGACTGACTGACATACTGATCTATCAACGCACAGCCCAAAGCACTGGACCGATCGGGCTGAAATTTGGCATGCAGGTAGATGTTATGACGTAGGCATCCGCTAAGAAAGGATTTCGATTAATTCTATATAATATATAATTTATCTTTGAACTCAATTCTAAAGTCAGCGCGTACGAAGTCGCGGGCGTAAGCTAGTAGTATTATAAAAGCAACAATTGTGACGCGCAGTTATACTTGCTATCTTGAAGGAATCTCATATTTTAGCGAAATGAGGATCCGCCCAGCCTTCATGATTGCGAATGAAATATGGACAAACTATGTGGAACAAACATTGAAAAATAGTAATATTGAATAGATAGTATATATGATTGTTTTAAGCATTTATGGTTGAGAAGCAAGGTGCTGGACAGTAGCTCGCCTGTACACCTAGTAAACTAGCTTTGTCACATTTTCACAAGGAAAATACTGTCCCAGCGTATGTTAAAGGGGCAGATTTGGTCCAAGCCTACCTACCCTGAGAGGTTACCGTGATCTTTTATCGCTATTCTAGTAAAGCGATCATTAAAAAGCTAAGTGACTGCATATCATATAACCACGCAATAAGGTTTGCAGTCGCGAAACTTTTCCGTAATCACCTAACTTCAAAAGCATTAAGAGCTCACGTTTACTCTCCTAGAATAGAAGCTGGCTCTGAGATTTTTAATATTAAATCTATGTAAAACAATGCCAAAATTGTCACAATTAAACATAAGGAAACTCCTTTCCCGAAACTAAAGATAAAATTCTACAGAAAACAGCTTTTGCATTTTTTTTTTTTTAATGGTTAACGGGCTTGATATTTGACCACAGCTCACCTGATATTAAGCGACGATTTAGTCAAAGCTGGTAAACACATCTGGTTTGGAATGATACTGGCTCTCAAGTGAGGCTGCCGGGATATACCATTATGTGCCTGGCGGTAAATTATTAACTCAAGGGTTGTAGCTAGCCAGCCGAGTATTAGACTGCACTCTACTACCATGCTATGGTTTCTAAACGATGTTTTCCTTCAACAGCAGCCTAAGGGATTTGAACCCACGCCTTTCGGCTTGTAAACCAACCGCGCTAACCACTGAGCTATCATCGCCACAATAGTAACATGAAAATATCACAAAAATGCCACTATAAGTCTTCATAGAGTTTATTGAATTGATTTCTTTAATTTGTAATCTTTCCAAATCTAAAACATAAATAAAACGTTTCCATAATTCAGTGGAAAATGGTTTCCACGTCGGGTTAATTAATGTTTTGAATCTACAAGGTTAATTAGATTTCTTGGGAATATTTATCGGTTTTCTTGGTTATTTGAATCCTGTTTAATGGCGATGTTGTTTCACGTTTTCGTAATGTTAAGTAGCATTATGAACATATATATAAATATATATATGTATACATAGCGTGTTCAGCAAATAAAGAATATCTTAATAACTGTAAAAGTTTTATCAGTTTTGGCAATCAGTCAGTTTTGAGATATTACGCGTTTTACTCTGCTTCGCTCCTTGAAGAAGGCCATCGGATATGAAAAAATTATAGCCGGAGTTTCTGACAAAATTGAACGTAAGTAATCGCGCATAAGTAAAACAAAAATGTGTTATTACCGCGTCAGTTTCAATGGTAAGTCTATTACTTAATAACGTAGGTTGACGTACCGCTGCAATGGTAATTAAAATAATTAAATTAAATTAATAAATTACATTAAATCTCATTTATTGAGATTATACACGGTCAAGCCAATTGCATTAAAATTTTGCATACATTAAATAAAATTAGATTAAAAAAAAAAGCATTAGTTACAATATTAAAATAATTTAAAAAAAACATAAAAGAAAACAGCTCATGAACAGGACATTATCTCATACCATCAGAAGAACGTTTCGTCCATTTTATTATTTTAGGTTAAAAATACTTAAGTTTCCACTGCCGGTAATCATGAAATCCCGAACACAACTGATAATACATGCTATGTACCATGTATTGGATTACAGCACACAATACTGGATTAATCTGACTTATGTAATCTATCTCTACACAGCTTTGCTTTGAATATGTTGCGGAACAATTAATTAATTAATTATCAATTGATCAATTCAATTACTATCGTTTAATGACCGGGTGGAAAGCGGACTAATCTACAGTTTTGTGTTAATGAATAATTATTGACTGAATTTGATGAAAATTGAATTGAAAAGTACGTGAGCGTTTCTCGTAGGCGAACGTTTTATTTTCAAATGTAAGCTGTAGCGATGATAGATCAGTGGTTAGCGCGGTTGATTCACACGCCAAAAGGCGTGGGGTTCAAACGTCAACAATAAGCTTGAGCTGCCAGTGAAAGGGAAAGCGTCGTGAGGAAAGCATAGTATGGTGGTAGGGTACTTTTTAGTTTTATGGCTGACTACCCTCAAGTTGAAACTCTGCCGCCGACCACCTAAAGGTGTGTTTCGGCTCATTCACTTGAAAGCCAGTTCCTTTCCAGCCTAGTTGGTTTACAATCTTCGACCACGCCGTCACATTATCATTTTCCACCACACTCGCGCTTGTAATTCAACAATTTATGAATAAAACACAAATTTGTGAAGAAAAAAAAAACATATTTTGGTTTTCCTGCCAAAACTACGCACCCTCACAGATGTAAACAGATTGATATTTAGATAGATGGCGCTATGTGAAATGTCCTACGATATTCATATATATTAAAGTTTTTTTTTAATTATTGACAAGCTAGGTGCTTGACCACAGTTCATACAAATACAAATCTTTTATTGATAACACGAAAGTTATAGGTGATTTTTCCATTCATATAATTTTTACATTTCAGTGTGTACACACATACATACAATGTGGTCCAAGTTGATAAAGGACACCTAGCCTGGAATGGAACTGGCTCTCAAGTGAGGCTGTCGGAATACACCGTTAGGTGTTTGGATATCCGTTAGTTTTTATTTTTAATATTTTAACTAAACTTGTTAAACATCGTCATCGTGGCGGGGTGAGCTTGGGCTCCCCGAGGCGGGTTCGCGAGGACAAGCGCTGTCGAGGCCGCGGAAGAGTGCGAAAGCGTGCCCGTAGCCTCGACACAAGCGCCGAGGTGGAACACTCCAGGGTTTTTAGTGGGTAGGCCGTCATTAGGACGGAGAGTCCCACATAACCACTGTGCCCGCCCCAGGGCCGGTGGTATACATTAAGTATTTTCCCTGGACAAAAAAAAAATATGGTCCTAGAACGTTGTTGCGTAGGCAGTGACGAGATAATTGCAAAAACGTATTTATGATATCGTCGAAATAGAAGCACTAAGTGCCATTAACAATATGAATACTTGAACACAGGCGCAGACTTCGCGAGTAATTTAGAAGTCCTTTTCACCAGACTTGTTCAATAAAGAGGTTACTCTTTTATGGTTTAGAGTACTTGAGTAATGTAGGTAAAGGTTTGCTTCATTATTCGAGACAGAACTCTGTGCTTGTATTTGTATATAGAAATAGATAGCAATGTCTGTCAGACTAATACAGCTAAATGAAAATCATTTTCATTGTGAATGTTGGCTTGTTGTTGTCTACCAATGTTGACGTGAGTTAGGTTGTTAGTTACCGAAATAACATTTTCGGAACAACATATAAATACAAAAAGAGGTTTTGATCACACACTTCAATAGAATTGTTGTCCGTGTTGTGGTTTTGATCCACAGATGTTTGGGCATACGGGAGATGTGTCCGACCCAATTAGCCTATTTTCTATTGGACTGTCACCCTGTTGACTGACGTCATCGATTTTCTGGGAGACGAAAACTAAACAGTGAATTAAAAAACATTGTTGATCATGTGCAGTAAAGGTCAACAAATTATTTTACTACTATAACGCTACTCGGCCAAAGTGTACGTCTATATAGTTGCTTATATCTTTGCAAGATAGTCAAGTTAACAAATTTAAGATATTTTTATTCTACCCAATAACGATCAACTTTCGCTGACAGACATACACTTAATGACACACACACAAACATACACACACGCACATAAGCACACGCACGCACACAAACACATATACGCACGTACGTACGTAAACATATACACGCATACAAACATACACTAGTATTTACACAAACAAACACGCACGCATACAAACACACACACGCACGTACACAAACACACGCACGTACACAAACACACACACGTACGTACACAAACACACACACGTACGTACACAAACACATGCACGTACGTACATAAACACACCCACATATGCCACAGATATTACAAATTACGGTTATGTTAATCATGACTAGAAAAGTAAACTAGTCTACTTGTATACGCCCTTATAGATACTTGTTAACTAGCTTACGCTCGCGACTTCGTCCGCGTCAACTTTAGAATTAGGTTCAGGGAGAAATGAAACATGTGTAAGTAACAAAATATAAGCAATAGTCATGAATCTTGCGCTATTATATTGTTAGATTAATATAAAAGATACCTTTTATCCCTTAATAACGTTCCATAAGACGAATTTATACCAAATTTCAAGTGGATACGTCCAGTAGTTCATTTTTTGACAATCCCAGAAAAACCTAACATTTTTCTGAAATAAAAAGTATTCAATTTGTTAATCCAGATAATAAACTATAGGTGTGCCAAATTTGTGCCGTGGCGGTGCCGGCGTAAGAATAGTTCCCCACCCTCTCTACCCGTGGTTGCCGTAAGAGTCGGCTAAGGGATGTTATCTGGAAGATGGGCAGCCGCGTCTTCCTTGAACAATCACACCTAACTACGCTCGCCAACCCGCCTGCCAAGCGTGGCTAGTATTGGCAAAACCCTCCCAAGAGGAGGCCTATGTCCAGCAGTGGGCGTCCTATGGCTGATGATGTGCCCAATTTCACACAGATCCGTTCAGCCCTTTTTGCATGATTAAGCAACAAACATCTAAACATACAGACATACAAATTTTCAATAATACATTTGTTATTATTAATAATAGCCAGTTACCTAGAACTCAAAGTGACTGCTAAAATTCAAACAAGCGGTGCCATAGAACGCGGATAGCTAGCGCTCGGTACCAAGTTTGGGCTCAAGCCTCATTAGAGGCAGGTTTGGTTTGCCCTGTCGCTCACCTTGACTGACGGGTAATCATACTTCATGCCCTTAATATAACAATTTATTTTAATCCAAGTTTTAGCCGTTTCACAAACTAAAGCTCTTTATTAAGGGGTGCTGAATTGAATTCGAACTTAGTTAAGTCCTTACTATAATTATGTATAAGTCAAAAGGTTTCCTCTGTGTGAGCGTGTTTAATCTTAACTGCGTTCTGCTTATAATCGTGCAGGCTGTGGTCAAACGCCAATAACACTGCTGTGGAGACTAACCAGAGATAGTCTAAAAGTAATAAGCGCCAAAGCAGCGATACCCTGGACTTTATTTTGTTACTAAAAGTTTTTTGCATGTGTTATCTCTTATCACCAGGAGAACGTCTTGTTCGGCTCATTACTTTTACATAAACACGAACAAACAACGCAAACCTATTATGTATTAATTTGAATCCCTTTGTGTATGGTCGCTTTTGGATATCAATTTTTTTTCTATATTTTTAACTTTTGTTTTGTTTTAATGAAAAATAATCTGTTCGTTTGAGTTATTTAAATATGTAAAAAGATAGATATAGTCTTGATGATTTTTTTAATGTTGTCTTAGGTTTTTGATCCACGCATACAAAATGGTGTTTTAAGTTTACCGCGTGCTTTTATGAGTCTGTCTGTGGCATCGTAGCTACCAAACGGCTGCGCCGATTTTGAATTAGTTTTTTTTGTTTGATATGTGACTTGATTGAGTGTTCTTTTCAACCGACTCAAAAAAAGAGGAGGTTTTCGATTTGGTTTTATTTATTTATGTTCGTCACCACAAAACACCAACACTTATAAAAAAAATATTGAATAATTATCTCTTTGTTCGTAAATATATATCTTCAGATTGATCCCATAGAAATTACATCAAGATTCAGTAGCTTGATTTTTAGATTTAGAATAACTGCAAAAAATATGTCATCCAAATAAACAAAACTGAGAATTTTTCAAATTTAAAAATATAATTTCCTATGACACTTCAATGGTAAAAATAATTTAAGGTGCATAGAACTGTCCCAATGAACTACCTGCCTTTAGACTTCGACATAGTAGAACTCCTTAGTACAATGTAACCTCGCCGTATTTGGGCTTAGCAGGATAGAGTCGGTTTATGTTATTGTAAAAAATATGTAAAAAAAATATTAAAATCCAAAAATAAAATTTTATTGACTATAGAAAAAAATATACTACTATAGATAAAATTAATCTTAAATCTAAGAACTTAAAGTAAGTGATTACAAATTTATTTTTATCTGCGGGACTGCCTGGCGCTCATACTAAGTATAAAACTGGGCTACGGACGCTAGAGTCCTCCGCTAAAATACTAAGAAAAAATTCAATAAATTTAAATATTGATTATTATTTTTAGATGATAAATACTATTAAGTTAAAAATTGGATGTGAGACCAGATCGATCGAAATTTGGTATACACCAATTTGTTACTGGTGTCGAGGATTTTTAAATTCATATTTGTACGTAGGTCGTCATATTTTGAAACAGCGTTCATTATTTCAACACCCCACCCATTCTGCATCTACATTGTTGCATGGGAGTTTCTACGTAATTGACTCCAAAGTGTGCATCATTGCAGTCCAGGGTTATAAAACAACATCCAGATTGGTTCGCACATCGATTATTTCTCGATTGAGAACGAGGTCTGCTCCACTAAACAAACACGGTATAATGTCGATGGCAAAACATCACGTTTTCAATTTAGTTCGTGCCCTTACAGGTTTCCCATTATTTGTGGGCCAATTATTGCTTTAGGGCAACGCTTCGGTAAAAAGTTACCGGACATCTACTAGTGGTACTAGATAACTGCAGCGAGTGCTCAGCAGAACCTGGCACTTGAGAAAACGTATCGTGGTGGTGCCGGCGTAAGAATAGTACCCCACTCTCTCTACCCGTGGTTGCCGTAAGAGTCGGCTAAGGGAATCTGGAAGATGGGCAGCAGCGTCTTCCTTGAACAATCACACCTAACATCGCTCGCCAACCCGCCTGCCAAGCGTGGCGAGTATTGGCAAAACCCCCCCCAGGAGAAGGCCTGTGTCCAGCAGTGGACGTCCTGTGGCTGATGATGTGTGTGATGTGACACAAAACAGAATGTAATAATATTAATTTCGATTTAATTCACATTTTTCAGATGTGTATCACATTCCAAAACTATGTAGTACATAAGAGTCACATTTTAAGAGTCACCAGAGAATTTATTTGTAAGTTAATTATGTCATTGGATAATTAGCATTATAATTAAATTTAATTTAAATAATAATAGGTAAGTTATACAGACAAAATATATAAAAATATCAACTATATTTTTAAATTAAAATAATTCTAATCTGTTTTCTGATCGGATCAAAAGTAAGTGGGCGAAGGTTCAAACGCCAACAATGAATTTGAGCTACCGGTTAACGAAAATGTCGTGAAGAAACCATAGCGTGGTGGAAGGGTACTAGTACTCAGTTGGCTAGCTACTACCCTCAGCTTGAAAATCAGCCACCAAGCACCTGTGTTATGGCAGCCTCAATTGAGAGCCAGTTCAATTTCACATAAGGTGTGCTTACCAAACATAACGTTACTTAACATCAGGTGGTAGCCTATCACTTACAAAAAAACATGCGTTTGAAAAGGACCTCTGTCCTATGCTGCTATCGACAACTTCATTTCCAGTTGTAGTGCGTTTATCATAAAGCTAGTAGATTATTTTGCTTTTTTTATTGGTGCTAGGCTGGCTACATGTCGGGAAATCGTTGAGCCAATAAAATAAAATATCAATATAAAAATAAAATAGTAAATCACGACACTCAGGATGGCTAACCTCCTGGACGACCCAGACGGATATGGAGGGACGAACTTGACTCCTGCTTCAAAGGTTGTAAAAGACAGAAAAGGAGAAGGAGGGAAGGGAGGCCTTTGTTCAGCAGTGGGACAGTACAGGAAGATAATAACAATATCAAAAATAGATTGTGTATTTCAAGCTACTATTTGCTTATAAATCGTGATTATATTTATGGCAAATAAAACATTTTTATTGCAATAATTAAAAACAAAATGTTATTTTTTTATGAGCAGCAAGTTTGATACGATTTTATTTTCGAGAATTGTTAGTAGTGCGCCCTCGCGTGACCACGCTGATTATCACCACATAAACACAGGGTTAACGGCAGCCGGCTTTCACTCCATGTACCGTTTTAATTTTTTCCCTTTTTAATCGGAGGTTGTTTTGAAAATTTTAAGGAAATTCCGTAACATTGAACGTGGTTATGTTTGGTTAACTCAGTCAAAGTAAAGTCCAGGACCATTCTGCTTTTCTTTTGCTTTTGCAGGAAAAGAATTGACAAATATAACTCTGACTTAATTTTTAAATGTGAAAACTTCGTCTATTATTTATTAATGTAAAGACTAAGACGAACGAGATGCTCTTCTGATGGTAAGAGATAACGCATGTCCATGACCATTGCAACGATACACAGAACTTTGGGTAACAAATAAAGTGCAAGGCATCGCTTCTTTCGTGCTCATTATTGACACATTCGTTAGTTAGTCTCAACAGCCCTGTAATTTCGCTAGCTGCAGAGTAATGTCTACACACTAATGCTTGGTGACAGAATATCTGGTACTATGATAGTACCTACCTAGACGACCTCATGCTAAGATCTACCACGAAATCTACATAAACGTAAAAGTATAAATGGGAATGTACATTTACAACTTTTTTTTTTGTTTGTATGTTCTTCTTTCACTCGGGAATCAATTTTTAAGATAGATCAGAAGTCTTGACTTGGTGGTAGATTTCCTTAGCAGGAGGTTGTCTAGGTAGGTACCACCGCAGTACCAGATATTCTGCACCCAAGCAGTAGTGTGTAAACATTACTGTGTTCCGGTTTGAAGGATACTGCAGCTAGCGAAATTACAGGGCTGTTGAGACTAACCATCTAGTCTCAAAGTAATGAGCACCAAGGTAGCGATGCCCTGGACTTTGTTTTACTACTCAAAGTTCTGTGTATCACTGCGATGGTCATGGACATACGTTATCTCTTAACATCAGGAGAGCGTCTCGATCGTCTCATTACTATTACATAAAAAAAAAGTCATACATAGACTACTTTTTATCTTGGAAAAACAAACGACCCCTGGGGGAACGGTGCCGCGAGTGGAACCACGGAGCATAATTAGTAAAAAAAAATTACAAATAATGAATTCGGAGTGTCGCATTGTTTGTTGAAATTGATTTAATTTTGCGTATCTGACTGCACTCCAAGCTATATACTTTCTTTTTCTTTTTATATACTTTCTTTGACAAAATAAGGCCGAGTGAAAGTATTGGTACATACATTCAACCGCGCAAACAAGCGATAAGATTCAGGAAGTTGATAGTCCCAGGGTGTCCTGTCGTCTATGAAATGTGGCTCACAAACTTCGCACCTAATCATACTTTTTTATCTCTGGGGCAAACTTTGGACAGGAAACCCAAAAAATAAATAAAAAAGTAGTTTCGAACTGAGCTAACGCCCAACTTTCTAGGTAATAATTTTTTGACAGTTTTATTCCGTCAATTTATTTTAGATTTATATGTTTAGTTATCTAGCATACCATCTCGGTTTTGCCTGCTTTCGTTCTATCTATTTCTTTATTTTTTATTCAAAACTCAAAAATCAACTCAAAACTCAAAGTGCTTTATTTCCTTTAGACCTTACAGGACTCTTGGACACGTATTGTTGATAGGCTTAGTGTTTGACCACGTATCACCTGATGTTTAATGACGGTGCGGTAAATAGACCTAGCCTGGAATGGAACTGGCTCTCAAGCGAGGCTGTCGGAACACACCGTTAGGTTAGGTTAGATTATCAACATGAGAGCAGTAGCTAGCCAGCCAAGTACTAGAAAATACCCTACTACCATGCTATGGTTTCCTCACGATGTTTTCCTTCACATACAGGTCAAGCTCATTGTTGGGGTATGAACCCACGCTCTTCGGCGTGTGAACCGATCGCGCTACCCACTGAGCTATCATTGCTAGTAAAAACTTTCTATTTCGTTTTTTTTTTTCGGTGTGATTCGCCGTTATTAATTACAACACAAATACATTCAAACCCACATAGCCAAACACACACATACTACACATATTACAAAATTTCTTATTTGCGATATCGATGTTTATTAGTATCTAGAGATCATTAATCTCTCCGTTCTTTTCATCGAAGCCGAAAACCTATTGTGTCTTGTACAAGGATTAGGAATCAATTGAAATTGCTGAAAAATCACTACAACTAAATAAATTGCCCATTTACTTTGAAATATCAGTACCTAAATAAAAGCAATGAACAATGGAACGCTTACGTGAAGAAATCGCTTTTAGTGACAAAAGTGACATTTGTGGCACTAGATAAGGTTTTACTTTCTTATATTCTTTTTGATTCGTAGTGTAGACAAGGAATCGCTTCTAACATGTAAAAACTATGGTAAATTTTTCTTTTTCTTTTTGTGCTTGCAACGCGATGATTATAAAAAGTATTATAGTATAGTTAATATGTTTATTCAATAAACTTGTAAGAATGCCTAGGCTGTGTTTAGAAAATAAAGTACCTAATAACTGAAGTCCCTATTTCTCCATTAAACAAAAACGTCGTAGCTAACGAGCAGGAGTATACTTCGAGACAATAAATCCAGTTTAAACCAGTTCGTGTAGATTGTTCGCGGCGGTCGCACGTTGCTGGTCACTGATTATTTATGACCGCGGTTAACAGAATATTTTGCATGCACACTTAACTACACTGAATATCTTACACTTATAATATAATACACTGAATATCTTTGTAGCGATGATGGTTCAGTGGTTAGCGCGGTAGGTTCGCATGCCGAAGGGCGTGGGTTCAAACCCCAACAATGAGCTTGAGCTGCCGGTGAAGGAAAACATCGTGAGGAAACCATAGCGTGGTGGTAGGGAAATTTTTAGTACTCGGCTGGCTAGCTACCACCCTCAAGTTGAAAATCTGCCGCCAAGCATCTAACGGTGTGTTCCGGCAGCCTCACTTGAGAGCCAGTTCCATTCCAGGCTAGGTGTGCTTTACCATCTTCGAACACACCGTCACTTAACATCAGGTGAGTTGCGGTCAAACACCTAGCCTGACAACCATAAAAAAAAAAAAAAAAAAAACAACTAGCGCTTATTGCAAGTCGAGGCAGCGGGCTGAAATTTAAGTAGCGTAGTACTGTTCTACGGGAATCGTTTAAGTAGGGTAGTACTGTTCTACGGGAATCATTTAAGTAGCGTAGTACTGTTCTACGGGAATCGTTTAGGTAGCGTAGTACTGTTCTACGGCAATCATTTAAGTAGGGTAGTACTGTTCTACGGGAATCATTTAAGTAGCGTAGTACTGTTCTACGGGAATCGTTTAAGTAGGGTAGTACTGTTCTACGGGAATCATTTAAGTAGCGTAGTACTGTTCTACGGGAATCGTTTAGGTAGCGTAGTACTGTTCTACGGCAATCATTTAAGTAGGGTAGTACTGTTCTACGGGAATCATTTAAGTAGCGTAGTACTGTTCTACGGGAATCGTTTAAGTAGCGTAGTACTGTTCTACGGGAATCGTTTAAGTAGCGTAGTACTGTTTTACGGCAATCATTTAAGTAGCGTAGTACTATTCTACGGGAATCATTTAAGTAGCGTAGTACTATTCTACGGGAATCATTTAAGTAGCGTAGTACTATTCTACGGGAATCATTTAAGTAGCGTAGTACTGTTCCACGGGAATAATTTAAGTGGCGTAGTACTGTTCCACGGGAATAATTTAAGTGGCGTAGTACTGTTCTTTGGTAATCATTTAGGTAGCATGGTATATATCTTAACTAAGCATTCAAATAGCGTGGTACCGTTGTATGACTAGCGTGCAAGCAGCGTAGTACAGTTTTAAAGCTAGTGTGCAAGCAGTCTGGTACAGTTTTAGGACTAGCATACAAGCAGCATAGTACCGTTCTAGGGCTAGCGTATAAACAGCGTGGTACCATTCTAGGGCTAGCCTTTAAGCAGTCCGGTACCGTTCTAGGGCTAGCATGCAAGCAGCGTAGTACCGTTCTAGGGTTAGCGTGTAAACAGCGTGGTACTATACTAGGGCTAGCGTGCAAGCAGCGTTGTATCATTATAGGGCTAGCGGGCAAGCATCGTGGTAGGGCTTACATTCAAGCAGTGTGGTACAGTTCTAGGGCTAAAGTGTAATTTTTTTTCTTAGTACACTAAATTCAGAATAACCCTACTGAGATTATTCCGAATTTGATGTACTCTTCTCATCTCATTCTCATGTTCTAAACTCTAATTAACTAATTTGCTGAGGACCTCTTCAGTGCTCAGAGATGATATTATAGAATATCTTTTTATAATTTCCGGGCATAATTTTGGCCCGGAGCGCGAGCTAAAAATAATTATAATCACGTTAGAAACCACCTAACGAGAGCTGGGGGCAGGAACTGTGTTAATTATTCTACATTTAATTTTGTTTACAATATTTTCCTTCGTATAGATTTCCTATTTATATACAAGTTCATTTATAGTACTATTTTTATACATAAAAAAGTGAAGTGAACATAATTATATTAATAATAATATTATCATTTTAAAATTAATATTATGTTTTTAAAACTTAAATAGTTGTCGATAAAACTACTCAAGTATGGTTTTAAAATGATAAAACGTTCATATACTCTGGATATTTTAAAGATTAGAATGAATATATCTTCTAAGTGCTTCATCTTCGACCACATCATCGCTTATAATCAGACGAGTTGTTGGTAAAACGCGGTGGTTATTTGTTTAAACAAATATATCGTGGGACACGCAGCGCCATCTAGCCCCAAACTAAGTTAACCTTGTAACTAACTATATACCCAGATACAGTCCCAGTCACATAAATGTTTGTCCTGGGTGGTAATCGAACCCGCGCCCTACAGTTCTTAAAACAGATACTACCAAATGAGCTAATAGGACAGTCAATAATTAATTATTATTATTATTAACGTTTATTTTAATGTATTTCATTCTATAAATTACTTTATTGTATATTTTTACACAATGTTCCATATTTTTATCTTAATTATTGGTATATTGCTACATTTTTGGAGAATTTTCAGCTAGACTAGATTTAACTTCGTGGATTCGTACCAAAACCAAACATTTGACTGATGTAAGCATAGAGTAAGCCAAGCCAAGGCATTTCAAATTTATGAAGTAGTAAATTGAATGAATCACGATTAGCTGTACAAAGTGGTCTAAAGGTAAAATGAAAATTATATTGTTATTTTTTAATTCTAAGGTTTTTTGTACCTGACAGATATTTGACCACAGCTCACTTGATTTTACGTGCCGGTGTGGTCGAAGATGGTAAACACATCTAGCCTAGAACGTCACTGTATCTTACTTGGGGCGGCCAGAACATACTGATAGTAACTTGGCGGCAGATTTGCAACTTGTGGGTGGAAGGACTCCTTCACCGGCATCGCTACACATCATTGTACAGTAAATGAATGTATATAGGCTGAAAGGCTATCCTTAATGTCAGGGATTATATCAAACGAGCGGATAGCTACAGCCATCAAGATATGAAACATTTTAAAACCAGATTCCATAATATGAACAACAGCAAGAAAAGGAAAACAATAGAGTATACGGCTAGAAAAGACGCGACCGGAAGTAGGTCACGTGGCGCCGGAAGCGCTGAATGTACGGCAGCACATTGTTAATAACGGAGGGGGTGGGTACTTCCGGTTAGGTTTGAAAAGAGAATTATGGAAAGGCAGTGAGGTGGAAGTAAAAGATGTAACGACCTTTTTTGGAAGGTTGTTTATTGTATTGTTCAGCTTTCAATTCTGGGGCATTGTCTAACGTGGCTGTAAATAAATGTGTGGGAAAATGGAAAAACGGATTTTTTCTCTTTTCGGTTAAGCTCAAAGTGGTATTTAGCTTAAGATTATTTTTATAGAAAATTTTGTTTTTTGCGTGGTGGTAGGGTACTTTCTAGTACTCGTCTGGCTAGCTACCACCCTCAAGTTGAAAATCTGCCGCCAAGCATCTAACAATGTGTTCCGGCAGCCTTACTTGAGAGCCAGTACCATTCCAGGCTAGGTGTGCTTTACCATCTTCGACCACACTTTCACTTAACATCAGGTGAGCTGTGGTGCTAGGCTGTTAAACAAAAAAAAAAAAGAAATCACCTCAAAAAGGAGTTCTAATTATATTGTATATTTTTTTTTTTATGTTTTTTATCTCAGAATGTTATCATTTATGATGACTGATGAATGAATTGATACATATTCTTGTTAAAAAGGATTAGTTGTGGTACCAAGAAATCTTCACAGATTTTCTACGAAATATTTTTTGGTTTTAAACTCGAAAGTACATTATATGAGCAACGCAGTAACCCTCAAAGGCTTTCAGTGGTATTTGAAGTGGCTTTATCTCATGTCCGGATTAACATAACTATAGCATATTTTTTATTCTGAGAAAGTATAACTATTGTTCCCATAGGATAGCGGACAAAACCGCGCGCCTCCGCTAGTCATCGTATAACCTTCCTTGCTGGTTTTTCATTGCTGCCATATAAAGTGGAAGCGCACATATATCCAAATTAAATTATTATGTCAATAAAAAGGATAATAATCCACAATAAAATAAACATAAAAAAGCACTTTAACAAATAACACCACCATTTTACATCGCCATAAATAAACCTATCAGCAGCCGCGTAAAACACAAATAGAACACAAGATCTAATTGTAAATGCATTAAACGAAATATCTATTTGTGAGGGTACTCACTACATAGGTTTTTATAAGTGTTTTAAAAAAGTCAAATAGGCCAGTATAATTTATTTTTAATAAGATTTAGGGGTTTTCCGGTTTTTCTATTTTTCCTTTGTTATTTTAAGAGTGATCGGCCGAGATAAAACTGGTTCATTAAATTAGCCATAAGTCGTAAATGGTAAGTTTAACAAAAAAGTTTACAGGAAATAAAATATGTGAAATTTTATTTTCTACAATAAAGGCATCCATAATGTTTGCCCTAAAGTGCATAGCTTCCGAGATAAAAAAATTTCAAGATAGCGCTTTAAGCTTCTCCTGGATCTGTCAGAATTTTGTGATTTTATGCTCAGTAAGTGCAAACCATATTTAAAAAAAATTAGATCGGTAATTTAGTGTGAGGTTGACAAAAAAACGGCTATTTTTACTGGCCTAAAAGTAATGCGCGTCTATGCGCAGACTTTGTAGAGACGATAGCTCAGTTGTTAGCGCGGTCGGTTTACACGCCAAAGGGCGTGGGTTCAGGCCCCAATAGGCTTGAGCTCCCATGAGGAAACCATAGCTTGGTGGTAGGGTACTTTCTAGTATTCGGTTGGCTAGCTACTACCTATAAGTTCAGCTTCAACTTCACTTAACAGCCAGTTCCATTCCAAGCTAGGTGTGCTTACTAGCTTCAACCACACCGTTAGTTAACAGGTGAGCTGTGGTCAAAACAGCTAGCCATAAAAAAAACTTATCCAAAGTTCTGCCAATAGACATACTCAGTTACCTCTTACGATCAGGAGAGCAAAAGAGCGGCAAACGCAAACCTTTGTTAGGGACAATAGCGTCATTGACGGCATGTTTCGAATAATCCTTAGCGAACATCCATGCTCGTACTATGTACTGCCGATATCCTGATGGGTTTTGTTTCCCGCTTCTCTTGTAGCACTATCGCCGCTTCCAAATCAAGGTAGCTCTGCAAAAACCGCACGGGCGACCGTAAAGTTTGATTAGATTCAACCGCGCCGCCCCAAGCCGAACATTAGGTGGCCACTAAACGTGCCTAGTTACTGGAACAAATAAATCTCCATCGCTCGCTCACGATGTTATGATGACTTCTGTGATTGGCTATTCATTCAATACTCAATACTCAATTGTTTATTGCAATATATGTACAGGTGCAGGACTTACAAATATATTACATTGCTATGCCTATACATATAACCCCATTAGGGTATATCAAAAAAAAATATATTATTATTGCGTTCTATTGCATTAATGCATAATAGAATGCAATGCGATATGAATTGTCCGCTTTCGTGCCAGAATTATATCTGCTTCAATATTTTAATAACGTATTAAGATAAGACAGAGCAAGATGAGAAAATACAAGATAAGGTAACTCTTTATTGTTCACACCATAAATAAAATATTGATTGATAATAGTGCAGCAGCTGGCGGCCTTATCGCTTAAAGCAATCTCGTCCAGGCAACTTTATCAAGGCCAAGTTTAGAGGTAAACGTAAAGGACAGGATGTGCTACAGACACAAGTATAAGATGCTTGAAACATAACTAACAATAATACATATCAATACTTAAATAAAAAAGTGAGTATTAGTGAGCTATTTAGGACACTACTCGTCCGCTTTAAAGTTGTTAATATTATAGCATTTTTAAAAACTATTGGCGCCGTTATTTGTCTTCTTCAAGAGCCCAAGTTCAAGCCCAATTCGATATATTTATAAATTTAAACATTTACTCAGGATGTATCTCAGTATTTGCGTTAAAATATTTTTTTATTAGTTGACTTTTTTCACCATATTCACTCGTAAAAGCGCCATGACGCTTTTACTTTAATTTAAAAAAAAAACTTATATTGTAATAACACAACGTTGAGTAAATTTCCAATAACTTGTTCCAGTAGCTCTCTTCACGTGAACACTCCATGTCGTACATTAGAACGCGCGAATTGCTCAGTTTGTGTAATTGAATTTTTCGTGTCATCGCCTCAGGCCGAGATTATGCATTGGGACCCAAAAAGGGTCGGATAAAAAAAGTTTAGGGTCTAAATTGTAACTATTCGGTAGGATTATGTAAATTATATTAGACGTGATTTCATTTATGATAGTAATGGAAGCTAGGCGCGTATGTTTTTTCTGAAAGCCTTTGACAAAAATAGGAATGTGCGTATAAAATATATTTTGTCAGGGATTTTTGTCTTTGAACGGCAAAAACTAGAAATTTCAACATTGGTAGACTCGGTTAAATTAAATTTTTGATCACGTTGTTCGAAATATGACAAAATATTACTAGCACACGAAAGGCTTGTATAGAAAAAATAATAAATAAATACAAATCCTGGGACTTTTTACACAGTAAACCATCTAGTCCCAACCTAAGCAAAGCTTGTACTATGGGCCCAGACAACTCATATAATACTTATATATATATACTTGTTGTGTAAATACTTACTTACATACAGAACACCCAGACGCAGAACAAACATTTAGGCTTGTCACACAAATGTTTGTGCTGAGTGGGAATCGAACTCACGCCTTACAGCTCTTGTAGCGGATACATGAGCTAACAAGGCAGGCAATAAGGTTAGTTACAAATACATTTTGTCATACTTTATTTAAGTGTTTATATATAATATTAATCATAAGAATTTTCACTTTTGTTTCAATATAGCTAAACATCCGGTGGCTACCATATTTTGTACAATTCACGGCAATAGGTTTCCTATCACGCTCTCCTGGCTCACCAAAGATTTAATTCACAGAACTGGGCTGGCTGAAAATTTGATACTATTTTGGTTTAAACTCGTAAAAGTTTGATAGATTAAAACCTTCACGGTTTACGGTTCTCTCTCGAGGAAAACACACGTTTTAAAGGCGAAACTTTATGAACGTTACAGCAGATTTGTAAAGACCGTAACCTAATGTTATATCTAAGTATAAAGTATAAATAAATGTAGCTCATAAACTGACGCCCACTTCTAGTTGTGTACAATGCCGACAAGCCTCCGTGCGCAAACGTCCTTGACAAGACTCGTATATAACTGGGGCCATCTTATTGAGCCATTACCGCCTGTACGTCAAATTACGGCTGAAGCAAATTGCACGTGTCCCCGCTATAAACGGGACAGGTATTTATTGTAAGGGTTTTTGTACGTGACTCGCAGGCTTAGCTCCACCGTGCGTCTTCAGGTTAGTGGTAAACTGGGGCCATTATCGGCCTTTTCTTGCGATTCCCCCGCCGGCGGGACACCGAGTGGGCTGACCCTAAACGTGTTTCTAGATATGAATGATGTTATTTAATCACATTGGGAAAACAAACTGCTTTAAGATGAGATAATAAATAAGATTACTCTTAGTTCGGTAAGAAACATAAATATGATTCTTTTGTTTTTTGTACCATTTTTTTCTTTCTATTTTTGGTGTGCACGATAAAGGGTTTCTATCTATCTATCTGAACTAAGCAAAGCTTGTACTATGGAAGTCAGACAGCTGATAGAATACTTAAATACTTTTTTTTTGTATATATACAGAACATCCAGACACAGAACAAACATTTTTGATTATACCACAAAATGCTTGTCCTGAGTGGGAATCGAACCCACGCCCTACGACTCTTGAAGCGGACATACTACCAATGAGTCAGTCAACAGGGCAAGTGTTTTGAAAGTAAAAACGCTATATTTCCGCTATTTTACAGGATAGGTTGTAGTCGTGTGCAGCGTTGTTGAGTGATGTGTATTTATGAGTTAGTGTAATGAGTGAGAACAATAAATTTAGAGTCGCGAGAACGGCGCGAACACTAATTGTTCACACCAGAAATAAAATAATGATAACAGGAACAACTTAATAAGGAAACAAATGCCTTTAAAAAAAAGGAATGGTCATAATCGCGCACAGAACCCCGATTAAGACCCAGTGATAAACATAATTATGTGTTCAAGTCGTGAAAGTTTAATAATTATATTAACTGACGTCATTTCCAAGTAGACCCCTGTTGGTGGTAATGTGTATCATCGACGACCATTAGTTACATTACGGCACCTTGTATCGCTTACCTGTTTCTAGGAATGGGCAAGCGCTGCCGCTCTACCATACATACCATTAGTGTGATACACAGATGAAGGAGAATTGGATGACGCAAACTGATGCATATTATGCCTGTATCGCTCGGGTTAAGTCTCCTATTCTAGTCATCGCTGTGTGCTCTGAACATAAATGATATAAGTGGCAAAGAAACATCTACATGCGATGCGTGTTTAAACTTAATTTCTCATACGGTTAGATGACCGGCATCAAACACAAATATTTTATTGGTAATACCAATGTTACAAGTCAAATTCCGTAATACCATTTCAAATACAACATGAAATAAATAAAAAACAGACAATATAATAGTCAATGAAAAAAAAACAATAACTTCAAAATAAAGTATATCAATATACCTATAAAATATGGCAATATAAAAATTACTTTAATATGAAATATGTCAATATAAGAATTACAATTAAAAAAATATATCAATAGGTATAATTAAATGTGGTGGTGTTTGTTGTTTGCCATGGTGGTGCCGGCGTAAGAATTGTACCCCACCCCCTTTACCCGTGGTTGCCGTAAGAGTCGGCTGAGGGATGTAATACGGAAGATGGGCAGCAGCGTCTTCCTTGAACAATCACACCTAACTGCGCTCGCCAACCCGCCTGCCAAGCGTGGCGAGTATTGGCAAAACCCCCCCAGGAGGAGGCCTATGTTCAGTAGTGAACGTCCTATGGCTGATGAATGATGTGTAATGAAGTGTCAAACATATCATAATTATTTGCTAGTAATTTAAAATATAATTTAAGATTATTATTTTTGTTTACCACTAATATGAAGTGTTATTTGATTACTATGTATTCTTATTTTGGGTCGAATTTATTTGCACTAAAATAGTTGTAAGTTCAATTATACGAAAGTAAAATAATAACAACGATGTATCTAAATATACAAATAAATAATTGGTAAATTATACAACAATGCTATCAGTGAAAGAATACATCGTGAGGAAACCTTGGCATAGTGGCAGAGTACTATCTAGTATCGCCCTCGAATGTATGGTGAATGAATGAATGTAGTTCATTTCATCAATTGTCTTTCATTTGTCAAGATTATCGTGTGATTGGTAGTCTGGCACGTAAACATTTGCAATATTTTTGTGACCAAATAGCTTTATTGAATTTTGGAAAGTTGCGTCGCCTGCTTAAATTTATGGTTAATAACAAACGTACCTTTTTCTTCGACGTGCATGTTTCTATATCACTGATCGTTAATGCACTTAACTGCGTAGTAAAAAAGGTTGCAAGGGTATAAGTCTAGTAACTTCAAAACTACCGAAAGATATAAATAATTTATTGAAAAGTATTTCTATTGGAAGAAAATCTATTAATAGTAAAATTGTTTATGTTTGAGCTAGGTATTTAACCACAGCTCACCTAATGTTAAGTGACGATTTGGCCGAAGATGGTACTCCTAGCCTAGAATTGAACTGGCTCTCAAGTGAGGCGGCCGGAACACACCGTTAGATGCTTGGCGGCAAATTTTCAACTTGAGGGTGGTAGCTAGCCAGCCGAGTACTAGAAAGTACCCTACCACCATGCCATGGTTTTGTCACTATGTATTTTTTCACCGGCAGCTCAAGCTCATTGTTGGAGATTTGAACCCAGATCTTCCACGTGTGATCCATCCGCGCTAATTACTGAGCTGTCATAACTACTGAATCTAATTTTTCATTTGTTTTTATAATATATACTTCAGTAAATATTATTTTATTTTATTTTATAAAAATGTTCTTCAGCTATCAGGGATTATAGCGAATCCTGCAAACTTTCTAGTTGAAAGGTTTTGTTATTGTTTACTTCGCTCGGGGTCGCGGGCCACGACAGACTCATTATATCCTACCTACTATATGAAATCATGCAAAAAAAGGTATTTAGTAAGGTATAAAGGTATCTTTAGCGTATTTCGCTTTTTACAGTTTTGGATATAAAAAAGACACCGACTTGATAAAACTTAAAATAAATAAATATTTTATCTATCCAAAACTAACATTCTAAAATTAATTTTCAAAATCCCATTTTTGATGTAAAAACTTTCTGTAGGTAATTGTACCCCCTTATCGTTGCAGTAATCGATTGCCAATAAATGTTTCGCTTCTACAAAAAGGGCGCTTGGCGGAGAAAAATAAAAAGAATATTCAAACTTTCGCGACTTGAGCACATGATAATGGTTATCGCCGGGTCTTAATCGTGCACAAAACTGCTATGCGCACAAACGATTATAAGTTTATAGTATTGCGGAAAGGATCAAAGAACTTATCGCAGGGGTCAAAAATTGCCGAACACAAATAGCTGAGCATTTGCTCGAAGTCCGGTCATTGGATCGAGTTCTACTATTGGAAAGTCCTGTCCACTGAACGACATAACTATTCACGAATGGTTCGAGAAGCGGTTGAAATAAAAAAATATCGCGATTTCAACTGGAATGACGGATTTAGGTTCTCGGCGTCGTGGAATCCGGTCATAGGCGAGTGCCCGTATCGCGGTGTCGTTTCAGAACGATCTGCTGATACAGTTAGTGTAGCATGCCGTGGTGACAACCTTACGTTTTTATAAACCAAAATGAGGGTAGGAAACCGCAACACTCATTTTTTCGACAAGACGACCCGCACTGTCCTTTCAACTGGTGACTAAATGTCGAGGTAAATAAACAAAACTAATTTCATAGTATTTTGTGCGCGATTAAGACCCGGCGATAAATAATAATAATATAATTATTAAAGTCAATTTTAGATTTTAAGTTTATTTCAGACTATTAAATAATAAATTATGTTAACTTATTGTTTTAAGTTACATTACACCCTCGTACTTGTAACCAAAACGACTTATAAGCGGAAATATACCTTAAATAAGGTAATGCCTGGAGCAATCGATTATGTAAAAAAATACTTATTTTATTCACCTAATTCATTTTATAATAATGGCACAGAGTCGGTTCCTTTGTCTGGTCCCCACTTCTCCATTAGATAGTTCCCGGGCTCTACCGCGACGGATTTAACTTTGGTAATCCCATAGAGTGACCGTGTCGTGAAATAAGTTTTAATTGCCACCAACTTAAAGCCATGACTGTTTAAAGTTTTTGGCTTTTTTATATATCATTTTATTTACAAAGCGCGCACTAAAAAGACTTGTTCATATCAAGCCAAAAGGTTATTTAAGTATTATTATATAAGGACTTGTATTTTTCCGAGTACAAGATACAATGTGGGGAAATATCACTTTTCGTATTGCTTCCAAAACTCCATTGAAGCTTGTAAAAGTCATACGCAGACTCAACATATAAAATTCAAATTAAACTAAGACTGACAAATGCATAAAGTGCGAAGCCGAAGACAAAGAATACGATAAACGTTAAAAATATTTATTATTTTATCTTCCACAGTATTCCAGGGTAAGCTTGTCTGATTATTTACGTATATATTCATTGGTACCGTTTATGGTTATTTTTTTAAATTGTGTTAGACTGCAAACATGTCAATTCACGCTCGGAAATGCGAGTGTGGCGCCATCCGACGCTAGTTAACGAGGCGCAACCTCGCAAAGACAGTTCTTCCACGTGTCTAACCACCGCCGCATCGACAACGCACGACGCTTAGAAAATTAACGTCAATCAGTTCGCGAGACCTTCCAAAAAGGGACCTAACCCTACTCGCGAGTGAGAAATACGGATCACGGAAACTGTGCCTATAGTTTGTGAGGAATTGTGGACCTGCGCACGCTGCGCTGGCCGCGCCGCCCACTCCGACCTCTGGACGCTGGATTGGTATGTACAGTCTACATAATTTCTTACAAGGAACACGAACCCTGGCCATCAGTTTCTCTCCGTCTTTCCCCGCACCCGCAAAAATATTATTTAATACCGAGAATATCCAGGAGCCACCGCACCGCCCGTGGTGAGAAGGAATTTAGCCCTTTTTCATCACCAGTTTACATGTGGGGTCTTTATTGAGTCTTCTCATTTTAAGTAGGTATTTAAAAGTAATAATAATTTAAAAACTTGTTAACTGGCACAATTATAAACAAACATGCTACGGTCGAAAACGTAGAAGAAAAAAAGTATACGACGTCTGTCCAAAAAACTGTAGCAGCCCAATATCATGAAAACTAATAAAATTTAACACAATTCCAGCGACGTGTCCTGTTCTGATGGGCATGAATAATTTGATCAGCCCTACGTAAATTGCGAAAGGGTTCGCGCAAATGATTTTATTTACGTAATGGTATTACATATATTTTGTCCGCCCTTGTTTGTTTTATTCGTGTGTTTTAGAACACCGTCCTGCGGAGACTCCTACGTCTTCTCCAACTTCTAAATCAAAGGCTATAATTATAAATTTTTACTGTATATTTACATTTCGGTTGATACAATACTAAACGAAATATCTTGTTTTATGACGGACGATTATTTTAAACTAAAAGATTATTAAATTACTAGTAAGTCATTATTTTTATATTTACAATGTTTCTATATTGACAGATTTTAGTAATTTTTTTATATTGTAATTATTTTTTAATAATGGTTTTTGGTGTTATCTATAAAATATTTGTATTTGTAATTTTAAAGCTTTCACGATTAGAGCACACAACTATGTTTATCACCCCACACTCTCCAGTTAACTCGTAACTCGGCTAATGCAACATTTCCGAAATATCGAGGTAAATAAACAAAATTAATTTCATAGTATTTTGTGCGCGATTGGCAATAAGCTATTTGCATATTTGTATTTTATTCGTGTTGACATATTTTTATTTATATATTTGTTTTCATTGACATGTAATCAGAGTTTTTGAAATATTTAATGATATATTTGAAATTATATAACGGAATATACCTTGAAACTTTGGTGTTAAAAATAAAATGATTGTATTTTGAAAAACAAAATTATATATATAGCTTGACGAATGTAATTGGAATAATATTTTAAATAATATTAATAAATATTGTATGCACATAATATACCCAAATCATCATTTGCAGCATAATTATGGTGTCATCGCACCAACTTGTAATACACAGCTTACTATAAAAGTTTTTTTTTTTCACCGGCAGCCCCTTATCGAAAGACGTGCCAACTAAAAGCTATAAAGACATATGTTTTTTTTCTGCCCTTATATCACAGTATAATAAATTCGACCAATATTTATTTTGATGCTAATCAAGCATCGTTAACGAAGTATTTATATTCACAACGGCATTGGTTTCACCGCCGGTTCTACCAATTTAAATGAAAAATGCAAATCGTTTGACGTCAAAATGTTTTGTTTTTTTTTTTTTGTACGAAAAACATTTTCTGCCACCGGTTTAGTATGAATGCACTTTTATTTCGTTTCATATACATTTTTATAGGGCAATTTTAGCTTAAATTGGACCATTTTATTACAGTGATGCAGTTTCAGTGCAATTAAAAAATTCAAACCGACTTTGCTGTTATGGGTAAACTAGCTGCGGTCGGCTGTTTCACCCGCGTATAAAATAGCCTACGTGATAATTCAGGCTATAAGTTATATGAATTACACATTGCATTCAAATCTGTTAAGCCATTACGATGTGATGCAATAACAAACATACTTTAATGTGATTGTAAGACAAGGTAGAAAGAAGAAACTTTAATGAAAAATAATGCTTAGGAATAGTTATTATATATCTAAATATATATAACTCAAAGGTGACTGACTGACTGACATAGTAATCTATCAACGCACAGCCCAAACCACTGGACGGATCAGGCTGAAATTTGCAGGTAGATGTTATGACGTAGGCATCCGCTAAGAAAGGATTTTGATTAATTCATTATAATATATAATTTATCTTTGAACTCAATTCTAAAGTCAGCGCGTACGAAGTCGCGGGCGTAAGCTAGTCAAGCATATACTCTATAGTTTTAAACAACATACAAAGTAAGAGCGATAACAGATTTATCAATCTATATTTAAAAAATTATCTGTCAAATTCTTGACGGGAAATGTAAAACAAGTCAAACATGAAGCATTATTTAACTTTAAACAATTATACGTAAACTATGGTTGTTATTGAATGAAACAAAAACTAAGACTGCTTTAAAATATATATATTTTAAATACGGATAAGTCCGCGTTTGACCAGCAACTCACCCGATGGCAAGCTATGATGTGGTCGAAGATAAAGCACGCAGACTTAGAAGATACCTATTCACTCTGGCCTTGAAAAGATCTAGATTATTTACTATATATATTTTTTGTGTCACTACATATAAATCTATTCAGTCGTTTAACTGTTAAGGTGGAATACAAAACTCCCATACATTACATACATATATGACTGAAAACATTACACTTTAGACAGTCGAGTAACAAATATGCAATTAAATATTCATTAGAGATGACTTTCAGTCGAGAAGCGCCGCATTGATAATTTCACTTATAAAACATCTCCCTCAATTTAAACACAAATTTCTTAACAGTAAAATTTATTACAAGAACCAAGAAACAATTTGCAATTCATATTCATTACATCTCCTTTTAGAATGGCTAATGTAATTGACAAAACAAATAATTTGATCCCCCGGTGTAGGTGTCACTGATCCCGAGGTAACGCTTCAAGGTTAGCACGTTTGAATCGGGATAGTTGCTGGAACCGTATCGTGCAAGTGTATATTTAGTAGTGTATTATTATTTGAAACACCGGTGACAAATCGTTAACATGGAATAAAATATGAATAGAATTTTATCACGATTCACTAAATCAAACTATATATTCAACTCAAGGTGATACCCCAGGTGAAGGAAAACATCACGAGAATACAATGGTAGGGTAGGTAAGTAGGGTTACTACTCAGCTACTTAAAATCAGCTGGCTATCGTCGTTAACTTAATAGTATGTGCAGTTAACATTTGTTTAAAACTCTCTCTATTTTAAGTACAATATCTAACCGAGTTTTTGGAAGCAAAATAGCTGGATGAAATCACTTTTAGTGATAGGTCCACGTACCAATTATGTTTATATTTTCTTCTGTACTATGAAATCTTTGGTGCGTACAATAAAGAGTGAATACAATTTTTCTTCCCGTATGAAAATTATCCGAATATGACGATCTTTTCGGATGCTATTGATACAAGGAAAGTATAGCCCTATATTCTAGAACATGCTATAATATTTCTGCCTTCGTAGCTCTTGTGCTAATTAAAATAAAAGTGACCAAACACAGAAACTATGCCACAGATTTTGTAATAAGTACGTCTAGCCTTATTCTTTATTTGTCTTATTAATTTCAAGTTTGTGCACATAACACAGCTGTTATTAATAAACGATTGGGCCTGCCATTATTATGTAGATATTGAGTAGTTTTTTTAAGGAAACGAACTACACTTACGCTCGAATTGAGTATAAAATTATTTGTAACTAGAACTGCTTCTGGATCTATCACTGGATCGTCTCAAATCACTCCCGCCCCGCGACTTGAAATTCAGGTGTCAAAGGTCAGACGGTTTTGCAATCTGTAGAGCCATAAACTTTGATTAGATTTACCGCGTTTCATGGCCCCGCCTGTCCATTACAATGCAACAGCGGGACAGCCATGTAATTGAATTTTTCCGACTCATCGAGTACATGGTTTTTTCACGTTTTTTCATTGAGAATTATTTTTTTCTCTTATTCTTTAATATCTCTTTATTGATCCCATCTAGCACCTTTGAATTCAACCGTGAACCAAATTTAAAAATGGATTTTTTCGCAGTAATTCTTTTTGCTCTATGTAGTAAAAATATAGATGTATTTAAACAGAAATAAAGGGCATATGAAATTATGTTATCATTTCTAACTGTAGCTCACAGTTACTTCTTCCACAAACCTTTTTTGTATTAACGTTGCTTGGAAGAGATCGGATTAAGCGATAAGGCCGCCAGTCGTTGATTTATAGTTAAGCCATTTCTGTTATTGTAAAATATTTCTTGTGTGAGCAATAAAGAGATCTTATCTCAATAAAACGATAAACTAATAATTTTGAAGGCATTTAGTACACTAAATAAATTATATACAATGTTATTATTTATACTAAATATAATACTCAATCATAATACGTATGACATCAATTAAATTGGAAATAGTTTTTATAAATGGATCGTTGGAAGCCGATCCAAAGTGAAATTTGATGGTTATCAATTGAATCAGCCCTAATATGACAAAATAAATCGTCTACTCCATTTAAAAACGTCATTAACACGTGATTAAATGCATGAATCATTTCAGTACAATTAATCTCTAAATGGGTCAATTACTTACTATCCTTTCAATTGTCACTCCGTATGGTATTATTTTTCAATATCATATTATAATTATGACTCGTTATTCCATGTAACGTATACGCACCATGTGAGAACCATTAAATTTAATTATCATGGGAGTATATTTTCTACTTCTTGAGCAATAGACTTTTTTAAAGAAATGTTCAAAAATAATTACTGTAAATATTTGTATGTATGTATTTTCCATGTGCTTAAGGCCGAATATAGTGACACAAATCAATACGTGAATTTTATCTATTCTTAAATTCAGCTATATAAATGATTTTCATTTGAAATATTTCTTAAACAATCATATCATTGTATGTTAAAACAGTCATGAAAGTCTCCTATATCTTTACTTCTCCCTAACAAAGATGGAATCGTAAAATCTGCTGAGAGATGCCAAGTTTACAAAGAATACAAAACTGTAAAGCTGTTGAAGGGCCTTGATTATCCGATAGGTGACAATTTACAGCTCTACAAATCTTGTTGTACGCAGAGCACAAAACGCCTTTTATTTTGACATAAATCGCGAATGAAACTGCTATCCAGGGGTAAGTATGTACAGTGGAGGCCAAACAATGAGACCGAATACTCTTGCTGACCATCGCTATAGACAATCAGTATAAAACCCTCATACTTTTTGGCTGACTATAGAGATAAATAAATCAAAAGCTTTGGTGCTATCAACGGAAGGGCTTGAATATATTTGGACTGTGGGATTGAAGACAAAATGTACATTTTTTATCTTCGGGAGCTGATAGGCGTGGGTTCGATTCTCACACGAAGACTTAACGTTTGTGTGATAATAGATATTTGTTTTGTCTGGTTTCTTTTAGGTAATCTTAAACGGTGTTCTGCTTAACATCCGAAAGAGGGTGACCGAACACGAAACTATTTTGAAAAAAAAAAGTCTTCGGTTGCATAATATTACGTACTAACTTAGCCTGCTTACAGCACGTAAGAACATTATTTATTTAGATAAATATTATCACTAAATTGAACACTGCTATGACATCGCCGACAGCTTGTCGTCGCTTTGTTCGAATTATTAATGAGGATGAGTGTTTATTGTATGGATTCGAACGTAAGAAAGGTGAAAGAGACGGATGTATACGAATAACAGAAAAAAAATAAAAGAGAAAGTAGATGAAGTTTTTTTGATAGATATATTAAGATTGGTTTGAACATGAAAGACGTTTCTAAAGTAATGAATGAATAATATTAGAAGATTCTGGTCGTTTCTTTCAATATTCCACCCAGATTTGCCAAAACCTATGAACCGCTGGTCGACCCCACATTTGTCCTGCACTGTACCAACTCGCATGAACGAGATTTCTCTCGTTCACGTTACAAAGGTTTCAACGTGTAAGCGGATTTTCAGCGAGATTAAGAAAAATAAGAGAAAATATAAAATAGGCATAATATTTTGCAGGCGCAGAAGATTATTTAGAAATTGAATATTCCTTTTTAGATAAGCAAAGATTACGTTCTTTCCACTCACTTAGCGATATATTTTTGATATTTAGGGAGGACTCTCATTCATCAACAGTTGAGTTGAGGTATGGTAGGTTGAAAAACATTATAATTTAAACTATATAACATATTATATACAGCGATGGTTATTGCTATTGGCAAGTTAACCATCAACTACGGCCCGATGAGCTATAAGAGAAACTTAAAAAAAGTCTATCACTAGATTATGTTTTTGAATATACTTGCTATGATACATATAAATATACACATAAGTACATTATTATATTATGATCCGTTTTGTGGCTAGGCAAAAGGTCAATTAGCGTCTTTCCTTTTGGAAAAAAAAACATATCGACTGTGCAGAACCAAGCTGGTAAAGTCAGTCGATCATATAAAATATTTAGAAAGTAATTTTCTTTTGAAACAAAAGCCTCTGTATTTCTTTTAAAACTTTCCTTTTTAAGTGTTTCTAAAGAAAGAATTATAAATATTTAGTCTAGAAAGTACTCCGTGCTATTAATGGAATGTGCTGAAAATTGTATAATGAAGTTTGTTACGAAGAAAATTTAAATAATTATGTGTTGCTAATTTAAAACTCAATTATTTTGTAGCTGCATCTGTCTTTTGGTTACAATTTTTTGATATAAAATTTGGTTCAGTTACAATTTAAACATAACTCGTAAGTAGTCCGTTTATTATTTGTCAAAATATGTTACTATTTTTTTACACACAACGACATCTAGCCCAAAACTCAGCGAACTTGTATAATGGAATCAAATACCATATTCACTTACTTTTTTTTTTGGTAAATACATACATTTAGAAAAACGCCTAGACTAGACACAGAACTAATATCCGTATATATGTCCTGGTTGGGAGTTGAACTCAAGTCCTACAGCTTGCGAAATAAAACTACTATCAAATGAGCTGACAGAGCATTCAAAAAGCTTTTATAAGGTATTCAAGTGGATCAGTGCAATGTACACTTTGAACTGATTTTTTTTTTCATTCGAGTAAGAAAAACTCTAATGAAAACACGCAATAATTCTTAGCGCTTTATAAATCTTTTGAAATCTATATTCATTACAAGCTATATCGTATTGTACTGTATTAGATACCACGATAATTACAAGTTAATTGATGTCATAGACTTGTATTCACTGCATAAAGACAGGGCAAATTGAATATAGTCAATGATACCAACTCAATGGCGAGCATAAATTAAAGAAACTTTTGCAATCGTAGACCGATTTAAAATCACGTTACGGGCTACCATAATAACATACGTGCCAACTATCTTAGTGAACTATCTATTTATCTATCTTAGTTATCTTCGGTGCCGCGCGCACCGAATGCGTGCCGTGCCGCGCAGACTCACCAAGACATCTAAGTTAGTGCATGTGGCGGCGCCGGCCGTATACAACTACTAGACAATCATATTAACAAAAACTAAAGACTTGGCTTGTCGAGCAGGCATTCTATAAGTTTGATGACATTATGACTTTAAAAGTAGTATAATTTTTATTTCATTTTTTGGATACATAATTAAGTAATTGTAACCCATTTTCTTCAGCTTGATAATATATTAGATCCTAAATATATCCTTACATTTAAGATCTTTGTATTATGTATTGTAAGTTCGTGATTGAAGCGGGTGTCGTACTAGTTTATTAACGGCACACGCAACCTGATGACTGACAGTCGATACTGATGAAATATTGATATAGTTCGCATTACTTGTCCATCAATACTGACGTGTCAGGCCCTCACTGAAGCATGCTCACTTTCATATTTCAGTGAGTAATTATCATTGTTCAAAGTTATTATTCGTTATATATGTTGTTATTATTGATAATAAGTATTCTAAGCAATTATCGAAATATTTTATTATAAAAACATACTTCATTTGTTATACTTATATTCACACATATTCACGCACCCACACATATTCAATGTTAACAAGACTTTATAAAAAATTATTGTTGTCACAATTCCAATATTTTCGTAAACCGATTATGTTTTGATGGATTATGTTTTGTACTCGTATACGCCGAAATTGTCATTTTGTGTCTTATTATTATTACTAGATAAGTACCTACCACCTTTCCTTTTTATGAAAACGTTGTTAGATAAATGAGACGCTCTCTTGATGGTAAAAGATAACGCATGCCCATGACCATTGCAGCGATACACAGAACTTTCTGCCAATCTAGTCAAAGATTCAAGTTAATTAATCCATTTAATATAACAAGCGGTTGTCAAAACGTACCACAGTCGATTAGAGTTCTGCGGTTTCCGCTCACAGCGCTGGTCAGGCCTTGCTAGGCTCAAATGTACGAAACGTACTCCAAATGAAATAACACAAATGCATTTCTCTACAAACAGACTACAAATTCGGCGGTATTCATAAATAGTGTCCATGCTAGCATTCATCATAAAATTTAAATGTCCTAAACTAAATGGTAACTATTGTAGTTAAATGTGAAATTGTTTTTTTTTTATTGGAAGCAAACAAACAGATTAGTTATTAAATCCGTAATTATATTCCTGAATTAAATATAATTTATCATCATCGCCATCATCTCACTTCCACTTCTGGACCATTGACTTCCATAAAGAATTTTACATTGTCGTAATGAAAGAGGCGCTAAAGCAACAACGCCCTGGTCTTCTTTTTGTTGCTCACCAGTTCTAGGTAGGGTTGCAATGGTCACGGGCAGGCGTTATTTCTTATCATGGACATAGGTACTTTTTTATCGAAAAGTTCGTACCGGCAATTGCCTTATTATTCAGCTAGTCATAATAACTATATTATAAAAAAATTTTTTGAAATAAGACTAAGGATTGGCACACGTAGTGTAGGACGCCCTGAGGCTAATTGGAGTGACGATATACGTAAAGCAGCTAGTGAATCGAAGTGAAAAGCCGAATATGCTGAGTGTCGGGCTATGTCTCGTACAGCTGATTTTATTTATCTACATTGCCCGTGACATCACAAACTGTTCACATTTTAATAAAAAAAGTATTCTCTTTGGTCGCTGCTCGCCCAGTGGGGATTAACCGCGGCTGTCCGGTGGCTGTCAGCGCGTAATCTAATTCCCGGTTCGTTACGTCACCGACGTTATTGTGACGTGAAATGACGTCAGACGTAGGTACGCTGCAATGTGTTTTGGAAAATCGGAACTAGATATGACGCACAAATTTATATCGCTGGACTACTGCGTAATATTTATATCTGGTGGTAGATCAGATAGTAGGAGGTCGTACAGTACTCGTGTGTGTAAATATTACTGTATGCCGGTTTGAAGGGTACTGCAGCTAGCAAAATTACAGGGTTATTAAGACTTATTATCGAATGTTCAAAGGAATAAGCGCTAAAGCAGCGATGTCCTGGACTTTGTTTTGCTACTCAAAGATCCAAGTACCGCTTGAATGTTCGTAGATGCGATGTCGACATCCTTGCACGCGCCTCGCGCTAAGCCTGCGTGAATCAACGCTAGTAGGGAAGACATACTACTTACTTGGGGCCGCGCGCTCCAAGTACTTTGACTTTGGTCGCAATAAGTTAAAGCGCGATGGCCCAATAGTGAGATACAATGGTAATTTTTGAAATATTTCCGAGCCGCGTCACATCTCTCATGTTTATTCAAACACAGTTACTGGGCGCACGCAGGCGGCAGTGCTGGGAAGTGAATTAAGCGTATTCGCTGGATATGTCCCGCTGCGTCGTATAAAGTGCGTTATTTTTTGTGTCTTTTTTTTTTGCGCACTGTGCTCCACTGAGAAACTGTGCTCAGAAATGAGGAGATCCGTAGGCGAACTAAAGTAGCCGACATAGCCCAGCGGATTAGCAAGTTAAAGTGGCAGTGGGCAGGGCACATAGCACGCAGAACCGATGGCCGATGGGACTGCAAAGTTCTGGAGTGGAGACCACGTACCGGCAAAAGCAGCGTAGAACGTCCACCCACAAGGTGGACAGACGACCTAATGAAGACCGCAGGAACGTGCTGGATGCGAGCCGCTTCCAACTGGTCTTTGTGGAAATCAATGGGAGGGGTCTATGTCCAGCAGTAGACGTCATACGGCTGATGATGATGATGATGAGTATGATGATGTGCTCCACTGATGCTGATTACAGTGCGTATCACTTGGATTTTTCTCAAGACTCAACCATAACACCAAAAGGGTTTACAGATTAAAATATATAATTTAAAAACTACTATACCGCTGGACAATTTATCAAAACGAATCCTACGACTCCAAGCTGGTATAGGGTTTTACTAGTAGCCACTGAGGAGTTCCATTATCTACCCCCTAGTTTCATCATCAGATCAGCTCAAAGATACTAAATTATAGTGTTGTTATCCAAATTACATATTATTTTTAGGCAGGCTATGTGTTTGACCACAGCTCACCTGGCGTTAAGTGACGGTATACACGCCTAGCTCGAAAGGAACTGGCTCCCAAATGAGGCTTCCTGATCCCGTTAGATGCTTGGCAGCAGATTTTAACTTGAAGGTGGTAGCTAGCCAGCCGAGTACTATAAAGTTTCCCACCAACACGCTGTGGTTTTCTCACGATGTTTTTTTCAGAGATTGAACCCACACCTCAACCACACCGCGCTAACCAATGAGCTATCATCGCTACAAGTGACTATATACCTGTACACACAAAGTATTATTTCGATACGATAATTAAAAGTGGATTTAAATTGACTCCCAAGATTTGATTACATTGTTATTTAGATTGTTAGTTACAAATGAAGCTAATAAAAGTATATTAAAATAAAATGGATACATTTCGTACAATTGTCAGTACTTCGCGTTGTAATAGCTCATCGAATTCGAGTGAAATTCTGAATATCTTTTGTTCTGTTGTAAATTTCTCGTGGGATAGCGGGCGAAGCCGCAGTGTGAGCCTTGTATTAAATAAAGCGGTATTAAAATCTCCGTTTCATTATTATAACGCGGTTTAAAATGGGCTCGTCACCTCCGATCTGTTTTCCCGGAACCTTTCCGGTACAATGTAATAACTTTAAAGTGAATTAACTTTGTTGTTTAGTGATTTAACTTGCCGTGGTGGTGCCGGCGTAAGAATAGTACCCCACCCTCTCTACCCGTGGTTGCCGTAAGAGTCGGCTAAGGGATGTAATCCGGAAGATGGGCAGCAGCGTCTTCCTTGAACAATCACACCTAACTGCGCTCGCCAACCCGCCTGTCAAGCGTGGCGAGTATTGGCAAAACCCCCCCAGGAGGAGGCCTATGTCCAGCAGTGGACGTCCTATGGCTGATGATGTGTGATGTGATGTGAATTAACTTTTAACTAAAGCGTCGATTCCGGTGCTGTAAAATCCTCTGGGGATACTTGGTAGCTAATTCATTACCTGACGCGATGTGTTCAATATATGTAGTATATATTTTTTCTTTTTAATTACTCGGGACTTGACACACTACATATTTTTAATTAAAAAATATATCACTTAATATAGTATTTATGTAACACTAGCTGCGCCCCGCGGTTTAATGGTGATGGATGATGATGATGATGCAAAGTATCATGTTTTATTCCAAGGCCCAAAGTATCGACATGCAAAATTTCATCCAAATCCGTTCAGCCGTTCTGGCCTGATTGAGTAACAAACATCTAACAGACAACTAACTAGGATGGAGCACGCTTATCTTTAAGAAACCAGATTACTCCGAACTTCGCAATAACCGGCTGGTGATAAACATAATAAATTATTTAAGTCGTGAAAGCTTAAAAATTTCCCCAAAAGACAGTTCCACATCCTCGCTCATCGAAAAGATGTAGAGAGCCATTGTTCTGACAAAATAACATAACTTATTATATTCCGCAACATTGTGCCCGAGACAAACACGCAACGCGTCGCACGCTTTTTTTTTTTTATGGCTGAAAGGTTAGGTTTTTGACCACAGCTCACTTGATGTTAAGAGACGGTGTGGTCGAAGATGGTAAACACACCTAGCCTGAAATGGAACTGGCTCTCAAGCGAGGCTGCCGGAACACATCGTTAGATGCTTGGCGGTAGATTTTCAACTTGAGGGTGGTAGCTAGCCAGCCGAGTACTAGAAAGTACCCTACCACCACGCTATGGTTTCCTCACGATGTTTTCCTTCACCGGCAGCTCAAGCTCATTGTAGGGGTTTGAACCCACGTTCTTCGGCATGCGAACCGACCGCGCAAACCACTGAGCTATCATCGCTACAAAATCGCTGTTTATCCTCTAGAGAACGCACGAGTGGAAGATCATTCCCTGACATGCAAGTACACGGTGGTGTTGGATTAGCAACACGGACCCTTTGTAGATAATTTAAAATGTTGTAATATATCGTCTTAATACCCCGGATCGCGATAGTAAAACAAAGCCACGGAAGTGTTTATTAAAAATTTAATTAAAAACATTCTGTTTGTACGCAATCTTCGAATTTAATTTTTTTGCTCATTTATTTTTAATGGCGCGGCTTCGGGCGTTGTACTCTGTTGTTTAGGGCTTACCTTTGGTTTTTTATTAGTTTGGAAAATTAGCTTTTTTTACACAAAAATATAAGTATAATAAAGTTTTTATGTGACGTTCAAAATTTTCTCGTTAAAACCTCCTTAATTTACTATTTCTAGTTGAACAAGTGTAATATTTATTAACTTATTGTTAAGTGTATGTATGATTTTTAACTGAGATTTAAAAAAAAGGCAATTTTATTTTTGTGTACAATACCGTTCATTGTATTCATCATCATGTACCGTTTTTCTTGCCCTATACCATTAAACGATCAATATCTGTATATAAATAATTGAATGAATATCGTCGGATATTTCACACAGCACCATCTAGCCTCAAACTAGCAAAGCTTGTGCCAGGGGAACCCGATAACTGATAGGATACTTGTATTCTATTTGTTTTTGTAAATACATACATATAAACTACATAAATGTTTGTACTGGTGGGAATCGAACCCACATCCTACAGCTCTTGAAGCGGATATTCGGTTCAGCCATTCAAGGAAACATAAGGATGGACATACGTACAGGTCAAACAGATAACCCTCAATTTTTAACTTCAGCGCAATCGGGTAGATTGTGACACCGGTGGAAATTAAACTGAAAGAACTCGTACCGACACCACCGAATTGGCCTGTCAGCCTTTCGCGAAGTTAACCGTACTCAGAGCAACTTCAAAAATCTTAATTACTTCGAAAAAGCTGACAGGCGAGTCCGAACTTGTGGAGTTAAATTAAAATGCTACAATTTACGGTCCCCGCCGGCAATAAATTCCACCTTCTAATTGGCCGAGCAGAGTTGTCGGCCGTAAACTCTTTACAACTCAATGCGCTGCTTTATTAAATAGTGAGCTTCATTTCTTTTGTTTGGACCAACGTGAAACAACTTTGTTTGCAGAAAAGGTAAGGGAATGTTACGAACGCTGTAAGTGCGAGCGGGACGGGAGTATGGCACGCGATTCGTAAGCGCCGATTCAATAGTGCACCGAAGAATCTGGCGTGGAAAAGTCAACTTATTCCGTTTATAGTGGGTTCTAAATCTTCTCTGTGCTATTTCTAAATTCTATGATATTCAATTTTGATCCCTCGCTAAATCGGGAAGAGTTGAATATTCATTCACACATGGTCATATTTTGAACTTTCGTATTTTACAGAAGTATAAATGTAAGTACTTTTTGTGATGACAGTTATCTGATACAGACTATGAAATGAAAATGTTCCTGTTAACTGTGATTCAACTAACTTAAAAAAAATATATCTCTACATAATATAAAACAAAGTCGCTTCCTTCTTCTGTACGCTTAGATCTTTTAAACTACGCAACAGATTTTGATGCGGTTTCCATCAATAGACAGAGTGATTCGAGAGGAAGGTTAATATGTGTAATACATGCACACGCACTACATTAGTATCTATATCGTACCCGCGCGGAGCCAGGGCGGGTCGCTAGTTTATAACTAAAGTAAGAGTTAAACCGTCTCTCAGACAATCAAACTAATATTCGATTTTAATTAAAAATTATATTACGCACTGACAATCCCCCGGGTATTGTTGATATCCATATGCGGTGATCACTTACCATCGGGTGGCTCGTCCCTTGTTTGCCACTTTTTCATATAAAATGATATTATAAGGGGTTAAACTGAACGGCATTTTGATTTAAAAGGAGGTAATGCTACTCATTATAATAAAAATGTACAGTATGACTAAACTACTTAGCGCGTCTTTTGTGTTTTATGTTGGTAAAAAATTATTTTATTATATTTTATTTATTTGCTTTAAGCCAGGAATTATAAATTTACTGTATAGTGAAAAATTTATTTCATTTTCCACAGAATGTATGTAACACCATTATTTTCCTAGATATAAGGGCGAATAACATATTTATTTTTAAAAAAATATTGTTTCATAAATAGGCTTACTTCTGATCGCCATCTCACCCGATGTTAAGTGATGATGCGGTCTAAGATGGATCACCACCTACTGGATGTACTTACCAACGGTTTTGGTAGATACACAGAACGAACAAGCTGTAAAACTTTAAACTCACACGTGCTCCTCACGCACACAGTAAAAACAAAGCTGAGCTTAGGTTAAGTAATTAGCGAAGATTAACTTACGGCTTCCATTTATTTTATGCCCTTTATAATGGAAGCCAAGGCTTAAAGGTTTTAGTGTTTTCTGCGTAAACTTATTGTTGGGTAGTTGCTTAAACTTTTTCTCATGTCATAGTTCCTCTTGTCTTTAATGTAGAGAATATTCAAAAATCTGCTGACTAAAATTCATTTGAGCAACAGCTGATACTATTTGATAAAAAAGCCCAACAGCCCAAATACAATTTTTTGGAAAAAATATCTGTAAAACTTGCCTGCAAAATCCATAAATTCAGGATAAACTGAAAGTTTTCTCTATAGAATTTTTGTGTGCACAAAATAATCGCCAACAAATTTATTAAAAAAAGATAGTTAAACTTACGAATTATAGGATAAAAATAATTAAGAAGCAGAAATAATTTGATATCGACATGTACACATATATATCGACATATGTACATGTGGACCAGAAACACTAGATAGTTTAAAATTTGATGCAATATCCCAAAAAAATACATAAAAAAGCCGTTTATTTAATTATCCTAAAACATTTTACACAGCACCATCTGGAAACCAGATAACTGTTTTTTTTTTTTAAATGTTTACTTATAAAACATACAGGACAAACATTTATCATCACATACGAGTGGTGAAAATCGAACCCACGCACTACAGGCCTTGAAGCAAATATTCTACCAAATGAGCTCACAGGACAGTAACTTAACATAAGTTTTGGAAATAAAGACAATTAGAAGGCAAGACTTCTTCCGCGTTCCCGCTGACACTTTTTCCAAGATGTCTGTGGCGCACTCTGTCATGTACATTTATCTGTCGTTGTCATTTTAATTTTGATTTTGGGGTACCACCTCAGTACCAGATATTCTGCCGTCGACTAGTAGCGTGCAAAACATAACTGTGTTCCGGTTTGAATGGTACTGGAGCTAGCGAAATTACAAGGCTGTTTTGTTACCATCGAATGTCTCAAAGTACTGAGCGTAACAAAGCAGCGTTGTCCTGGGCTTTGTTTTGCTACTCAAAGTTATGTGTATCGCTGCAATGGTCGCTGCGTCTCAATCATCTCATTACTTTATCATTAAAAAAAAAAACAAGTTGGTGCTCTAAGCATTTTATCATATATGATAAAAAATATAAACAAATGACTGCTGGATATCAACTCTGACAGCTCGCTCGCACTGGCTCTCTCCCCGCCTTCAGGCAATGATCTCATTAAGTCTAGTTATAAAGTGTTTGCAGCATGATCACACCTTCAACTTAACGGGCAGAAGAATTAGAGCCTAGTCAGCTTAATTTCACGGGCTATAGTCCTTTCAGATATTTGATGTTTATGTCGGAGCATTAAGGGGGACGGTCAACAAATTAAGAGGATACCTTAGGTCGCGTCTTAAGGTTACATTTGTGTGGATAAGATGTTTTATTTGAGAAAATATAACGCTTAATTCTGTTCTTATTATAGATCGAATTGTATTATGATGTGCTGTGAGCTTAAATTATGTTAAAGTTACCAATAAGTCTAGTTGCATATCACACAGCGGTATCTAAGCAGCTAAGCAGCCAGCTAAGTAACTAAGCAAAGTTTGTGCCAGAACCAGTTAACTAATATAATACTTATACTTTTTTTGTAAATACAAAAAAAAAACACCCAGATGCAAAACAAACATTTATCGTCACATAAATGTTTATCCTGGTGGGCATCGAACCTAAGCTCTTCAGTTCTAAAATGACTGATGATTTAGACCTAGGGACCTTAGGGTCGATATCGGTTTCCCAGGGGTTGTCATAAACGAAAACTGATTTTGGGGGTCGACGAGGTCTAAAATCGACCCTTATTAATTAACACAAGTTCTTATTTGAAACTTTAATATAAGTATAAGTATAAGTTATGATACCGTATAAGTTATGTTACGTGTACCAGCTTGTTATAAGAATGATTAATATTTTAATAATATACTTGCTAACCAACTGCAAAGTTTTTAAATTGGTAAGTATTTTGTATCAATAGGAAAAAAAGTAGAGTTTTTTAAAGTAATTCGGCCATGGAAGTCTGAGATATCAGTAAATTTTTAAAAAGGGGTCTCTTGCCCAAAATAGTTTGGGATTCCTTGATTTAGACAGTAGAATTGTTTTATATTCTCATAAATAATAAAACAAAAACAAAAAAAATATCGGTAGAATAACATGAAGGCCGACCGTGTCCATACTAATCGAAACATTACGACCAACGAAACAGTCTAGTTTAACACTCTATCCGTTTATTGTTCGGCATTCTGCTCCAAACGCTGCGGATTAATTTATTCCGACACCGCCAGATAATATTAATAAGACCCCCTTTTCTACCCCTGCTCGACCTCTCGTGTAGCATCACCCCCCTTTCGACCCCCACGGTATTTATTTCTCTCGACTAATAATCTGACGACTATCGCTCGAGAAAATTGTTTTCTTGATAGCTTGTTAACACGTCGAGTCAGATAGACAACAATTTATGAGACGTTGTCGCAGTGAAAAAGCGCCTTATTCCTAGTCGGGAGAATGATCGGCTTCACTGTGGCAAGGTACGCGGAAATACGAGGTACCTGCTGGATTCTCCAACGAGTCTATTGTCAGCCTACTCAGTAATGCTTTAGATTATTTTTTTTATACCTAATAATCATGAGTTGTGAATTTCATCTATATTTCTGAGGCGAAAATTTTAATTAATCAATTTGTAAGTTACTTGTGAATAAAGTACCACTGTTTGGATCAGCACCACGTAAATAATATTATTCTTATGTATGCACAATTGCACAGTATTTGATACTGAAGTCTAAAACATATTTATATTTTGTAATTCGAACCAAAACGGTTGTTTTTTCAGATTACCGTAAATTATTTTAAAGAAAAAATCTAAATATTTACTGTACAAACAAATTTGTTTCTGTGACTTTAACATTTATTTAAAAATAAAAGATTAATAATGTAAGAAATTATATTTTTTTTATTGACATTACATTACATTGACATGTGTTATGTATTTAACACTTTTAATTTTATTTTTAAATATTGATGGTAAAATTACCTGTAACTTTGGTGATATCTATAATATTACAATGATATAATAGACTATAATATAATTTTATTATACAACAAACATACACACATAATAACATAAAAAAAGATATAAAGAAAAATGATGATAAAAAAACAAAAACAACATCGACTAATATAGTAATGCTAGTTCAATGGCGGCCTTATCGCCTTGAGTACAGGAATATAGTTCGAATGGTAAGATTATTTACAAAACAAAAACCGCCCGGCTCGGTTTATTACATAAAATCACGGTACATTTAAATTTATATCTATTTAAGACGAATATTAGGGGAGTAGCACCCGAAAAATAAATTTTTAACCTCGTGCGCTGGCTCTTTTCAGCGGTTGGTACATTTTTTATGTTAAAGTAATGTAACGAACGAGATGGTAAGATATCACCTGCCCATGATTATTTCAGCGATACACAGAACTTGGAGTAGCTAAATAAAGTCCAAAACATTGGTGTTCAACACTTTGAGACTTTGGATGGTTAGTCTCAACAGCCCTGTAATTTCGCTAGCTGTAGTACCCTCCAAACCGGAACAGTAATGTTTACGCACTACTGCTATGTTATCTTATACTTTTCATATAACAATAATATGAGAACTACGATATATCAATTGGAAGATAATTTAAATATTTTGAAATTTCCACCAACCATATTTCAAAGATATACCTACTAAAATTTACTGTGAGTAACGTTTGAAAACCCTATTGATTTGACACAGTTAATCTAAAAAAACCCGTACATTTAGTTAACCAAAATAATTAACCAAAAATAATGAAAAATTATAAAAAAAATATGTCAATTTTTCTTTTATAATTTATAATAACCAACTTTCCTACCTTGACTTATCTTGTCAAACAAAATTTCAAACTGGACAAAATAGTACCCTATTTTTTTTTTTTTTTGAATATTTCTTGGTGTCACGTACTCTTATGAGAAAAAGCAAAAGTCTCGTACCGGCTGATTAGCTCGACATTTTCACGAAATAAATGAGATAATGTGAACCCGAACGTTAAATTGTTTTGACAGCTCAACGTTCGTGTGGACTTTAACACTGCGATTAAAGGGGCATTCAGGTAAAACAAAACTTGTAGGAGTATACTGGACTTGGTTGTCGATCTCCTGAGCAGGTGGCCGTCTAGGCAGGCACCACCGCAATACCAGATATTCTTCAGCAGTAGTGTGTGAATATTACTGTGTTCCAGTTTGAAGGGTATTGTAGCTAGCGAAATTACAGGACCGTTGAGACTAACCATCAAATATCTCAAAGTAATGAGCGCCAAAGCAGCGACGCTCTGGACTTTATTTTGCTTTTCAACGTTCTGTGTAATGGTCATGGTAATGCGTTATCCCCTCACAACACAATCTCACCACAATCTGCTCCGAAACGAACAGTTGGTTAAAAGAATAGAAAGTAAAACATTTATATGACACAACGAGCTGTGCCCCGCGGTTTCACCCGCGCTAGTTGCCTACGTCATAGTAGCTTTATGCATGCAGTCTCAGCCCGATCGGTTTAAAATTGACAAAGTTTCATACAAACTTTCATCCCCTATTTTATCCCCTTGGGGGTAGAATTAATCAAAATCCTTTCTTAGCGGATGCCTACGTCATAACATCTACCTGCATGCCAAATTTCAGCCCGATTCGTCCAGTGGTTTGGGCTGTGCGTTGATAGATCACTATGTCAGTCAGTCAGTCACCTTTGAGTTATTTATATTTAGAAAAATACAATAAAAATTAAGTACCAACAAAATAAAAGATGAATTGCTGGCAGGTTTTTATAGCGATGATAGCTCAGTGGTTAGCATGGTCAGTTCGCATGCCGAAGGGCGTGGGTTCAAACCCCAACAATGAGCTTGAGCTGTCGGTGAAGGAAAACATCGTGAGGAAACCATAGCGTGGTGGTAGAGTACTTTCTAGTACTCGGCTGGCTAGCTATCACCCTCAAGTTGAAAATCTGCCGCCTCACTTGAGAGCCAGTTCCATTCCAGGCTAGGTGTGCATTAGGTACCATGTATTTGAAACATGTTAGGACTACGACTAGGACTAGAACTAGGACTACTCAAATGTCAACTTCAATGGTCATATTACAATAAAACATTCGATACATTATGCTTTGCTGTAGTTACTTGCAATCATGATACAAGACGAGTAGTTTTTTTTTAAATTGAATTGAATTTAGGTCGATTAGATAAGCTTGTTCCTTTTAAGAGTGCCGCATTTCGTGGCTTCAGCCTATACATAGCTATATCCAAATTCATGTACACAAAACTTGTATCGTCGTTTTTAATTTCGCTATTTCCAAGGCCCCACAGACAAAACATCGGTGAAAGCCTTTTTGAAAACGGATCCATTTGCAAAAAACCCGGCCCATTACTGTGATTTATTCAATTATTCAACACTAAATGAATTATACGGGGCTCGGTAGAAAAGAATTTACTATTGATATTTGTATATTTTAGCCAATGAAATGTATGGTTCACCTACATATAATATTTTTTCAAGTGAAACTTCTTTAAATAGCGATTTTTGGTAAGGGCAAATTTTTTGGATTCGCGTCAACGACATGCTTTTATAACGTGTTATAAGTTACCACATCTGTCGTCTCACCATGACTGCCCTTTTTATTTGGATTGAAAATATAAAGCTTAAAATAGTACAAACGTAATAATACAATAATTAGTAGTCATGAAAAATATGTAAAAACTTATGACTTTGCTTGCTGACTACAACAAGCGTCGTGTCACCTAATGGTAAGTGGTCATTGTCGTTTATTGACACCTGTTGTTTGCAAAGTTGTACAGTAGTTTGCCTTTAAGAGTTCTACGGTGGAGCACATATTGTTTTCGAGAAGAAACTGAATATCAAGTAGATTCTAAACTTTTAGCCAAATAGTCTAGTATACTTTTAATAATAGTCAAAAACGTTGTAGTTAATAGTCAAATTAGCTCTCAAAGGAACCTCACCATTAGCCTTATAATAATAGCAGTTAGTCTTCTTTGGTAGTCCACAGGAGAAGTTGTTTACACGCCGAAGGTTTAAACCCCAACACTGAGCTTGAGCTACCGGTGAAAGGATGTTTTCCTTCACCGCGAAGGAAAACATCCTTTCCTTTCATTCCTTTCGCGAGGAAACCATAGCAGGGTGGCAGAGTTATTTCTAGTATTCAGCTGCCACCCTCAAGTTGAAAATCTGTCGCTAAATACCTTACGGTTTCTTACGGCTGCTTCTCTTGAGAGGAAGTTCCATTCCAGGCTAGGTTTACCATCTTCGACCACACTGAGTCCGTCACTTAACATCAAGAGGCCAAATACCTAGCCTGTTAAATATTATAAAAACGTCAAAATGTTATGTCTGCAGTGCTGTTAGTACACTCACAACCGTTGGATTTTACAGCACATAAGAACTTCCTATGTTTTATAACTCTCGCTAAACCTTGACTTTCCTTGCACATCAATGGCCTGTTAGCGCAAATTACCATCGGCTCATCAAACTTAACGCTCTGTGAAATTATGCCCTTAAATCAGCCCTTTTGAAACATTTATATCAAAATTATGTCTCGGTAGATATCCAGTTATATATAACGTTGAAAATTCTTTAGTATATTTTTTTCAAAATTACCTTAAAACATCGGAATTGGAGCTTAGCAAAATCTATAAAAGAGATCATTTTAACCGACTTCAAAAATGAAAGAGGTTCTCAAGTCTGTTGTACCTTTTAAACGTAAGTTAGCTCAGAATTTGTCATTTGTAAAGTTATTTGAAAAAAGTCAATTTTTATTTGAAACCGTATACCCTCAGATTGGAACCATAATTTTTATTAAAATCGATTCACTAGTTTGATTTTCAGGAAAGTAGGTCATCCAAGTAAACAAAATTGTGTATTTTGCTTTCATGTGACTTTTCAGTGGTGTTTACGATCACTAAAATATTCCCAATGTACTACCACTTTATGACTTCATCACAGACAATGATGAAACGGGAATGGAGGCACTGGAACTCGGTGTCAAAACAATGTATTTGTTAAATGAAGCTTAGTTGGCTTAGTGAAATGAAGTTGGTTTTTTGGAAAAGCTATGGATTCATAGATTTTTAGAGCGTCCGGTTTACCAAGTCAATTTAGAAATGAACAGTTTCTACGAAACAGACGATTTTTAAATTGTTTGTTATAATCATCATCCACAGCTTTCTTTATCCCACTGCTGAGACTTCTCTCTTGTTATGCCATCTGCGTCGGTCCTGTGCCAATCTGGTCCAGGTTCGACCCGCGACGGAGACAATATCGTCGAAACAGAAGTTTATTCTGACAGGCACTTGGAAAATATCAAAGGCCTTGAAAAGAACCCACAAGCTAATTTAAAAAAAAATTGATACGAGTGGGCAGGAGCCCACAGAAACAAGAAAACAAGACAAACACACACACACGACTTGAAGATAAGTGAGATGTGTAAAAGTTTACGATCGTCTTCCTTAATATGGAAATAAAACATACCTAAGCGTTTAATTAATGTAACAAACGTGTTAGTGACGCAAACACGGCGCTCGCGGGGCCGCGCGTCGTGCGCCCGACATGCGAGGGTAATGGATATAGCGTTTATAATTGACTTGTTTCAGATGATAAATGCTTTTTTGTTTCACTTATGCGGAATTACTAACGTTAATTATATCGGATACTCTGACTATAGTTTCGGCCATACTGTACTATTTTAATACTGTACTATTGAAGGGATTCAGAGTGCCGCCCGCCGCTCACCATTCGCTCTCTTCACGTGCGAGGCGCGCAGCGGCCCATAGTGCGAAGCAAGACAATGCCGCGTGCGCATTGTTCTCTACTTTGTCTCCTTGAAGAAGGCCACCGAATATGGCCGAAACTATAGACGGAGTATCCGACATAATTAAACGTGATCAACCCCGCATAAGTAAAACAAAAATGTGTCAAAATCATAATATCAATTTCCAAAAAAAATGAAAAATGCTTATATAATAAAAGAAACGCACACGATATATTGTTAAAATAAATGCGCGCTAGTTTCGCCCCGCGGTGTTGCTCGCTGGTCCCACGTCAACACTACATTTTCGGATAAAAAGTAGCCTAAAAGTATCTAGGGTGTCAGTTACCTCCATAACAAATTTCATTACAATAAATCCAGCCGTTTGAGCGCGAAGAAATAACAAACATAAAAACACACATTAAAACTTTCGCCTCTATAATATTAGTGTGATAATCGCGGCCCTCAAACTGATCAGTGAAATATTTTATTACTATTCCAAGTCAGCCTTGTTTATTATAAATTGTCCCATTGCTGGGCGTGGGCAATTCTCATTGTGAGAAGGGTAAGGCCATAGTCCACCACGCTGGCCAACTGCGGGTTAGCATACTTTACACATCTTCAGAACTTACTGATATTTAGTTAGCTTTCCTCAGGATGTTTTCCTTTAACGTTTGAAGTTATTATTGATACACAAATAATTTAGAAAAGACAGATGTACGTGCCGTGGGGTGCGAACCCAGGACCTCCAGATTGGAAGCCAGGCGGCCTCCCAGCTAGGCTGCCGAAACTTCTAATTGAACTAGGTATTAATATTTATTGTTTCAGTCATTAATGTCCCAGTGTTGGGCATTGGCCCCTCCGGTCATCGATTTTGGTGGTTCAGTGACTGTTGTCATGGTTTAGTTAGATCGTCACCATCTTTGTTTGCGTAACCTAGACGTTGTAAAATTTTTGGGATAAAATTTTATCTCTAAAAATTACATAATATAACATCATTAATTTAGCTAGAAATATAATTTAATTCTATACTATTTCGCTACAAATAAATGAGTTTTGAATTTCTAAGCTAAATTATGCGTACGTTGTATTTACCAAATTCTACAACGTCGATGAAAAAATTAAACTACTAGATCAAATCTGTTTCGGTATTTACGCTTTACGAATTCTCTATGAGCTACAATTTTTCTGTAAAATCTAAATGCCATAGTTATGGCAGACTGGAATAGAACCGTCAAATTTGTTATAAAATAACAATCGAGGGTATTTTTTAAAACACCATTTAGCAATGATAGCTCAGTGGTTAGCGCAGGCAGTTCACACGTCGAAGGACGTGGTTTCAAACCCCAATAATGAGTTAGAGCTGCCGTTGAAGTTGAACATCGTGAGGAAGGCATAGCATGTTGGTAGGGTACTCTCTAGTACTCGGCTGGCTAGCTACCACCCTAAGTTGAAAATCTGTCGTCAAGTACCTATCAGCCCCACTTGACAGCTAGCTGTGCTTACTATTTTTAAGCACAGCATCCTTTAATATCAGGTGAGCTGTGGTCAAATTAACTAGCCTATCAAAACCTAGTCCCAAACCAAGCAAGCTATGAAAACAATTTAACTGATCCAGCTTATAAATTATTTTACAAGAACAAACAATACTTACAATAGATAAACAGCAATAATAATAATATTACAACCCGGATTTGTTCAAGAAAAACGTGAATAGGTACTAGGCAGGTACCTGGGCAATCATGCTCCATCTTTGGTAATATCGTCACTTCCTATCATTTAGAGATCATGGCCAAACGCATGCCTTGTCTGTAAATTAAGAAATATATTTATTCAAATACAGAATTAAATCAATTTTTGTCAAATAACTGTTTATGCTGAGTGGATACGAACCCACACCCTACAGCTCATGAAGTAAAGCTACTGTCGAATGTGCTAACAGGGCAAACAACAAAAAATATAAAAAAAGCAATTTTTATTTCCAACTAAGAAAATAAAACACTTTCACAATATAAAAATATTTATGTCGAATACCTACTGTTATTGCAGTAAAGGTTGTAACAACATAAATGTTATAATCACGTTAATCAGCACTAAAATTCTACCCAATTTCGCAAACAAAATAAAACTTGGATTGAGATATTTAATTATTTATAAACAGCAAAATAAATTGTTTTCTCTGATAAAATTCAACAATTCAACCAAAGTTCTAAAACATTTTCAGTACAAATTATATTTTTAAGGGAATGAGCCATTGAATACCTAAAATCTTGATTGAAATAAAACAATATCTATTCAAAGGGAGGCTTTCACGATCCTTGGGAGGATTTGTGTACCACAATAATGTAACATGTTTTACAATACTTTATTAATATTACGAGAATTTTTAATTTGGATTCGAGAAATTTAAGAATTCGTTGAAATAGAATAAGTAATACTGAACAAAATTGACATTTAACATTTTCTTTTCTGAGTTTTTTCTTTGAGAGATCTTCGAAGTCTATTGCTGGCTTTACTAACTGTGTCGGCAAATTGTTTCCAAACCCAAAAAACCCGTAATCACTTCTATAAAATTTCTGTCTCCTAAAACGTAAAACCAAATCACACATTGTGCAGCCAAACTTTCCACAGCTTCCCAAACTTCAATTCGCTTTCAAATCTCCAAATTCTCTGAAAAGTTCGCTAACAAGATACCGACGCAAGCGCCATATTTCACAATCTTTATATCCCGAATGTAACCTTACAAGTCCTCAAAATATACCAAAATCAACCTGAATAAAGCAATCAGGTTGAAACTTTTCGAGAAATTCCAAATTAAATTTTCAAAAAGTCGGCTTTCGTAATCAAGTCAGGGCCAGATGTGAATATAGGGTGGCACACGCCGGCTGCCCTCAGCTCAGACACACAGCTGAATTATGCAAAACTTTTAATTGTCCCTTTAGCCTTACCTTCATTAAAATTCGAGGTTGTTACGTTTGAACACAGAAACTTGTGATATTCAACGCTTTTGCATAAAATTACTTTGTTACTTGTTTACTTCTGCTGATCGGTGTTCTCGTTTAGAGCCACGTTCACTTTAAATTTTAATTGGCCTGCAATCGTTACTTCGACAGCGGCTCGGCGCTTGACCCCCGACGTCGGGAAACGAGAAAGTTAGTCGAATAATGAAGAAAATTAGAAATGACCTTCTAAATTTGTCTATTAGTCTTCTGTTTTGTTGTATGTAGGTATACAGCGTTGTAAGCTTAGTGTACTAGGATAAAAGGATGTCATTGTATTTATCGTTATGAATAATTCATTCATACCATATACACGTGGTTCATTTTTTTTAAATTATTATTAATGTTACATTTTAAAAACTTTTTTAAATTTATGTTGAATTACTCATTTTCTCAGAGATAGGAACTAGCGATCAAAAATCGATCTGATTTTTACCCCCTTTTTTTACGCATGAGAGCAAATTTCATCGAAATTGTTATAGCCGTTTTCGAAATCCTAATATACATACAATGTATATATTTAGTTTGTTCCCGCTTAACGTTTCAGTTTCAACAAAGTAAAAAAAAGTTTCCGCAAAGTAACGCCTTGAATCAACCAATTATTATTTATCAATGAATATTGCTTATTTAATAGTATTAGCGTAATTCATTTAATAGTAAGATACTATTTTTTTAATAGTGATCGTCATAGACAAGCTTTATCTCTTACCATCAGGAGAGCGTCTCGTTCATCTCATTACTTTTGCAGTAAAAAATAATAAGCACGATAAAATAAAGTTTTATGCTTTTAAAATAGTGACAATTAAATAATCAGAACTTTCAACCTGTAACCTGTTCTGTATTATCAAACATTTAGAAGGTTTAAATAGTTTTACTGCCCTGAAATATTCTGTTGGTAAATGTTAATAGAATTATATCTAAGCAAGTTTAGTGCCTGAAGTAAAATATGTGAACATGAACAAAGGTATAAGTTTCTCGAAACTTTGTAGACTGCTAACTGCGCACTCTATCATTAAGATATTATTTATAGGTTCGTAAGGCTGACTTTGGTACATGACTTTTCTATGCTGGAGTGAATCTATGAAAATGACTTGTAATTTATTGTCTTAGATATCATCATTTATGTGCATTATATTTAAATTTTCAATATGATTTTAAGCAACGATACGATTTACGATGGTTCTCTCAAAAGAATCTGTTTACTGTGAATTTTAAGACACTTGTATTGTGTTTTTTTAGGAAACTCGGACTCCGTCCATTAGATCCAATCTTTGACGTGCAAAAAAAAGTATAGAACGCTTAATGCGTATATTTATTTATTTATTACGTTCGTTGGCAGGTAGCATACATTACATTTCTAAAATATTTTTTTTAAATCTGTGGTAAATAAATAAAAAGCTTATTCTCCATGCTCCGCTGTGAAGTGCGAGTTGAAAGCCAGTCACGGCAGCAGTCACGCCAGTAAAGTAAGCAATCAAATCGAGCACTCGCCTGCCGCGTGCCACCCGCTGGAAATATCACAACTAGAAGTATGCACAGGGTGCTTCGATTACACGCTGAGACTGTAGGAACATTTTAGTGCGTTTTATAAGTAGATATGCAATTGAACCTTAACCCTATACAAAGAGTGAACAAACTCCGGAATTTAATATCTAAATTTAAAATAAGTATATAAGTACTAGCTGTTGCCGAAGGTTTCGCTCATGTGGACATATTTAATGTATGTATATGAAATTGTACAAAAACAGCTTATGTTAATGATTATATAAAGTATCTCCCTGTTAAATTATCGTAAAATGAGATCAGCCGATTAGGCGTTAATAGGTAATAAACAAACAGATTTACGGAGTTTATATGACACAAAGTAAGTCACAGTCAAGTTCAGCCCATGCCCTGATAAAGAAATAATGTTTTTACTAGATGCTTTTATGGTGTTTTGGAACCAACATGAGAATATATTATGTTTCATCATATTATATCACATGAATGTACTGATTGTTCGATACTTTACAATTAAAAACTCCTCTATTTTTAAGCTTAAGCACCCTTAGAAACGGAAATTTTAAAATAAAATACAAAGCAGTGACACAATTTTATCACATTATTGCCGAAATAAATATCGTATAGATTTCACACAGCGCCATCTAGCCACAAACTAAGCAAAACTTTTACGTCGGAAACCATATAACTGAAATAATACATATATATATACACTGTGAAAGTTTGAACATCAGCTATATTGTAATAGTACTCGATTGTCGTTCCAAATGAATAAAAAAGGTGGTTAATATATGACCTAATTATCCCGAGCAAACACAAAAATACGGACACTCAAATCACGCGCACCGAAAATGACATGGTAGTCGCGCACCAGATTATATAACAGTTACTACGTAGTCTACGTATGGTAGTTATATGTATGTTGCGCTAGCTCGGTGCGTAAGACTGCGCGCTGTCCATAAATTCTGGAGTCTTGGGAAAATCTTTAACCAAGGTTTTCTTAGTTTATTTTTTGTATTTGTTTTGATTTTAGTTCTTTATACGTTTCTTATGACCACTAACGAACATGTCTTTGAATATTGCTAATGTTCAAACTGACAGCCCATATACCTTTTTTGTATCTATACTTATACTACAACTCCCAGACACAGAACAAACATTTTCGTCACACAAAATGAGACGGAATCGAACCCCGCAGCTCTTGAAGCAAATACGCTACCAATTGAGCTAACAAGGCAGGTGGCAGAGGACAGGGCAAATTGTGCATACACTCCAAGCCCTTCGCTGCTCTTGGTTAATTAAACACCCTGTACATGTTAAAGTAGAATTTAATCAAGTACAGCACGCGACCTCTCACGCGAAGCTCACGTCGGTCATTGTTAGCAATTACAGCGTCGATTCGACTGATTGCGTATTTATATACATACGAGATAACTACTGGAGAAAACATGAAATGACTACGTACATGTCGTACATGGGTCGGCTGAACATTTCAAAAACATACGAGAAGGGTTGACCTAATAATAACAAAGTTCAGTTGGGATTGTTGTTAGGTTCAGTGGGCGTATTGGAAATTTTTCAGGTTTTTAGCGATGATAGCTCAGTGGTTAGCACGGTCGATTCACACGCCAAAGGGGTTCAAACCCAAACAATAAACTTGAGCTGCCGGTGAAGGAAGACGTCGTGGGGAAACCAGAGCGTGGTGGTATCGGAACTTTCTAGTATTCGATTGGCTAGCTACCACCTCCAAATTGAAAATCTGTCGCCAAACTTCTAACGGTTAACTCGACAGCATTACTTGAGCGCCAGTTCCATACCATGCTAGGAGTGTTTACTATTTTCGACCAAACCATCATTTAACTTCAGGGGAGTTGTAGTCAAACATCTAGTTTGTCAATCATAACAAAACACATAAGATCCTTTATCTTTAAAATCCCAACGAAGATTCTTAATGGATACCATCAACCCCGGACCCAGAGAGGAGCAAGGTAGCTGTGGCCATGGCCAGGAGTCCATTGATTGAAAGCAATGGCAGTGTGTTGAGTAGGGGATTGACCATGCCTAATATTCTGCCCTAGGGGGACAGAGAACAACGGATGGCGAACCTTACGTGGGCAGCTGCCAAAATATTAGTTGTATGTTAATATTACTTCACTTTTGTAGTGACTTTGCATATGATATACAAGCCCTGTGTTTAGTTTAGTGTTTCCTGTGAAATCTTTTAGCTGTGTTAAAAAAATTAACTAACTACAGACGAACAAACGCACAAAGGCAAATCAGGGACAGTTAAAAAAAGGGTTTTACCTTAGCATAATGTTGGTCAATTTAAGTAGTAAAACAATTATATTAATCACTTCTTATTCTTAAGATTTCTTGCAAGTATAAATATTTATCTTCTAATAAAATATTTTGTTTAAATTGTATTATTAAAAGTATCGTATATAATGCAAAGGTGGTGGGTTGGCTCCACGAGGCAGTTATAAGGGTAAAGGCGCACCTTTATTGATAATGCATAGCGCTTCAAGTAAGTGGGGTCATAGACCGCGCATTCCACTTTAACTTGCTTAACTTGAGTACACTATCTAACCATGAGGGGCATTCGGAAAATATAACTTGTACAGTGTACATGTTTCCTGATTTCAAAAATTGATGTATTGTATATAATCATATATCCTAGGAAGGATAGGAAACATTCTCGGTGATACTAACACAGTGGTGTATATTACTCTCCATCGGCCCTCAGTTACACGCAGACATTGTTGGTGAACGGACATCCAAGCGATCAGAGACAGTTATTGGAGATTTGACAAATTGCAGTTTAAAAGAGTGCAGTCATTAACTACCATAACCAAAGTGTGAGATCTACACAAACGCTTGTTATATCGATGATAAGCTTATTGCCGCGATAAAAAGCAATTTATAATTTGTATAATGTTTATTGGTGGTTTTTTTTTTTTTTTTAATTATAGATAGGCTTACGTTTGACCGCCATCTCACCTGATGTTAAGTGATGATGCGGTCTAAGATGGAGCACGCTTGCCTAGAAGATACCGATTCACTCTCGACTTGAAGACACCCAGATTATATCCATCGGGGAACACCCACTCGGGCAGCGCATTCCACTGTCTAGCAGTCCGCACGATGAACGTCGAATCAAATCGTTTAGTTCGAGTTTTTGGAACATCTACCATGAAACGATGTCGCTTTTTTGAGCTTCTGGCTGTCCGATGGAAAAATGGACATGGGGGAATCAGACTATGTAGTTCTGAAGCACACTCTCCGAAATGAATCCGATAAAAAATCGACAAATTAGCAACTTTGCGACGATGTTCTAGGCTCTGTAATTTAACCTGAACAATGGAGTCGTCGCAGATGAGCCTCTTGGCACGCTTCTCAATAGACTCCAACGCCTCTAGGTGGTATTTAGCGGAACTATTTAGTGGATTAGAGTATAAGTAGTATACTAGTAGTACACACATTTGCCACATGGAAAAGTAAATATCTCTTTTTGATGATCAAATTAAATTTGCTTATTCTTAAATGATAACGTCTTAAAATCAATCGCAACCCTGACTTCATTTAAGCGTCGTTTTTATTTTCGAAAATTCTCCCAGCGTTCGACGTCGGGACTGAATGTTATTCGAAATGTGCCTCCCGTCCGCTCGCTCTGCAAAGAGAATGGAAATTTCAGTAAGAGTGAACAAAAGGTCAATGTATAAGGTTCAGTAGTGAAAATTTTTGTTTACATGGGAGATTCCGATAAAAAAATGCATATCTATTTATACATAGACTAGCTGTGCCCCGCGGTTTCACCCGCGCTAGATGCCTACGTCATAGTAGCTTTATGCATGCAAAGTCTCAGCCCGATCGGTTTAAAATTGACAAAGTTTCATACAAACTTTCATCCCCTATTTTATCCCCTTGGGGGTAGAATTAATCAAAATCCTTTCTTAGCGGATGCCTACGTCATAACATCTACCTGCATGCCAAATTTCAGCCCGATCCGTCCAGTGGTTTAGGTTGTGCGTTGATAGATCACTATGTCAGTCAGTCAGTCAGTCAGTCAATCACCTTTGAGTTATATATATTTAGATATAAACTCTTTATTGTACAGTGTACATACCAGAAAAAGTTTTTACAGAAAACTAATGAATCTTAATTTAGTTAGTGCCACTAATGGCGATTTTATCGCCAAAAACCTTTCTCTTCCAGGCAACCAAGAATGGAAAACAGGTAATAACGACTATTAAGAGGTGTGTTATCTGGCACTATGTAAATAAAACCTTGAAAATCGAAATCAGCCCTGTTTTATAGACCACTGTCCCACTGCTGGGCGCGGTCCTCTGCTTTTTGAGAGAAGGGTGGTCAGTAGCCTACCACACTGGCCTAGCGCGGATTGGCAGACTTCACATATCATCAAAAACTTTACTATAAGTACAATTTGTTTCCTCACGATGTTTTAGTCCGTTTGTCAAAGTCAAATCAGCGGCCATTCACACATAGCTTGAATCAATATCATCAAAATCAAAATCAAAAAGTCATTTATTCAGTTTAGGCCCTGGTAAGGCACTTATGAACGATAAGTTACATTTTTGAATCTACCACCGGCTCGTAATTACACTTCAACCGACAAGATCCCGGCAAGAAACTCAGCAAGGCATTTTTTTGTGGATCTTTCTTTTCATGTTAGGTTACAGTTTATAGTTACAGATATTAATACATTATACTTACTACAATTGTCACTTAACCATTTTTCAACCACTTGTTTTCTGCCTGGCGCGGTGTTTTCAAGTCGCGAGTAAATCTGTTTCTTCTAGATAAGCGTGCTTCATCGTAAACTACATATCTTCTTAACATCAGGCACAATGACGTCCAAAGCCTGTTAAAAAATAGAATTATACTAGCATTTATTTCTAATGATATATAATTTTAATGCTGGCATCTACTTTGGTCAAAAGCTTAGCATTGACAATAGACAATAGACAATATTTTATTATGACATAAATCAAATTTCTTAGACATTAACAAAATAGGTAAAAAGAAACAAAATAAATAACAAACAAAGATAAAACAAAACTAAATTACACACAAAGAACAAAGAGAAAGAAATACATTTTATGCCACAAACCGGCCTCAACTCAGCATAATGCCGACTGCAACCAGCCGGCGCTGGTCTTCCGTCGAGGCCGGCAGGTGACGTTACGCACGAGAGTGACAGGCGGTAATAAAAAAAGAAAAAATATGCAGAAATATACACAACAAAAACAATATTTAGACAAACAGATAAATAACACTAAATATAAACATTATCTATATAAATAATATGAGGAAAGCAAGTGACATATACAAGGAAATATATTATATACATAGAAGTAAGTCAATAAATTACAACAATTTTAAAGCCTATCTATATTGCACTAGTATCATTTCTCATAAGCTGCTCCCCCTTTTGGTGAGCAAGAATAAATCTTTTCAGATTGGATCTAAAGCCTTGTATACCATGCAGGCTCCGAATTGGCGGGGGAATATTGCCATCCAACGTGGCAATGCTGCCAGCATTCTGGCCACATATCCCTCATCTGACGGCCTTTTTATTTAATTTTAAGTTAGTTTAGTTTTCTCTAGATGTTTTAATATATAATAAAAGTATTTTGTTGTTTCCTAAAATATCTGTATTTTTGAACGAAAAAGGCTTTTATGGCAGAACTCCAAAAATGAACAGACACGACAGAACTGCGAGCTGCAATCGGCCCACTTCCGCCGTTGTTGTGTTCGATCCGAAATGTGTCGCGATGATTGCATTTTTTGACCGCAACGACTGCTCTTTTGTCATTTCCCGAAAAACTGGCCGCAATCTGACGAATGAGTCTTTTTGTAGCGCTTTGTAGGCAACGGTTCGTAGTTTCCGGTTTATGATGCAGTTTGGTGACGTTGATTTCAATACAAATCAAATAACTCTAATACAAAACAGCAACTTGCTTGAAAATTTTATTATACTTGAGATTAGGAAAGGGGATTAGGGGAAGGGGGATGAGCAAAATCTCACGACATATCACCAGGGGGAGAGAGGGTCGAAAAATCGCCAAAATCACCTTACGTAATTAATGGATGCCCCCTAACACATTTGATAGTCGTGTACATTTATTTATTATAAATAAGAAGCGCTCGGCGGTATAAATACATTTCCTAAGGACATTTCACACTTAAATATCACCCGATATCCTACAGGCATCATATATTTCTCGTCCGTCCGTCTGTCCGTCCGTCCGTCCGTCCATCCAACCATCCATGCATCCATCCATCCATCTAAACCTTCACATTTATAATATTAGTGGGATTTTCTACAATTTTACGGATTTTCTTTGTGTTATTTTTCATTATTTTCAATAACATTGGTAGACATCTGGTTACGGAATGTTCTGCCTGTCTCCGTCAGAGAGTCACACTCCTTGAATATTTTCAAGGACTGAGTGAGATTGCATTATTTGTCACAATGCTGTTAGTCGGTCTATCTAACATCGAATAAGAGGAACGTAACGAATGCCTTTAAAAACATTATTTTGAATGTAACCAGAACCACAGTTAACAATTAAAATTAATTAGGTCTTTATCTGTTCAAACAAAGTCCAGCTAAATCTCAGAATAATATTTAATTCTATGCTCAACTTAATCTTGGCCGATTTAATACAAATTACTTTTTGAATGAAGCTAAATTGGAATGAATATCGTCCGCGGCAGCCCATTATAATCAGCTTATGTGAAATTACTTGCGGACCCTGTTTTGATTAAGAAGACATACTAGAAGGACGTTTCTCGTAATACTTTGTTGAAACGATTTGGGTCCAAAATCGAATAAAGTAACTGCCTATATATATAAAAACCATTATTTTATCAGCACCAGTGTTTTATAATTGCTAGAAAGGCGGACTGAGTTTTTTTTTTTAATTTATAGAAATCGTCCGATATCCCTTAATGAAAAGTACCATTACAGTGAACTTAGTACTTAGGAGATGCTTAGAACTTATTATAGAACTTACTACTATTTAGTCTTGATGTTTCATTACTTATCTTTAATCTATAATAGATCAATGCTGACCAAATATATGGTCCAGTTTATTTTTTCGGAATTTCAAAGTTCTGTAATTATTTTTAATGTTTGACTGACTAGGTATTTGACCACAGCTCTCTTAATGTTAAGCGGTGGTGTAATCAAAGATGGTAAACACACCTAGCCTGGGATGGAACTGGCACTCAAGCGAGAACATTCCATTAGGTGCTTCGCGGCAAATTTTTGACTTGAAGGTGGTAACTAGCCAGTCGAGTACTATAAAAATACCACCACGCTATGGTTTTCTCACAATATTTTTTTTCACCGGCAGCTCTAGCTCATTGTTAGGTTTTAAACCTACGCCATTCAGCGTATGAACCGACCGCGTTAACCACTGAGCTATCATCGTTACAAAGTTTATAATGTACAATGACCCCTTAGTTCACCTCAAGCTTGTAACCCTCTATTGGCTGATAGATCTTCAAACAAATACTATAATAATGAGTATATAATATAATTATGACGAATTTCTTGTAATTTCATACACACGCCAATTTTTGCCAGAAGTGTTTTAGTCAATAAAATAACCGACGTCCAGAGATGGTAACAACTTTACCAAAAAAATCAAATAACTGTTCTCTTCCAATCCCACCGATAAATCCCTCCTATCGCGTCGCATTTTCTTGTAATCCCGAGCAAAAGTAGCGCCGGTAATAGGATTTGTAGCGCCGCGATCGCCAGCTAAGTGTTTCACACCAATCGCTCGTTCAGAGACGGAGTAGAATATTTACAGAGGTACATAAATCAAATCCACGCTTCATTTTCATTTTGGGTCATAACTCAGTTATTCATACATTGATGAATGAACGCTATCTCCCGTGCTCCTGGTTGAATAGTGAACTGTCACTCTTTGTCATTGTCACGAGAGCTGTTGGCATGAGCACAACGTGTTTGGTGCTATCACCTGATACGTGAAACATAAATATATATTGGAGGACATTTGACACAGCACAATCTAACCGAAACTTAAGCAAAGCTTGTACTATAGAAACCATATTCCTGATAGAATACATAATTATACTTTTTTTTTTGTTAATACATACTTATACATTTATAATGCGTATAGAATACCCAGACACAAAACAAACATCTATGTTTGTCACACAAATGCTGGTTCTGAGTGAGAATCGAACCCACGTTCTTTAGTTTCCGAAGCAGAACTTCTACCACATGAGCTAATAGGACTGTCAATTATACATCTGAATATCTGTTTAATCATATGCCGTATCTTGTTTTTTTTTTATTTAACCTAAAACCTACGACGTCTTCTATGTATTTAATATTTGTGATGTAATCTGAGAAATCTCTTTTTCTTGCTCTTCTTGTTTTTGGCATCGCGTTTAATGCATTTTTCTGGTGTCAAGTATTTTAATATTTTTTGTAATATATTTATATTTTACAAAAAATATTGTACCTACACTTTGTACATGTACACTTTATAAATAAAACACTATTTTTAAACATAAACATTAAAAAACACAACTAAAAAAAACAATAGAAAGTTGCAGAAAAACTTTTGCGGTATAATTTGATTTGAGCTAATTTGACATTATCTGATACTATTACCTCTTGCGGTATAATCTGATTTGAGCTAATTTGACGCCTGATTTTGACTATTACTACTTACTCAATGTACCCCATTTCACAAAATTTGCGCTAACATACTCCCCATATGGCTAAATATAACAGCATTTATTCATTTGAGGCTTTTAATCAGTACCTACATCTATTTAATCTAAAATAATTCAGTCCTTTAATTGACTTGATTTGTTATGAATACCGCACGTTTTTATAGTCGCAGCTGTACGACAAATATGAGCTGTTTTTCTGTAAATTGTTTCCTCGTCGCGGGAAGGTTGCGGTGAATTGCTTTCACAGTGCTATGTTTACTAGAAAGTTTGTGCAGTTTGTTGCGACCGTCTCGCGCGATAATATTTAGTTGACTGAGAAGCGCAAAACCTTCTATTACTGCTACGTGAAGTGACTACTTCTGTGAATTTCCATAATTGTCCGCCATACGTCGTAACAGTGTCCCGTGACTTCACCTAATCTACGTGGTGTTAACTTGAACTGAGCGGTTTAATTCCTCCTTCTAACGAACCGCTAAACATTGAAATTTGATGCCCGAGGGTGTTTCCCGATAAATAGTAATGTCTGATGATACAATCTGGACCTGGTTTTTTTTATGTGAATGTAATAAGACAAACAAGACGGTCTCCTGATGGTAAGAAATAACATATATCCATGATAATTGCAGCGATACACAAAACAAAGTCCAGGGCATCGCTGCTTTGGCAATCATTACTTTGAAACATTCGATGGTTAGTAGCAGTGGCACTTCAAACCGGAACACATGTTTACACACTACTGCTCAGCGGCAAAACATCTGACACTGTGGTGGTACCTGCCTCAACGACGTCCTGCTAAGGAAATCTAAGGCAAACGCACACTTATCCAGAATTTAAAAAGGTTTTTCCAGGATAAAAGTAACCTATGAACCTATGAGCTATATTCATTCTAAATTTAATGTAAATCTGTTAAGCTACTACATCTTGACCAAATAACAAACTTTCATTATTACATTATATTGTCACTGTGACTACCAGTGCCGTGGTGGTGCCGGCGTAAGAATAGTACCCCACCCTCTCTAGCCGTGGTTGCCGTAAGAGTCGGCTAAGGGATGTAATCCGGAAGATGGGCAGAAGCGTCTTCCTTGAACAATCACACCTAACTGCGCTCGCCAACCCGCCTGCCAAGCGTGGCGAGTATTGGCAAAACCCCCCAGGAGGAGGCCTATGTCCAGCAGTGGACGTCCTATGGCTGATGATGTGATGTGATGTGACTACCAGTGAACGCCTCGAAGTTTCACTTGCGTTTTCCGGAATAGTAAGTAGTGTGAAGAAATAAAAAACATACATACATACTTACTAACAGACAACCTTTTAGTTTGTAACATATTAGTGTGCTTCATTTGTATATCCCAGTTAAATGAAAAAGTTTGTATCGACTTAGAGACCAGTCCTAACGTCAGAGTCAAGTTTCCTGATAATTATTTTGTCTATTCTAGTAAAATTTAGTACCTACCCTTAGGAAAATAAATATTTTTACGTAAATCTCTCTGTCTATTTGCAAAAGGCTTTTAAAATCTCATTATTTTACTAAAAATAGATTTATCAAATTAACAAAGCTAGATTTGAGTTCATATAATAAGTACTTTTATACAACAAAGGCCTAAGTAAAGAGTACAGATATCAGTTTAATAAATATAAGTGAGCGGTAGAAATATACATGAAAATATTATTCCCGAGAAACCGGCGCCGAGATGAAAGAAAAATATAATCAGTTTTATTTTCAAGACAAAATGAAAATAATAATTACTTAGTTTTTAAGCTTTTGAAGAATATTTTCTTGTTTATTGACCATGGAAGGTAAATCAAAGTGGAGAAAATGAACGAGCCCGCGTACACAGCTATACAAAGTTAATTATGTAACTAGTTAGCTTAATTAACAAACTTTAATAAACAATAATTACGTATTCTGTGATTATTCGGCGTGTTTTCAGATACATACAAGAATTGCTCGTTTAAAGGTATAAGATATATAGATGAACATCTGTTTTTATTGCCGAGAACTTTAGCATTTGGTCAATAATTATGCTCAAGTTTTGAATGTTTTTTTTTTTAAATATAATAAATAGGCTTGCGTTTGACCGCCATACCGCCTGCTTGAAGGTACCCAGATTGTATTCACAGGGAATAATTTTTTTCAGGAGTGGATGATTCCCTTAAAACTTTTTTTCGGGAGTGGTGATTCCTTTAAAACTTTTTTTCGCGAGTGGGTGATTCCCTTAAAACAACTGTCTCACTGCTGGGCGCGTTCCTCTTCTTTGTGAGAAGGATAAGGCGTAGTCCACCACGCTGGTCAAGTACGGGTCGACAGACATTACAAACGAAAACATTTTTTTATAAGCTCTCAGATATTAGTTACCTCGCGATGTTTTCCTTCACCGTTCGAAGTCAGCGGGAATACGCACGTAGCTTAGAAAAGACAGGTGCGTGCTGTGGGATTCGAACCCAGGACCTCCAAACTATATTTAATATTTAATTGACTATTTTCAGCATTTTACTAATATTGGATAGCGTTAACCGATACATGGCCGTAGCAATTCTAGTTGATGCACTTTTGAGTGCCTCTATGTTTCAAGCAGACTAACAAAGCAAGCCCATTATAAGCGTCATTATCAATTATAAATAATTAATAGTCTGGCAATAATTAATACTGAAATATTCGGCTCCCGAAGGGTCGTGTGGGGGCTTCAAACGATTCGTCGGTAATTAGACGTAGTCATTGTTCTTTATTCTGTGACGGGTAGCGTTCGCAACGTAATTAAAAATAAAACGGATTAAGCGGGAGTCGGACATGAGAGCGAGGGTCCAGTACGGTGCGCATGTGAGATTCATCAGGCGAAGTTGGAGCTTAATGAAAAAGTTTAGCTGAGTGGGAATAACACGTGGTTTTAATCTCAAAGCTTGCTGGGAGATTTATTACGCTTTTCATGATCTTTTGAAGTATAAAAATAACAATCATCAATTATTTATTAGTATAACGATTACTAATCTTGAATATAGTGTCAAATTGGTTTAGATGCATGTAACACACACAGGTCAGTTCGCCAGATAGATCGATTCGCAAATTCAAAGTTGCGATATGGGAGCTAAACTTGGTTTTTCTGAAAGGTCGTATCCGGAACAAAGTAATTCGCCCGAGAACTAAGGTCGCCGACATAGCTCAACAGTAGCAAGCAAAACCTGGGTGCATCCATTAAGCATCTACATTAGATTTTATTTACGAGTCGGTGGCGCCTGGTCAAAAGACGAAAGAAAGCAATATCTGTCGCAAAACTAATAACCAATACGAGAGATGTTTTTTTTTTTCTGGAGAAGGGACCACGAATTTGCCAACGTGGTGTAGTTGGTGGTAACGTGGTGTGGTTTTTGTAGCGATGATAACTTAACAGTTAACGCCAAAGGGCGTGGGTTCAAACCCCAACAATGAGCTTGAGCTGCCCGTGACGGAAAACATCGTGAGGAAACCATAGCATGGTGGTAGGGTACTTTCTAGTACTCGGCTGGCTAGCTACCATCCTCAAGTTGAAAATCTGCCGCCAAGCATCTAACGGTGTGTTCCGGCAGCCTCACTTGAGGGCCAGTACCATTCCAGGCTGGGTGTGCTTCACCATCTTCGACCACACCGTCACCTAACATCAGGAGAGCTGTGGTCAAACAACTAGCCTGTCGAACATTTAAAAAAAACGGTTTGAAAGTTGTTTGCGAAATGGCAAGGGTTCCCGTCGAGTTCTAGGTCACAATCTGAACTCCCCACGGCGCCCGCTTCACCCGATAATGACAATGAATATTTATGAAAGTCTAACACACGGTTTTCAACAAAATCCAACAAGATATAGGTCAACAGCTGTCGCTAAATTGAGTAAACGAATCCTCCCATAGAGATTTCTCTCCGGCCTGCGTTCGGTGCGAGGCAATCTCATAAATTATTTAACTTGTTTGAAAAATGTCGCATACAAATAATTTTTCATACGCAGCACTCTGGTTGAGTGATAGTTTTTTTTCTGTTACGAATACATTTACATTTAAGTGGTTGAGTGTTTTTTTTTTCTTTTACATCTCTACGAATTAATTTAGATGTTCAAAATAAGAGATAGACAACAAATTTTAGTTACTTACGTTTTACTTGATGGTTTCGCCTTAGCAGGAGGTCGTCTGGGTACCTACCACTCCAATACTAGATATTCTGCTGCCAATGAGTAGTTTTTTTATGGCTGACAGGCTAGGTGTTTGACCACACCGTCACCTTAAGTGACGGTGTGGTCGTAGATGGTAAAGCACACCTAGCCTGGAATGGTACTGGCTCTCAAGAACAACTGCCGGAACACATCGTTAGATGTTTGGTGGCACATTTTTAACTTGAGGGTGGTAGCTAGCTAGCCGAGTACTAGAAAATTCCCTACCACTATTCTATGGTTTCCTCACGATGTTTTCCTTCACCAGCAGCTTAACCTCATTGTTGGGGTTTGAGCCCACGCCCTTTGGCATGCAAACCGAAAGCGCTAACCACTGAGCTATCATCGCTAAAAGTAGTGTGTAAACCTTACTGGGGGTAAAAGTTAGAAAAATTATAGGGCTGTTGAAACTATCGAAAGTTTCAAAGTAATGAGTGCCAAAGGAGTAGTGCCTTGGGCTTTGTTTTGTTACCCAAAGTTATGCGTATTGCTTCAATGGTCATGGACGGACGTTATCTCTTACCATCAGGAGAACGTCCCTCTCATAACTTTTACATAAAATATATATAACATTTCTTTACCCGACTACCAAGGAAGGGTTTTGTTTTTCGCGCGTATCTCATATGTATGTATGTATGTTAATTTCTTTATAACCTTGTATCTTCCAAACGGCCGATTGGATTACGACAATTATTATTAAGGTATCGTTAGATAGGTATACGATAATTTAAGAAAAAAACCAAACCTATACAAATAAAGGCAAATAAAATAAGATTACAAAAATATATATTACTGGTGTTTAAAATGAATTAGAAATAATAAATTTGTTTAAAAAGTTTTTTTCCTTTACTTGTAGCTATTTTAATTGGAGTCGGGTTATGGAGTTCTTAAACTCTTCAGCTTGTTCATTATTGTAATTATTTATTGGTTTGGATTTGACTACCATCTCGCCTGACGTTAAGTTAAGATGATGTTTGCAATGGAGCACGTTTGTTTAGAAGAAGCTGATACAGTCGCGTCTCGAAGGCACCCAGATTGTATCTATAGAGGAATGACTACAAAAACGGGCTAAATTTGTCTGTTTGTACATGTGTTTGTAACTTCTCCACGCTAACTTAACCGATTTCAAATTTATATTCCATACATGGATAGACAAACTGGTTTCAACTGGTTCTATTAAAGTATTGATTTTTTTATCTAAGACACCGATTAAGCATTTTTATGTTTTTATCAGTCATCTATTCCAATAGTCGTTTTCTTGAAAAACATTTTAAGGTCGTCGGACGGTGCTGTCGTTACCACTGCTGTCATAATAATACCACGTCTGCCGCTAACGAGGCGTGATGTTAACTGTATGACATGACGCCGTCACTTGTGGTGGTAATCCATGTTTTCTGTCATATCGTTGATAGTGATGGACGGCAAAATGTGAACAAAGTTGTTCTGATAATGTCACTTATACACCAGAACTCAAGTACTGCCACAAACGGCTTTGACTTCTAGAGCATTAATTACACGGTTAGACGAAACTTTAGTTCTGAGCCAAAACGCAATCATTGTACTATAATTATAAGGCCCCATATTGATATAAAATTCGCATGAAATTACTACGCGCAAAAAAAAAATTGGTCAACCTAAAAATACACCCAAAAACAAGAATATAATAATTCACATAAAACTCATACGCATAAGAAAATAGCCTAGTGCATAATACATGTTGACTGGGTGCTTATGGTGTCGCCCCGCCGGAACCTAATCCTAAAGTAATATTAGCTATAATTTATGCTAAAAACATAGTTCAAAATAAAAATCTAACGCAATGTAATTTATTGCAACTTACCTTTATGCCAGTTATTAATATGCCTAAAAATTAATGTCAAAATTAACTGACCAAGTCTAGAACAAAAATAATCCATAGGTCAAACCTATGCAAATTAAATAATTATACTAACATGTAACGTTCCAAAAGCAACTCGGTTAACTCATAAAAAAAATTACGAATAAAGTAGCTTTTTTAATAGTACCTACTATTATAACTATTGGGCAGATTTATAATTATAAAAAATCTTGTGTTATACATTTCAGTGTACAATCACGTTTGTTGTATGGAGCTTTGTTTTATTTTAATTTAATTATTTATTTTGAAAGTGAATATATAACTTAATGTTCTGTGAATATTTCAAGCGTCTACCTGTTGTCGTTATCAATATAAAGCAAAAACGAGCAAGAAAGTCACGTTTGTTGTATGGGAGCCCCCTTAAATACTTATTTTATTCAATTTTTTTGTATTTGTTGTTATAGCGGTAACTGAAATACATTTTCTGTGAAAATTTCAACTGTCTAACTATCACGGTTCATGAGATACAATCTGGTGACAAACTGACAGACGGACAGACGGACGGACGGACAGCGGAGTCTTAGTAATAGGGTCCCGTTTTACCATTTGGGTACGGAACCCTAAAAATTATAATTTTTTGTTTCACTAATGTGGGGTGGGATTACTAACGTTTATATCGGAAACTCCGGCTGTAGTTTCGGCCACATTCGGTGGCCTTCATCATGGAGACAAAGCTGAGTACAACGCGCGCGCGGCCTTGTCTTGTTTTGCATAGGTAACACAAAAAAATGTGTCAAAACCCATTCAGTTCCATAGTAAAAAGAATAATGTTGATTGTTGTACCAAATAATTCTCAACACATCAGGACTGTTAAACAAAACAAAACCCCCACATTTCGAAAAAGTTTAAAAATATGAAAGCGATACCGCAAAAAATCTTTGTAATCGGAAAAAATACCTATCGTTTCCCATCGCCACAAATCATAGCAAAAAGCTTTCAGGTCAAACGATTCTGTTAGTTGACGCAGACTGAGATGGATGTGTGTGTGGGCTAACACCGCTTGACGGTATGTGAAGTTATAAACAGGGAAAACACTGGAAGTTGTTTTTCCATTAAACATTCAAAAAGGGTTTTGCAGCAATTTTAGCACTTGAATATTTTCTAAATATGAACAAGGCGCTTGGATTACACTTTTTTATTCGTACCACGGAGCTATTTGCTATTTATTTTTTCATTTTATCGGCTCAAGTCTTTGCTTTGAATACCCTGGCACACAAAACCTCATTCTATAAAGGCTTTTTAAAGGCACTGTAGAGGCAGTTAAACTGTGGAGTCGTTTGAGCATGAAGAAGTAACAAACATACAAACACACTCACAATCTATTGCTTTTATAATATTAGTATGAAGTGTGAGGTTTAATATTTGTCAGTATATTGTTATTATTTATATAATTATATTGGTTTTATTCAGATTGTGTTTAGGTATTTGAGTTTGTATATGATGAAAGTAGGAGGTATTTATGTAAATTATGTGTTTATCTAGTTAGCACACCCCGTCGTTTTATCAAGTCCTATCCATACCAAGGTTGCCTCCAAGGTCGTTCTAAGCGATAAATTAAACGTATAGAATGTTTTCTAATTCTGACTTACTCGTCGCTTTACTTGGACAATACATTTTGTAAAAACTTAACCGGTAAACAAACTGCGATGTAAGAATTGTACGTACACGCCGTACAACGTAGACCTCACTGTCACGTGAAAAAATAGTTTTATACGAGCTCTTATTGTAAATTCCGGCGTTTCCAATCAAAATCAAAATGTCGTTTATTCAGTTTAGGCCCTGGTAAGGCACTTATGAACGTTAAGTTACATGTTTGAATCTACCACCGGCTCGTAATAACACTTCAACTGAGAAGACTCCGGCAAGAAACTCGCATGCATACATACATACATGACCACTTAAAACATTACACTTCATTTTCAAACATCTTGCTTCTTTTTATAAACATTATACTTCTTTTTTTAAACATTACTCTTCATTTTCTGGACGTGTTTTTAGTACTGTTTTGTTACCCAAATTATTTGTAACAAACCATTTGGTCTAGTGGTTTGCAAATAGCAAGCTGTGTTAGCAAGCGACATGATTGCGCAAGTTTTTGCAAACCGGCCACTAGCCACAAGTGCTGGTCGCGTGAAATGAGAAAAGTTGTGACCTTGGATAGGTACTACTCTAATACATTACGAGCTTTTTACTGCTGAACTGACCTGCGTTAAGGCACTATTTCGTGACCACAATTATCTTACTTACTCTATTGATACCTGATATTAAAAACATATATATATATATGTATATATATATAAGTCATAGTAAAATATTAGGTTTACGTTCGGTGGAGTGATGATTTACACTAAAAGCAGTTTATACAGAGTGACTGGAAGAAAGGCGATAATCGAACCGAGACCCAAAACCGAAGATTGGTTAGCGTTGAAAAACGACAGTGGACTATCATCAGCTTAAGGTGATGTTTACTCAACTATTTTCTTTCTTATTTTCAAGTTTTTTATAATAAATATAATAAAAAAATCTAAAACAATAGTGTCGCTGACAGCGAGGCAGGTTCAAGCTGCTAGTGGTTAGGGCTGCAGAGTCAGGAACCTCTTCACAATACGCGCCGTGTCAAGGATCACTGCCTTTTGGATCTGATCCTTGCCCCAACCGTCTAGCGAGAGTCTCTTAAGATGTCGGTCGAGACTTTTCCCTATAAGGCTGTTCACCGTGAAGACTATCGGAACAATGATCGTCGAATCAAGAACCCATATGGCGGTTGTCTCGTGAGCCGAGCCAAGAAACAAATAAAATACTTTATTATCATACTTATATTAAAATCCGTGACAATTTTTGATAACTTACAATAGCCGTTCAAAAATATAATTAATTGTTAATACGACAAACAGAAAAATTCGTGAAGCTTAGGTTTAGTAAAAGATTCTCGTTAGAATCCTTTCAAATAATCTTATCTTTTAAATCAATCATAGTTCAATAGATATACCTACCTATTTAACTTTGAACTTATAAAATGTAAACGGGAATTTGGTCATTTTGCAAAATGTATATGTGTATTTTATATGTCATTACTTATTTTTAAATGGCTTATGTATTTTTTTTTGCTATATTTATGTATAAGTTTCTGTTTAACGCTTATGTTTAATATTTAGTGCTGCTTCTTACTTGTAATGTTAATTTTTTCAATTTATACACATTTGTCTAGGAATAGAATTTAGATCGATCCTTTTTTGTCATCTTCATTATGCTGATGTAAAAATTGTGTATTTGTGATTGTTTTATTTTGTGTATCGAAATAAATAAATAAAAAAAATTAACACAGAATCGTTAAAATTAGCGTCTAAAAGATCATGCGCTCAATGTAATTTGAGCAAATATATACATAATATACTTCTGAGGTCAAAGTATTTTCAGATCAAGGGTCTAAACCTACACAAGCAAATGGAACCGTCGTTCAAGCCACAATACAGACACACAGTCATCCAAACTGCAGCTGTACAATAACTTTTCTCATTTCGCTCTCTACCAAGATGATATAACTCGAACTTTGCTCTGAGCGAGTGGGCACAGCTGTCCCGAGTGCACAAACATTTGTATTACAATCGCTTGTAAAATATTAAAAAAAAAATATAATTGTAGTAAATACTAAAAGAAAATAAAAATATAATAGAAAGAAAAAAAGAATGCGACATTTTGTAGCGATGATAGCACAGTGGTTAGCGCGGTCGGTTCACATGCCGAAGGGCGTGGATTCAAATTCCAACAATGTGCTTGAGCTAACGTTAATGGAAAACATAGTGGTAGGTAATTTCTAGTACTCAGCTGGCTAGCTACTACCCTCAAGTTCCAAATCCGCCGCCAAGCAACTGACGGTGTGCTCTGGCAGCCTTACTTGAGAGCAAGTTCTATTCCAGGCTAGATGTGTTCTCCATCTTCGACTACATAATCATTTAACATCAAAAGTATTAACGTAGGCGTACAACGTGCTTTAGTATGAACTTGTAAACTTTAACAAACAGGACCCAGTTAGTAAAGTTATGAGCACAGGGATTCTTGACCTTACCATGTAGCGAGTTCAAAATAATCTCAATGAAGCAAAATGATGTTTGTGTCGGTGCTGCTGTAATATCGTAGAAAACAACAACGATATTTTTAAACTAATATCTATGAGCTAGATAGGTGAAAAAATTAAATAGAAGAGTTAACGTATAATGAAATATGAAAATGTAATGTTAAAATTTTCGAGATTTAAACACATAGTTTAATAAACACAATATCATGTCTTAGTTATAGTTGAATTAGTTAAAATATTTGTTTTTGAATTTGTTGTTGTTGAATTAGTTCTGTTGAAAATAACTGCTGTTGAATTAGTTGTCGTTGAATTAGTTGCTGTTGAATTAGTTGTTTTGTATGCGATTAAGTTTCGTTAATAAGTCGAAAACTTCTTAGCATGGAATGGTAACACCGTAAGGGGTGACGGGTTCATCGCGTCGCCGAGACAGGAACCCGTATAGCACCCAGGACTTGCAACCCAGGAGTAAGTTATAATCTAGTGAAAGAATTCGTATGTACTACACCAAAGCTTCGTCAATTCATTCTACTCTACAATAACAATTGGATTTTTGTTCGAGGTTATTCTTAACCGACTTCATAAAAGAAGGAGGTTCTCAATTCGGTTATATTTTTTAAATGTTTGTTATCTTAAAATCTCGTCATTTATTCAGATTTAAAACAATTCTTCTTTATTTGAAAAGAAATACTTTCAGATCACTTTGATAGATTTTTTTATAAAAATTGGTTGTTTGCTTCCTTTGACTTTTAATCGATTTTAAAATAGGAGGGGGTCCTTAAATCGGTTGTATTTTTCAGTGATGCTTACAGTCATTATAGGTTTCATCATCAGGATAATGAAACTGGAAAGCAGACACCGAAACTTCGTATTAAAACAATGTAACTCAGTTGTGTCTGGGTTTAGTGGATTTGAGTGTGTTTATTTTTGCCACTATTCGCAAGTAGACAGACAATACTTCGAATGGTATCGGAGTGCGTGGGTTTAAGCGGCCCTTTTAGATAGTATCTAAGAGATAGGGCTGATTATGATTTAATTTGACAAGCTGCATAAATTTCCCTCGGAAATGTGAGGGTAAACTTGAAAATAGCGGGTAGGACCGTGGATATATACATAGTAAAGGCCAATAAGTTGATGCAATAGGTTCGCGGCTTGGAACTATTCATAACTGTGCCACAACAAGAGAGGATAATCTAAAACCGGATACGGAAACCATGCGCATAAACAAACTTAACCCACTGGGAGAAAACAAACGCATTTCAGCCGTACGCACCGCCATATTGTTAACGTTCTAATTTCAAATTTCAAATTTGGAACAGGCAATTCCCGCGCGGCCGTTGAATAGTTCAGTTCCACAGATGATTAATAACTAGATATTAATCAAAGCATTATTACGAGGATTAAATTCCCAAAACGAGGTGCGGAATGGGAGAAATTGTCGATTTCGTTTTGGAATCTGTGTTTGCTTTTAACTGTTTTGGCGAACTGACAGTAGCTAGGAACTTGGCTTCAACTGTATTTTACTGTTTCGCGTTTTCCTTTAATGGTGTTGCAGCAACTATGATAACAATTATGACAATTTTCATTACTGTAATCAAGTTTAGATTCCATCGTGATAAATATTATTAAAATGTCAGTTTTTGATGTGTAATTGAGCTATTGAATTTGTTAGTGACATACGAGCTATTTTGTAGTTGATATTTGATAGTGATGATAGCTCAGTGGTAAGTGAGGTAGGTTCACACGCCGAAGGGTGCGAGTTCAAACCCCAACAAACCATAAAAACATAAGTGAGTTTGGTTCCGATAATTGCAAATTTCTCTCAATTAGATACCATTAAATAGACAAAAATATTTAATAAATATAGACTCTATAATAGGCTAAAAGCAAATAGTAGAGGTAATGAGCTTAAATATGATAGAACAAAATAACTTTAAAAAAAGTTAAAAATATGATGTGTGTATAGGTGAGTAGGTATATGTGTATAATAACATAGTTATTCTGAAATTATATTAGTAGGTCACTCTAAACTGGGACTTTTAATCAATTCTATAGAATTTTAGTCGGTATGTTTGGGTCACTTTATATACTCGACATAGCTGGAAGATTCTGTACATATAAAGTATTTGACAACTCAATAACATCCAGCTTCTACGCGCTACCAACATAACAAATTATAAAACACACTGTAAGTACGTAACCCAACTAATCCAGTACTTACAACTACGGTTGTTGTTCTAATATTTTGAGTGAGCATTATTAAGATAGGGGTCACACGTTAAGGTAAGGGTATAAACGTCCCGCGTATTTGGGGCAGCCCTAGCGATGCGCGGGGCGAATACAAATGTAAGAACCGCAGAGCTGCATTAAGGGGGATTTCGTTAAATGCTTTTGAACAGCAGACGCTTAAACTAATGATATTATTCGTGCCACTAAAATAACAGAGACATTTTGGCCTTTTAAAAACTAAAAGAGTACTACCGTGTACTGTATAATTATGTTATACAAACATAAGAAATACTGAATACTAAATTTAACCTCAATTTTACATTCAGGTATCGGTTGAGAAAGGGATATTCATCTGGATCACCATCTAATAGATATATATATAAATTATGCGAGATTGCTTTCGTTTAATTTTATCGGAACCTCCGACTATAGACGACTGATAAAAATGTATCAAAACCACGTCAGTGTCCATACTATTTTGGTCTGTAATTTAGTCGACTTAATGTATAGCTATAAAACTTAGACTTTACAATACAATAATACAACTTTATTATACACCAAACATTATAAAAATACATACAAAAATTTAAAAAAAAGAGAAAGAAAGTAACAAAACAAAAAAATACAAAATAGAAACAACAAATAAACGGTATACAAGGGCGGCCTTATCGCCTAGAGCGATTTCTTCCAGACAACCTTAACTTTCAGTAGTGTTAAAAGCTTAATTAAAAAATTACATCGTTCTGTGACTAAACAGACATAGGGCACATTTTTTTACTAACACAGTTAATGAAAAGATTTAAATAAAATAAAATATTGCAATAAAAATGTTCTTTATTTCGGTGTGCATTTTATAAATAATAATGAAATAGTACTCCGGGGATAAAAACTGTTTTTCGTCTTCAAATCAGATATGAAAATATGTATTTATTCTATTTACATACCAACAAACCAATCATTTATACAGTTTATCTAAACTAAGTACAACTTCGGCAAAATGTAAGTGTTGCCATCATTTTTATATAATAGGTATAAACCACATGCGATATAACATCAAAATTAATAATACAACTAAACTTTGGAAACATAAAAAAACATTCAAATTGAAAGTTAATCGATGGAATAGAAATTGATTGTACATTTATAAATTAAAGTTTTTAATGTAATATTTATTAATCCAAATATCACTGCTTAATCCAGCCCTGGACACAGATGCCCCAGTCATGCGTATATGTATGTAATATGACCCTAATAAATATCACTTGGTACACATATTTCTACTCACTACATTATTTATATGTATGAGTATAAAAATATAGTAGTTTTTCTTACACATAGACACCTATTCAGGTCAACCGATTCCCCTGGCGATGGGATTTTATGTGCTTGCCAAGAAAATGGTAACTTAGTGACTGTTTTGTGATGTAGAAAATGCTTAACATAAAGTTATGAGTAAGGTGCCGTATAAAGAGCTACTTATCGTTTTTGATTTCATGTTTCTGTAGCGATATTTAAAGTCTTGATCGGTTCAAAGTAGCCCTTTAAAGAGAAATTTCAGTATTTATTTATTTCTTTCACAGGCTAGGTTTTTGACTACAGCTCACTTGATGTTAAGTGATGGTGTGGTCGGAGATGGTAAGTACACCTAGCCAGAATGGAACTAGCTTTTAAGTCAATCAAAATCAAAATCAAAAGTCATTTATTCAGTTTAGGCCCTGGTAAGGCACTTATGAACGTTAAGTTACATGTTTGAATCTACCACCGGCTCGTAATTACACTTCAACTGAGAAGACTCCGGCAAGAAACTCAGCAAGGCATTTTTTTTGTGGATCTTTCTTTTCATATTAGGTTACAATTTACAGTAATACATAATGCTTACTACAATTGTCACTTAGCCAGGGGGATGCAAGTGCAGAGAGAAGCTACAACAACCATATATTCCTGTCTTCCACGTAATGAGCCACCTTATAGTAGGCTTTGTCAATAAAGGTAAAAGTGAGGCTGTTAGAACACACTGTTAGGTGCTTGGTATTTTAAAGTCCCACGAAAAATTGAAAACTGAATACAATTTCCAAGAATAAAAATTTACATATTAACTTAATATGTAATTTTTGAGTTTTTGCTTTTTATTCTTGGGAATTGTATTCAGTTTTTTATTTTTGTGTGATCCTTAAAATACCTTACTTGTGGGTGGGTAGCTACCACCCACAAGTGGCAGCCAAAAACATAACAAAATATAATATTAAAAGAATGTTTTTTCAAGACCTCGCCAGATATTAAAATTTCATTATGTAAGCACGTGAGTGTTGTTTTATTCACGTTCGTTTATGATGTAATCTTAATATCTGATTAGGTCTTGAAAAACATTGTTATATTTTGGCTGCCACTTGTGGCACCAAGAATCTTTAAAAATAAATCATTTAAAATAAGCTCATAAGATTATTTTTTTCTTTTTAAGACTCTTTTTCAGAAAAATAAAACAATTTCTTATTTTTTCTATTTTTCGTGTGTTTTATCATTATGAAGTTTTTGCAATTGTAGTTTAGTATTATAACAATAATAATAAATAAAAAAAACATAGCGGTCATGCCAAATATCACACATCACATCATCAGCCATAGGACGGCCACTGCTGGACATAGGCCTCCTCCTGGGGGGATTTTACCAATATTCGCCACGCTTGGCAGGCGGGTTGGCGAGCGCAGTTAGGTGTGATTGTTCAAGGAAGACGCTGCTGCCCATCTTCCGGAATACATCCCTTAGCCGACTCTTACGGCAACCACGGGTAGAGAGGGTGGGGTACAATTCTTCTAACGATACCAAAACGATACATCCAAATCCGTTCAGGCGTTTAAAAATTAAGTTGGAATAAAGAAACTCTCATATATACAATTATACATGCACTCCAAAAACATTACACTCCTTTTTATGGCCAGCTTTGTTTCATTCTAAAGTTACAATTTAACCGAAAACGTAAACCAATATTGCCGAAACTCGGAGAACATCGCCAGAAAACAGAGTTAATACTTTGGTGCCATTTATCAATCTAACCATAAACGTATTACCTATTTGGGCGCCATATTGAAAATAACACTCATGTACTATTAATATTTCGGTTTCCCTCGTAACCCGACACCGGCGTGGCTAAATCGTTTTTTATTGCGATCGTTTGGACCCTTCCTAATAAAAAACATACGTAATTTTCGCTTTTTTGGAAGGTTTTTAAGTGGTCCAATTTCTATGAAAGTTATTTTTTTTTTCCGATGGCAACCGGAATTGAGAAAGTGTCTGTGTTTACCGGGGGTTTTGAATGTTAAACCTTCTAGAATTCGACGAGAATACGTTTATATTTGTGCCATATGTTACTGTTTCTCGTTTTTTTTTTTTCAATATACATTTAGGTAATGTATTTTTTTAAATAACCTTTTAGCAAAAAAAATTAAAAGCAAAAATGAATAATCCAGATCCATCTTCAGACCCTCGATATTATTACAATGGAAAGTATTCATGATAACAAAAAAAACACTATTTTATGGTTGGTAGGTTGTGGTCGAAGATGGTAAACACATTTAATCTGGAATGAAACTGGCTCTTAAGTGAAGCTGTTCATTAAGTAATCAATGGTTAAAGTCGCAAAGTTTGTAAGCAAGACCCCCAAGGCGTAATGGACTTGATGTGTTGTTTTAATCGAATACAATATACATATTTATTACTTGGAGCGGCATTCTAGATTGGGTAATTACTGTAGTATATGTGTATGCTTCCAATACAGACTGATCTTACCACTACAATACGAGTATACTGTGAGATAACCAATTCGTGAGGAAACCATAGCGTGGTGGTAGGGTACTTTCTAGTACTCGGCTGGCTAGCCACCACCCTCAAGCGCCGCTAAGCATCTAACGGTGTGTTCCGGCAGCCTCACTTGAGAGCCAGTTCTATTCCAGGCTAGGTGTGCTTTACCATCTTCGACCACACCGTCACTTAACATCAGGTGAGCTGTGGTCAAACAACTAGCCTGTCAGCCATAAAAAAAATAAAAAATAAGATAACTCTTACTATAGAAACTGTCGTGGTTTTGCCACATTTTTTAACTTATGTCGTACTACTCATTAACTTAGCACTGTCAAGATACAAGCTTGCTTAGTTTGGGGCTCGATAGCGCTGTGTGAAATGTCCTCCAATTCTTTTTTGTCAGTGCTGAGCAAGATTTGCTCAGCTTTGTCTCCATGATGAAGGCCACCGGATGTGGCCGAAACTATAGGTAGTCGGAAACTATAATTAAACGTGAGTAATTCCGCATAAGTAAAACCAAAAAGATAACTCTTTATTGTTTACTCACATGACGAACACTGGTTTACAACACTTAATAAAAGCGAAACACTGACGACCTTATTGCTAAGGCCACCTTAGTATAGAAAGGGTTCTACAGAATAAGTTGTGGACGAGTTGTCATTCTACAGGGTCCGTCACTCGAAGTGTTACCAATTGAAAATGCTGCTATTTGGTCAATTTACATTCTTTTTTTTTTTAATTTCAGATTTATGTTAAATATTAATTATATTTTAAGAAAAACAAAGTTATTGTTCAATATGTCCACCTTTAGCACGGATAATAGCATCGAGTCTTCCGACAAAGGCATTGCAAGCTGCACGAAGCTGGACTTGTGGGATTCGGTTCCATTCACGACGAAGTGCTGCCTTTAGCGTTTCCAGATTCTTATATTTTTTAGTTGAGACCCTGGCCTCTAAAATAGACCATATGGAAAAGTCCTTTGGATTCAGGTCTGGTGAGTATGGAGTCCACTCTTCTGCAGAAATGAACCTTGGAAAATGGTTTTTTAAAAATTGTTGCTTTAGGCGAGCCTTATGAGACAGTGCCGAATCCTGTTAGAATGTCCAGTGGTTTATGTTAATTTCTTGCTGTGCCCACGGTATCAATACATCATTTAACACCTTTTTTTGGTAGACTTCTTGGTAATTTTTGACTCCCCGGTCGATGAAAATGAGCGAAGAGCGTCCATTTGCGGTGACTGCAGCCCAAACCATCACAGAAGCTGGAGCTTGGTTTCGAACGGCCACTCTGTCAACCAAATTGTCGTTTAACTTGCCCCCTAGCCAAAGACGATCATTTTGTTTGTTTACTTACTGTTGAACAGTAAATTTTTTTCATCTGAAAAAACTAAATTTTTTAGTTCGCCGCTTGCGTGCAAGGCTTTTAGTACCTAAGCTCTTTGAAGACGAACTGTCTTTTGGGCTGGAGTCAAATGTTGTACTTTTTGTATCTTGTAGGGTTTTAACTTCAGCTCTTTTTTCAGTATGCGTCGTATGCTTGAGTCTCATACATTCTGAGTTTTGGCCAATTTTGCAGCACTCTGGCGTGGATTTCGTTGGATTCGGGCTTTCACCTGTCGAACCAATTGTCGCGAGGTTGCTGTATTCGGATGTCCTCCTCCGTGCCGTTTAGCAATGCTCCCAGTATCATTATAACGTGTTATGGTCCGATATACTATCATTTTGTTCACCTGCAAGTGCTGGAGCTCTTGAACAATGGTTGCTTGGGATTTTCCAGCCAAATGCAAGGCAATCACACTGTTACGTTTGTTATCCATATTGATAAATTCTCTTTTAAAATATTTTTTCCCCCCGCTCTTTTTGTTAGCTTGCATATGAAAAAAAGATCTAGCGATCCGCCAAATTTTGCCGCGCTGTCACTCATAGTTTCAAAGTTGGAGCAGTCTAAAGTTGGTAACACTTCGAGTGACGGACCCTGTAGAAGGGAGCGATACGCCTTTATGATACGAACTTCCTACTAGGTGTGTATTTTGTTTAAACGGGATGTGCACCAAAACAATAAATAAACTCAATAAAAACACGGATAAGTGCGAGCCAGACTCGCCCATCGAAGGTTCCGTGCAAACTTGTAGGTATGATATATGATCTAGGTAAACGATAAGTACCTTAGAGGTGTTGCTTCCCTTGTTAGTGTTGAAATATGCTGTTTTTGCGACATGAACGGCTGTAACTTTTTTTTACTATAACTGAAAAGAACTACAGTTTCACTGCTGCAAGGGACTACAGCGTATAATTACGGTTTTAATTTAAACTAAATACCTTAACGCGTTCCTAAGATAAAAGGTCTTGACAGACGGACAGACGGACAACAAAGTGATTCTATAAGGGTTCCGTTTTTCCCTTTTGAGATAAAGAACCCTAAAATTGAATCAACCGTAGTATAACAAAGCCGATTCCCGTTGCAATCTAGTTGCCATCCCCTACATCAAAGTTAGATATTGCATTGGATATCCAATTTGGCCTTACGAGCGACTGCCGTGGAACAGATTGGGAATTTAATTGAATACCAATTATGATGCCTTATACTGAGTTATACCATCTCTCGACAATATTAAACTGTCAACTAATTTTACAAAAAAAAAAAACTATTGCTGACATTTTCACTTATTATTCAGCTTTACTTTGAGTTATAAATGTGCATATACCCATCCAGAACAAGCATTTATGCAATTAACATACATTTATGTACATAGATGTCAACAAAAAAAAAAAAACATGTTTTCTTTTTTGTTTATGTTTAATCTGTCTATGAAAAGTTCTATTTTTATTTAAAATGATGAATAGGTTTGCGTTTGAACACCATCTCACCTGATGTTAAGTGAAGATGCGATCTACGATGGAGCATGCTTGCCTAGAAGATACCGATTCACACAGACACCCAGATTAAATTAAAACACAAAGCTATGTTTTATTGATAGTAGATAACCAGAGGTAGTGTAACTTTTCCACAGGTACGTCAATCAGATATTGGCTGGCTAGGTTGGTAATCGGTTTATGTATAATCGAATCGTCGTTGAGCAAAGCTTTAGGAATGAAGGTATTTTTTTAATTTTTGCTAACAAAATTTAGTCGGTCGAAATTTTCGTCGTGCACTCACTATTATGTTAAACTACGTAGGTACTATTATTAAATTCTAGGGTATTTTGGTTTTCATACATTTTCCTTTTATGTATCAAATGTTGAGTGGTTTGAAGAAAAAACAAAAATTATCTGAAAAAAAAAAAAAAAAACATTTAAACTAAGCTACGTTTCGCACCGTCGCGTCGTGTCGGCAAAGTAGGTTCGAATGCGCTCAGAATCAGATCTGCTTTATCGATGTACGGTTATTATACTCGTATTGATAAAGTAGTTTCGAAGTAAACCAAAGTACCAAAGCAGCGATGTCCTGGACTTTGTTTTGCTACTCAAAGTTCTATTTATCGCTGCAATGATCATGGACAAGTTATCTCTTACTATCAGGAGAGCGTCTCGTTTGTCTCATAAATTTTTACATAAAAAAACACATTATAGTTTACTTCTATCATAAAACAAAACACGAATTAAAATAATCACAATCTTTAGGCTGCTTTTTGGAATTTTATGTAAATATGTCCACGCAAGCGATGCCGCGGGCGATAGTTGTACATAATTACGGGCATAATGAAATAACTCGTAGCGACGACGTAGCACTATTCGTAGCTGCGTAGAAATGAGCTACAGACAGAATTTGTAGAATTTCTTCGATTACTTCCCAGCTAGAATTTAGCAGTATACTCGTATTGTTAGCACTTTGTGGAACTCTGTCGGAGTCTGTATTAAATGCTAGTATATATTAAAAATTGGTTAAGTTATCTCCGCAGTACAAAACAAGGGCTATTACGCCAGAAAAAAAATAACACGACGATTTGACTGATATAAGTATCAAAACGGCAACTTTCTAGATATCAAAGTATTTATTATGATGTTCATCGTCTATCGGAGTCCTTTTCTGGACATAGGCCTTTTGCTTCCATCCACCTCCACGTCTACCCCAGCAGTTATCGGGTCTGCGACTACCACTTCTACTTGCTAACACGCCGAGCTATGTCTGTGATTTTTTACTTCTCTGGAAAATCATTTTCAGTTAGCTATTTCGATACCTCAAATTTTATACGATCATTTGAAAAAATAAAGTTTTTCAAGCTTCAAATTTAAAATAAACAAAATGAGTAGAACTATTCGATGCTGAGGTTTAATGTAACCGAAACGTAATATTTCATTAAAATTGAAAGCGAATATACGTAAACAATATTGTTTCATGCCAAAGAATTTAATCAAATCTAAAATTCCAGGTCGCTGGCTTTTTGTCTGGCGTACCTGTGCTCCTGTGGGTGCTTGATTCTTCAAGAGTTGTGCAAGTCTTAATTTAATTGATGAAGAATCTCTGTAACATATTTACAACATCTTCTAAAGATAAAAGTATTGGAAATTACTTAAAACTGACATGTGTTTTAATATCAAGTAGGTACTTCTTTTAACATTCATTTAAAATATTTGATTTTTATAAACAAAAGGCGTGTAATGTTGTTTGGGTTCATATATGTACAATGTGCGTATGTGAGTTTATATATTCCACTATACATTTTAAATGCCCGAATAGATTTGCATCTGTAATATCGTAGGAATCATCGTCCACAGAGAAGAGGGCCAAACACTTTTTGAAAAAAAAATAATAATAATTTGTAGGCCTTTGTATATATCTTAATTCATTAATTATTAAAAGTATTGTTTAGTTCTAATGATTTATATTTTATTTCTTTTTTTATATTCTAATATAAAAAATGCTTGTAATGGAATGCTTTTCGTTCCTTTCAGTATTTACAAAAAAAAACATGAGAAGTATTTTAAAATGCTCTATTTGATAAAATTAAAATTCGGGAGATAGTCAAAAGCAATACTTCTGTTTTACCTCCTTGAAAAAAGCCACTGTATGTAACACAACTATAGTCATTAAGCGTGAGTAACGCCGTATAGTAAGTTACCAAAATAGCACTATGAAATTAGCAAAGAAGCCTGCATACACATGTGTGTGTTACTTAAATTTCCAAGGTATAAAGAGGACCTTGTTTGACTGCGTAACCCTATAAACCTCCCGATAGCAAAACGAATCTCACTGATTTATAAAAATGTTAAGGTAGTCTTTGTTCGGCCGAATTATGTCATGAAAAAAAAAAGGGTTACTTTCATATATTCCAAAAGGCGAAAGGTTTTCTTCAATTTATCTACGTCGTAGATTCAACTCGCATAAATGGTATATGTCCATAAAACAGACATCTTTTCACCTCTTTTCGCTTGTCAACACATTGGGTCCAAAATTGTCACAAAAACCCCGTCGAGTGCAAGTCAGATCTGCGTACCGGTGTTCCGTACTACCACACAAAATATAATACAAAAATGTTACCACAGCACAAGCATGAGAACGGCACATTATCAACCGTTCCTCGTGGACGTTCCCAGTGTTCGTACGCGGCGATTCCGCTCTACCTTCCTGATACGTACAGCCCATGCATGGAACTGGATACAACAAATTGGAAGTAAGGCGGGACTGGGCGCTCGCATACTACATGTTGCGAGTATTTCGGGGCGTTCTGTCAAGTCCGGACATACTGTCAATGATGGGACTGTGTGTGCCGGACGGGCACGTGGCGCGCCGCCGGCGGCCGCGGCTGTTCTCGGTGCCTCGCGCTAGGACCAACTTGTTGGCTAGGACGCCGTTGGTTCGGACGTTGCATGCACTAAATCGAGTTGCTCAGAAAATAGATATTTTTGTATGTTCGGTACCAGAATTTAAAATGGCAATTAATTATGACGCATGCTATAATTTGACTTGATATATTACATTATTGCATTTATTGAATTATTTTATTGTTTTTGACTTTTGAATTTAATTTAATTTTTTACTTTTGAATTTTATTTTTTGACTTTTGTATTTTATTTGAATTGTATATGTGACATTTTAATTTTATAATAATAATAATATGTACCAATGTTGACTTGCACCATCGCATTAGGGAACCCCTGTAAGGATGGTGTAAACTGTTGTAAATAAATAAATAAATAAAATAAATAAATAAACTCATTGTCGGCTGATCTGTTTCCTATAAACTTTAAGGCTAGAGTTTCATTTAGATCAGCATGCTCGGCCGCACCGTCGCTTTCCATCAGGCGATTTTGTGGCCAAACGTATATCTATTTAATACATTAAAAAAAGTTGAATGGTCTAAAATTATTATGTTGATATATGATATTTAATATTTATTTAAAGAAAGTTATATATTTAGAAAGAAAAAGGTATATAAGTATTCTATCAGTTATCTGGTCGCTTTAAGCTTTGCTTAGATTGGGGCTAGATGGCGCTGTGTGAAATATCCGACGAAATGTATTTATTCATTTTATATTCTGATAAGCTTTCAACCGGTTAAAGTAACACTAAACATACAGGGAGGCAATAATGACATTATAGATAGATAGCGAGACACGGTAGGTTTTGAACCAGCCCCTCTTACTCTTACCCTTCGTGTACGAAACTCTAAAAACGTGACAGAATCCCCCCGTAATTTTAACCTTTCAATATTTACTTCGAAAGCCTTTTATCTTCGAAACTGGGAATAAAGTCATTACTTTGTAACGCAAGATCAGTCAATTCGGAACATGCCTTAGGAATATTCAGCGGAGTGGGGAGATTAAATTGTATGAAATTGTATTTTTCTAGTCACATTTCTGGGGAAATACAGACGACGTAATTCGGGAGAAGTGGCGCATAACGCTGTTGGAAACAATAAGCACCAAGCGGAAGACACTCCAATTTTGAGATTGCAACTTATTTCCTGGTTGAAATTACAAAAACAACTTCTCTGCGTGTGAAGGGGATGTGTTGCTTCGTGTGTTAAGTCTTAAGCTCTCTGCGAACTGAATACCGTTTATTTCTTAAGAGTCGCGCGGAAGATTATTTGCTAACCAGCTATGCCACGTAGTTCCATCTGCGTTTTTTGGAATATCAAGTAACCTTTATGTTGGTCCGGTGTTAATACACTCCAGAGTTTTTCTTCATTCCATTTTAAAGTCAATTTACATTTACACTAAATTCGTAATCTTTCGTAAATTCGTAAGTCGTTAGATATTCTTCCGTCAAACAGTAGTGTGTAAACATTACTGTGTTCCAGTTTAAAGGGTACTGTAGCTAGCGAATTACATGACTGTTGAGACTAACCATCTAGTCTCAAAGTAACGAGTGCCAAAACACCAATGGCCTGGACTTTGTTTTGTTAAAAGTTCTGTGTATCGGTACAATGGTCATGGACAGGCGTTAGCTCTTACACTCAAGAGAAAGCGTCGATCATCTTATTACCTTTACATAAAAATAAATAAAATGAAATGTTTTTGTACAAGTTTAAATTTATAATATTTAAAAGAAAAACGCCTTTTTAGCTATTTTGGTTTAAAAATCAAACTACAAAACAGATTTTCATGAAAAATCCATGGGACCACTATGAAAGTATTTTCTTACAAATATTTATTTTATAGTTTAGTTACAAAAAAACCGCGACCGAATTAAGTACCTACCTCCTGCTATTTTGGAGTCGGAAATCAGTAATGTAAATATCATAAACAATTATATTTTTTCTAACGATAATTTTCAAATTCAAATAGGATCTCGTTTGACTGCTATCTCACTTGATATTAATAAAATTACTAAGCAAATATGCTTTCTACAATAGATCACGCTTGCCTCGACGAAATCTGAAGATACCCGATAACTATCTATTTATATATAGATATATATAAATAGATAGTTATCGGGGAACACCCACTCAGATAACCTTCCTTATTCAGACATCACAAATCCAACGTAAATAAACAATGGAAAACAAAAAATAGCTGACATAAGTACGTACATAAATAAAATTGTTTTCCAAGTTTATTTTACCTGAGGGTAAACAACAAAAAATTCCAGGTATCAGTAATGAGGTACTTTGTTTTATCGTAATACGAATATATTTAATATTTATGTTTGATTTCGATGGAATATGTTAATGCAGTGTATCATGATACACTGCTCAATGCCAACTATAAAACAATTTTTGAAACTGCGAATATACAGGGTCAATTGCAATCAGTCAGCATCCTTTTAATGGCATGTTCAGTACATTAAATCTAACAACTTTTGTTCTCCTTCTGTTGATAATTCGTTTTTTTTTTCCATACAATATTAAAAAGTTATATTTTACGGTCTAAATAAAGTTAACTCTATGCAAAAAAAGCGCGCGCACTCAGTGACGTGTGCCGCCAGTAAACACGATGACGTCAACCAAGGCCAAAGAAAGGGGTTGCGGCGCGCGGGAGGGAGGGCGCTGGCTACTCGCACGATACTACTTTGAATGAAGCGTCTACGCAAAAGAGACCTAAAAAGTATTAGAGAGTACCACAAAAGTTTTATTTTTTGGGATATTTATTGTGTTTTGGCAAAGGTTGTAGGACAAAAGTTGTTTGTTTTAATATACAACATATGCTCTTAAAAGGATGCTGACTAATTAACAATATCCCTGTATAGATAAATTCAATAGCTACAGTTCGGAGAACTATCAAATCGGCTAAGACTAAATTTGACAAATATGTGAGACAAAATATTCGCGTGGAGTTGAAGTGTACCACCTCCTGGTGGAATGTGTTTGCCTCTAGCGGGAGAGACGGGCACTTGAGGTGGCTTAACATTTGAACAGACTGGACGTTGACAACAGGCTGCTTTTCACTTGGTTGAGTCGCCTGAAGTGACCCACTTTGATTATTAAGTGTGTATGCAGGGGATTGAATGTGAGTATGAGAGAGTGTGTATAAGTATATGTTTCGTATAGATACAATTTATTTTTGTTTTTTTTAGTTGTTATAAAACATGGTAGAAAATACGATGGGACTGCCATGTGGATGTCACAAAGGTCTCTTAATGAAATTGGAATAAAAAAATTCGCGTATACGCTCAAATAATTAGCGCTCTATGTCATATTTATTACCTGTGTGAGTTTTCATAGGTTTTTTGGCGGGAATGCGGGAAGTTTAGCCTAATTTTGAAACATTACTATGTTCCGGTTTGCAAGGTACTAGCGAAATTACTGGGCTATTGAGACTAACCATCGAAAGTCTCAAAGTACTGAGCGCCAAAGCAGCGATGCCAGGATTTTTTTTATTGCTTAAAGTTCTGTGTATCGCTGCAATGGTCATGGACATGCGTTATCTCTTAACATCAGGAGAGCGTCTTGTTCGTCTCATTACTTTCACATTAAAAAATCTTATTTTTGAGTAGTGGCTCCAGCGTGTATATTTATGATAACTACTTTAGCACAAAAATAATAATCACATTTTGATTTATATCGAAGAAGCTTGTCAAAGAAAAGTCAATATATCCGAGCATATTTGTAAAAAAAGCTATACAATAAACTCCCGAGCAAAAATACATGAAATACAAAAGCTCGCGGCATCGATACTTTACTCCATTACCATGCAAATTACTAAAATGTTGACAGCGCGTCCCCTTTTTCGGCCCAGTTTCTAAATGTCGTGCTTGAAGATGCGTGTCTGACTTTAAAGTGGATTTTAAACTTTTTGAAATATTCTATGGATTCAATATTTAAAATTGACGTAATCTAGCAAGCAAGGTTTGTTCTGGAAGCAAGCAAGCAAGCTAGTTCCATCAAATGTGTTTACCATCTTCAACACTACTGATACTAAATATCGTGTCTGACTATAGAGTGGATTTAATTTTAATCAAATATAATAGAATATTTAAATTTAGCAAGTGCGGCATAATTTAGAAGTACAAAGCGTGAGCAGTAGTTAACATCTAACATATAAATCATGAAATAAAAAAAATAAGTACCTACATTATTTCAGAACGCTTTAATTTAAATATCAACTTTTTTAATTCATAACAGGCTCGCGTTTGTTCTTATCCTGCTTGATGTTAAGCAACGATATGGTCTAGGATGGAGCACGTTTACCTAAAAGAAAACGTGCATGTATTTTTTGATATATGGATAAGTACCATCTTATAACATCAACATGGATCTTATACCATACTAATTATGAAATTAAGGTTCGTAACCCAAAAACAATACATAGCAAGTTATAAAATACTTCCTTTTTACAAGCTCGGAAAGAATTCTACCTACTCTGATTTTTGCTAAAGTCGTTTTTGCACTAGCAAAAGTAAATTCGAAATAGAATAGACGATATAACAAAGTACGAACGCGCTGGATGCGAGCCGCTTCCAATCGGTCTTTATGGATTTCATTGGGGGAGGCCTATGTCCAGCAGTGAACGTCCTACGGCTGTTGAGGCTAGGTGTTTAACCGCAGCTCACCTAATATTAAGTGACGGTGTAGTAATGATGAATGCATGTAATGAAACTTATAGATGGTTTAAACGATCTTCGATTTACACTTTAGAGTTTTGTTAGTTAGGTAATTTTCTATTATGAGTTAAAAAGCATAAAAATTATATAGAAATAATATATTGAAAAAAAAAAAACCGGCCAAGTGCGAGTCGGACTCGCGCACGAAGGGTTCCGTACATTATCTATAAAAAGGGCAAAAAATTAATATCTGTTTTATGGGAGCCCCTTAAATATTTATATTATTTTAATTATTTATTTTTAAAGTGAATATATAACTAAATATTCTGTGAATATTTCAAGTGTCTACCTGTTGCCGTTATCAATATCGAGCAAAAAATCTCGTTAATTGTATGGAAGCCTCTTCAAATATTTATTTTATTCTGTTTTTTAGTATTTTTTGTTATAGCGGCAATAGAAATACATCATCTGTGAAAATTTCTACTGTCTAACTATCACAGTTCATGATATACAGCCTGGTGACAGACGGACAGACAGACAGACGGACGGACAGTGGAGTCTTAGTAATAGGGTCCCATTTTATCCTTTGGATACGAAACCCTAACAAGTAAACAATATAAATAATAGCACTTAATAAAATGTTTATTTTATATATCAGTTCGAGTCCGACTAGAATTAGTAGCACTATCTTTAAATATCAGCATCCGTTTCTGCATGCATTTTAATTTCCCTGAAGCTAATGTAGGCGCTCGGATGGATATTTCCATATTACACACTGGCAAGGAGGTTGCATAGTAATATCTACAACATCAGGCGGTAGTTTTAAGGCTACCTTTCTAACTTTGTGGGTTACCCAAAAAAGGTAAGTAATAATAATTAAAAATGCAACTCTACCCGTCGATGTGGGTTACTTTTAAGGTGTAGGCTAGGTGTTTCACCATAACTCACTTGATGTTATGTGACGGTGTGGTCGAAGATGGTGAACGCACCTAGCCTGGAATGGAACTGACTCTCAAGTAAATCTGTCGGAACATACTGATAGCAAACAGAAGATTGTATTAGACTGCCCTAGCCTGTTAGCTCATTTGTTTGTTTTGCTTCAAAAGCTATAGAATGTGGGTTCGATTCCCACCCAGGACAAATATTTATGTGACGTACAATTAACCTTTGTTCTGTGTCTGAATGTTCTGTATCTATTTTAAGTATGCGTTTATTTAAATAAAAGGATGCAAGTATTCTATCAGTTATTTGTTTCCCATTATACAAGTTTTTTGATTAGTTTAGGGCTAAAAGATGCCGTGTGAAATGTTCTACGTACATTCTTGTACCTAATACATACAAAACACCCACAAAACTAACATTTGTTTTTATCCCACAAAATGTTTGTCCTGGGTAAGAATCGAATCCACGTCTTACAGCTCTTAAAACAGATATTCTACCAATGAGCCAAAAGGGCTGTCAAATGTAATAGTTAGGGGCAGGCGTTATCACCATCACAGCGGCGTTTCGTTCGTTCCATAATCTTTTATATTTATAGAATATCATAGACTTAATTTGTTTTTTGATCTTCTTGCTCTTGTGTATCAATATTTATAGTCAATCTTCGTTATTAAAAGTGCAGGTAGGGGCTAACCTCCCGTGATTAATACTGCATGCGCCCGGTGCAGTCGTGAATACACGTAATTGATTGGAACCGATATCGATTATTGGAGCTTGATGAAGGACTGGAGTGAATTGCGACTTCTTTTGGTCGATACGCTCTTAACAGAATGGTCATGGTCAATTGGTCATGTGGTAGGTTTACTGGTATCAGCAAATGGCGGTTAAAAGCAACACGAAAAGTCATGTTTTACCACATTTTATCACTTTTCCACACTTACGCTTGTAATTCGGCACTTTATGAATAAAACACCACTATTTTTCTACATAAACACTCGAAAAATGTGTTTCAAGATAAAGTTTGTATTAAGTTTATTTATATTTATTTGTTTTCAATTTACATCATATTATTTTCTGTATATTTTTTTTTCTCTCCTACCGTCCTGGACACGCTTGCGTGACGTCACATACCGGCCTCTACGGAAAGACAAGAATAAATAATAGAACATACAAATTTGTTCATAATGGCGAGTATAATGACCCTTTCCAGCGTTGTATACCCCAAGCTCAAAGCCTTGTAGAGTTAGCTTAAAAATTTAAATTTATTTAGTTGATTGTGCAATAATCTGTACAATATCGCAGCATCTACATTTCAAAAGAGACAGTCGAACAGTACCCGAGTCTGGCATCCAAACAAATCCTTACACTGCATTCTGATTTATACAGACACGTATAGAACTTAGGTCGTCTTTACAATAATGGTTTCTAGCGAGCCAATGCGATAACGGTTTTTTATTGTACGACGAATATTGCGGACCAATTTTAAGAAATACGATATCTAAATATATATAACTCAAAGGTGACTGACTGACTGACTGACTGACTGACTGACTGATATAGTGATCTATCAACGCACAGCCCAAACCACTGGACGGATCGAGCTGAAATTTGGCATGCAGGTAGATGTTTTGACATAGGCATCCGCTAAGAAAGGATACCCCCAAGGGGATAAAACAGGGGATGAAAGTTTGTATGAAACTTTGTCAATTTTAAACCGATCGGGCTGAGACTTTGCATGCATAAAGCTACTATGACGTAGGCATCTAGCGCGGGTGAAACCGCGGGACACAGCAAGTTTAATACATATAATCTTTTTGTATGTATAAACAAAAAATAAAATGGTAAAATTATTGTTCGCTGCTGATCAAATAATGGTTTATTTATTATTTTAGATTTTATTCTGATCTTTTCTTTTTGCGTAGCTTGCTCCTCGTAGCTATTCCTATTATAAAGAAACTGACGTAGTGATGTGTCGTGGTGGTGCCGGCGTAAGAATTGTACCCCACCTTCGCTACCCGTGGTCGCCGTAAGAGTCGGCTAAGGGATGTAATACGGAAGATGGGCAGCAGCGTCTTCCTTGAACAATCATACCTAACTGCGCTCGCCAACCCGCCTGCCAAGCGTGGCGAGTATTGGCAAAACCCCCCTAGGAGGAGGCCTATGTCCAGCAGTGGACGTCCTATGGCTGATGATGTGATGTTATGTGTGATGTGACTAAGTTTTGACACTGTTTTGTTTTACTTATGCGGGATTTTGTTTCGCTACAATGATTATGGTTATCTCATATCATCAGGGGAGTGTCTCGTTCGTCTCATTAATTTTATATTTAATAAAATAATTATACTGACGCTTGCATTCACCAGTGTAACAGAGCCTTAACCCTCGGGACAGACACAGCTCCTAGGATTTGAGGTGAGTGGTCAAAGCCTGCGATTGAATTTAGCATTTGAATCTCAGTCGGCGCGGACCATTACTATGTAAAGCCACTTCGGGTCTGACTCCTACCTTCTCACACGTCCGGCTGGTACAGGCGTGAGGTTATATCGCTGTTGAAGTTTATAGGTATATGTTATATTATTATTTATGTATTTGTCAGATTAGGGCATCGGTGTTCGCGCGGTGAAACGGCGAATTGCCTCGGCCACCAAGAGCTTTCCTGTTGTAAGAGTGCAGGGCGTATATCGCTAACTTAATCGATACCATCCTTGTCTGTATGTTTGACCACCAACTCGCCTGATGGTAAGCGATGATGTGTTCGAAGATGAATCACGTAGATTTAGAAGATTCCTATTCACTCTGAAATATCTAGATTGCATCTCTCAGGAAACAAGGAAGCCGGCAGCTTGTTCCGTTCCTTGGCCGTACGGATGAGATAGGTAGAGTTAAAACGTTTGGAACGTACCCGAGGAAATTCCACTATGCATGGGTGGTAGTGGACCGTCTTTCTGCTTGTCCTATAGTGAAAAGGGGATGGAAGTACAAGGTCGTACAGCTCAGTTGCACATTTTCCGAAATAAATCCTGTAGAAAATTTACAGACTTGCTACATTCCGGCGGTGTTCAAGGCTTAAAAGTGTTTTTCTTACCAAAAAGCAATGCTGTACAAGAACAAAAAATAGATCAAATTATCTTAAAATCTAGTACTGTACATTTTACTTTATTGTATTTGATAATTATCTTTATCCGCAAAGAGAAACCCCGTTCGGTCTGAATAACCAAAACCGACATAATCTATCACATATATATCGACGCAAACAAAGTTATATTGGCCTAAGACGCTTAGAAACACGGGCAATCTTTCACACTGAAAGAACCTAAGCCTCGAATGAAAATATGTGCGCTTCTCGTGAAATGAAAAAGTATTTCTTTCTAATCGTCATGTTTGGCGAGGCGTTATTGAAGCACTGGTCAGTCTCGCTCGTTTAGTTTCATAGAGGCGGATTATCTACGCTCAGCGAGGCCCGTGTGTGACCGCCTCCTTTATAAATTTAGGGAGCTGTTATTGCAAAAGGTTTTTTGTCCGAGTGAAACGAAGGTCAAAGAGCTTAGGAGAAAAATAGATTATATTTTTTTACAAAATGAAATTATAGATACCTTTAAATATTTTTTTTGTTGGTTAAGTATCCGTGGTCAAACTGACCAAATTAGTAATTTTTTGTGACCTCGCGACATACCTACTGTATATAAGCATAACGATTTGCACGCTGTACTGTACAAGTGAAGGCGACGCTTTTCAGAGCTTTTGGCCAGTCATTCTACACGTGCAGCCTATGGGTCAAATATACAAAAAAGTCGTACACCGCCCTGCGAACCCAATACAATAATGCGTTCAGGGCGTTGATGGGGCTGCCCCCGTACTGTAGTGCTTCGGGGATGTTTGCGGAATCGCATATCGATGGCTTTGCAGCAATCATGCGCAAGTGAGTTGCGTCCCTTATGCGCCGTGTCCGGGGCAGTCCCAACAATTACCTGCAACTGTTTGCTTCCAGAATGGACTTTGACTGCCCTATAATGAAGCATTGGTCCAGAGTCCACACGGAAAAGACAGTTTTTAAACCACAGTTTAGATTAAGGTGATTTGAAATATTATTTGACTTTGACATTTTTATTATTCGACGTATTTTTGTCATTTTTATTATCTGACATTTTAATTATTTGACATCTTTATTGCTATACCTTTAATTTTTATTTAGAAAATGTTTGTTGTAATTGTTCTTTGGAAAAAGTTTGTGTTTAGCTACATTTATTATTATTACTATTAAGATTTTAACATAACATTTAATTATTATTACTAATCAATATGGACTTGTTCTGAAATAAAATTATATTATTATTATTATTATAACAGTAAGTTTTAAGTTTACTTGGTTGTAGATCTCCTTAGTACGAGATCGTCTAGGTTGTCAGAAGTACCACCGCAGTATCAGATATTCTGCCGCCAAGCAGTAGTGTGTAAGCATTACTGTATTCCGGTTTGAAGGGTTACATCTAGCAAACTTACAGGGCTATTGAAACTAACCATCTAATGTCTCAAATTAATGAGCGATGCTTTGGATTTTGTTTGTTACTCAGAGTTTTGTTTATCCCTGTAATAGTTTTGGACATGCGTTACTTTTTACCATCAAGCACCTTACGGTGTATTACGATAGTCTTGTTTGAGAGCCAGTTTCATTCTAGAGTAGGTGTGTTTACCATCTTTGCCCACAGTGTCTTTTTATGGCTGACAAGCTAGGTATTTGAACACAGCTCACCGTATGTTAAGTGACGGTGTGGTCGAAGATGGTAAAGCACACCTAGCCTGGAACGGAAATAGGCTCTCAAGTGAAACTGTTGGAACACATAGTTAGATGCTGGGCGGAAGATTTTCAACTTGAGGGTGGTAGCTAGTCAGCCGAGTACTAGAAAATATCCTGCCACCATGGTATGGTTTCCACGCAATATTTTCCTTTAAATATTTTATTTAGCATTTATTGTTGTTTGAACCCACGCCCTTCGACGCCTGGACCAACCGCGCTAACCACTGAAGTATCACCGCTACCATCAGGTGAGCTGTGGACAAACAAATAACCTGTGAAACACAAAAAAAAAACAATTATGATGTCAACTTACATGTAAAGGATGAACAACGGTTCTATAAATTTTAAGACTCCAATATACCAGTAGAAGTTTCTACAACGTCAATGATGACTATAATAAAGTGTCAGAACCAGCACTGAACCCGCAATAACCGTGAATGTTAGCACTGCGCCGGGTTATCTCGGCCGTAACTAACGCTGTATCTGAGGACCCAAGGGCTTGTGCTTGTAAAATATTCGGTACTGCAGTGCGTTGGTGCGAAAAAATGCAGTATAATAAGTTTAAAAATATCTGGAACTCTGCTATAGAGAACAATAATAAATGCTTCGTAGTTTTTAAACTTTTGCGATTTAAACACATAATTATGTTTATCACAGGGTCTTAATCGAACACCATATACTATGAAATTAGTTTTGTTTATTTACCTCGCGTTTTGACCATGTTGCAATAGCCATGGTCAGGAGTTGACACCGGCCGGTTTCTTAATGACCATTGCAGCGATACACAGAACTTTGAGTAGCTAAACAAAGTCCAGGGCATCGCTACTTTGGCGCTCATTACTTTGAGACTATCGATGGTTAGTCTTAACAGCTCTGTAATTTCGCTAGCAGCTGCAAACCTTCAAATCGGAACACAGTAATGTTAACACACTACTACTTGTCGGCAGAATATTTGGTACTGCGATGGTACCTACCTAGACGACATCCTGCAAAGAAACTCCTTAACAAAACAACAAATATGTTGCTATTAAAATGCCTTTCTTTATTTTTATTTTATTTAAAGGTTCACTATCAATTTTAATCTGACAGTATTTTTAACCTAAAACTGTAAAGACAGGAGGGACTTTTTGCAGCGATACTTTTCTCCCAATCCAGGTATCAGGAGGGCGGTATTCCCTCGGAGCGCTGAAAGACTGAAATTAACGAGCCAATATGGCAACATTACAATCGTAACATTAAGGCAGTTATATTACCTCGTAAATTACTGCGTCTCTGCAAAGGGAAGGATTAGGCTGTAGGCACCGAACAGTACAGGTGTGTACGAAATGTTTTGTCATTTATTATTGTAGTGAGAGGAAAGTGAATGAGTTTGATGATAAGTATTAAAAGTATTTTGGTTAAAATAAGGTCACATCTATGTAGACTTAAGATCTATTATATTACCTGTAGCTTTATAATTTAATAATGATGGAGTTTTGAAGTAAACATAAAAAACCGACCAAGTGCAGGTCGGACTCGCGCACGAAGGGTTCCGTACCATTATCTATAAAAACGGCAAAAAAATCACATTTGTTGTCTGCCCCCATATACATTATATTTGTTGTTATAGCGGCAGAAATACATCTGTGAAAATTTCAACTGGATAACTATCACGGTTCATGAGATACAGCCTGGTGACAGACGGACAGACAGACGGACGGACAGTGGAGTCTTAGTAATAGAGTCCCATTTTACCCTTTGGGTACGGAACCCTAAAAATACAATCGAATTGAGAACTTCCTCCATTTTCAAAGTCGGTTAGAATAAGGTTGCAGCTATGTAGAGTTAATAGCTATTATGTTACCTATGGCTTATTTTAACAAATGCTCACAAAATTGTAAGGTATAGCGATAATAGTTCAGTGGTTAGCGCGATTGCCTCGCACACCAAAAGGCGTAAGTTCCAACCCCGACAATGAACTTGAGCTGCCGGTGAAGAAAAGCATCGTAAAGAAACTATAGCGCGGTATAGGCAGGGTACTATCTAGTACTCTGTTGGTTAGCTACTACTCTCAAGTTGAAAATCTACCATCAAGCACCTAACGATGTATAGCAGCATCGTTTAACCAGCAGCCTCACTTAAGAGCCATTTCCGTTCCAGGCTGGGTATGGCATCATCAACCACCCCGCCACTTAACATCAGGTGAGCTATAGTCAAACAACTAGCCTGTCGAGCATAAAAAAGTATATACCGTTACAGGACCTACTTTAAAAATATTTTTATCATTTTTTTTTTTCAATATAACTTATATTTATTTACCTTTAATTTTTTTTTTATTAAAATCAATATAATGCTTAATGTTAACAATAATTTGTCATCAAGTTACTATTAAGTTTTAAATCAATTAGTAAAAACTTTATGGTCTCGACTGTACATCACTGTACTTCAAACACAGTATATCACATGGAGGTATCAATAGCGGGCGAACTAAGGTATAAATTGCAAGCTGGTTTTCAGGTATCACCATCATTATATATCAGTCCATAGAAAAATACGCACGTGATTTCGTGCATTCGGTAGCAACGTGCAGAACACGCAAAACTGATGATCAATAACAAGGTGGACAGACTTAATAAAGATAGCAGGAACGCATTGGATGCGAGTCGACCGGTCTTCATGGAAATGAAGTAGTAATGGGGGAAGCCTTTACCCTACAGTGGACGTAGCAGCTGAGATAATGATGATGAATATTGTCAATACACCTCTATGCGTATTTATTTACTTATTTAGACTAATGCGGCAATCGCCAATTACAATAGTCTTTAATAATTTATTACATTTTTATTTGTATAAATGGTTGCCGTTGCCCCACCCTCTCTACATGTGGTTGCTGCAAGAGTCGGCTAAGGGATGTAATCCGGAAGATGGGCAGCAGCGTCTTCCTTGAACAATCACACCTAACTGCGCTCGCCAACCCGCCTGCCAAGCGTGGCGAGTATTGGCAAAACCCCCCCAGGAGGAGGCCTATATCCAGCAGTGTACGTCCTAAGGCTGATGATGTGATATGGTGGAAATCAAGCAGAAGCTTTGAGACTCGATAGACTGTCGACAGTTCCTAAAAGCGAAAATTGAACTGTGAACTGATAGTGAACTGTGATCGATTATATTTTAACTACACGATGTTTACCACCCGACAGTCAGAAATTAACAACGCAACGCGCATTATTATAAATCAAGGGGAAAGCAAAAAAAAAATTGTTACACCTAATCCGAAACGGTAACGAAAATATCCTTAGCATTATAGTTACAAAATAATCCGTCAGTAATGGTCGTTACATAATTCGTGGTCCGTCAGTGAGTAATCAGGGCTCGCGTGGTCGCGTGCCGCTGCCGCGTCGCGTGAGGGCGGAGCACTCAGCGAGAAAACACGCGGGAATTACGCTCCGAGATTCGAAGCTTCATACTAAATGCTTCAAATAACCGATTTTTTTATAAGTATACTACTTACGCTTCGCGGTTTCATATGTATTTTTTGGGATGAAAATGAAACTTATTTATGTAAAATTAGTGAAACGAATGACACACTCTCCTTATGGTAAGAGATAATGCATTTTTATGACCATCGCAGCGATACACAGAAGTTTGAGTAGTAAAACAAAGTCTAGCGCATCGCTGCTTTAGCGCGAATTACTTTGAGACTTAAGATGGTTAGTTTAAACAGCCATGTAATATCGCTGCAGTACCCTTTAAACCGGAATACAGTAATGTTTCCATACTACTGTTTAACGGCAGAATATCTGGTACTGCAGTGGTACCTACCTAGACGACCTCTTGCTAAGAAGACCTACCTCCAAGTAAACGTGCGCCGGGTCTGTCACGTTGCAGGTACAGAAACCTGTACAGTGCCTACGACTTACAACCCGGATGTAGGTTTAAAAGCCTCCTTTAAATACGTATTAGCGCTTACCTTCACTGCCCGTGCTCCCATCCTAGCCCAACGAAATGTGACTTTACCAACCATCTATCAACGCTGGTTTGGAAACTCTTTCTAACTACAAATTTACAGATGTTCTTAGCAGAGATTTTGCTGGAATTCTTCTCGCTTCCACTTCTACTGTATTTATATTGATCATGCTACATTTGCTATTAAATACGTAACGACATTATTTTCGGGAATTTTCATGCGCTCTAAGCATGCATGCAATGCTCTAGCATGAAAATGTCGTACTGCGATTTTATTCTACAACATACATTCACAGGCGTTCTCAGCTCCAAAGTGGAATTTAAAATCGTGATGAAGTATCAAAATAAACCTTATACAGTACAGTAATAGATGCTACACCAATTTTAGGTGAGGAATCCCACGTGAGTTAGAGAATGAGGAGCTGTCCTAGTTTCAGATACGTTCAGCATAAGTACTCGTGCACTGAACATAAACTGAGATAACCGCTATGGACTACGCCAATATATTGCTGGCACGGCTGTCGGTAACCTTAGTGTGGACATGCCGTACTAGGGTGCCTACGGGACACTTGCAACACCAAACAAAAACTTTAATTAAATAAAATAAATAAATATTTACTAATAGTTAGTTTATGTAGTTTTACTTCGTGGTATATCTCCTTAGCAGGAAGTCGTTATTATTTATTTTATTATGTTATATTGATAAATATATGATATAGTTTTTGCTTTTAATCATTATACCTTCATATTTATTATGTCTAAATTGATCTACATATATTATTAGTACTTATTAAATTATCATGATTTTATTATTTGTTGATTGATTATTATCTATATTATATCTTAAAGTAGATGCATTGAAATTATAATAAATATATAAAAAAAGTTTTTCCGTTGGCTTCATTTTTTGATTTTAAATTTTTTCGTACTAAAAACTATCATAGATAGCTAGACTAAAATAAAGTTTCTATTTGTACGACAACGTCAGATATGATGATCCCAAGATAGTGTAAAAATTCGTTCAGTCTTATCTTTCTAAATCTGTCGTCAAGTAAAGACATATTCAATGCGGTACCATTCAAATCACAAGCACGCACTACCATTAATATTCGTAGCTTAGGCGTCTGTTTAAATGAGTATAAACTGTATTGATATAAACCTTATGGAAGGAGAATAAGGTTTACTGATAAAAATTTGTACTGCATAACTTATTAAATTTGCTAAACTGGAAGGCTAGGACGTTGACGGTGCACGGATGTTTATGTCATATTATATTCTGCTTACAGATTTATTGGTTTTTAAAATCATCACTGGTATAGCAAAATCGCCAAAAATTAGTTTTACTGCCACATTGTCGATGACTTTAAAGTTTGTTATTCAAATATACTATATGTTTTTAGTATTTTTTTTTACGTAAATGTAATGTCAAAAGGACCGACACGTTCTCCTGATGGTAAGAGATAACGCATGCTCACGATCATTGCAGAGATACAGAACTTTAAGAAGCAAAACAATGTCCGGGGCATCGCTGCTTTGGCGTTCATTACTTTGAGACTTTCGACGATCAGTCTTGATAGCTCCGTCCTGCTAAGGAGATCTACCACCAAGTAAATTATGTGTATATATTTTACTGTTTTACATAAGCTTGTCTTAGATAGACACTGTCTGGGATAGTGCAAGCTGTGGCATATTAGGCAGATTAAAACTGCCACGGTTTGTTGTTTTTGTTTGTTGTTTGTTTTTTGTTGACGTGTCATCATCATTAGCCATAGATCGTACACCGCTGGACAAGGCCTCCTCCTGGGGGGGTTTTGCCAATACTCGCCACGCTCGGCAGGCGGGTTGGCGAGCGCAGTTAGGTGTGATTGTTCAAGGAAGACGCTGCTGCCCATCTTCCTGATTACATCCCTTAGCCGACACTTACGGCAACCACGGGTAGAGAGGGTGGGGTACTATTCTTACGCCGGCACCACCACGGCACGACGTGTGCCGCTATACAAATTGAAGCCTATCTTACACAAACACGACATACGGTAGCGGATAACTTGTAACCGACACCATAGCCGCTACCACAGTGGGCGTCTTTCTGAGGCAGGGTTTATACCAAATTTGTCATCATTATCAACAGCCTATAAGCCTAATCATTCAAAGCTTGGACATATGTTGAAATATGACGTATAACTTTGATGTTATCTTTAAAATATTATGTACTGTATCGTAGTCCACTGCTGGATATAGACCTTTCCCAAGATACAACATGCAGCCCAATCTTCGGTTTTTAGTTTCCATCCACGGTTAGCTGCCCTAGGCATATCGTTACTCCATAGAGCCCTAAGGCGCTATGTTTTGTTTGCCAACGATCTACAGGACTACTCACTCCCAATTAAGATAGATACGAAACTCAAAATTTACAGAGATGAGTTTTAATCCTGTCTGATTAAATTCCTCAAGCCACTAAAGTGTACGTCATAGAAGATCTATTCCTGCAAAATACAGAGTATGCGTTCTCGTTAGTCTGTTCCCCTAACCACAAGTTACAATACACTCACAATTACGAAGAAACTCGACTTCCTCCATTTACAAGCTCCAAACAACCCTTGAACCGCACAAAACAATGCCAAGCCAATTTAATATTTGCACAGCTTAACTTCGTGAGGGTCTGTCAATAGGGCATTCATGTTGTAACAATGGACGAGTGGGTACAGAGTGTCCCGTTCCCAAATAAACATCGATCTTGCACGGTATTTGTCTTTGGGTACGCTGCAAATAAGGTCCCGGCTACTGAAGGCATACGGGCGGACAAACCGTCGGCCATATAGTGGTATGCACTATCCGAGGGGATGTTCCACAATAGGTTAAGCGCAGGAGTCTTCTAGTTGCGAATCAATCGGTTTCTTCGTTAGTCTGGATGGTGGTCAATCAAAGGTTCTTTTTTTATGTTTGATAAGCTAGGTGTTTGACCACAGCTCACCAGATATTAATGAAACGGAAGGCTGACGGAACACACCGTTAGGTGCTTGGCGGCAGTATATCTGGTACTGCGGTGGTACCTACCTAGACGAAGATCTACCTCCAAGTCTATAATTATCATACATGGTGGTAGGGTACTTTTTAGTACTCGGCTGGTTAGCTACCCTCAAGTTGAAAATGTGTCGCCAAGCAACTAACGGCGTATTCCAGTATCCTCACTTGAGAGCCAGTACCATTCCAGGCTAGTTGTGCTTTACTATTTTCGACCACACCGTCACTTAACATCAGGTGAGCTTTGGTCAAACACCTAGCCTATTAACCATTAATAAAAAACTAGTAGACCACCAAAACTGACTTAATCCGGAACTCACTGGTCGGAAGAACCGCTCGTCTGCAGTAGTTCAATGGCTCTAGACCACAAACCTCAGTACACAGCTCTTGAGAATATTACACTCGGTTCAGTCCCCCGCCTGCCAGTCCCTGTGCCACGACTGGTTTATATTTAGCTGTCTGATCATTGTTTTCTTTTCAAAATATTTTTTAGTACTTAGTCAAGTTTCAGCGACAGAAACCAGCGTTAACGACGTTTTCAGGGTTCCGTGCTCAAACGGCCTACTGTGTTTTATATCTGTCATTAGTGTTTTTGGATTGTAAAAAGGACATTTTTTTTTTTCTGAAACATTTTGCGGTTGGTTCACTTGACGAATACAAAAGTAAACACAATCGAGAAGAGAATTGTATTTTTTTTTATTGATATGTAATCTGTGTTTTTGCAATATTTAATAATATATTTGAAATTTTATTATGGAATGTGAGTTGTAACTTTGATAATATTACTAAAGTGTTTGTATTTGTTTTACATGTACTGGGTTTTAAGTGTTTTTGTTTTTTGTTTTGCGTTACTTTTATTAGAATTTATTAAAAATAATGATGACATGACCTATCCATGACCATTGTAATGGTATATAGAACATTGAGTAGCAAATCAAAGTCCAGGGCATCGCTGCTTTGGCACTCACTACTTTGAGACATTGGAGGGTTAGTCTCAACAGCTTTTTCGAGATACTTGACGTCAAAATTACTGATCTATATGTGTCTCCGTGCTCCATCTAAGAGCGCAATACTCCTTAACATTAAGCTGAGCGTGGTCAAACTCAAAACTATCTAGAATAAAATGAAATTTTTATGTATAACCGTTTTTAAACTAGTATCACTGTATTGCCAAATAAAATAAGTATAACAATAATTAATAAAAACTCACTAAAAGCGAGTCGGGTTTATTTTAGGGATTTTTGTTTGTACAATATAAAAAAACATTTCAGTTATGTACAACGGTGCCCGAGCTCGACTCACCCTTGACCAGCTTGTTTATTTATCGTTTTCAACGAGTAAATACGACGCGGAATACGTCAGCTCACGAGCATGATTGTAAATTCCATTATATTACTATTACATTTCTACCATGGTCCCCTGAGTATAATACAGCTCGATTCTCACTGACGCATAGTCGAAGTGCACGCATGAAAATTTTCAAAATATTTGACATCTTTAATATCTCATTTAGAAGAATATCTGTTTCAAGAGTTGTAGGGGGTGGGTTCGATTCCTACCAAAGAAAAATTTATGTGACAAAATTTTTTTGTTCTTTATCTAAGTATAAGATAAGTATGTATTTACAAAATAAAAAGGGTACAAGTATTAATTTTTTTTAATTAAGTTGTTGACAAGCTATTTGTTTGACCACAGCTCACTTGAACTGGGTATCAAGTAAGGCTGCCAGAACACACCGTCAGTTGCTTGGCTGCGGCTTTTAGCGGAGCTAGCCAGATGATTCTAGAAAATACCCTAACAACATGTTATAATTTCCTTACGATGTTTTCCTTCATCGGTATCTCAAGCTCAATATTGAGGTTTGAACCCACGCACTTCGTTATGTGAATCGACTGCGCTAACCACTGAGTTGTCATCGCTACCGATTTTATCATCTGGTTCCTACAGTACAAGTTTTGCTTAGTTTAGGGCTATATGGCGCTGTGGGAAATGTCCTACGATATTTATTTATTATATAACACGGGACTTTATTTCAACGAGACTATGCATACATTTTAAGTCAGAAAAACGTAAATCAATACCGAATGTACGTTAATCAAAAAACAAACCAATATTTATTTTTTGTCTTTGTACAAATTAGTGCATTTTTTTCGTGGAATTAAAAACCACGTATCTTTTAAAATGATCGATGCGTTGCGATGCAGCGTCACTGCTACGTCGGTGGGAATCGAGCCCACAAGTGCTCACTAACAGATAGACTCACTAAATAATCTTTTTGATCTCATCTGCAGCGTCGAGTCGTTTTACTCGGATGACTCCAGTTTGATGTAAACTCAAGAATCATCTTTCAGCTGAGATTAAATCTATCTATTCTATATCTATGTCTATCTATTTCTAGGCTAGGTGATGTACTATGATCTTATGTTAAGTGGTCGTTTATAGTAAGCACACCTAGTTTGGAATGAAACTGGCTCTCAAGTAAGGCTGCCGGAACACACCGTTAGTGCTGATTTTGCAGATTTTCAACTTGAGTGTGGTAGCTAGCCAGTCAACTACTATAAAGTACCCTACCACTATGCTATAGTTTCCTCACGATGTTATCTTTCACCGACAGCTCAAGCTTATTGTTAAAATTTGATGCCACATCCATATTGTAGCAATATTAATAGCTAACCATAAAAAAAATATATTTATGTTTATCTTTGACTATGGAACAGTTTACAACAGTTTACGGAACAGTTTGAGAATTTTGCAAATTAATATGATTTTATTTTTTAAGACTGTGGCATGTTCATCGTTTTTCTCCTTGTTTTAAAGCACTAAAAAAATTATGAAATTTACTCATATAAGGTATAAACATAAATGAAGAAAAATAGAAGCAATTCCATCAATCTTTTTTTAAATTCTTTACAAAATGGATATACAAAATGCAAAAATAAACTAGAGAGATTGGAAAAATCGCTACGAACTCGCTTGAATTTATATTTGGTGCATTATTCAAATAACTTTAGTATACGTATGTTAATCATAAAATTGCATCAACATCGATAGATAATAATGATTGAGAGCTCTGATAAAGCAATCTTGTCGGAGCTTCATCGTGGTAAAGATGGAGTATTAGATACCAAATTGGTGGCACACATGTAACATATTGAGCGAATATTCCAGCTAGTACATGGAGTAAATGTATCTACAGAGTGCGCTGTAACTAATAGCTTTATGCCTAGGGATAAAGGGGGCTCATGTTTTATTAATTAATTAACCTTTTCAGATCCTAACCTTATTTTTCATCCTTACTATTGGCACACATTTCTGAATCCTTTCCATCCTTAAGATAACCTGAAAGATATCACTTTTAGCGATAAAACCGCCAATCGTTACACTATGGTATATCTTTCTGTCGGATTAGATATTTGTCTTTAGTGTGAACAATAGAAGGTATCTATCTAAATCTGCTTCGAAAGCTGAAGGGCGTGGGTTCGATTCCCACTCAGGACAAACATTAGTGTGACGAACATAGATGTTTCTTCTGTCTTGATGTTCTGTATGTATTTACCGAAAAAAGTATACAAGTATTCTATCAGCTACCTTGTTCCTACAGTACAAGCTTTGCTTAGTTTGCGGTTAGATGGCGCTGTGTGGAATATCCACCAATATTGATGTATTTATTATGTTGATTCAAGAAACTAAATTTGTTTTCAGTCACGTAATCTATATCAGGTATTCGACATATTTACTTGTTCGAATTAAATTGCAAAACATTTATGTGACGACAAATATTTGTTCTGTGCCCCTGACACAGAGCAATTGAAACTACGTATTTACAATTTATTTAGTTCTTAACTTAGTAGATAAAAAAATATCTTTTCTGTGCAATTATTAGTCAGCCAACGACAGGTTAACATCAGCTGTTCAGCTTTTAGGCTTGAACCTAAATTTTACTTGCAATCTAACATGTTGAGACCCAATTCCTTGCAGTGTGGTTTTTAATCTTACCATGAGCTGTTAAAATATTGTTGGACCTGTTTACGACATGCGATATATTACAGTTAATTAAGGTAAAAACACAAACAGTAATATACTTATACATTTGGCGAAACACGTAGTCGACGATTCATCGTCCGCCCGCGCTCGTCGTTTGTCAAACTCGTCGATCCATCTTCGGCGATCATTCGTCAATGACTCGCCGGAGCCGTGTATCGGAGTCCGTTTGCAATGCCGCCTGCTGTCGGCGCTGTACCTACCGTACAGTAAAACATACAGCAAACGCGCTTTATAATCGTCAAAAAAATGCTCTCTGTTGATAAGAAATAACGATGATAATATTTATTTGAAATTGTAATTATGATATTATTGTTTTTGTATATCTATTGACTATTAATTATAGTTTTTTTTTTGGCTGACAGTTTTGGTTTTTGGCCACAACTCGCCTGATGTTAAGTAACGGTGTGGTCGAAGATGGTAAAGCACACCTAGCCTGGAATGGAACTGGCTCTCAAGTGAGGCTGCCGGAACACACCGTTAGATGCTTGGCGGCAGATTTTCAACTTGAGGGAGGTAGCTAGCCAGTCGAGTACTAGAAAGTACCTTACCACCGTGCTATGGTTTCCTCACGATGTTTTCCTTCACCGACAGCTCAAGCTCATTGTTGGGGTTTGAACCCACGACCGACGAATCGACCGCGCTATCCACTGAGCTATCATCGCTACCGATCGTAAAGCCTTTTAGCTATTTTGATTAAATAATTAATAAATAAATTTAACGCCTGTTCTAATGAACTGCGTATGCAATGGTCTATTGCTGCTATTGAAAACTTTCAGTAGCTAAACAAAATATAGGGCTGCTGTAGCGCTCTTTATTTTGAGATTCTTGCTGGTTAATTATAGAATAGTAATTTCGCTAACCACTGCAAGGGTTAGCGAAATTACTATTCATGTTTCATTTCTCTCTAAACCCAATAGTCTTAAGTCGAGACAAAGTCGCGGGCGCAAGCTGGCAAATAGTAACTTAACTTTATTTTCTACCGCGCTGGCCAATCAGTTAGGTATTTTGTTATCTTGATAATTCCAACTGTACCAAAGCTGACGAACCAGTCGCACAATAACACAATCAGACCAGACGTGCCGCGCGGAGATGACTACTGAATCATTCAATGTATCTCAGATCGTGAAATGCAATGATAATATGTTGCCAGTAGAGTGAAGGTTCATAACAATTGATGAAATGTCTAGAGTATCTACAAATACAAATACAAATCAATACAAATATCTATGATGACTATTTTATTTTATTCTTTCATTTGGTAGCTCAGTTTCGTAAGCTGTAAGGTGTGGGTTCGATTCCTACCCAGGATAAACATTTATGTGACTAGCATAGATGTTGTTATGTCTATAAGCGTATCATATTATTAGTTTTATTTTTTAAATATGAAATTGATCTACGTATGGTGATCTCGCCTGAAGAAAAGCGATGGCGCGGCCTAGGATGTAGCACGTTGTTCCAGAAGAAATCTATTGTACGTCTAAGTTGTAGGAAACAAAGAAGCCAGAAATGAGACTATTTACTATACTTTCAAAAAAGTAAAAAGTATTCTATCAGTTGCCTGGTTCACATAGTACAAGAAAGCTTAGTTTGAGGCTAGATGGCGTTGTGTGGAATATCCTCAAAATTTAATATTCATCTAATTTAAGAACAATTTAGAACTGTATATTTTGGCAGCATCATTTGAGAGCCAGATCCGATTCCAGGTTTTGTTTGCTTACAATCTTCGAGCACACCGTCATTTTACATGAGCCAAACTCCTAGCCTGTCACCAATAAGCATTATTCTAGTAAGTCAATAAAATAACTGATTTTATATTACTTCTTACAACAGCAGATAATTATAATCAAGACAGGCCAGGCCATCTAGATTGTCACATTGATGCACGCTTTCAAAGCCATTGAGCAGGGCATAATGCGTGCTTCGATCGCATCAGTTACGATACAGCATTGACTTGAAACTGAGCTTCAGTGTGAGTTTCCATAATTAAATAAGATTTACCTATTAATATTAGTGGTCAGCGCGGTCGGTTCAAGCACCAAAGGGCGTGGGTTCAATCCTCAAAAATTAGATTAAATTTTCGTCTCAGACTATACCCTCAAAGTTGATCTTAAGAGGATAAAAGCGAATTCCCAACAGAAGGGTGTTTTATTTGCGTCTGGGAATCGACTAGCTTAAAAGATAACTTAAAAGATCTGTCGTTTTAGGGTTAAGTTGAAACTTCTTGATCTGTTGAAACATCTATATTTTATAGTATAAAACTAAGTCGCTTCCCGCCGCCTGTACGCTTAGATCTTTTACACTACGCAACGGTTTTTATCAATAGACAGAGTGATTCAAGAGGAGGGTTCGTATGTATAATACATGCATATATGCATCAGTATCTACATTGCACCCGTGAGAAGTCGGGGTGGATCGCTAGTTAAAATATATTTTCGATTCCTCGCCAGCGTTTTCAGCCAATTTAAAATGAACCGAGTTTGAAAAAGAGGGTGTAAAGTTATGTTGACATAATTCCAGTGTAACATGTAATGTTGGGGGACGACTGAAGGTACCATTACGAGGTAATTGGTCACATAACAGGGGGAATCCAATTAGGAAATGAAAGCGAGTCCGGTGAAGTATTTTTCTTGGAATTTAGAATTGGAGGGAAAACATGAATGGTAATGTAATAATGTCAAGATTATGACGATTGGGGAAATGTTTTATTTTTCCTTGTGGATCCGCAAATGCATCCTGGAAGATTTTGATTTTAGTATTTTTATTTATAAAACCAAGCAACAGACTCTCTTAGTCTTTGGGTGGCCGCAAGTAGCATTTACGATTGAGCGCTACTGTGGAATAACACATTTTGTAAATGGTCTAGTTTCAGAGTATACGAACTTATTTTTTTTTATTTCGAATATTCACTTTAATCTTAAAAATGCTTATATATTGTAAAGAAGTATTGTATTATATATAAAGAAGTAATGTAAACAACACACCTAATGTTCAGCGCAGCGAAGATGCGGTCAAACCACTGAAGAGGTGGGTCTAACAGATTTATCCTGGAGTTTAGTTTTATGAATTATAATATTCATACAACTAGTGTACATAGTCACAGCGCGTACTTGAAGTAAAAGACGTGTAACGACGTCTTTTACACGGTGGCACTCCGCGCTCAGGGTCTCGGAGGCCGGCAGGAGTCTCTCAGACTAGAACGAGTTCTAATGGTGAGTTTACATTTACAAAACCTTGCAAAATGTAATAAAACGGGAAATGTTCAACAATTTAAAAAAATTAACCGAATCTTTAATTTATATATTTAACAAAAATTGGACATAAACTTAAAGACAATCACATAACACAAAGACAAACTAAATTTACACAATCACATCATCATCAGCCATAGGACGTCCACTGCTGGACATATGCCTCCTCCTGGGGGGGTTTTGCCAATACTCGCCATGCTTGGCAGGCGGGTTGGCGAGCGCAGTTAGGTGTGATTGCTCAAGAAAGACGCCGCTGCCCATCTTCCGGATTACATCCCTTACCGACTCTTACGGCAACCACGGGTAGAGAGGGCGGGGTACTATTCTTACGTCGGCATCACCACGGCAAATTAAACAATACACTAATTAAAAGAAAAAACAAATTTAAACAAAACACTAATTAAAATAACACCACAGTAATAAAAATAACCACAAGTCTTTACATCCTCTTCTCGCTGCAGTAACCACTTGCCTAAAACAAAACAAAGCATTCAAAATGAACTTCCGCAAAGTAACGCCTGAATCAATCAATTATTATCAGAACGGGAAATGTTAAAAGGGCACGAGATTTTCAAGAATGTTCTTGCTATGTTTGAGAATAAAAAAACACACACATTAACTGCCTTGTTGGCTCATTTGTTAGTGTATCTGTAGGACGAGTACTAGAATGAACTCCATCATGATATTTTCTCGCGATGTTTTCCTTCACCGGTAGCTCCAGCTCATTGTTAACGTTTGAACCCACGTACTTCTCTTCAAGCCCTTTGAGCAGCATATAAATTTTGACATCAGGATCTCAGCCTCATCATCAGTCCACAGCTAGACATGGGTAAATCCCAAAACACGCCACTACGACTTTTCGCTTCCATCCACCGCCAGCTGTCTTACGTATATTGTTACTCCATAGAGTGTCAGGGCGTCGTACACTATGTTTGCCAAGCTGGCATCTCAACCTATATGTTTTTTTTTTCTTTTCTTTGAATACTTTCGCTATTGTGGTCACAATTTTAATGTACTCCAACCAAAGATTATTCTTTCAAGCCAATTTCCGACAATCAATAAAGAATATAATCTGCCCAAATCACTTGGAATTTGTCTCTCTACGACCACTCCGTCCTGTAATACAATCATAAACAATCTTAATATGCATGATATATATTTACATTGGCAACTCGGCCTATATGAAAATATTTTGTACTTTTAATACTTTCGCTATTGTGGTCACACCTTAAAACCCTTTCTCGGTGTCAGGGGTCCTCGGCTAATGGTCTCTCGCTCTTTGTGCACTTACTGTTGCCGCTTTCAAACTTGTTTGAAGTGAGAACTCGCTGGGAAGGAGCTGCATTCGACACTGAAATTAAATAAACCTTTCATAGCGTTTTTCAGATTGTGTTGTTCTTAAAATAATTTTTTTGGAAAACTTAAAGATTATTAACTGATAATAATTTTGGTACTCGTTGTTGTGTGTAATTGACAGCATTACCTTGTAACATTCCACTGCTGGGTATAAGCCTATTCTTCATTTTGGGGCCAGACGTATTAATTGGGTACCTGATTCGAATTGGCGAACTATTTATACGCTTAATTTAATAATTTATTACTAAGAAAATATGCTCGAATGAATACTTTATATTTTATTATACTATATGGCAACACACACATAAATTTTTAAGCAAAATATTGGTACATGCCTGGGTGTGAATCCATAACCTCTCAAATGTGAAGCGCGATTTGCACTTTTAGTGCATTTTTCGATTGACACCTTATTCTCCCATCACACTCATAAAATAAATCAATAGTTTGTCTGTTAGTGTTTTATTTATGTAAAAATAATGAGATAAACAAGACTCTTTCCTGATGGTAAGACATAAAGGATGTCCAAGACCATTGCAGTGGTACACAGAAGTTGAAGTAACAGAATAAAGTCCAGGGCATCGCTGCTTTGGCACTCATTACTTTGAGACATTCGATGGTTAGTCTTAATTGCCTGCTTACGCTAGCTGCAGTAACCTTTAAACCGAAACACATAAATGTTTACACACTACTGCTTGGCGGCAAAATAAATAGAACTGTGGTGGTACCTACCTAGACGACCTTATGCAAAGAAAATCTACCACCAAGTAAAATACATATAGCCCCTGCCTAATTAATGCTTTAAGGCTTTAAACTATTTCGAGGAAATTTGAATTGCAGATAAATTAAATATGGATTAATGCTATTCTTAATCGAAACGCGAGTAAACCTGCTAGGTGCAGCTAGTTTTTTTTAAATATTATTACGAAAATAAAAAGCTATTATATTCTAGCTAGTGTATAAGCTACCGACATTAACGACAGTGTTTGATTGCATTTTGCGAAATAGTGCACCGGTACATGTGGTTTTGTTTCACAGAACTAGGTAGGGTGTGATCTTGTACAGTGTTGCTAGTTCACTCGGTGTTACCCACATTTTAGGTATTGTACTTCATTTCGGTCGCATTTAATAAATATGAAGAACAAATTTAATATCTAATCTGTTTTGGGTTTAGAATATTTTGTTGACCTCCATCAGAGTACGGTGTTCGATCACGCGCGCTTACCTGAATGAAATTAATCCACTGGAGACTTGAAAATACCCCGATAATTGTACTCGCATCGATCTAGCAGCAATTTACTTGGGTAATCTCTGCACGGTTTCTGGGCGTAAACTTAAGTTATTCACTTGGTTAACAAAAATGTTATACAAAAAATTTCTACAGGTGTCGTCAAAGTTAGTTTTACTTTTAGACTACTTCTTTGGAGGAGTTCGTCTGAGTGGACAGCACCGTAGTACCAAATGTTTGGTATTGTGTATTGCGTTGCGTAAAGTTCTGAATTCATATCGCTTCAATTGTCATGGGTACGTGCCACAGAGAGTATTTCGTCTATCTCATTACTTATTTAAAAAAAAGTTATTATTTATAATCTATAAGCAAAATTTAAATCCCGAAACCAAAATAATACCTCAAAGAATCCTTTGTAAACAAGCCAGATTTAGTTAATAAAGTTAGAGAACAAGAAATAACATCTAAAAAGACTACAAACACGGAGTTTTTTTAACAAAGTAAATAACTCAATGGATAGTGTTACAAAGGGTACCTTGTTTTGCGACTTTTTAGCGGGGTACTAAGGTATCACGAACCGGAAAGTCGAAAATAATGTCTAAAATGTTAATCGAAGTAACGCAAGCCGTTTTTTTTTTTTTGTTGAAATAAACATACCAATGCCAAATCACTATGAAATTAGTTGTGAAAATTAATTAAGCACTTAAACAGAATTTAAAGTATTACTAAAATTTGATGAATTTTTAGTATTTGTTGTTTTATAGATCAGAGTTTGAACAATACCTGTACATAAAATTGTATATAATTAATATTTATGTATTATGTTTTTTTTTAAATAGTATTATGAGACAAACAAATCGATATGTAACAGTAAACTTTATGAAACCAATTTGAATATATGACAGTTGACATGAAGTAAACAAACCTTATAAAAGCGATATTAGAGTCCGAGTAACGTACCATAAAGTATAGTATAGGTAGTATAGGTATAAAGTAAAATAATCCAGATATTTGTATCAATAAAACGAAAACCAACTCGACGTAATACGTGTATGGAGGTTATTATGGCTGCCGTTGGCTTGACATTGACAGATTTTGTTTTGTTTTGTCATCGTTTTTTAGGGAACTGAATGTAGCTCTATACAATCTACTATATTACGTTAATAGAGGTCAATTGAAAGTCAAGTTCATTTTACGTATTTTATCAAATAATCTCATAGTATAAAACGTAAAAATAGTGTACAGTAACGTAATATTTCGAAATAGTTTTGGAATCAATAAAGATTTTTTATCATTACATACCGAATTAGACACGACGTGTTTAGTAATACTTAATTACAGGAACATCGTCGAGTACGGAACCCGAATCATAACGAAATACAAAGATAAACTGAAAACGAGTCAGAAAAAATGTCATGTTTTTAGTTCCTTAACGAAATTTAATTCCGCAGTAGTCCCCGACAGACCTTTTGTACATCTCCGGTGTAAAGTTGCTTCCTCGACGCGGGACTCTTTGATCTCCGGTAGCTGTAATTAAATCAGCTTCCAAACAACTTTCTAGTTTACACATGTACCGAGAACAAGTCGGACCAGACGAATCTCTTTACGTGCGATAAATGTGATGTATTATGAGTATTTCGAAAGGTTATTATCGTGACTTGACAGTTGCTGTTATAGAACAAACGAGTGGCCACATTTACGGTTCAAATGCCACTCGCGGTCATGAGTCATTCGCTGTTTTATGTTACTTAACAGCGCAACTAGAAGTGGTTTTTAACTGAGAACTTTCAATCAGAAATACAAGCACGTTTCTTTTTTTAAATTATAAATAGGCTGTTTGACCATATATTTGACCTGATGTTAAGTGACGGTGTGGTCGAAGATGGTTTACACACCTAGCCTGGAATGGGACTGGCTCTCAAATGAGGCTGCCGGAACATACTGTTAAGTGCATGGTGACTGATTTCATGACCTCACCACGCTTGGTTTCTGCACGATATTTTACTTCACCGGAGCTCAACTCATTATTGGAGCTTTGAACCCACATTCGTCGGCGTGTGGAACCGACCGCGCTAACCACTGAGCTATCATCAACATTATTATCCTCTAGAAACTAATATTACTAAAAACCACAAAATTAAGCCTAATAAATATTATGATGAAAATCGTTTCAAAGTCAATTTATATCTAGTCGACGTGCGAGAGGAATTCCAGCCATTTTTTTTCTTAAATAATGAATAATTCGAGTGCCAAGATCATCTGCAAATTAATTCCTGGAAAGAATACTCAAAACAGCGTAGACAGGCTCATATCAAATTTAAGTAGGCATTGATAGAAAACCCGAGCCGAGAAAGTGAGCGTTAATACATATTGAAGGGGTCCATTTAATCTCTTGTGTCGCACCTTCTAGGCACTGTACGGGTTCCTGCTCCAGCACCGCGGTCGATCCGGCACCCGCACGGTAACACCATTAAACGCTAAGAAGTCTCGTCTATATTCTATTGTCTTGATGTTAAATCCCCTAAGCAAGAGGTCGTCAGGTAGGTACCACCGCAGTACAAGATATTCTGCAACAAGCTACTTCTAGGTGGCTGAACTAGTATCTAAGCATTACTATGTTCCAGTTTGAAGGACACTATATCTAGTTAAAATCACAGGGCTGTTGAGACTAACCATAGAAAGTCTCAAAGTAATGAGCGCCAAAGCAGCGATGCCCTGGCAAATCCCGTATTTTTTTTAAATCTCTGGCAGGCTAGTTGCTTGACCACAACTCACCTGATGTTAAGTGACGGTGTGGTCGAAGATGGTAAAGCACACCTAGCCTGGAATGGAACTGGCTCTCAAGTGAGGCTGCCGGAACACACCGTTAAAGGCTTGGCAGCAGATTTTTTACTTGAGGGTAGTAGCAAGCAAGCCAAGTACTAGAAAGTACCCTACCACCACGCTATGGTTCCCTCACGATGTTTTCCTTCATGCACCGGCAGCTCAAGCTCATTGTTGGGGTTTGAACCCATGCCCTTCGGCATGCGAACCGACCGCGCTAACCACTGAGCTATCATCGCTACATATAAGTTACACAAAAATATGTCTTATGGTTACGTACGAGACGCTTCCTGGTGGTTAGAGATGAACCATGTCTGTGACAATTTCAGCGATATACAGTCTCATTCGGCTCATTAAAGTTACATTAAAAAAAAATGTGAATATTATTCATATTCATACAGATCAAAATGTTTAAGTGTAATTTAGGCTAAAGATTGATTATTTTCTTAAGATATGAGCTACTTTTTAGTTCGAAAATCTTCTTCTCATAGCAGCTATTGAAGCCGAGGGGCAATACTAATGTATAATATTTTACTGATGACATGTTACCTATATAAATAAAATAGGGATTTCCCCAAAAATGGTCTCGTAGCAGGATATTGAATCCACGGCTTCCGAATCCGGAAGTATAAATTTCCCTCGTCCCGCCAGAGATAACCCTTTTGTACATTTTGTATAAACAATAATGATAGATTGGCTCGCTTAAATCTGTGCTGATTTTGGGTTCAGGCAGATTTATTGGTTAATTTATATTATCATGTTTTATAAGAGATGTGGGTTTGAATACCACGGCGTGCGCTTTTGTCATTTCTAACATGATAAGAAAACTTCGAAGATGTGTAAAGTTTGTCAACCCCATTTGGTGCTTGTAGGTTCTAGTCTCACCCAGGACAAACATTTGAAATATTTTTTCCTATGTCTGGGTGTTTTGTATGTATTATAAGTAAATATATAGATAGAAGGCTAACTCTTTATTGTGCACACTAAAATTACAAAAATATAAAGTTGAACGTTACTACTTTTCCGAAAGGAAATCACAAGACTTATGACTGTATACGAGATCTAAATCTATCTATATATAAAAGAAGAAACTGACAGACTGATTCACTGACTGATCGATCGACGCATAGCTGAAACCACTGCGTCTAGAAGCATGAAATTTTGCACGTAAGTGAGCACTAAGAAAGGATTTTTAAAACTTCAACACCTAGGGGTGCAAAATGGGGGTTGGATATTTATATGAAACTTCATTATTTTTGATAGTGGCGTTTTTAAACTCACAGTAAATACATTTTATCAAAAGTAATATAAAACATTGTTAGTATTTTTTTTAAACTACCCTTAAAAAGGGGTGCATCTACATACGTCTGCATACGGGGAACTTTTTTTTAACTTATTGATTCCAAACTCTCTGTATAATATTATATTCTCTATTAAAAATTATAATAATTAGAAATAGGTATACTCTACAATGTCTGATGTGTATCATTACGCGGATAAAGTCGCAGGCAAAAGCTAGTCCTAAATAAAATGCTTCTTCCTACCAGCCTATCACAATTACAGTTTAATTTTGTTATGTTAGCTCTTGTAAGAAAAGTAAAACTACTTTTGTAAGACTTTTGAATTAGCTGAACACATTTAATTATGTCAGATACTCTGACTATAGTTTAGGCTACATACGGTGGCCTTCTTCAAGGAGACGAAGCTGAGCAAAGCGCGCGCACGGTCTCGTCTTGCTTCGCGCTGCGGGCCGCTGACCGCCTCGCATGTGAAGACAGCGGTTGGTATTTTTTCTCTTTCTTGGCATCGAACTCTATGCATTCTGCCAGTTTCGATGTTTCTGTATATTGTGTGCAGTCTTCAGTTTTCAGCTTCTTTATCTTTATAATCAAAGTCCAGTCTTGGTCAAGTCCAATCCGTGCCAGTCAAATCCAGTCATACCTTAGTAAAGTAGTGGCAACTTTACTATAAGCTTCGATGGAGTTTTGGAAGCAACACGAAAAGTCATGTTTCACCACATTACATCATTTTCCCACACTCGCGCTTATAATTCGGCACTTTATGAATAAAACACTACTATTTTTATACATAAACACTCGAGAAAACATTAGTTCTGGAAATACAATGGGGCGATACGACTCTTTCCGCGTTCCCGCCAAATATGTTAAAACCACGTCGTAATTTTGTATAGTTTATGTTTGAATTCCTTTTTTTTTGTTTGAATTTGAAAGACCTTTCAGCAATAATTAACAGGTCTAGCTTACCTTAAAAGTCCCTATTTACACTTGATCTGAAGTAAACATCGGAAAAACAGATTCTGGTGGAGATTTTCATATTCTCGCTGCTCGTATAAATTATGAGAAACAAAATAATTATCAGTTAGCAAATTGATCTACAAGAACAGCGAGAGAGACAGGTAAGCTTCTCAACTTTTGGACCTCGAACAAATTAATCTTTTGTTCTAACGAAATAAAATTTGGCCTCAACTCAATAATTGGGTACTTTTATTCGTACTGTTGGAATAAGGATAATCCTTATAAAAAATATTTACAGGTGTTTTTACAATAGGAATTTACTTTTTTTCTTAGTTTGTCTTTCAATTTGATGAAAATTGGAATCACATCACATCGCATCACATCATCAGCCATAGGACGTCCACTGCTGGACAAAGGCTTCCTCCTGTGGGAGTTTTGCCAATACTCGCCACGCTTTGGCAGGCGGGTTGGCGAGCGCAGTTAGGTGTCAATGTTCAAGGAAGACGCTGCTGCCCATCTTCCGGATTACACCCCTTAGCCGACTCTTACGGCAACCACGGGTAGAGAGGGTGGGGTATTATTCTTACGCCGGTACCGGCACGGCACGGCTTAATATTTTTTTAAATAAAAGAGCTTTTTGACTTGGTTAATTATCCTTGTCGCTTAAAGCGATGTCTTCCAGACAACATTAATATGAAAAGGATTTGTGGTAACAATACAGGTGTGCTCTACAGTCAGTAGTTTCAAAATATTTAAAAACATAAATACCCTTAAAAGATATCAATAATTAAATAATATATCAATATTACTATTTATGTAATAGCATATAGTAACTGTATCAATAAACAAAAAAAAAATAATAAAAATGCCGAATTAATATTATTATATTCTGTTTTGTGTGCTATTAAATAAATAAATAAATCTTTCGCTTAACACGATTTTAGCAGATGTCCAGGGAAGGGGCACGCTTGCACGGTGTAATTGTGTGTATACATAATTATGTATGTGTGAATGAAGACTTTGTTAACACACTCTGTGGCGTATAATATAAAATAAGAGCGGCTTCAAATTATGAAGTAACGAAACGTATCGAATAGGTATCGAAGGATCACATTAGCGTAAATGACAATGACAGTGGCACGTACAGAGCAAGAAAGGCGGAGTTGCCATAGTTCAAAGCGGTTATAAAATACGGCGCGGTGACGCGGCCTACTGGGAGTATCTATGTGTGAAAACAGATACTTTATCGAGGTGCCTTATCGCTCCCGTGGAAAACAGTGCACGATCGACAAACAATATGGTCACAGAAGTCTTAAATTTAATTTATTTTTAAAATGATGGATGAACGTATGACCGAATGAACAAATTAATGAATATACAAATGAACGAATGAATAAACAAATGAATGATTTGTCTGTGAAACTAGGTACATAGGAACATGTAGATCTTTTTTATTAACTTAACTTATTTCGCCAGCTTCTATCCTGAAGGGGTTTACAGATATGGCTGTTTATAATATGCTAATTACATATTTTTTTATCTCAATAAGCCTCAGGCTTAGCCGTTCTTCCCGTATGTTCTCAAGATAAAAGTCTTAAGCCAGTGCTTTCTACTTGCTGCAAATAACAGTGTTGAAACGTGAACACACAAGTTCAAAATCTTTAGCGAGCCATGGAGAAAACTGTGCTCGGAGTTTCTCTAAAGCAGGGTTCGGCAATCTTTTGACAGGCAGGGGCCTCAAGGTGGCAAAATAAAGTAAATGCGGGCCTCAGTTGCAATAATAACCCTAGAATATCCCACAGAATAGGTAGAAAAAACAAAAATGCCTTTAAATTTTTTTTAAAATAAAGGCAATATAATTCTTATACATATAATGTTTTCTATTTAGAATCTATAATATTTTGGACATCTATGACCAATTTATAAAACAATCACGGGTCGCATGTGGCCCGCGGGCCGCGTGTTGCCGACCGCTGCTCTAAAGGATCGTATTCGGGACGAAGTATTTTCCTGCACTAAAGTATATAAACACATCTATTGGAGCAGTAAAAGCGACTCGTATGCCGTGACAGAAAACGGCGTGACGCTCTCTTATACCTTCATGCCCTTAAATTATGATGCCTAACTGATTATGATAAGTTTTTTCTATCTAGGTTCGACCTTTATTTATTTCAATATAATTGTAATATTTACTGTAGTGCTTACTGTAAATATTTTTGCCATAATATTTATTGCAGTCACTGGTAGGGCTATCTCACGTACTGTTTAAATTGGCTCCGTTCCGTCCCAGTCCCACATGCACACATAATTTCCGATAGAACACCCCCAAATCGATGTCGAAGGCTTTTTTATTCGTATATCAACGTTTTCATATGTCTTGTTACGCCTCCGGGTGTCGGTTTACGGGAACGAATAAGGGTGTGAACGCACTCCGCGCTCTGCTACTCGACTTCAGGTTTTATATTCTATTGGTATGCTTATCATGGAGCGGTCGTACTTGAATTTCTATTCGTAATACATTTTTAAGATCCTAAATTTATGACTAGAAAATATTCAGAAAATAACTTAAAAATGTACTACAACGCGTTCGGTTTTTAAGGTCGTGTCTTGCGTACCGAGTGTCTTAGTGTGAATGTACCTTTACGGGGACGACTTATTTTAGGTGATATATGAACGTCGGGCTTTTTCTTGTTTAGGGAGTTACGGTGGCATTTTGTGAGTTGAAAATAGAGAAAGAATGTAGTTGGTTTCAGATTTCGTGACTTTTTTTTTTGACTAGGAGTTTCCTTATTTCTGTAAGCGGTTACCTTCATACTGAAGTATTGTTTTGGTTTTTTTTTTACACATTTTATGTTAGGTTTTTTTGAATGTACATGTGTTTGTTTGAGAGAAATAAAATAACCTGAGGGAATGACTGGAATGGATAGGAGAGAGTATTGTCTGTCTGTGAAATCGTAGATTTTTTTTCTAATCACAGGTGAATATTAAGCTTTCTGGTCACCTGATGGTAAGCAACTACCGTCGCATAAACATATTTATAAGATCATCATGATCATCATATACATTCCGCACTTCTTAAGGTTCTGTTAGCATACCTTTTGAAGAGTAAATAGCTTTTTACTAGGTAAGCATGCTTCATCTTAGACTGCATCCTGTTTAACACCAGGCAAGGCGTGAACAAACGCAAACCAAATCCATCAAGAACAGCAACTACGCAGGAATAAAAAAAAAAAAACACAATTTGCAGGTAGCGAAGTGAATTTTTTCGTAGTAAAAAGACGAACAAAACGCTTTGCTGATGGTAAGAAATGACGCTTGTCCATAAGTATCCCAGAGGTTTGAATAACATAACAAAGTCCAGGGCATCGTACTTTGAGACATTCGGTGATTAGTCTTAACAACCCTGGTTGTAATTTAGCTAGTAGCAACACCTTTCATTCCGGAACACAGTAAATCTTACACACTACTACTTGGCGGCAGAATATCTGATACTGCAGTAGTACAAGTGTACCACAACTGTAGTATACAATTATATGCGTAATAAGCTTTCATGCTATTATATCTACTTTTAAATATTCTCGTTGTCAATATAACAGTACAGATGTATGATAATTAGAAAACAATTGCAATTATAATGAAGACATATTGGGACAGCTTAACCTAATTCACAAAACTGAACTGTCACACAAACCGCAATCGTAACCATCATAAAATCACTCAATCCCAACAACCAATCAACAATTTCTGTTTGCATTTCCAATAAAATCAATTCCACAGAAACTAATTACGTCTAATTACGCGTTGTATAATTAAAATATACAATCAAATTTTCTAACAACATTCATACAAATTAGGCAATTGGAAACTGGTATTGGAGAGGTAATTTATGTAACTGCCATGAATTATGTATGAGGACTGATGTAGTGAGCGATGACCTCATCACGGCGCCAGGAATTGAAATGACTGCATTATTCAGAAAATAATGGAAGCTGCCAGAATATTTCAGGTTAGTATGTAGTTGAATGTATGGTAGCATCGCCCTGTGGATCCACTCGTCATCCTAAAGGGGTTGTTATTTATATAGAAATACTAGCTGCGCCCCGTGGTTTTACTCGCTACATTTTTCGGGATGAAAATTAGCCTATATGTTAATCTAGGGTGTCAGCTACCTCCATACCAAATTTCATGAAAATTAGACCAGCAGTTTGAAAGTGAAGAAGTAACTAACATACTTACAAACTTTCGTCTTTATAATATTAGTGTGATTAATTGAATAATAGGTTCATATTAATATTATTATATACGCGACTGCCCAAAAAAATTATTAATTAATTTTATGTAATAACACCGACCTGTAATAACAGTGCAAAATTTTTACAGCAACTTTGTTTAAACTACCCGCAGTACCTATTTTATTTACAACAAAAGATTTCCAGGACAAAAGTCCCGACGTCAAAGGAGAATGCGATAATACCTTTGCTTCGTACAAATAAAACTTGTCAAGCACGAGCAGAGAATAATACAAGCGGTGGTTCCGTAGACGATATTAAAGTTAAAACATGCCAGCGTGCAAACCAACTTGGTCTTATTGGTATCTTAGTGGCATATCAGGCAAGTTATGATTCATTGAACCATAATTATTTGTGAAAATCATGCCAGTTACTAATATTTTTAGGGTTCCGTACCTCAAAAGGTAAAAAAGGAACCCACTAAGATAAAGATAAATAAGATCACTCTCTTGTCCGTTTGTCCGTGTGTCACCACCGATTTTCTCAGAACGGGTGGACCTAGCAAGTTTAGGTCTATAGTCCCTATTAGTGTATAAAAATCAAGGTCCTGAGTCAACACTATAAAAAGATATGGGCAAATTTAAATTATCGCGAAAACTTGTAAGTACAAAGATTTACCTTAATTTTTAACTTTTTTTTATTTTTCGGATTGTTTTCTTTACTTGTGCTGTAAGACCTTGCTTTTCACCAAAATTGACAATTCTAGGTCAACCGGAAGTACCCTATAGGTTTGGGTCGAGAACCTATAATGGTAGTTCCCGTTGACCTAGAATCACGAAATTTGGCAAAAAACAAGGTTTTACATCACAAATACAGGATTTAAAAAAAGTTAAGAATTAAAGGGTGTCTCCATACATAGTTAACGCCAATTAAGATAGTTGTCCGAGTTGTATGGGCGCTCATACAATTTAGAGGACTTGCTTAATTGGCATACAAAAAAAAAATATATCAATTTTATTATAGCGGTATAATGGATAGGTACGGAACCCTAGGCGCACGAGTTCGACTTGCACTTGACCGGTTTTTTATTATTCACACTGCAATATGAAACGTTTTCTAAAATGTATTTTATTGGAGATTTAGAAACAGTCTCGTGGACCAGATTCATGTTACCCACTGATCTCTAGAGCCGCCCCGCCCCGGGCGCCCACAATCGGAAACTAGACTCCATAGTTACAAAACTAGCAAAACTTCAAAAACCGTAGGCGAGAATAATGAACTCTGCTGAGGGCAACACTGCATAATAAATAAGGTAAACACAATAAGCAGAATCACAATACTAACTTATAAATATACATGGGGAGATGTTTCGTGTGACAGTACTGTAAAGCCTCTTAGCGATAAGCGCTACCTACTACCATTCGGAATAAAAAATTGAAGACATCCGAGTAAAGAATGATTAATTATACAGTACAATATTTCATTGATAGCACCGATTATGAGCATTCTCCCTAATATCATATCAATTGAACTTTGTTTTACTACACAATTTTTTGTGTATCCCTTCTTTTTTTTTTATAGCTGACAGGCTAGGTGTTTTGGCCACAGCTCACCTGATGTTAAGACAAGTGATGGTATGGTCGAAGATGGTATTAGTCATGAACAGGCGTTATCTCTTTCCATCAGAAGAGCGTCTCGTTCGTCTCATTACTTTTAGATAATTGTTTTTTTTTTCTGTCTCTTTTTTATGATAATGTCAAAATATGTCAATATATTCGTCATAGTGTTTATTTTTATAATGTTGATACGCGCCTACATTTCATTTACTGCGGGGATGACGGGTAAAAAACGTCCTCTTGTACAAATTTAAGTAAAGTAAGTGTAAAATAAAGAATTAAATAAATACATTAGTTTTATGGTTTTAGTTAAAAAAGTATCTTCTCTAATCTACAGTTGGCATCCGTATGAAAAATAAAATAAGGGAATTTTCTGCTTCGCCAAGATCTATGCAAGCCAAGCTAAAATATTCCGACTCCGGTGTCCCAGTTTGAGAATAAGCTTCTTGACTCGCATTCAATGCTTCAGGCTTGTTTACAGTCTTCTATAGCTATATATGTATATGTAGCTTGATATTTGCTCCCCTACTCTTTTGTCGGTATAGAGAGTGAACTGGAAAACCGAGCTTGGATTTTTAGTAGCGGGCTTTGTTTTGGAGGTTTTGAAAAAATAAATAGTGGGATAATAGAAATGGCAATAGACCTATTAAATGTTTGTTTTTAAGATTCACGTAACGCCATCTAGTCCCAAACTAAGCAAATAACTAATAGAATAATTGAAGACTTTTGTTACAAATACTTTTTTCTATTTAAAAGTAATAAGATGAACGAAACGCTCTCCTGATGGTGAGAGACAACGTATGATCATTGCACCGATACACAGAACTTTGGAGTAGCAAAACAAAGGTTAGGGCATCGCAGCGTCGGCACTTATTACTTTGAGACTTGCACACTACTGCTTGGCGGCAGAATATCTGGTACTAAGGTGGTAAAGAGCCCCCCGCTAAAGAGATTTACCACCAAGTAAACCTGTGGTATCTACTTATATTTAGAACACTCTGACATAGTAGAATCAACATTTGTGTTCATCACATAAATATTTTATTTGGTGGGAATCGAACTACCTACAGCTCACGAAAAAGAGAAAATCTAATGAGCTAACGGGCAGTCCTTATTTTCTGTTTGAGGAGTATTTTTTCTCTTTTCTGGCATCGCACTCTGTGCATTCTGCCAGTTTCAATGTTTCTGTATTTTGTGTGCAGTCTTCAATTTTCAGCTTCTTTAACTTTATTGTCAAAGTCCAGTCTTGGTCAAGTCCAATCTTGGCCAGGTCCAGTCTTGGTCAAGTCCAGTCCGTGACAGTCAAATCTAGTCATGCCTTAGTGAAGTAGTGGCGACTTTACTATAAGCTTCAAAATAATGAAAGGTCATGTTTTACCACATCACTTTTCCACACTCGCGCTTGTAATTTGGCACTTTGTGAATAAAATACCACTATTTTTATACATAAACACTCCAAAAACACTAGTTTTGGAAAAAATAATGGGGCGACTCAACTCTTTCCGCATTCCCGCCAAAAACACTTTTTTATATTTTAGGTCAAATTAGTATACCTACTATAGCATTCAAACTGACACTTATTCTTTTCTTTTTTCTTTTAATTGTTGCATCGTATAGGTTCTTTGAATGTGGTTTATATACGAGTATACTCGTATGCGAGGGCAAAAACTGAGCTCTACCTCATACGCTACGAAGTACCAGGCATTCAGCTAGTATTTTTATTTATAAATAGGCTTGCATTTGACCGTCATCTCACCTGATGTTGAGTGATGATGCTGTCTAAGATAGAGCACGCTGGCCTAGAAGATACTAATTCACTCATGACTTGAAGACACCCAGATTGTATCCAAAAGGGTACACCAACTCAGGCAGTGCATTCCACTGTTTAGCAGTCCGCACAATCAACGTGGAATCAAATCGTTTCGTTAGAGTTTTTGGAACGTCGGCCATGAAACGATGTCGCTTTTTTTCTGTCTGTCTCATAGAAGAATGAACATGGTCAGTATAACACCGCATTTTAGTTACTACCTCCATTATAAAACACATTTTAGACTTTGGTGATTTTAATTAACACATAGATTAAGTCAATACTAATAATATCTAAATAGAGTATTAATTGCAGTAGTAGTATTCTATGTTGTACACACAACACAATCTCGCTATGTGAATAGGTATTTGGCGTATAGTTCTAAATGCAGCAATAATTTTAAAGTGTGATCTCATGGTATATAATTTTTGACGTAACGTGAAAGCCAATTTTAAGAGCACGCCAGCTTGCTAACATAACAATTTGTCAAAAGTCATTGTGACCTGAAACATTACTCGTATCAGCAAGTTTGTTTGTGATAACCCAGCATTGGGCTAAACGTGTGACACTGTAAGCCATCTGAACTTCTATATTGGTCTAATACATCTTACGGATAAAGTTAAAAAAATATACATAATGAGACATCCAAGATATCTGAAGTGAACTTGTTTTTAAATCTGAAACCTTACGCTTTCCTCTGGCAAACAAGATGGCGCTTTAGACAACTCTGCTTTTGTAGTATTAGATTATATTAATATACTCTTGTAAACATAGTTACATTTTGGACAGTTAAAGTATAATAAAACCACAATGAATGGAAGTATAAGTTATAATAAAAGTTTATATATTTAAATTACAGCATAGAATTTAGGTACATATGATTAGCACAGTGTTCAAAGTACATTTTCTTGAAGTGAGCATTATTTCAAAATATTTAAACATGGTAGCTTACTCCCGTATTTGCGATGATACATTAGAATGTAAATGAGAATAATGACAGACATGTACTGAATATACCTCAATTCTTCCCCTTTATTAAAGTACATTCAATACGGAAATATGGGAATGATTCTTTATATTATATTTAATTTATATTCCACCTCACTTCTATTAATTGAAGTCGTATAGATACAAGTATCATCAGAGCATTCAAACTTGACACTAAAGTTTGTGCGCATTGCATACACATTACGATTGGTCGAAGCACAGTGCAATGATGACTTATGTAAATTTCCCCGATTTACACAAGGTTTTAGTAAAAGAAGAACCTAAAGCTAGTGAAGAATCACAAACTGTTTCTAAACTCACAACATTCTCTCTCGTAGACGTTCCTAAAGAAAAGCTAAGAAATTCGCTCCTTAACGTTATGGCTTAGGTTAAAAGTCTTATAGTTATAGAAAGCAGCGTCAAAGCTTTCTTCATCTTTCCTCCGTCGTATTTCGAAACTCAGATCACACCCGCGAGAGGAGATGGTCCCCGTAAATAAATTTTAGTTCTACGTTGCTTAATCGTAAGCTAATTCTAAGGCAGGAAATCACAAAATCTAGCATTCACTTATATTTAAACACCAAAAGAAGGTCGAAATGAGAATTAATATTAGACTTATATATCAAGTAATCGACTTTCAAACTATAGAACTACAAAACTTGCCAAAAAGCGAATTTCCTAATGCTAAAAAAGCTAAAATTCTAAATCTAGACCTTACTTCTAAAATATTGTTAAACTGTGCACTACATCTAAATTGTGACGTAAACATCTGATTAGTGAACGTGATTCTATAATCTAATTTAATAACTTTTAACTGCTTTATTTCTAACGTCGTTTCATATAAGCCTATTGCTGAAAATATAAATACGAGGTTCGAATTTATGTGTCTTCATTTATAGGCACTTTTAAAGTGGCTAAATTATTATATGACAGATTAATTTGGGGTGCGTAAACATTATGATTGCTATAAAATAGTTTATAAATATAAGCCTAAAGTTGAACGACTGGTAAATACATATCACAAATTCTGTAAACGTTGGACTGAATATATAAAACGTTATTATTTATTTTGTGATTAACGTTTTCATTTTCATTATGTTCTCTTTGAACTTTTATTCTTTCTCTTTTCCTAGTTTTGTTGTCGATAATATTTCGTTTTTTTAAATTTGTTATCGTCTTTAGTTGTCTGGAGCACGTATTTCAACTGTCACAGATGTTGGCCCAGGCGTGGTAGGAGAGCGTAACGTTGCTGATCGTAAAGAAGTTGCGGAATGCCCGCTAGCTCTTGAACCTCGTCGAGACCCTGAAAATGAGAAAAGTCCTATTTTATGCTTAGCAGAAACCAAATTGGAAACATAGCAATAGCATGCTGCTTTGTAGCATGTTTTTATAGACTGATAGACATGCTATTTATTCCTTTAATCTAGTTTTGTTATTTGTATCAAACTCAGATTCAATGACTACAATGTTTAAATATCATTCAAATTATAAGATTGATTTACTTCATCGCTAAATTACGTGTCTGAATAGATTTTATTAGACAGTCTATATAAACAACGTATTTCGTACAAAAATATTCATGCTTTGTTAACTAAAATTATTGATTGCTTTATTACTAGCTTACTGACATTTTAAATATCATTGTATGTAATTTATACTTTTAAAAGTTTACAATATTGTTCTCGGCTTGCTAGTATTGTTTGCTCAAATAAAAAACTTATTTGTATTAAAACCTACTTTGATAATGGTCAGTATTACTTAAGCTTAATTATTTGAATATTGCAATAAGTTGTATATTTGTTGTTGTTAGTTTTTTATGTTATAATATGTCGATTGTTGGTGTACAATAACGTTGTATTCTATACTACATAAATATATTTTAGTTTCGTTTTATTGTGTTAACTGCTATAAAGTGAAATGCTCTGCCATTGCGTGTGTGTTTTACTTTAAATATCAGACTATTTACTTTAACACGTGCTCCACTCTAGACCGCATTACAACATACGATATATCAGTCAATCACAAAACTATTTTAATAAATAAACAAAACTTTCTAGTTTAATCAAATATACCGTCGGTACTAAAGCGTGAAACTGAAAACTATTCAAAATTATATCATATTTAGGTATATATACTAAACTTACTTTCTAGATCTACATAACTTCTATAATATGTATAGTATTAAAATTTCTTATAAATTACACTCTAAGAACTCCATGCGCGTTAAATTCTAAGCATCATTCTGTGCAGTGTTCTAATGAGTAGCTATGAAGCAAAATCCAAATTAAATATAAACCTGAGGGCTTTCGGTGTAGCTGATGGCTTTGGTGATGACGTGCTGCTGATAGATGAAATCATTATGAATGTTAGCATTGTGGGTAAATTAAATAACTTATTAGGGGCCGATGGGACTGTCATCGTGTTAAGGCAAGCATCCATCAATTCAGATCATACGCATTGCACGAACATGTTGCACTAAATTTAGCTCAATTACTACATACTAAACTGCGATGAATCTCCACAGATTACGAAGTAGGTAAGATTAAATTTAGCTCAATCACATCCGTTCAATGCGTATAATTGGGTAAACTTTTTAAGTTTACTGTAGGTATATTAATTTTGTTATGGATTTCAAAAACTTTAGCGAACCATGAATTGGAACAACTGAAAACTTGTTGGTTCAAGGTATTGTATTTTTCACACAAGTAGTTAATAGTCATTTTCTTTTGAAAATCTCTAGTCTGATTTTGTTGATCTTGGAAGAGGTCTAGAATAAATTATGTTAGGCTCGTAAATATTACAATCGCAATCGCTAAGATATGATTGCTAAGATTTCATCTTTATTTATACTCATAGAAAAAAAGTCCTTTGACATAAATTCATCAGATGCCAAATTGTAACAAACATGCTCGAAACACCAAAATGAAAATAAAAAACATCAAAATTGGACTAGAATTTTCCAAAACAAAAAAAGACTTTAGAAAAGACTAGAAATTATCCAAATTTGAAATAGTATATTGAAACTATAACACCGATACATAAAATACTACTAAAATACGAATTCTAGTTCTAATCAGTACCCGGTGTAGGAGAATGAGGCTTATGCAGATCTTGCTGACTCGCCTGTCTCGAAGGAGGTCGCATGCTGACTCGTGAGCCACGACGATCCTGAAAGTGGTAATATTCATATAAATATTAAGACGGCATTTTCACACAGCACCATCTCCATCGACCATTATAATAGTTAATAAAAAAAATATAGATAAGATATCTACTCTTTAACATGCTTTTATAAACTTCACTCGTAACTAACAATATAACGTTTTCCATGATAAAAAGTAGCTTATATGTTAAACCAGAGTATACGTACATATACTATCTGCATTCCAAATTTTATCTAAATCCGTTAAGCCGCTACCTCATGAAGAAGTAAAAAACGTTGTACATACGGAATGAGAAACTTTGGCATTTATAATATTACTAGCTGCGCCCCGCGGTTTTATCCGCGTGGTGATGGAAGATGATGATGATGGAAAGTATCCTATGTTTTATTCCAGGGCCCATAGTACCTATGTACATGCAAAATTTCACCCAGATCTGTTCAGCCGCTCTGGCGTGATTCAGTAACAAACATCCAACCATATATTCTGAATCTCAGAAACAGCTCCAACAATTTTCATGAACTTTAGCATGCAGGGGATTTCGGGGGCGATAAATCGATTTAGCTAGGTTTAATTTTTAGAAAACGTCGTTTTATCCGTGTTTTCAGGCAATGAAAAACGGAGCAAAGTTCGGTCATCCAGGTACTAATATTAGTCTGGATAGTGCGATGATTCCCTACAGAAAGTTTGATGAGGTAAAAAGTATATTACGCTATCGAATATATCTCACCTGTGAATGTAATAACTTTGAATCGCGCAGCAATGACACGTTCATGAGACGAGGGTTCGGAGTGTTGAATATGGTGCGGTTTTCCCTCCATCTTGCACTGGAATTAGGAAAGGTAACAACTTAATAGAACCAATATAAAGCTACTCTCAGATGTTAACCATGTAGTTATGTAATCGGTGTGTCTGATAACACTCTCTCTAACATGAGCAGTGTAGACAAATTATTCGCTTGAAATAGTAACCGAATCCATCGCAAAACCAATAACTGTAGAGTGCGCTTGCTGGAAAACATCGCGTAGAAATCATACACTGAAAGTATAATAATACTTTGGCTAACTTGATACTCCTCGCACGTTACCAAGCTTGGTTTTTAAACCTTTTACTTGGTCTACATCTCCTTAGCAGGATGCGAAATTACAGGGCTGTTGAAACTTATTTTCGAAAGTAATTTAATGAGCTCCAAAGTAGCGATTCCCTGGACTTTGCTTTACTACGCTAAGTTCTGTGTATCGCTGCAATGGTCATGTACAGGTCTTGTCATCAGCAGAGCTTCTCGTTAGTCTCATTGCTTTTACATTTTTTTTAAGTCGTCTAGATAGGCACTACCACAGTACCATAATATATTCTACCGCCAAGCAGTAGTGTATAAAAATTTACTGTGTTCCGATTTGAAGGATATTGCAGCTAGCGAAATTACAGGGCTGTTGAGACTAACTATCGAATGTCTTTTTTTAAAATGCGAAATAGATTAGTCTTTGACCACATCCTGTCTGTTGTTAAGCAACGATGTGTTCTTGGGATACCGCTTACCTAGAAGGAACCTGTTTACTTTTGATTTGATGACACTCATATTCTACTTTTCGGGCAACATAGACTCCGGCAAAGAGTTACATACCCTTGTTCTGCGAATAAAGAATGTGAATTCGGAGCGCTTAGTGCGCATATGGGGAACTTCCACCATGTACGGGTGACGCTTTGGTCGCGTTTGTATGGCCGTAGTAAATGTCTCAAAATAATGAGCCCCAAAGCAGCGATGCCCTGGAGTTTGTTTTGCTTCTCATAGTTCTGTATGCAATGGTCATGTACAGGCGTTATCTCTTACCATCAGGAGAGCATTTCGTTAGCCTCATTACACCGAAAAATTACAGATGTGTCTTAGAAGAGCCTTAATTAAAGATCAAGTCTTACTGAATGAACATAGTTTTTTTAGTTATATTGCCACTTTAGAATATAGTTACCTGGCAAATAGACGTAGTACAACACAGATAATCACGAACATAAGCGCCATAGCAACCAGGATTCCAATCATAGCTGGGTCTAAAGTTTTCGTCGATTCTTCCAACCGAATTTCCGCTGAAAACGAATAAATCAAACATTTTAAATTTTAAATCTTGTTACATAATAGAACCAGATAACTGATAGAATACTTATATACCTTTTTTTTGTAAATAAATAGGTACTTAAAATACATACATAACACACAGACACAAAACAAACACTGTCACATAACTTTTTATCCTGGGTGGGAATGAAACCCACGCCCTATAGCTCTCGAAGCAGATATATTACTAAATGAGCTATCTGGGCACTTAAGGGTACACTGCGAGCAAAGTTGACCTTCACAGTTTCCGACTTCATGTTTGTCTAAAATCACTGAATAAACAAAGTAAGTCATCAATATAAGCCTACCTTTGCATACAACGGAGCCATCCACAGTGACCTCTGGGACCATCTCGAACTTGCAGGTGCATCTGTCATTGCGGCATTCTGTCTTAAAGTCCATGTCCTCGCATTGCTCGTTAAACATGCACGTCTCGTTTATGCTGGCAGCTGGAAACACAGTTTCGAAATACGCTTTAACTATGTCTACATAACTCAAGTTGTCGACAATTTAGGTTCCTTCATAGACCTAATACATAGGTTCCTCCAAATTAACGTAAGAATACACTAAACATCTAACTACCATTAATAATCACAAAATAAGTTTTTTTTTTTTTTTTTATTGATGACTGCCTTTTTACACGTCTGCCCAAAAAAGTAGTGTAATGTTTTCAGGATCCATGTATCTATCTATGTATGTATGTATATATGTATCTTTATTCAACCATAACTTTTAAAAGTGAATGTATCAAGTGAAGGGATCATTAGAACCTTTACATCATCTCGAGTGACACTGGCTATATAAATAATAAAAAAATATCGTAGGTCTCACATGATTGATCGATACGATCTTTTTAACCGACTTCAAAAAGGAGGATTAAAAAAGTTGATCAACTTGATTGGTATTTTTTTAAATATACTATGTTATTACGCTGAGATTTATGATCCGATTTACGTGATTCTTCTTTTGTTTGATGCGGAATAGTTGCCATTTGGTCCTATGAAAATTTAACATAGTTTGGTTCAGTTGTTTTTATTTTAAGAACATTTTTTGTTGCTTGTAAATACATACTTATAATACATATAGAACACCCAGACGCAGAACAAACATTTATCGTCACATAAACGTTTGTCCTGGTGGGTATCAAACCCACACCCTACAGCCCTTAAAGCAGATATTCTACCAAATAAGCTAACAAGGCAGTCTACTGGAATAAAACTGGCTCCCAAATGAGACTGCCGAAATACTCTGTTAGGTGTTTAGAGAAAAAAAATTAAACCTATTATATAAATATTTATAATATATATCAATCATTAGCACACAAAATTCATATAGTTAGCTCAAGGACGGAACTAATAATTGTTATTTATGTCCGCGATTATGGGGCATGTTACAGTGACAGCTGAAAATACCACGGAGTGTGGGGCACGCAACTTGCAAGTTCGGCGGAGCCTAAGCGGTGCCAACATCGATCGTGTGGGTTTTTACGTTTGCCATGTACTAACATTTTTCCTTTGTTTTAGGTTATGTTAGGAGTGTCTTACGGATTCAACTTCTTATATTTAGTAAAGTAAAAGTTGATTGACACAAATTTGTTACTAATTAACTTCGTCCATTTATCACTAAAGGGAATTTTATTCACGATAATGTTGCCTGAAAGAGATCGCTCTAAGCGATAAGGGTGACGGTAGTTGCACAATTGCTAAGTTAAATTATTATAATTTTGATGTAAACTATAAATTATCTTTCTTTTATGTAAACATAATTAGACGATCGAGAAGCTCTCCTGGTGGTAAAATCTTATGCCTGTCCATGACGATTGCAGTGATAAGCTGATTTAGCGCTCTATACTTTGAGACATTAGATGGTTAGTCTTAAGAGCTCCGTGATTTCGCCAGCTGCAATACCCTTCAAACCAAATGTTTACCTACAGTAATGTTTACGCACTACTGCTTGGCGGTAGAATATCTACCTATCTTGTATGAAACATACCTTTTAAAATGGTTTTCAGCATTTACTGTTTATTTTAAGTTTATAACGTTTTGTAATAACAAAATAATTATTAATTATTACAACTCACAAATAATAAAACCAATGTAATTGTTAAACTTTTGCGACTTGAACTCATCATTATGTTTATCAACAGGTCTTATTCGCGCACAAAAAAAAACTAATTTCATAGTATTTTATGCGTGATTAAGATCTGATGATAAACATTATAAAAACAATATCAAAACAGCAATGTAATGATTTCGCCCAATTTTAAAGCCCATCTCTGACTGTATCTATACTAGTTTTGTGATAAATACTAATTGTAAAATTAATTTAAGATTTGTTTATTTTTAGTTGCCGATACCAATTGAGTTATTTTTCAAGCTACTCGTATGTCGATTCTAAGCTTCTTAAAAGGTTGAATTGAACTTCACGTAATTTCAATACAGTAGGATTTCCGAATGAAATACCACAAAGGTGAATAAGCGTGACTGACCTTTGTTTAAATTATATTATTTCTAACATGAAAATCAACCTTATCTCTATGGTCGTATTTAGAATGTTTTACTAAAAGATGCGTGGTAAAGTTACCATGTTCAGATAAAGGTTAATATAGTTAAACTTCAAATTATACAGTTATATTTGTAGCGATGATAGTTCAGTGGTTAGCGCGATCGGTTCACATACCAAAGGGCGTGGGTTCAAACCCTAACAAAGAGCATGAGCTGCTAGTGAAGAAAAACGTTGTTAAGAAACCATAGTAGATGTAGGGTGATACGATATTTTCTAGTACTCGGCTAGCTAGCTACTATACTAAAGTTGAAAATGTCTCGATAAGCACTAACAGTGTGTTCTAACAGCCTCACTTAAGAGCCAGTTCCATTCCAGACTAGTTGTGTTTACCATCTTCGACCACACCGACACTTAACATCAGGTGAGTTGTAGGCAAACACTTTTTTTTTGTCCAGAGAATATTCTTTGTGAATATCACCGGCCCTGGGGCAAGGTAATTATGTGGGGTCTCCGACTTAATGATGGCCTACCTACTAATAAACTCTAGAGGGTTCCACCTCGGCGCTTTGTGTCGAAGCTGGTGGTCAAACACCTAGCCTGTCTAACATAAAACACTTACAATTCCATAGGTGAGTCATTGGCAAGAATGAAATGACTTGTGCCCTTCTTGAATTCTCTTGATGTATTTTAACAGTATAGACGTCACAATTCCCATGAATTTAAATTAACGCTAAAGTTTATGTTTCTTCATATTAAAACCTTCCATGACTAAGCGAGCAAGCTTTTTGTACTAATTTTCCTATTCCCAGAAAAATGAAGTTGTTAGTAAAATGTAACTCTGAATGCTTTATTGAAGCAAATGCTAATGAACCTTGATTAGACGGTCGACTTACAAGTCACAACCCTCATGAATTATAACGTATTTTGTTTTATGTTAGACTGGAAACCTCCGAGACAAGTCAGAATGGTGAAAGAATGTAACATGGGACTTTTGTTAAATTTGCTGAGACTTCCAAATTTTGCAGATGAAATCCTATCATAACAGAATAAATAATTATAATTTACAATATTTTTCTTGTGTTTTTCTAAGCCTATTGTGTTAATAAACATCACTGCTAAACACAGATCTAACCGCGAAAGCAGATTTAGTGATAGTACGTCAGCAAACAACAAGTCAGTATGCTCTTGAATTTCTTTTCTTGAGTTTACTCCTTTTTTTATTTATTTTTTATGGTTAGGTACCTGTCAAACATTAAAAAAGATATACAAAAAACACAAGTAGTTTATCAGTTATCTGGTTCGTATAGTAGAAGCTTTACTTAGTTTGGGTTTTACGTCTCCGTCACAAATAAGGCACACTATAGTCTTTTATGATTTCCATATTTAATTTTATTCGCTGTACATAATCACCTTATTTTTTTAGCGAGAATAAATTAAGGGGAAGGCAGGTAACCCATTTAACGCCAACCCAGCAACATCCTCATCAGAATTTGTAATAAGTTGTTAAATCGATAATGAAGGGATGGCAGGTGGTACGAGAGAAGGCTCCGAACAATAGGATCTCGATAAAGTTGTCAGTTTGTGAACTGGCAGCTCGGAAGCTTTATCGCCCGTAAGTCTTTTGTTAATGTTAGGCGTATTTACGCGAAATGAAACGTAAATTATTCTGATCTCTAGCTTAGATACCCATTTTATGAGTCTATAGTTTTGATCTTACAGGATCTTACATAAATGTTGCTTTAAGTTAATAAATAAATATCCTAGAACATTTCACACAGCGCTCTCTACCTCCAAATTAAACGAAGCTTGTACTATGGGAACCAAATAACTAATATAATACTTACACACTTTTTTTGTAAATTCATATAGAACACCCAAACACAGAACAAACCTTTTATGCTCGTCATACAAACATTTGTCCTGGATGGGAATTGAACCTACGTTCTACTGCTCTTTGATACACAGAACTTTGGGTAACAAAACAAAGTTCAAGGCATCTCTGCATTGACGCTCATTACTTTGAGACTTTCAATAGCCCTGTAACTTTGCTAGCTGCAGTATCCTTCAAATCGGAACACAGTAATGTTTACACACTACTGCTCGGCGCCAGAATATCCCGTACTGTGGTAGCACTTACTACTTACGAACTCCTGCTAACGAGATCTACCACCAAGTAAATATCTATGTACTTAAAGCAATATGTCTATTGTAATTGGTAATTTTATAATATTAATCTCGTAATTTTTACTTGCCAACCAACTTATTTTAAAGAAATCTTTTTTGTAATATCTATAAGTCACATTTAATATAATTCAGAGGTTGGTGCTGTTGCCAGCGACGCAAATTTTGAACTTTTATGGGTATTATCGTTCTATTTGTCAGTGTGATTTGTGCCCATAAAGCAATTTCAAAATCTTACGTTTTCCGCACTTGTCGAAGTGGTTGGAGACCGGCACGTCCGGGTGGCACATGCAGAGTTTCTGCACGTCATCGCACACGGCGTCTTGGAACCGGCACTCCGCCGACACGGAGCACGGGTCCCCGTACCGACCCGGACGGGACCCCTCCACTGGAATCATTCCAAACAATATTGGTTAGTAAGCTCGTATGGGCTGATTAACCAGGTCAGATAGTGTCAGAGTTACTATGCCGCCCGAAGGCTTCAGGTATGGCTTGACGGTTGCTATAGAAATATAGAACAGCGATTATACATCAGTGGTTAGAGAGCGTGGGTTCAAACCCCAACAAGGACCGTGATATGTCCTGGAGTAGGAGTAGGCATCAGCTGGCTAGCCAAGTTGACACCCACCTCAAGTTAACCTAAAGGTGTGTTCCGGCAGCCTCTCTTGAGAGCCAGTTCCATTCCAGGTTAGGTGTGTTCACTATCTTTGACCATATCGTCACTTAACATCAGGTGAGCTGTAGTCAAACGCCTATCAATCATAAATAATCAACTTGTCATTAAACTGTGAAATCCATTTTACTATTATAAATATTGTCTTTTGAAATACTACGACTGATAATAAAGTTACCTTCCGTGGCTGCGATGAATCAATAAAAGTGCATTGAACTGCAGTTTGTCGCATATGGACTGCATAATAACTGCTAACCGCTAAGTCTCCCAGACTTTGTGACTGGATAGAAAAAAGAGCGCAGGTTGTCGAATCGGATGTTACATTATATCAAAAACTCCCACATATGTTATACTTGTCCAAATTGCTATTCCGGTCTCAGCAATTTTAAAAACGTATACTTACCTTGCTAACATGGCTTTTTTGATTCCCTTCAATACTTGCCTGTCACGCCATTAGCTAACTCGAGTGCAGCGATCGTTGGCAAGCCGAACGCAAAGAGCTTCGGAAACGCGACGCGTGTTTGTCACATACTTGGTCATTCCGCTCACTCTGGTAGCATTGGTTGTTTGGCTCACTTCACTCAGATAGTTCGCAATACTTGCCTGTCGCACCATTGGCTAGCTCGAGCGCGGCGAACGCTGGCAGTCCGAACGCGAAGAGCGTCGCGGCCGCGGCGAGCGAGGCCGCGGCACGGGACGCGCGCTCGCCTCGCATGCCGCCCGCACCGCCCCTTCACATACCACTGAAATGCCTGCAACAAATAAAAAAACAACTTCAATCAGAAGAAAAATTGAAAAGACTACTAAAAACTTACATACTGTTTAAGGATATTAATAATGTCAGAAGAATTACAAATCGTTCACTTACAGAGATTACACTCTTTTGAAATAAAATAGTTTTTTTTTTAAGATAAGATTATTTTAGTACTAATTAAAATGTAAGTAGCAAAACACCATTGAAATGCAATGCGCTTTGCCGGTAAACCGATACTATAGAACGCAGCCTAAAGACTCGTACTGGGAATTGGTTGAATGATAAAACAACATTTTTATACATTTTTTATTAATTTCCGTATTCAAACAAATGTTGACATTTGTGTTTAAAACAATTTATCAATATTTATAATGACATTTTATTAATATTTATGCAAAAACGTTGAATCTTACAATTAGTATTTTATATATACTATATAGGTATGTATATATATATTAACAAACTAGTCATTCAAAGGACGATGCAGATTTGTAGCAAGATAGATTAGTTTTAAAAAACCGCCCAAGTGCGAGTCGGACTCGCGCCCCGAGGGTTCCGTACAAACCTGTAGGTATATAAGTAAAAGATGTAGTATTTTTTTAAAAATGGTTTGCTTTTTGCAATTTTTCCTTTATCTGTGCTATAAGACGTTGCTTCGTACCCTGTAGGTTTTGATTCCTTTGCGAGTGTCGAAAATTTGCAGCATAAACGGCTGTATCTTTTAATTGCGTTGGCTTAGAAGTTTGATTTTTTTCACAGCTCCAAGGGACAGCAGACTTGAGTATTTGATATAAATTTCAGATTGATACCTCCACGCGTTCCTGAGAAAAAAGGTCTTGATAGACAGACAGACGGACAACAAAGTAATCCTATAAGGGAACCGTTTTTTCCTTGTTAGAGCAGGGAACCCTAATTAACTCACGTAAATAAACTCAAGATCAGTGTTCATGTTTTTTAATTCGATATAGGTTTAAGTTTGATTACACCCTGCCAGATGTTAATATGGTCTAAGATGGAGCACGATTACCCAGAAAACCTGTTTACTCTGGATTAGCAGACACTCACTTTGATGGGTCCTTCCCAACGCAATAAAATATCGATTATACATCGTTTACGGCAAAATGTTTAGCATTTTGATGCCATTGGGTTAAGTCATGAATTTTTATTTCCTTTTAAAGGGAAACAGTTTCATCTCGTTACACTGACCAAGACATATATTTTCGTATTGCGAAGCAAGGCGAGGCCGCACGCGCGTTGTACTCAACTTTGTCTCCATGAAGAAGGCCACTGGATATGGCTCAAACTATAGCCGGAGTATCTGATATAATTAAAAGTGAGTAATAAGTAAAAAATAAATGTGAATTCCTTAATTTATTACTTACCTGGCAGTCACTGTTAGAAGTATTAAATTTGAGACAATTTAATAATATCTAATTAAAGTAATATCTGCCACTCATGTAGATTTGTCCGAACAGTGTTGGTATTGTTGGGGTTTCAACCCACGCGCTGCAGCGTATGAATCAAACACGCTATGCTATCATCAGTATACAACAAAAATTCATAATTCATTTATTTACAAGCTGCGTTCCGCGGCGTTACCCTCTGTTCCCGCGTAAGCACAACACTTTTTTCAGGGTAAAAAGTAGTATAAGCATTAATCCAGGGTGTCAGCTACCACCATACTAAATTTCATCAAAATTGGTTTAGCCGTTTGAGCGTGAAGAAATAACAAATATAAATACACACTAACAAACGTTCGCCTTTATAATATTCGTGTGATAAATTAATTATAGAAAACCAAAGTCATTGTAACTGCCTAGGCAGGAGGGCTTCAGAAAAAGACTAATCATCACATACCACCACTACTTTGTTGGCGCGATAACCCCCTTTTTATAAAAACTAACATTTGCTGGAAATAGCTGGTGTGCCGATTTAACATATAATAACATAGTCAAAGATAAGAATTTCGTGTCATCCGACATCATTTGACAAATAAAACGCACCTAACTTAAATATATCCAAAATGTCACCAATCACACAACACACAAAACATAAAATTACACACATATACTACACTAACACTGCTTATTACATTTTATTACCACACTAATATTAATAGAATAAATAAATATAGTAGAAGAATTCACACAACGCCATCTAGCCCCAAACTAAGCAAAGCTTGTACTGTGGAAACCAGATCACCTAATAGAAGACATATATATTTATTTCGAAATACGTACTCAAATTCATACTGGACACCCAAAACAGAACAAACATTAATTTATCGTCACATAAATGTTTGTCCTGGTGGGAATAGAACCCACGCTCTTGAATCAGATATACCTACTACCAAATAAGCTAACAGAGCAGTCAAATTTACTAACACAAAAGTTTGCGTTTGTATTTATGTCTTTATTCCATCAAATTGTAACGGCTTAACGGATTTGGATGAGATTTGGAATACAGATAGCTTAAGCATAGGCTTTTAATTCTGAAAACGCAGATGAAACCGCGAAGCGAAGCGAAAATACAATGTCTCCAAATCCAGAGTAAATAAATTCCTTTTAAAAAAACGTGTTGTATTTCAGATCACACTATTGCTTATCATTAGATATGATGTGGTCAAACGCACGCTTATTCCGATTAAAATTAAACGTCTATTTTAAATCTAAATAAAAAACGTAATAATGAATTCTTCTCTGATTATGTTATGAGCCAACTTGAAAGCAACTCCACTGAAACCTTTTCCGAAAATCCTACAAAGTACCGCAAGTGGAATCGGCATAGATCTGCAAAAGCTCTATTAGTATGCATCCCCAGCCGCCCCATCTGTCCATTTCCCATTCCATACCTATAATAAGATTACGGAATCTCCCCGCGGACACAGATCATGTAATAGTACAACCCGTAACCAGATTGTTATCAAGATATGCCAGGTCAAGCAAATGATTGTTCGAATCAAATTATTCGATTAACTTGGTGGTAAATCTCCTTAGTAAGAAGTTGTCTATGTAGGTACTACCGCAGTAACAGATATTCTGTCATTAAGCAGTAGTGTGTAAACATTATTGTGTTCGGGTTTGAAGGGTACTGCAGCTAGCGAAATTACTGGGCTGTTGAGACTAATCAAACCAAACCCCAACAATAAGCTTGAGCTGCCGGTGAAGGAAAACATCGTGACGAAACCATTGCGTGGTGGTAGGGTACTTTCTAGTACTCGGCTGGCTAGCTACCACCCTCAGGTTGAAAATCTGCCGCCAAGCATCTAACGGTATGTTCCGTGCTTTACCATCTTCGACCACACCGTCACTTAACGTCAGGTGAGCTGTGGTCAAACACCTAGCCTGTCAGCAATAAAAAAAAGCTGCTCAAGTTTATTTTTGGGGTTGAACTCACACCCTTCAGCGTGTGAACCGACCGCGCTAACCACTGAGCTATCATCGCTACATTTTTTTTAAAGATGGGATCGTTCGCTTTGCCTCCTACTCGCCTCATGGGAAACGTTTGTATGGCAATTTTTTTAATTAAAATATCAACCTCAGTTTGATGGACTAACCAAACTGTGATATAATCAAAATTACCTAAACTTAATCTAATCAAGCGAAGCTAACCGAGTTTAATCGAGTTAGCGAACTATTTTGGGGTCTACCCAACTAGAGGTTGGTCTGGTCTGGTCGATTCCCGTTTGACCTCGATACATTTTTAAAGTGTTGGTAGGAACCAAAGCATCTATGTTAGTAAGAGCCAAAATGTAAGGTTCAATTATTTACGTAGTTGAATACATCTAATAATATAGCAAGACATACATGTTAATTGTTTGTTTTTGTTTTAAATTTTTTCTTTTGAACCATAAAATACATAAGAAACATGTACAAACTACCGGTGTAAATTAGGTTCTGGCATGTAACAACCATGTGAACATTATTGTTTTGCGAGCATAATGCCCATCCAAAACTTAATAAATGAAGGCTTGTGTAAGTACAATGAGACATAGTTATATTCAAATACAATTTGATAAAAGAAGCTTAAATAAACATATAAACTTTAGAACAGTTATTATATTTTAAAAAGGATATAAAAAATAAAAATATATTTTTTTGGAAAAAAAAAACCAACAATTGACGGTAGGTAATCGACCGGCGAGAATATTCGCTCGACCGGCAGTCGCAGCCAGCAACAGGGACTTGTTATCATAAAATTAGTGACGCATACAAGCGCGCGGGAAGGCGACTACGATACATGTTAATTAAGATAGTAAAGATTTGAGACATTCGGTAGTTAGTCTTAAAAGCTATACCCAGTAATTTTTACACACTACTGCTTGGCGGGAGATACTGCAGTGGTACTTAGACGACCATCTGCTGAAAAGCTCTACCATCTAGTACTTTAATTTTGTGTCTTAAGCACTTTTACAAAGTTGCAAAGCAAGTTCCGTAATTAATGAATCGTCCGTCTTGCAGTTTCAGAAAGTTCAGGTTGGCTTCTTTTATTTTATTTGGAAACTTTAAGAAGAGGCAACCTCAAGGCTTCTTAAGTTCATTATTTATTATATGTTTGACAGAGTACGTGTTCACAAAACTTATCTGATTACAAGCGACGTTACGAACATTTGCTCATAAAAAGTCTCCGTTACCGCAATCTCTCGCTGCATTTGACAGACATTTAAGATTTGACGCTGACAGCCCTGTTGGCTCATTGGGAGTATGTCTGCCTGAGCTGTAGGGCGTGGGTTCGATTCCCGCTAAGGACAAATGTTTGTTCTGTGTCTGGGTGTTCTGTATGTATGATAAGTATGTATTTACAAAAAAAAAGTATTTATGTATTCTATCAGTTATCTGATTTCCATCACACAAGCTCTGCTTAATTTGGGGTCAGATGGCGCTGTGTGTAATGTGTCCTACAATATTTATTTATTTAACGAATTCCTCGAAACCAAACCAGGGTGTGATGTGTTTGATGATGATTATGGATATCATGTTGGAATGCTTGTGGTATTGTGAGAGGTCTCTATGATTGAGCTATGTAGCCATTATTATGTTATTTCATGATTAATTATTTTTCTCTGACATGTTTTGTGTTTTAAATCGCACAATTAATTAATAAATATCGTAGACATTTCACACAACTTTATCTAGCCCCAAACTAAGCAAAGCTTGTATTATGGGAACCAGGTAATAGAATACATATATACTTTTTTTTAAATACTTACTTATACCGAACACCCAGACACAGAATAAACATTTATCGTCACATAAATGTTTGTCCCGGTGACAATCGAACCTACGCCTTACAGCTCTTGAAGCAGATATTCTACCAAATAAGCTAACAGTGCAGTTAGATCAATTTAATTGTTAATGACTATTTTTATTATTTTATGACAATGTTACTCGATTATTAATATATTTTTATTCCTAAAAACAATTTTGTATTTACCTATCATTAGTAAAACTGTTGAAAGCCGTACTGATTGATTTAATTAAATAACCGTCAAAGAAGGCAATATCTGGAGTAAGAACTGGTTCTCAACTGAGACTGACAAACATAACTATACAAGTTTTTCATTTGAGGGTAGAAGCTAGTCAGCCGAGTACTAGAAAGTACCCCGACATGAAAAATCCTCGCGATGAAATATGAAGTTATGCTCTGTGCCGTGTAAATCTAACGTGCTTGTAATAAAACTACCCCATTAAATGAATGTTAATAACAAGTATATTCTTCCACTTTTCTCGATCACAACCAACTAAGAAGCTACTGGTCTACTGGACGCAATTCACAACACACTGAACTGTAATCGTTACGAAATCGCAATTAAAAAAAAAACCGTTTACTTGGAAGCAAACATTTCACAATAAACTAGAATTCTACTCTTCCTGAAACGCTGCAATGTGTTTCACAAAAGCAGGACATTTTAGTTCCGCTATGTGCCCACTTGCGCAGCCTCATCTCTCGTAAAAGCCTAGAACCGCCTACGAGAGATATGGCATAGAGTATGACTTGGAGCAGAGAAACAACTGTCCGATTGTTTACTAGATGACATTCTAACATAGCCGTCACGCACTAAAATAGAAATTAAGTTCAAAGAGCTCTTGTGTTTATTTATGTTTATTTAATGAGACAAACGAGACGCTCTCCTGATGGTAAGAGATAACGCCTGTCCATGACCATTGCAGCGATACACAGAACTATGAGGAGCAAAGTCCAGGGCAACACTGTTTTCGCACTCATTACTTTGAGACAATAGATGGTTAGTTAATGAAATAGTAGGTAGTCATGGGGACTGTCGACAGAAGTGTAAACTTAAAACAGGACACATTAGCATGTCGGTGACGCGAACTCGAACGTCGCTCAATGCGCCTAAAGAAGGCATATTAAAAATACATATACAGCCATATACACAAGAATAAGATACCTAATATTTTTTGCCATCAAACTTGTCTCTTTGTGAAAATTCTACTCGGCGATAAAGCTTGCTAGAGTCACACAAAAGGACCTGTTCCCATTCATTTGCACACTGATACACGACTGAGTTTCCACGAATAACTACCTAACTTCTACTTTATAATTATTTGTACTTATGTTTTGTCAACGTTTGTTATGAAATGCACCCCGCATGTGGCTGAAACAATAGTCGGAGTACTCGATATAATTGAACGTGAGTCACACATCATCATCAGCCATAGGACGTCCACTGCGTGACGTAGGCCTCCTCCTGGGGGGGTTTTGCCAATACTCGCCACGCTTGGCAGGCGGGTTGGCGAGCGCAGTTAGGTGTGATTGTTCAAGGAAGACGCTGCTGCCCATCTTCCGGATTACATCCCTTAGCCGACTCTTACGGCAACCACGGGTAGAGAGGGTGGGGTACTATTCTTACGCCGGCACCACCACGGCAAAAAATCCCGCGTCATTCAAAAAAACGTGAATAATCCCGCATAAGTAAACAAAAAATCTGGCAAAACCATGTCAGTTTCCATAGTAAAACACAAACTCTCATACGGTCGACGTGACCAAGAGGGGAGAAGGGCGCGCTTAACTCTCAAAGAGCAAACCGCGCCTAGTTTGCATATCTCAAAGTTTATTACAAAGACCCAACTAGCATAATGTTTGGCCACACAATATATATAAGCTACTTGCGCAAACGTAGTTTGACAGACGATTTGTTTAGAAAATTGTTGCTTATATATTTTGTTATACATATTTAGAATCTTGCTTCAAATAAGTCCAGATCGCAGAGATGATGTGTTATAGAGATGTCTAAAATTCAGAACTTATGTTTTCATATGAAGCAGAAAATAACAACAAACACTGCACAGTGCACACGCACTATGTTATACTTTGCAATGCATTTATACAAACGATAAATTAATTAATTGATTAACTCTTTACTGTCCACAGAGATGGCATACAGAAGAAAAATAAACTTAAGTAATAACTGGCGATCTAATCGTTAAAATCGATCTCGTTCAGGCAACCTGAGGATGGAACGGATTTAAGGGAGAAAAACATGGCGTGTGTCCATAAAGAGGAAATATAGTTAAACACAGTATAACTAGGTGTAAACATAAATAGCAAAATACCAATAATAACATAATATATCCTAATAAATAGCTAAGTACATTGTCATAAAAAACGAATACATATAATAGAGTGTAAGTATATAGATAGAAAATGACAGTCATGACTAAGCGAGTCATAGCAATAGTTTTTTGTAGCGATGATAGCTCAGTGGTTAGTGTGATCGGTTCGCATGCCGAAGGGCGTTGGGTTCAAACCCCAACAATGAGTTTGAGCTGCCGGTGAAGGAAAAACATTGTGAGGAAACCGTAGCGTGGTGGTACGTACTTTCTAGTACTCGGCTGGCTAGCTACCACCCTCAAGTTGGAAATCTGCCGCCAAGCATCTAACGGTGTGTTCCAGCAGCCTCACTTGAGATCCAGTTCCATTCCAGGCTAGGTGTGCTTTACCATCTTCGACCACACCGTCACTTAACATCAGGTGAGTTGTGGTCAAACAACTAGCCCGTCAGCTATAAGAAAAAAAGGTAAGGTAAAAATAGTTGAACTTTTTCTTTAAAAACAGCGATCTATGTAGCACGTCTAATGAATATGTAGGAGTCATAATGAATGTGTAGGATGTATAATAATGCTTAAAATGATAAATTCAGGTTTTTATCTACGATATTTCAGCCCTTGTAGTTTATATTCTCGCTAATGATTTTACACATTACTAGTCCATTTACTCGCTTACCGCAGCCAAAATTTGTCTGATTTTACGGTTGCATGCACGAACATGCATTCAGTTAACTCAAGTGCTGAATCTGTGTGCATCTCTATATATAGTATCATCTCTTCGGTTCAGATCTTATCTAAATCCGAGCCTTTAGGTGAAAAACGCGGATATTTACCTTAAACACTTATAATTGAAGCCAGCGAACTCCAAACTGCACACTGCATTGATTTCCTTCCTTTCGTATTTAGCTCTGTTGCGTGTGACACGCACTTTAAAATAATATTAGGAACGTGACGGTGGCCATGTAGCTGGCCACAAAACTCGACGCAATGAAACTTTATCGCAGTAACACTTCTTAAGGGCATTTTAGTTAAGCGGAAACTGTCTCGCTCGCTCAATTCTTTTGCACGTTATTGAAGTTACACGTCCTTACGTACCAATACATAATATGTCTCCCTCACTCAGTACATTTGCACGTTATTGAAGTTACACGTCATTACATTTGTCACGCTCACTTAATTCATTTGCACGTTGTTGAAAATATACGTGACTAATATATATACATTTCAAATGTGTTGAGTGAGCCAGATATAAGTACCTACTAGTATGTATTGACGTATAATATACATTACGTTTATTTTCAAAAGCGTGTATTTGAATGAATTATTTCAATAAAGTGATGATAATTTCTAAAACACATGTGCTATGTTTAGATGTCTTATATACCTAACCTTATTATTATTACCTATTTATTAAATACTTTACTACCTTAGTAATAAATCAAAATATTCTTAGATTTTCTTATAGAAAATGACGTAGAAATGTAAAATCAAATAAATTTTTTTGTACGATAACTTTTTTTAAATTAACTATTAGCCTTGCATTTGACCGCCATCTCGCCTTATGTTAAGCGAAGTAATGTTGATAAAGTTATCTTTTAATTAGAATTTGTTTACCTAATCTTGAAATGAATTTCTTAATATTTCGATTTTTACGTTTCATTTCCTATGTCAAAGCTTAGAACGTTTATGAAGTTGTAGATATAATACACACTATTTGAAAATATACATTTTATATTATGTTAAAAAGTGCAACGATATGTGAGAGAAACAGTCGAACCAACCTACCCTTAACTAAAAATATAGAACGAAAATATAAAGCGCTTGTTGTGAAAGGGTACTGAAATGGTATATTTTTTATAATTGTAGGCACAAAGAAAATTAAATTTGACGCTCGGCACGTTACGATTCTATATCCGAGGTCGTAGAGATTAAAATTGAATGAGAAAGAAATGAAATGTTCGGTTGAACGTTCCTAATTTTCCCGTTAAGGTCTATTTAGACTCGTTTATCGGTGAGGTCAAGTACTTATGGCTTCATCTGTGGTTATTGGACGTTTGGTAAGCGATATAAGGCTTTATGTGATTGCGATACGATTAAATATGCCTAATAATAGAATTAATGTTTTGGATAGTCTTTTACGACTCATAAAGCAACGAAACTTCAGCTTTTGCTCGTGCTGCCTCATACATCACGATATCGCAATAAGACTTATGTATTGGAATCGCGATATATTTACATTAGGCCATTCCATTCCATTGAAAAGAGGCGTAAGACAGGGAGAAATATCTCCGAAACGGTTTACTACCACAGTAGACGCTGCCTTCAAGCAATGAAAAAAATCTTAAAATGTAAATGGATAAAACGAAGGTGATGTCGAATGATGCCCATGTTGTGCCCACCCCTTTATCAGTTGGGAACTCATTTCCTGGAGTTGGCACGTACATTTACCAAGGACAAGTCTAACTACGAGAAAGAACTCAACCGTCGAATCTAACTTAACTGGGCAGTGTTCCTAAAACTGCGCAACATTTTCTTGTCCGAATTACCTCAGAGCCTCAAGTTATAAGTCTGCGATGGCGGTCAAATGCAAGCCTAAATCCTACTAATATTATAAATATGAAAGTTTGTGAGGATGTTTTGGTTTCACGCAAAAACTACTGAACGGATTTGGGTAAAAGTTGGCACACATATAGTTTATGACCTGGATGAAGGATACTTTTTATACTGCAAACTAAACAAACTTTTTGTTAAACGCAGACGAAGTTGCGGGTAACAACTAGCTTAAACAAAACAAGCTAATAAGGTAAAAAAATTATATCCCAGCTAAAAAATTAATATACTTTGTGACACTTATGTTTTATTTAGACGAATCCAACGACATTCATCAAAATTAGGTTCAGCTGTTTAGTAGTTACGATGGAACATGGGGAGAATATACATACACATCATCCATAGCCTTTTTTAACCTACTGTTGGGAAAAAAGGCCTCTCTCTCGTTATGCCATCTGCCTCGATCTCTTCCCAATGTGGTCCAGGTCACCCACGACTGTGACGATATACATACATACAGGTCAAACACAAACCAAAATAAGTCTAATAAGTATATTCCGGCAAAGTTTAGCCAGTCAAATAAGATGATTGATGTTAGGAAACCGCCAGCTCCTTAATCCCACCCTCGGGGTACGCATTACAAATCACTTAGTCCGCTATAACTAGGCTTCTTGGCTTATGGACGTTTCACTAATATGGGATTTTTGTTGATGGATTTGACTTTCATACAAAAACCTATTATTACATAAATTTTGTAGGTTGAATAAGTCCAATAGCACAGTGTTGTTCTGAATTTGCTGCTTTTTAAGTAAAAGTAATGAGACAAACGTTACTATCTTATGATGGTAAGAGACAACGTCTGTCCATGACTATTATTGCAGCGGTACACAGAACTTTGAGTAAGAAAACAAAGTCCTGGGCATCGCTGCTTTAGCGCTCATTACTTTCAGACTTTTCAAACTGGAACACGGTAATGTTTACACACTACTGCTTGGCAGCAGAATATCTAGTACTGCGGTGATACTTACCTAAACGACCTACTTGTATGGAGATTTACCACCAAGTAAAATAAATTAATTAGAATTAGGTTAAAATTTATTTCCAAGATCTAATTACATTGTTATGCTTAGTTTGTTAGTTAAAAGTGAAGCTAAAAAAGGCGTGTTTTTAAAAAATATACACAGCAATATAACCCAATAAGTCCCATATGCGAGTGCGAGATACTACAATGAGAGGCAATGATTATCTATTTATGCCACAGACTAAATCATCTATTTACAAAAAGAGCACCTTCATTAGTGCTATCCACATTTACAATTTGTTACCTAAGGTGATCACTGACATTCCCAACAATGCCCAGTTTGGGAGAAAACTGAAAAAGTGGCTAATAGATAATGTGTTTTACGATTTAAAAGAATTTGCAAATAGGGATATGTCCGGCGAGATGACATTGTTAAATAAGCAATTTTAAATTTGACTATTACTTAATTATTATTAATACTTATTGACATTGACATAATATTTTTGACATTAAATTAGAATAAATATAATTTGTTTCAAATTGACATGTATGTAATTAATGGTATCACGTGACAGTATATTTTGAAATTGTTTATTATTATTGTTATTTTTTAAAATCAGTATGACATATGTATAATTTAATTATTGAATGCCCGATAAGGGTAAACTGATACCACAATTTTTGCAAGAACACCTAGCATAATATTACAATGTATCAGTATGCAATAAATATTTCTGAATCTGAATCTGAATCAATCAACATTGTCGTTCTTTCCGGGCCCTTTGAATGAATGGATGGAGCCCCCAACTCCGACTACATCAAACCTAAGTAATTTAATGTCGGTAACTCAGCAAGTTATATATTTTTTTTTATAATTATGCGGTGAATAATCCCGCATAAGTAAAATAAAAATGTGTCAAGACTAAGTCAGTGTCCATATTAAGATTTATAATATAATATTGTTGTACCCGTGTAAGCACGCTTTTATCGTTTAGCCTCCCAGTATGTGCTGGCATGCCATTAAATATCGACATGGGAATCTCATACGCGGCGTAATGCAAGGCGTCACGGACCGAAAGAACACGAAGTCATTTCTGCTTAGAGCATTTGTTATTTAGAGCTGTGCGTAGCAAACTTTGGATGTTTTGTTAGCTGGACGAGTTGTATACAGGGCTACGTGGAAATATAGTTCTAATCAAATATCAAAAATATTGTAAGAAAATGTGCATTTTGTTTAATTAGGTTCAGTTTAGATTCTAATCTCACGAAACAGACATACTTGAGAGCCGTATCATTCTAGCTGTGTTTACTATCTTCAACCACACCGTAGCCTGTTAAACATATAAAAGATTGATTGTATAATTTATTGTGTTACTTTGCAATAGTACATTTTAAGGTATAGTTCTATCTTTATAAATACCTAAATAGTAGATTTGCGCTAAAAGTAATTTTATATTTATTTATTTATTATTTCTTTATTTCAAAACACACAAACACGACAACAACGACGAAGACTTAATGTAAATTGAATTGAATTTTAAATATGTATCTGAAATAGACTTAATATCTAAAACTATAATCCAAAATAAACTTCAAAACTAAATAAATTAAAAACCAATGCCAAAGCAATTAAAATATCTATAAGTAGAATATTTTCGCGATAAATAAGCGACACTAGTGGGAAGAGGCGACGCAGCGCGGGCAGAGGACGCTCGCCGGCGATCACTACGCGAGTGCCGGCCGAGCAGTCAGGGTTAACACGTAGATGTTATTGTTTTCTGTTGTATAGCTAGGTTGTTGTTCATGTTAAAGTTTATCAGGTTAGTGATTTTTAAATAGAAAGGTATCAGAAAGACACAGAAGTTTATGTGTGCCTTATAGATTTGATGTTAGCGAGGCTACGAACAAAAAAGATCGATCGAAGATTTGTTCGCAGATGCGATGTCGACATCCCTACACGCGCTTCCCCCAAGCCTGATAGGGAAGATGTTCTACTTACTCGGGGCCGCGCGCTCCAAGTACTTTGGCTATACTTCAACTTTTACACTAACTATACTACTAATAGCTTGATCGCTTGTACCGTAGATGAAGACATACCTGAAATAAATATCATTCCTATAAGATAGTGGATAAAATAGCGGTACTGTTACTAGGAAATTGAGACGCTAATGACATAGGCGGTTAAATGATGATAAAGAAATGTTAGACGATTCCGATACTTGAATAATTACTAAAAAAGCTAATTTCTGTCAGTCTGTAATTAATTTGATTCAATTATAATTGTGAAAGAGTTTTTAAAACGTTTTTTTTTTTTGCTACAATTGTAAAATTGTAAATAATTGTAAATTGTTTGCAATTGTGTATGCTTATATAAATGTATGATAATAAAACCAGAAGAATTTTACCTAGTCGTGAAAAATATGTTCATAAGCAAACAAAATAACAATACAGCGTAAAAATACACTGGAAATAAAATACTATATTTTATTTCCAGTCAATCGTGCAAAAAGGTTTAAGGAAAATTGCATTGCATGATAAAAAGAGGTGCTTCTCTTTTCTTATTTTTATGGCTTTGAAATTTCTGAGGACACCGATGTAGTTTCGATATGTTTTGTTTTATTTATATTGAAAAAACAAAAGGCGAACAGGAAAGATCCCTCAAGTTGAAAATTAGTCGCCAAGCACCTAACGGTGTATTCCGGCAGCCTCGCTTGATAGCCAATTTCATTCCAGACTACGTGTGATTTACCATCTTCGACCACACTGTCACATAACATTATAGTTGCGCTGTGGTCAAACGCCTATCTTGTCAACCGTAAAAAAAAACCCTCAGCCTGCCATGAGCAACCATAGTTTTATTAGTGGAAAAAGTATGCCAAGCAGTAATGGTAGAATCTAATAAATAAATATATAAATATCGAAGGATTATATTTTCACACAGCGCCATCTAGCCCCAAAAAAGCAAAGCTTTTCTGTAAATACATACTTATAATACATACAAAACACCCAGACTCAGAACAAACATTTATCGTCACATAAATGTCTGTCCTGGTGGGAGTCGAACCCACTAGGATATCTATTTAATTAGGAAATCTAGGATTCGATCTATTTATTTAATTTTATTACACAAAACAGGATACAGTCATATTTAGTAATAGAACTAGAAATATTTGAGTTTCGTTCTGAACCACATCCCTAAATATGTGTCAAATAAAAATGTGTGTTGTCATAATGAAAAGTGGAGTGGAAACACGGGCAGTGAAGGTGAGTGTTGATGTCTATTGAAGGGACTTAAACCTGCACCAAGCTCGCAAGCCCTAGGCACTGTACGGGTGCCCGTCCTATAAATGTTTCAAGAAGTTCTAAAAAGTTTTATCCCATTTCCCATGGCAGTCCATAACCGACAGTTAAAAATTAAAACTTTCATTTAGATTTTTACAAATTCACATTACATTAATTTCAGCCTGTTAAAATTCTTTCCGTAGAGTGTTCTATGCGAGGAAAATCAAGGGCTCTCGTAAAATGCGCAACAGGCCGCCACTCCGCTTACGAAATTCAAACTAGAAATTTTGCTGTCAAAAATTAAAGAAAAAATAGCATATTACTTTATTGCTTAACATAGATTAATTACTAGCGACATTATTTCGTTTCACCTTGTCCCACTGTTAGGCAAAAGCTTTTCATCCCTTTTCGACCGCTATTGTATGAGTAGATATCGAGTTTATCTCCCTAAATTCTTCCAGGCCGGCCTGGGGGCAGTTTAACCTCCGAGACCCGATGGAAGTTTTGTTCATAACTTCGCTGGGTTTCGGCAGACGTGTCCAGCCTGGCATGGGAATTAGCATGGGGTTATTTTTTTACTAAGCTGAGCTTATATTATGGAAATCATATAACTGATATAATACTGACATAATTTTTTTGTAAATACACTATCTAAAACACCCAGACACAGAACAGACATTTATGTGCAATAATTATATATTTAGTGTATTTCCGCTTATAAGTCGTTTTGTTTACAGCAATAACGAGGATATAATGTAATTCGTATAAAATTTTAAATATTTATTCGGAATAAAGATGAAAGAAGAGAAGAAAAAAAAGGGGATTAAAATACTGGTCCTGTCGTCATTTTAAAATAGCAAATAGTCTACCATAGCGTATAGTTGTAAATACCACTGGCAGTCACCGATTCGAAACACGAACGGATTGTCTTTTATTTAACGTTTTAGAAACACCTGTACGAGCTACCTCTACCATCAAACTACAAAAAAATATACATTACAAACTAACTTAGTAACAATATCCATAGCTTCGATCACTATCGGTGCCGCTATTTTTCGGGTTTTAATGTATAGTGGACGTATACTATTCCTACTTTAGTAAGCCAATAAAATAAAAAAATTAAATGTTGTTCAAGACTTCACAAAATACATTACAAAAGCCCACACGTAACTCCGTGGCATTTTTGAGTTTATTACAAATAAGCACACTATACGTCAGTCCATATAAAAAATTGCTATTAATTTCTTCGTGGAGATTTCTTTGCATCGCAAAGCACACAAGTAAGCGGGCAAAACCCCGGGTGACAGCTAGTATCATATTTATATATTTTATTGATTATTGAAGGAAAAAATTCTTTAGCCACGTTGAGCGATTTATATTAAGGGGAAAACTTAGGGGTTTGCGTCACCAACATGCTAATGTGGCTTCTGTTGGCGAACCACATGACTGCCTGCTTGCTTTTTTAATATCTTACTCTCAACCTTGAAATCTTTGACACAATGTTTCCATATTTTATCTGTAAGTACCTTTTACCAGCACTTTTTACCTATTATTAGTATAAATATAATACAGAGAAATACAAGACTGCGAGTAGAAATTATGATGTCTCATTACTTTATTCTATTTTAACTCAAAAAATGGCAAAACGTGGTTGGAGTCGCTATAAAAATGACAAAACATACTTCAAGATTAAACGGCTGCTCGTAGTTTTCTTTGTTATAAACTTTTTCACATAAATATTATGTCTACTACAAGATTAGCAGCGCTTATAAATTTTAACCCACTATAAAATTGATATTCGTTCGTGTCTTTATGACGAAAAAATACAGATTTTTTTGTAATTTGTCATGTACACCAATACGCATAGTTACCCAAAATGAACGCCGCAACAATCATACCTCTACACTTCCTTGAAATCGAGTCGAACATGTTTTCAATCACAATTTATTCCTGAATTACTATTGTTACCGTCACATTATTTGACATAATACAAAATATACTCTATTTATTTCAGTACAATGCTGTTTTCTGCTTGTCTTTTCAAAGACAACTTTCAGTAGAATGATACTTCCTGCAAACACAAAATACGCTCTATCTCTTTTCAGACAAAGCAGTTTTTAGCATGTCTTTTGAAAGGCAAATTTTAGTAACGTGTTGTAAAAAGAAAACGGACATTATTTGTATGAGGTTATGGTTGTTTTCTGTGTGTAGGTTTCAACGCATGCGTGGTTAGGGTTCCGCAGTGCGCGGCGCCTTCGAGACGAACAAGCGTGCGGTTCAGTCATTAGAAAAACTTAATAATTTCCAGTGTGGCTTGCGAATATTTGAAACAATGTTGGTTGTAATAATTAAACCACGCGCGGAGTATTGGAACCAACATTGGCGACATTTGAACCAATAATAGTTATGTTTGATAATGACAACAGTTGCTATGCGAGTTTCTTTTAGATACGTTTTTCGCTAATCACATTTCACTTACTAATCATAGATTCACGCTAGTATTTCGCGATAAAAATGGGTTGTATCAACAACTTACAGTCAAAACCTTTTTGTTACCGCGTAATCTGTTTTTTTTTATAGGGTTTATGAGTAGTAGAAATTTAATTGCCAAAATTGCAAATACAAAATGTGGCATCCTGGGCAAAATTATGATTAAAATCTAATTCTTTGTAAAAAACATTATCTACTGTAACACGAACATACATACAAAAGTTAGCTATAAACTAATAGTATATCTAAGTAAAAACAAATACATGAAAATATTTTTACTAATAATGATTTTGTTGTATATTCAGCGACAAACAAAAGAAAATAATGATGACAGTTTCCCCTAACATTATTACATTACATCGCGTCGACATGCGCCAAATAACCTGACAAACATGTATAAAGGCAGAAACACACCGCAGGTGGCTAGATTTTTAAACCGATTGTTTGAAAAAGTTGACTCACAACACTATGATTATGTGCGTGATGCATTGTTGCTCAAACGGTGGCCTGGATTGTGTTAGTAGGCTGTTCTCACCTATGGGTCGGCTCTGTTGAATATCAGCTTTAGGTTCTGGAGTCAAACGAGAGGCGCGCTAAGAGGTTAATTTTATTGGCGACGATACACTGGCCGCGTGTCGATTTCAAAGCCTTGAGCACCGACGTAAAACCGCTTGTTTGTCTGTCTTCTATCGGATAAATGTGTATATGGACCCGATGTACATTGGACCCGGCTAACGTGCCATCCGTACATGGTGAACATTCCCCATGAACGCATTAAACGCTTCGATACATTATTCCTTATACGTACAGCAAGGATGTGGAACTCTGACGGCGACTGTATTTCCCACAAAGTACAATTTGAGTGTTTTCAAATCCAGAGTTAACAGGTTTCTTCTAGGCAAGCGTGCTCCATCTTAGACCGCACTACTACTATACATTTTAGTTCAATTATAAGTTTTGTTGAATAAAGTCGCCAGACGTGACTGACCTATTTACAGTCGAAATATTTACCGTAAATAAATATAAATATTTTTTAACAGAGTTTTGTATTTTTTTTTATATATTAGTTCGCTTTTATATTTATAAATATATATGTATATTTTCTTGTTACTCGTAATTATCAATTATTAGTTATAAACTTTATTTTTCTTCTTTTTTATATTGTACTGGCGACCTGCTCCGGCTTCGCGCGGGTATAATGTGGGTACTACACAAAACCTTGATAAATTATATACCTAAACCTTCCTCATAAATCACTATGTCTATTAGTCGCATCATAATCCGTTTTTTCTAGAAAAAATTGAAATTTAATAACTCTTCCATTAATTTGCAGTGTAGCTTAGGCTTAATATGAAAGGGAAACCCTCGCTAAGTGCGTCCCACCAAATAAACAAAACTAAACACAAGGAAAAACTACCTGTATTGTCAGAGAAATAATATGGGGAAATTGCAGACGACTTTCACGGCATTAAAAAAAACTTACTTTAGATAACACTTTTGCTACTTCTCTTCACTTACACATGTCACTTGCTATCTGAATAACAGATCCATTATTCTACTGTTATTGTGGTTTTTTGAATGTATAAAATGTTTAGCTTGCGTTGACCTTCATTTCTACTCACGGGAATGCCGTTTACACTAAAGTAGGCTTGCCTTGAAGAAACTGGCTTCACTCGCGACCTGATGATTCCCAGATTGTATTTTATCCGAGGTATATTATCCGCTAGATAACTACACTATTTATATTATGCTACTAAGTTACCACAGTTTGCACAGTGAAATCGGAATGAAACTATTTTAATTGTGTTTTTAAAAATAACGGTATATAGCGTGCTCGATTCACACGCCGAAGAGCGTGGATTCAAACCCCAACAATGACTTTGAGCTCCATTCGAACGATTGTTTTTTTTTAATAGGCTTGCATTTGACCGTATTCTTGTCTATTAAGCGAAGATGCGGTCTACGATGAAACGCGCTTTCCTAGAAGAAAATCACGGTTATGGACACCACAACCATAAAGCCGTGTCGCTATGTGTAAGAGTTCCTGGCTATCCGATAGACAAGTTACTTTGCGTCGATGTTCCAGCCTTTTCTAAACGAGCGAGTCATTGCTGATGAGTTTCCTAACACATTTCTCATTATTTCTACAGTCAATTAATTGAAAAATAAAAAAAACGTTGGCTTTTTCTGTTTTATTTATGCTGGATTACTCACGTTTAATTTTACTTTTTGATTTAAAAAAATCACCACAGCTCAAAAGCCAGCTACCCTAAATAAAATTAAGTCCGTGCGTCATAGGATCTATACAACACCAAACTTTAGACGTCATTATGAAAAATCGTGTCACAAAGTAAAAGCTTTTTACTGCGATTCCGTTTAAAAAATATGCCGCATAGATGCACGTAGTGCAAAACATGCAACTAAATGACACATGCTTGTGTTGACACGCTCATCCTACAGTTAGAAATGCTTTTATTATAAATTATGTATTTAATAATCACAATTATGTATTGAGTTCACCGGATTTAAAGTCACGATGTCGTCAAAGAGAATAAAGCACGCGTAGCCTGGAAGAAAACTAGCTCTCAAGTGAGGCTGCCGGAACATACAGTTAGGTATTTGTCGGCAGATTTTCTACTTGAGGATGGTAGCTAACCAGCCCAGTACTAGATAGCACCCTAGCATCATGCTGTGGTTGGCTTCACCTGCAGCTCAAGTTCATTTGAACCCAGTTCCTTTGCCATGTGAACCGACCGCACTAACCACTGAGCTATTATCGCTAAAAACCCATCTGTTTTTGTAGAGTACGTTTGTTAAATTTAGTATTTAGTTTGTATGTATCTTGTTCTATGTGGTTGTTAAATTCATTCGCCTAAAATAAGAATACCTGCAGCTTCTGAGTCTCAAGTAAGTACTTAAATAGTCATTATTTCATATAAAACTTACATAAAGTTTAACACAAAGAAAATTCGGGGCAGGTTTTCCCCAAAGCCCTCTTAAAATTCTAAATTATTTTTTCATTTTACCCTTGAACTTAAATAAGCTCAGAGAGTAAGCAATCCGTCTTAAGCACCATTCACCTGTAACAAGCTTAGGATGCTTGGAAGGTTGGTTGTATTCAAAAGATTTTTTAAGAAACAGCAGTGACGAGGATCAGTGAAATGATAAGGTATAATTTATCTTTTTTTATGGCCAAGATTTTACATTTTTCAGGGTGATTTGTCTATAGTATGTACTGTATGATAATTATAAGGTCACTTTGGCGAAGTAAGGCCAGACCAGACCATTCCAGGCTAGGTGTGAATTAGCAATTATATCGGCTAGGTGTCATTTAACATCAGGTGAGTTGTGGTCAAATACCTAGATTGTCAAAAAAAGCAAAAATATAGCATGTTTCAAGCTTCGGTTTTATTTATTGTATCACGTTACTCGAAATGTATAAAACTACACACAGCATTTCTGATTTTACGATTCACTAAAAAGAAATACATTATTCGTGTGCTGTTACTAGGTAATTTCTAAGCATGAGGCACTATTGAAGTTTCTCTTTTGATTTGATTTTTTATACAATTAGTTAAAATCACGATTTTACTTTTATGATTGGATATTTTTAGATATCATATATCTTTTCTTATACCTATTCTTATTCTTTGTTAAACTTTAAGACTCAAAACTCAAAACTCAACTTTGTTAAACTTTAAGACTGATTTCTGACTGCCCTTTAGCTCATTTGGTAAAATATCTGATTCAAGAGCTGTAGGGCGTGGGTGCGATTCCCACCAGGACTAACATTTATGTGATGATAAATGTTTGTTCTGTGTCTGGGTGTTCAGTATATATCATAAGTATGTGTATGTATCATATGCATTCACAAAAAAAAGTATGTAAGTATTCTATCAGCTGTCTGGTTACCATAGTACAAGCTTTACTTAGTTTGGGGCTAGATGGCGCTGAGTATAAAGTTTTACGAAATATGTTTTATTTGTGTGTTTTTTTTTAAATGGAATGATTAGTTATGAAACTTCGAATTCTCACTACTTCGAATACAAATAGAGTCGATTTTTTTAATTTCGCAATAAAATACAATGTTTACATTCTTAAAATATAAAACGATTATGATTCTAATGATTCCTTATATTTTACAACCGCTTATTTGGAATCGAAAAAATACTATTTCTGTCTAATACTAGTCTGCGTTTGACCACTAATTCGCCTGAACTTGAGTTAACCTATAATATTAACCTTGTTTTAATTTCTCAGTTTTTGGCTGACAGCAACGAGACAAGACTTAAACTACTAATAGTAACCTCTTGATAAGGTCTGTCGTGTCAAAAATTTATTTGTGTTTGTCATACATCAAACCTCCATAAGAGTATTTCTAAAAGTGTTAACAAAACTCTTCATCTTATCTCTTTTCCCCGTGACGTGTATCGGGACAAAGATTGTCAAATCGAGTTCTCATTTATTTGACAGCCCTGTTGGCTCATTGGTAGTATGTCTGCCTGAGCTGTAGGGCGTGGGTGCGATTCCTGCCAAGGACAAACATTTTACGGTATAAACAAATGTTTGTTCTGTGTCTGGGTGTTCTGTATTTGTATTTGTGGGATGTTTTTGTATTATAAGTATATATTTACAAAAAAAAGTGTTTTTGTGTATTCTATCAGTTATCTGACTTCCACAAAGACTTGACACAAGTTTTGCTTAGTTTGGGGTCAGATGGCGCTGTGTGTAACGTGATATTTATTTATTTATTATTATTTATTGTTACCTATAAGTATCTTTATCAAATTCTGCCAATAGCGTTCCTTCGACTATTCAAAAATCAATCCGCGCAGTACAATAGGAGCTTCCAGCTGTTTCGTACAGCAATACGAATAAAGATTCGTCTGTACCGTCTCGTGTCGATTCCATTGCTCTGTTGGCTGGCTTCCAAGTCTCACTTGCGATCACACGTAATAATTGTAAAAATATATCTACATATACAATGTACTGCCCTGTTAGCTCGTTTGGTAAAATACCTACTTCAAGAGCCGTAGGGCGCGGGTTCGATTCCCACCAGGACAAATATTTCTTTTAGACAAAAGAGACTGCTCTCCTGATGGTAAGAGATAACGTCTGTTCATGACCATTGCATACAGAACTTTGAGTAGCTAAACCTAGTCTAAATCATCGTTGTTTTGGCGCTCATTACTTTGAGACTTTCGATGGTTAGTCTCAACAGCCCTGCGATTTCGCTTACCGCAGTACCATTCAAACCGGAACACACTAATGTTCACACATTACGGCTTTGTATATGGCTGTTCTGTATGTATTATAAATATGTATTTATATAAAAAAGTATTTAAGTATTATAACAGTTATCTGATTCCCACAGTACAAGTTTTGCGTAGTTTGGGGTTAGATGGCGCTGTTTGTTATTGATTATTTATTATTAAACACACACACAACACAGTCAAACCATAATCTTATATTAAACTAGTTGCGCCCCGCGGTGCTGTTCCACGTGTACTCTACATTTTTCGGGATAAAAATAGCCTATGTGTTAAACCAGGGTGTCAGCTACCTCCATGCCAAATTTGATCAAAATTGGTCCACCCATTTGAGCTTAAAGAAGTAACAAACATACAAACACACTTACAAACTTTCGCCTTTATAATATTAGTGTGATTATTTGATATGTTTTTTTCGCAAAAGAAATAATTTCACGGATTCTTCTTGTAGTTTTATATAAATAGGCTTCTATCCTCCGCTTGACACTAAGCGATGATACGGTCTACTATACCTAGAGGTCGCTTGCCTAGACGAAACCAATTCACTCTCTGCTTGAACAGACCCAGATTATATCTATTGAGAAACACTCAATCGGACCGCGCTTTTTGCTGTTTACTGTCTTTATCTTAAAAGGAATCACAGTGTTTCATTTGGGTTTCTTACATTTTGAATAATAATAATTTGTTTACGTGAAAAATGTTATAAAAAATGTCCTATGTTTTATAACTTTTACATCCTACTAATATTATAAATGTGAAAGTTTGTATGTTTGGATGTTTAGATGTATGAATGTTTGTTACTTAATCACGCAAAAATGGTTGACCGGATTTGGAAGAAATTTGGCACATGTATAGTTTATTACCTGGATTAACTTTTTATCGCATGCGTCTTATGCAACATTATTCCGGAATAAAATATATTCTTTATGTTAATCTAGGTAACTAAGTAGCGCAAGTTTCATAATGGATGAGACTTGCTCTTTTTTTACTTACACATGTTCCATTTCTCTCTGAGTCCAATTCTTTATTCAACGCGAAGTCGCGGACGCAATTTTCACCAATGAAAGTTTGAAAGACTTTCGATGGCAGACATTATTGTCTAAATATGTAGGTATACGATCCACAGTCACTTTTTAACAATTTCGGACATCTGCAACTTGCTCCTAGTCCGGTCATTATCATAATTAGCCTATCGTAGTCCAGTGCTGGATATATTTCTCTCTCAAAACCCGCTAATACTATCCTCGGGTTTTCTCTTCCAGCCAACACCAACCATCTAGTCTTTTTTTTTAATGGTTGACATGCTAAGTGTTTTTCCACAGCTCAACTGATGTTAAGTGACGTTAAGATGATAAACACACCTAGCCTGGAATGGAACTGGCTCTCAAGTGAGATTGCCGGAACACACCGTTAGATGCTTTTAACTTGAGGGTAATAGTACCAGTCGAGTACTAGAAAGTACCCTACCACCACGCTATGGTTTCCTCACGATGTTTTCCTTCACCGGCAGCTCAAGCTCATTGTTTGGGTTTGAACCCACTCTCTTCGGCGTGTAAACCGACCACGCTAACCACTGGGCTATCATCGCTACAATACATTTTTTTTTTTTTTATGTTGTATTATTCACGTTTAATTATATCTCCGAATGTATAATATATGATATAAATAAACCTGAGTAATCAAATAAATATTATAGATTACATAATTGAATCAAAAATGTTTCCTAGTTAGATTAATACGTTTGCAGATATGCGGTCTTTACTCTAGAACACGTCTATTCCAGCGTTCCTCGGTTCCGCAGTAAATATAGTCAGCACACTGCCGCATCAACCATCTATCTTAATACGTTTAAAGCCTGCTACATACAGGCGCGGCTTGCTGTTGCGAACATGAAGGTTTATGTGTGAATTGGCTTTACTTTATATTGCCGCGACCGCTATCACAAACCGCGGCAGTTTCAGCTGACTTAGACAAGTTTCTAGTTGGTTCATATCTACCCCAGGCCGTTCTGTCTGGGGCAGGATTACTTTAAATTTCAATGGACACCGACCAATTGGTTGCTTGGCATGCGTAATTTCTCCGGGAAGAATATTTCTAGACAACTGAGTTCAATGTGAAATAACATACCCATATAGAGACTTAGTCTAAGGGAAGACATATTTATGGATTAAACAAAAGTCTAGAACTCTGGAGGTTGACGGACGACGCTCGTTTCTAATTATTTAGTAATTTATTCGTATTGACGGCTACGTGTTGAAGGCCGGCCGTTTCGACGAGCCCTCTGGACTTTGTATTGATTTCCAACCAATAACGACGTCTGCCTTTTCTCATTCGTATATGAAACATTTTATAGCGATGATAGCTCATTGGTTAGAGCGGTCGTTTCACACAACGAAGAGCGTGGGTTCGAACCCCAGCAATAAGTTTGAGCTGCCAGTGAAGGTGACCATCGTAGAGTAGAGTACTTTCTACCGCTGGGGGAGACGTGTTCTAGAGTAGAGATCGCGAATTGGCAAACGTAGCGTAGGTCGCCCTGAGACTCGATGCAGTGACGATATACATAGGACAGCTGGCGGTGGATGGAAGCGAAAAGCCGAAGATCGGGCTGAGTGGCGTGTCTTGGGAGAGGCCTATGTCCAGCTGTGGACTTCGAAAGGCTGATTATGATGATGAGTAGTTTCTAGTACACGGCTAGCTAGTACCATCACTTTGAAAATCTGCCACCCATCAAATGTTTCGGCAGCGTCAATTGAAAGCCAGTTCCACTCCAGGCTAGGTGTGTTTACTATATCGAACACAGCGTTACTTTACATCGTGTGAGCTGTGGTCAAATAACGAGCACGCGAAATAAAATAAAAATTAAAAAAAAAAACTGATTTTTTGGCAAAGACGAGACGTGGTATTGCAAATAAGAGGCCTATTACCATTAAGATAGCGTCTCTGTTCGTCTTATTTACTCCTCAACGAAAAAATATGCAGTTTGAGTTTTTGAAACTAAAACTAAACAGCAGTGTTAACAGCTAAACTTTTAATCGCCCTTAAGTTGTATAAAAATGTCTAACACAAACTGAAAACTTTGAAAAATAAATTTCTAACACTGTTATATCGAAGCCAGAATATTAAATATTTTTTACGCTCAGAAAACCTTTCTGCAAAAAATATCTGAAAAGGTTACTCATAAGAAAGGTAAGCGCCTCTGTCCAGAGTGTCACAGATGTGCCAGTTTTAAAATAAACCTCATATCAGAGATAACCCCTGCTAGAGCTTTATTATATGTGAGCCACGCAACATGAGTCGTTCGACTCCACATGTTCATATTAGGTACATAATATGAATTTCTTTAGATGGATCTGATATAAGTGAATATAATCTTTCTAGACACTTATTTTATTGATAACACCAAAGATATAAGTTAATTTCTGGTAATATAATTTTAAATATCTCATAAAATCAGCCATAAGACGTCCACTGCTGGACATAGGCCTCCTCCTGGGGGGTTTTGCTAATACTCGCCACGCTTGGCAGGCGGGTTGGCGAGCGCAGTTAGGTATGACTGTTCAAGGAAGACGCTGCTGCCCATCTCCCGTATTACATCCCTTAGCCGACTCTTACGGCAACCACGGGTAGAGAAGGTGGGGTACAATTCTTACGCCGGCACCACCACGGCACACAAAATACATATGGCAAACATACTGATTAAATTTAAATAAGTAAAAAACAAAAATGATAAAACAATGTTTGTCAATGTAAAGTTTGTCCATATAAAAATATGTCAATATAACAAAATGTAAAAAAAAACATAATTACTTACTAGTAATTTCCATATATACACGTGTTAGATACTTTTTAGGCACACGTGGTCTAATTTATAAAAAAATACACGTAAGATTTAAAAAAAAAAAACATATTTTTACTTCGGCCTTAAAGGAATATCTTCGTGCTACCAGATCCACTACATTAAATATTTTTTAAATTCAGTTCTGGATAAAAATCCTATATTTGCAATCGACACGTTTGTTGGTAGACACAAAAAAGTTTTTTTTTTTTAATGTGAAAGTAATGAGATGAACGAGGCGCTCTCCTGATGGTAAGAATTAACGCCTATCTATTACCATTGCAGCGACACACAGAACTTTGAGTAACAAGACAAAGTCCAGAGCATCGCTGGTTCAGGAAATTCAGGAAATCGTGAAAAAATATTGATAGCAATGTTTCGGTTCGGTAAATGTAACGAAATATATACAGTTGTGGTACTTTACACGACATACAACAATTATTAGACTGTTTATCAAAGCCCTAGCAACGTAGCAACGAGCCATGAAATAGATCTGATACGACGAGATGACGCAACCGCGGTATTGTTTGATGAAAGCCACCCAGCACTTAAGCGCGACCTTGTAAACTGAAGACTGTTTACATGACAAGTGCCCATCAAGTTCGTGTTATGTTTGTGAACTTGAATGTTATGAGGGTTCTATTGTAACGCGGGTTCAGTTCCGAGTCTAAGTTCGTGGTTTCAGCTATTATTCGAGGATCTGAAGTGTTTAAATCAAAACTATCGAACCATCGAAAGTATCAAAGTAATGCGCGCCAAAGCAACGATGCCCTTTATTTTGTTACTTTAAATTCTGTGTATCGCTGCAATGGCCATGGGTTGGCGTTGTCTATTACCATCAGGGAAGCGTATCGTTCACCTCATTTCTTATACGTAAAAAAAATCAAAGTATGCTTAAGGGTTTCTCAAGATAATTTCCATTTGGTTTCGACGCCGAGCTTTTATAATTTTTACAAGTAAGGTCGATTCATAGATATACTCGTATTATATCGAAGGAAGAGTACATACAATTAAAAATAAACGGCATGCATCTCTAGGCAGGCAGGTATCTCTTTACTTTAAGCTGCAATTTGATCGAATGTTTTTTTAGAGTTATGAGGGCGGATTGTTTTTCATTCATTCGACTTTTGTTTTAAGTTAACTCTTGCAAATAAATGGCCACTGTAGTTGTAGCGTTTGTTCAAGTGGACATTTATATAAACGTATTTCGACATATTTGTATACACACAAATAATAACATAACTAATCAATTTATGCTCAGGTACATAATGCATGCTCACGTCACGTCCAGATACTGTCAGTCTATATTTAGGTAATAAATTGGGTTTCTGGTACCATGTCCTAATCAGCGGATTGCCGACGCTATATCCGGCCCCAGATAAGCTAATATCCGGTATTAATTCACCGTCCCCGGAGAATTTAACGCTAGTGTAAGCTTGGATGGGTTTTTTTTATGGTTGACAGGTGTTTTTGATGTTTCGATATTCGATAACGCTAATAGAAAAGTCCAAAAATGTACGGCATAAGCTGACCGTACCTACCCACGAACCCACGTGATATATGTACGTTTTTACTTTTCTAACAGCGTTATCGCTAATCGAATGTTTCTTTATCGAGGGCCTTCTGATGCTAAGTGATGATCTGAAGATAATGGTGATGCGGTATCTCTTACCGGAGCGTTTCGTTCATCACATTATTTACACATTAAAAAAAAAAAACAATATTATGCGGTGACATGTTTTTTTCGTTCCCGCCTTTGTTTTTTAGCTGTTGACAATAATTTTCGGGCATTTGGTCTTTTTAACCCCCAACAGAACAAAAGGCATGTTATAAGTTTAACATGTGTTTGTGTCAGTCGGAGGCATCGTAGCTCCCAAACTGCTCGTTATTAGTTGTTTTTTAGGGTTCCGTACCCAAAGAGTAAAAACGGGACCCTATTGCTAAGACTTCGCTGTCTGTCTGTCCGTCCGTCTGTCTGTCACCAGACTGTATCTCAAAAACCGCAATAGCTAGACAGTTGAAATTTTCACAAATTATGTATTTCTGTTGCCGCTATAACAACAACTACTAAAAACAAAATAAAATAAATATATATTTGGGGCTCCAATACAACTAAAGCGATTTTTTTGCCTTTTTCATAGATGTACCTGAAAAAATGTAGTGTCACGTAGGAACAGCGGGTAACAATTCGGGGCGCAGCTAGTAATATATAATGGAAAGCTTAGCGTAGTTGTAGTAATTTTCTAGCGATGATGGCTCAGTGGTAAGCGCGGTAGGTTCCCATGCCGAAGGGCGTGGGTTCAAACCCCAACAATGAGCTTGAGCGGTCGATGAAGGTAAACATCGTGAGGAAACCATAACGTGGTGGTAGGGTACTTTCTAGTACTCGGCTGGCTACCACACTCAAGTTGAAAATCTGCCACCAAGCATCTAACGGTGTGTTCCGGCAGCCTCACTTGAGAGCCAGTTCCATTCCAGGCTAGGTGTGCTTTATCATCTTCGACCACACCGTCACTTAACATCAGGTGAGCTGTGGTCAAACACCCAGCCTGACAGCCATAAAAAAAATTACTCAGTTGGGATTTCATTAAAAAAAGGTACTTTTAACATCGAAAGTAGCTGTGCCATTAAATAAAAGAAAGTAGTACCTATGATAAACATTATATGGGTATCAGAATATAACAGGTATAGTCAAGTCATTAGCAGTCATTAATGAGCAGAGCATTACCCGCGCCATCCCCCTCTGGTACGAGGGGTAGATTTATTTTATTATAATGTCTACCCAAGCTTAAACTTCAGGTTGATTTGTAAACTGGCTGTAAGTCTTGGTTATCTAAGTTGAACTTCTTGATTTTCTAAAAGGTTTTTTTTATCATTTGCATGTGCATGGTTTGGGGTTCAGGGGTACCAACACGGAGTATTTGAGGTCGTTTTCTTTTAGCTTAGTTTTATTTTAATTTTGTAATACTTCGTTTGTGTGAAAATTTATAATAAAGGTTATTATTAATAAATAAAATTTATAAATAGGGCATTAAACAGCGCCACCTGACTCCAAGCTAAGCAAAGTTTGTACTATGGAAGTCAGGTAACTGATAGAACACATAAATACTTTTTTTTGAAAATACAAACTGAACACCCATACACGGAACAAACATTTGTTTATACCACAAAATGTTTTTCCTGAGTGGGAATTGAACCCACATCCTACACATTTTAAACCAGATCTACAACCAATGAGCCAATCAATGGCTGTCAAATTGTTCATATTATAGTTTAACTCTTGTCTCATTTTTATTTTGATAAAAAACAAAAATACTTACAAGGGCTTTCGGTGGGTAAGGAAGCTCTTAACAATGCGCGCCGTGTCAAAGATCCTTTAAGAGCCTATTGGATCTGATCCTTGACCCAATCATCTACTTAGAGAGTCACGCTATAAGACCGTTCACCGTGACGATTACCGGGACAATAAAAGCTGAATTAACATCCCACATGGCGGTTATCACGTGAACCAATTATTATTATTATTATTATTTGAGGGTAAGTTCTCTAAATATAAATTTAAAAAAAATACATACAGTCGAACATAGAACCTCCTCCTTTTTTGAAGTCGGTTACAAAGGAGAGAGGTGACCTACCTTTCTCCTTATTAACTTAGTAAATTACAAGTTCGTATCACGAGATATTTACAATAAGAGCATTATAAAGCATATTTAAAAAACCTCGCTTACTAATTTTCTTTCCTTAAAAACTTCAGCCCGTGAACTTCAGTCTCAGCCGTAGGAGGAAAGTTAGACATAGGCCTCCCCAATGATTTCTAGTCCAGTGCGTTCCTGCGGTCTTTATTAGGTAGTCTGTCCACCTTATGGGATCCACCCGCTAGCCATCACTCCTGTGTGCTATATTGTGTCCTGCCCATAGTCACTTCAACTTGCTAAGTCGGTACTTTTAGTTCGTCTACGGATCTACCCATCCCCTAAAACCTTACTATATATTACGAATATATTAAAAAAAAAACTATTTTTTCAATTATTTAGATTTCACTGGCTTCGCTGACATCAAAGTTAAACTCTACAACGCGGTTAGAGTACCTGAGAAAACATCGATTCAAATAAACTTTTAACGAATTTGAAAGTTTTAATATAACAGGCGCTCTGGGAATGTGATGTTATGAGCCGAGTGCAAGTATGTTCAATGGAAGCGGTTCATTAGGAGTGTTTGCGCCGTTCCAGTAGCTGCCAATCCTTTAAACGCAGCCGGAATTTTACTAACGAACTGTATAACAAGACACACCTAAGTGAAAAGCTTTACACAAATAATTTAGATTGTAAATACTGAGCTTTAAAGATATGATACGAATTCTCTACGAAACAAATATTTATCATTATATGCAAGTGAACTTCACAAATCTATATGAAACCTTATAATTATTTAACTAAAATTAAAATAAAAACCATAAGAACAATATCTAGATTAAATTATTTTTGGATATATTACTACTTATGGAGTAAGCTTTGTTCAGAATATATAGCAAAAGTGTGAGACAGATTTCCAGGTAAAATTCTTTATCTAATTTTGGTTTAATTTAAGACTTTTTATTACAAATAGACTTGCGTTTGACCGACAATATTGCCCAAAAGAAACCGATTCACTCGTGACTTGTGAAGGCACGCAGATTATATTAAGCAGATATCACCGACATTATTTTTCAAACGTTTTTGTCAAAAATAAGCTGTTAGATTAGTACTAGTGCTAGCTAACGCCTGTCCATGACCATTGGAGAACTTTGGTAACAAAACAAAGTCCATGGCATCGCTGCTTTGACGCTCATTAGTTTGAGACTTTCAATGGTTAGTCTCAACAGCCGTGTAATTTCGCTAGCTACAGTACCCTTCAAACCGAAACAGTAATGATTACATACTATTGCTTAGCGGCAGAATATCTGGTACTACGGTGATACCTACCTAGACGACCTCCTACTAAAAAGATTTGCCACCAATTAAAAAATTTAAAGCTTAAAAGTTTTGCCTGTTACTTGAATGATAACTGGCGCGACGTAAAGTGTCCACATGTTTGTTCTACGTTAGTACTGCATACACAGCGAGTTTAAAATATTAAAAATATAAACGGGTGTTGTGGGCACTATACCTAAAAACTGAAAAACGTTGCGGTTACACTAACAGTGCTGAATGCACATAAAAGATATGTACTCGGGTAAACAGCTGCACGCTTCAGATTATTTTCATTTACCGAAGCGATGCTGGCTACAGCTAGCTGAGTAATTTATTTGCTGTGTTGTAGGAGTTTGACATTGAGAGAAAAATATTTTAATCTACGAGTCTCTCACAAATTGAGTTTCACTATAACCAAATGCTACAACAAAATAATATATGAAATCAAATTTGAAATATTCCGAATCCCAAATTAGCCCTGTTTTTGTAATCAATCCCATTCCTAACAGCTTCTTCTCATTGTGAGAAGTGTAAGCTATAGTCAACTATGCTGGTCTAATCCGGATTGGCAGACTTTGAGAACTTTTTTTTAAAAACTCTTGGACGTGTTTCCTTATAATATACCTCCAGATTTGAAGCTAGAAGCTCTTCCAAATAGGCTGTTGAAACTCATTCACCAAAAATATTACTTTTGTCTGATACATAGTAACTATTTTTATATATTATGCCACTAATCCTTATTGATCGTTGAATAAGTGGACATCGGAAAAAAAAAGACATTTTTAACATAACGTCGAAAAATAACACACAAAATATCACATTTCCAAGACACGACCTTTTACTAAGATCCCTATTAATTCCAACTCGGCACCTTAATAATGTTGTAGAAAATTAACAAGTCAGTCACGTACCCCACCGAACTTTACCGAAAGGAGATTTACCTCTTGTTCGGAAAATATTCGGGAATTCACCCCAACAGTCGGGTAATCGAGGAAAATGCGATGATTGATTTTGAAGCGAAGAGGCGTCGAAAGGAAGATGTATTGAAGGGATATAATAGGAAGGCGTGATGGACAATTTGTTATGAAAGGAATATTAACCATTTATGAGAGAATTTTAGACCCATAATAAGGTATTCCATTGAAAAAATAGCTGAAATCTATACATGTAGTTTAATTTATGTAACCCAAGGTGTTATCATGCAATGGATTGCATTATTACAAGCTGAAGAGTAATTGTAATCCTTTTTTGATTGCCTTTATTTAGATACCCTACTTGATAGGTGTGGTTCACAGAACTTTGAGTAGCAAAACAAAGTCCGGGGCATCACCGCTTCGGCGCTCATTACTTTGAGACTTTCGATAGTTAGTCTCAAAAGCCCAATAATTTCGCTAGCTGCAGTACCGTTGAAACGGAAACATAGTAATATTTACACACTACTGCTTAGCGGCGGATTATCTGATACTGATACTGCGCTGACCTAGATGACCTGCTAAGGAGATCAAACACCAAGTAAATACCAAAAAATAAATATACGCAGTACCGATATGGGGTAACGCAGTTAATATTACAAAAGTGTTAAGATGTCAAAAGAGAGCTCTGAATAATTAATGGTTTAAAAAGCATAGATCTGCAAAAAAATCTTTGAAACTAAAAAAATTATGACAGTGATATCACTGTAGATACATATACAGTAGCTTACTAGAAATACACAGAGCTAATTTGCTAAAGAACAAAGATAAGCTTCAATATAACTTGCGAAACAAAGAAAAGCTTGTAACGACATGGACTAGATTAGGTAAAGTTGAAAAGCAGTCACGCCAAAATATAAATGTACAATTAATTGCCATGGTGCATTACAGGATTAAATCAAACAGAAATTAAAAAAACACTTGAACTTTTTCTTGAAAGCAATCCATTTTGCAAATTAAGTGAATACTAGTATACTCGACAGCTCTGTTGGCTCATTGGGAATATGCCTGCCTGAGCTGTAGGGCGTGGGTTCGATTCCCGCCAAGGACAAATGTTTGTTTGGTATAAACAAATGTTTGTTCTGTGTCTGGGTGTTCTGTATGTATTATAAGTATGTATTTACAAAAAAAAAGTATTTATGTATTCTATCAGTTATCTGACTTCCATCGCACAAGCTCTGCTTAGTTTGGGGTCAGATGGCGCTGTGAGTAATGTGTCCAACAAAATTTAAAAAAAATATTAAAATTTTATTTATTTTAGTATATGCCAATGAGGTTCTCGGAATCCTCATTTTCGTGTAACACACAAATGAAACCTGCGTTGTAAATAGAAGTATGTTTTACTATGGAAACTGACGTGGTTTTGACACATTATAGTACCCGATATAATTAAACGTGAGTAATCCCACATAAGTAAAACAAAAATGAAGTATGTTCTTAATAAACTAGCAAAAGCTGAGCTTTGTGAGCTCGCGTAGTTTTTCTAATGGGTAATAATTTTTAAGACAGTGTTATTTTACAACCTGATTCTAGTGGTGTCATCTAGTATTAAGTAGATTAACTACGATGTATTGGAGTATTAAGTTTAGTTCTGTTGCAGCGATGTTAACTCTTTGGTTTTCTAACAGACGGCGTTAGTAGTACAATAACATTCTATGCAATTAATACAAAATTGATAATGTTAATTTTTTTTTATGATTATAAAATTATTATTTTCTTGCCAGATAACACATCTAGATGTGAAGTCAAATTACTTTGTTAAAGCACAAATCTATAGGCGTGATAGTATTTCAGTAAAGTGTACCACAAAAATGCTCAAGTTTTGGAATAGTGTTAGGGCACGCTTGGCTCGCCCTGGTAATTATCTTCATTTATTCGAAATGTAACTGTAAGATTTTTGGCTAATAAATATTACTGATAACTAAACAAAGCAAAGCTTATATGCTTTGGAAACATGATTATTGATATAATACAAATGTACAATACATTTATTTAACTTTATACTAAGAATTTAATTGATGAATATAATAATGGTCCTTTTTGTTAGAAAAAAAAACCATAGTTACGTAAGATGTGACTTAAGTCCAAACATAAAAATACGGTAAACTTTACCCTTCCGGAACCATTCAGTATTTTTCAATGAACTCTGACATTTCTATTCAGTCGCACACCTGGATACAGCCAGAGGGATGTCCAAAGAAAACGTTTGAGAATATCAAACGGCTTAGAAGTAACTACCTACATAAGATAATCTCAATAGATCTTCAACTAACCTACTAAAGTTTAGATATTAGAAACTGTGATGAGGCTTGCGATTCCTTCCTCTCCTGTACGTTTTCGACTATAAATTGCTGCGATATTTCAAGTAGCGATGCCCAGGTCTTTGTTTTACTATTCAACGTTCTGTGTATCGCTACAATGGCCATGGATGTATGACCATTGTGAATAGGTGTTATAAAAAGTAAAATCGTACAATATTCGGTGAATTTACTGTAACGCATATTAGGACTTTCAGAATTTACGTCAATCGACACCTTATTTCTGAATTTTTTTGTAGGTTAAGACATACAAGACGTTTTCACACAAGCACGCAATAGTCGAGTGGAAATGTAATTCCAGCGTTGTCTAAATAATAGCATGGTCGCTTCAAGTACATTGTTTTTGAGCTTAATCACAAAGTTTTTGAGGCCTTTGATTCTCCTTTCGGCCATCTCTAGTAATGTTGGCGTGACACGGTTCAAGGATCAAAAGACTTCCGCATTAGATAACGGAGGTTAAAAGCTTTTTTATTCAGATTTTTGGCTTCGCACGGCTTTTATATTTAAACGTCGTTACATCTTTGCTTTTTGAGGCAGAAACCGAGCGCGTGATCAGACGTTTACTCACCAGCGATTAATGGAAAATAAATATAAAACAACAAAGCTCCGCTTAAGCTCCGCCGCTTTCAGAGGCAGCTTCCGCTATGCTGCGACGAAGTGCTGGAACAATATTCCCCCGCCAATTCGGAGCCTGCATGGTATACAAGGCTTTAGATCTAATCTGAAAAGATTTATCCTTGCTCACCAAAAGGGGGAGCAGCTTATGAGAAATGATACTAGTGCAATATAGGTAGGCTTTAATATTGTTGTAATTTATTTACTTACTTCTATGTATATAATATATTTCCTTGTATATGTCACTTGCTTTCCTCATATTATTCATATAGATAATGTTTATATTTAGTGTTATTTATCTGTTTGTCTAAATATTGTTTTTGTTGTGTATATTTCTGCATATTTTTCTTTTTTTATTACCGCCTGTCACTCTCGTGCGTAACGTCACCTACCGGCCTCGACGGAAGACCAGCGCCGGCTGGTTGCAGTCGGCATTATGCTGAGTTGAGGCCGGTTTGTGGCATAAAATGTATTTCTTTCTCTTTGTTCTTTTTGTGTAAGTTAGTTTTGTTTTATCTTTGTTTGTTATTTCTTTTGTTTCGTTATACCTATTTTGTTAATGTCTAAAAAATTTGTTTTATGTCATAATAAAATATTGTCTATTGTCTATTGTCTATAAATTTTATTTTTTCGTGTTTATCGTAAACTTTCTTACTTTTAAATTAAGTAAGGCCAATCAAGGATTTATAATAATATAAGTTACCTGATAGTACATTTGTTAGTACTCGTGGAGTAGTACCCACAAAAATTATTCAGCCAAATTTTAATTATGTTAATTACTTTATGTTATTTTTTTTTCGCTAAAAGTTATTAATAAATTTAGTGAAAGTAGGTATAGCAATAAGCTCAGCGCGTAGCGCGTTAGGTTTCCTGGCCACCATGTATAGGTTTCCATCTTGCCTATGAAGTAAGACTTAGTAAAATTTTAAAATTTTTAAGAATAAACCAAACATGGTTAGTTTTTATTGTTTTATTACGGAGTTCCAGAGCCTACGATCGTCATCTTTAGTTGATGATACAATTTGAAGGTAGGTAGTTCATTGAGACTATTTTTGTGACCAAAGACGCCACAAAAAAGTGACAGGAAAGCAAAATACGCAATTTCATTAGCTCGGATGATTTATTTTTTACAGTTATATCGATGTAAAAATCAAACAACTAAATCGATTTTGATATCCTCCAAATAAAAATATAAACAAATCTGTTTACAAATGAAGAAGTTCTAAAGTAACAAATATTTTAAAAATACAGCAGAATTGAGAACCTTTTTGTTTTACTTAGGTATGCGGGTTTTACAAGCAAGACGGAGCCGCGCGCGTGTTGTACTCAGCTTTGTCTCCATGAAAAAAGCCACCAGATGTGTCAAACGTAAGTAATCCCACATAAGTAAAACAAAAATGTGTCAAAACCACGTCAGTTTCCATAGTAAAATTGAGAACTCCTTTTTTAAATCGGTTAAAAATAAATGAGTTAGTAGACTATTTAAATTTTAGTTTGATATCCAGGTCTACTGCATAAAACCTTTGTACTATATACCATGCAAAATCCCGACTAATACCACTTGATGTGGTCACATCGAATCCTGTCATTTCCAGGCAACCGTCCAACTAGGGCAAGCCTAGATAGCCTAGTGTATTATATGACGACGCTACTAAACTTCACAGCCTTATTCCACGGAAATATAGTCTAGAATGGACTATGTAAAAATAAGTTCTCGTTACCAGTCTGAGGCGAAATGAGCCCAGGGAAATGAGTTCAGGTATAATTTAATACTTCATTGAACTTCGTCTCGTTTTCTCGCTAGTAGATAAAACGAGATAAATTTTCAAATAACAAAAATTAAGAATGTTTTAGAGACGATCGATTTATGCATATGTATTAGTATTGTAAATGAATATTCTGTGTAGTTATGAAAATATCGAAAAAATTAACTGCCGCCAAACACCTAACGGTGTGTTCCGGCACCCTCACTTGTGAGCCAGTTTCATTCCAGGTTATGTGTGCTTTACCATCTTCGACCACACCGTCACTTAACATCAGGTGAGCTGTGGTCAAACACAACCTGTCAAGCATAAAAAAACTTATTCACGACTAGCTGTGCCCTGCGGTTTCACCCGCGCTAGATGCCTACGTCATAGTAGCTTTATGCATGCAAAGTCTCAGCCCGATCGATTTAAAATTGACAAAGTTTCATACAAACTTTCATCTCCTATTTTATCCCCTTGGGGGTAGAATTAATCAAAATCCTTTCTTAGCGGATGCCTGCGTCATAACATCTACTTGCATGCCAAATTTCAGCCCGACCCGTCCAGTGGTTTGGGCTGTGCGTTGATAGATCACATGTCAGTCAGTCAGTCAGTCAGTCAGTCATCTTTGAGTTATATATATATAGATAGATGTCTGTTCCAGCTTAGTTGTTCCAATCCCTATATCCCGGTATAATCGATCTAAAGCAATTTTTATTTTATGTATGTTTTTCAGAGTTTAACTACTAACTTGTTTGATGGTAAGAGATGATGTGGTCGAAGGTGGAGCACGCAGACTTAGGAGATACCTATTCACGATCGGACCTTAAAACGATCTAAATTAAAACGAGTAATAGCAAATGTATTTTACGAATAAATCGTTCCCCTTATAAATAAGAGGTAACCATGTCCATGACCATTCCATCGATACGTAAGCTACGTAAGCATCTATGTGTTTATAAAATAAACATACAGTCGAATTGAGAACCTCCTCCTTTTTTGAAGTCAGTTAAAAATATCAGCAAATAGATTTTTAATTTAAAATTGTTTTTGCAACACAAACAAAATATTATTGTATCAGGTTTTCTGTAATATCGCCAGAAACGTAGTATTTATCTTTCTCTCGTTTCCGAGTTTGCTTTAGAAAACATAACAAATGCAGAGGAGCCCAACGCTATTTGTTTTGGGGATTGGAGAGAGAAGTTAATTTGTCTGAAGTTCGTTGCGAAAATGGTTCGAACCAAATACTCTTATTAGGACGGCTTACTTCTACGTCAAGTGATTAATAGTTACTTGAAAGTTAGTTTATTTCGATATAAATAACATCATTATTACTAAGCAAAATTATTTGGTAAGTTATTTTTTTGCTTAAATTTAAATTTTTTACGAAAATATACCGGACGATGAGACAAACGCGACCAAAACGTCATGGTGGGTAATCCTTACGTACGCACAAAGCGTTTCGATTCAAATTTTTTTATTCGTGAAGCGAGATTGTAAAACTCTCTTTTTCTTTCTTTTTTAACCCCCGACGCAAAAAGAGGGGTGTTATAAGTTTGGCGTCGATGTCTGTCTGTGTGTGTGTGTCTGTCTGTAGCATCGTAGCTTCGATATCGATGCGGTTTTTTTTCATTTGAAAGCTAGTTTCCTTGCGGTGGTTCTTAGCTACATTTGGTTAATTGCATAGGGTTTTTTCTATGATGAATAGCCTTGCGTTTGATCGTCATCTCATCATTATGTTAAGTTAAAATGCAATCTACGATGAAGCACACTTACCTAGAAGACACCGATCCACTCTTGACTTGAAGACACCCAGATTGGATCCACTCGGGTAACGTATTCCACGCTTCAACCGTTCAAACAATGAAAGATGATTCAAATAGTGTCGTACGAGATTTTAGAACGTCAACTATGATTTCTGCCGGAATCTGTGTTCCCTGTAAGGTACAATATGGGTGTCTTCAAATATAGAGTAAAAAGGTGTCTTGTAGTTAAGCTTGTCCCATCTTAGACCGCACTACTTTTTAACATCACGCTAGGTGTAGTCAAACGAGAACCTATTTAGATATTTTTTTTATTAAATTACCCTAAACCTAGATTGTGGCCTGCAGCAAGATTGGACCTGAGCTGCCGGTGGTTACGGCTACAGAATGAGAAACCTCCTGACAATGCGTGTTGTGTAAAATATTGTCTTTTGAATCTGACCCTTGGCCCAACCGCCTACGGAAAACCTCTTCAGGTGTTAGTCGAGGCTTTTCACTATGAAACCGTTCACCGTGACAGCTATCGCATGCTGGTTATTTCGTGAGCTAAGTCAAGACACTTACAAAATTATTATAATACTAAGTTAATAAGTATTCCATTGCGGCAGATGGTACAGCAAGACAGATGTCATCAGTGTCAGACACAAGGCTGTAAATGGTGACGTTGAATTCAAACTTAATTAAGCTCCACTTTCATTTAGTAATCAAGTATCTGCAACCTTCATTAATTCCTAAACGTCTTGGAGAGCTGACTCTTTTTTTTTTAAGTTTAAATTTTAAATATCGTAGGACATTTCAAACAGCGCCATCTAACCTTAAACTAAGCACAGCTTGTACTATGGGAACCAGATAACTGATAGAATACTTAGGTATATACTTGCTTGCTGTGGTAGATCTACCACCAAGTAAAACCATAATTATCTACCATATTATGACTTAAAATTCGCAAGATGAAATTAATTATACATTTTATCGATTGTTTTGTTATGATTTTTATCAATGATTTTGTCTGTGTCGTGGTTCGTTCTCGGCTATATAATTAGTGACTGTGACTGTAGGTCTTTTAAAAAGAATTGTAGAATTGTAAATATTGGAAAGAGAAAAATAAAATGCGTATTGCGTGCTTGCTTCCTCGACGTGGGTGTAAACGTAATCCACCAAGTGCGCAGAGATTCGGGAGATAAATGATACAGGCGCTTTTATATCTCGTCCTTCATACAAACTCTGCCTTTTAAGAGGCTTTTATCGAATTGCGTTCGTGCTTATTCACCGATTTTATTTTTTCTTTGTATGTTTGTTTGCTTAATGTATGTATTGGTGTTCACTGTGTTGGCGGACTTATTAAATAAATAAATAAATAAATGTATAAAAATTACCTATGTGAATGTGCTCATATTGTATATTATATTATTATTATTATATTTCAGATTTTTAATTGGTTTTGTGCTTTTTTTCCCGCTGAACCTTGTTCGTATATCCAGCTGGAAATATATTCAAAGCTGAGGAAGCATCACTGTTCTTTTAGCAAGTTAATTTTTTAATTTGCAATGTAACTGTGTTTTTAGTTTGTTTGGGTCAAATCTTGTAAAATGCATTAGAATCACTTACTTATGTTCGTAAAATATCACTGAAAAAATGACGTTCTTAGAAATTAAGTCATGATAAAATGTAATTTTGCGAAAGCGACATTATGACAAAACTGATATTAAACAGATTTTCAACTTGAGGATGGTATCATGGTAGCTAGCCAGCCGAGTACTGGAAAGGACCCTACTATTACGCTAAGGTTTCCTCACGATGTTTTCCTTCGCCAGCAGCTCATGCTCATTGTTGGGATATGAACCCACGCCTTTCAGTGTGTGAACCGACCGCGCTAGCCACTGAGCTATCACCGCTACATCGTGATACCGTTGTAAAATGAGAATATACGCACCATTGGCGAATTCAATCCAAAGTTACTTTAAAAAGTTTTGTTTATTCTACATCTGGGATAGCGATAAGGCACACTTTTCTAATCATTGCAGTAAAGTAACTAAAAGTTGCCTTAACTGGTTTCTAATTGAAGTAGATTCATATCTATTTTCAATTGGCTTACTCCGTTAAATGTTTGAACTATGGTGTAATTTTAGTAATTTGAATACGTACCTAGTTGTTATCGAAATATTGGACCGATTACAGAGCCTTTAGGATGATTTGACTATTTTATTGTACGGGCTATCATGGGTTGTGTCCTTGACTTCTATACTTTACACGGTTTCTTATATTTTGTTCTGTCTGTTTTCAATTCCGATGTTTCTACCATATTAGTATGGTAGTGATTACAATCCGATTTATAATCATCTGAAGTTATTTTTGAATAAAAAAAATGTTTTATATGCTAGGTATTTTCACCACAGCTCCTTATGACCTTAAGTGATAGTGCGATTGAAGATAATAAACCACACCTAGTCTGGAATGAAACTGGCTCTCAAGACAGGCTGCCGGAACACACAGTTAGGTACTTGGCGGCAGATTTTCAACTTGAGAGAGGTCAGCCGAGTACTAGAAAATATTCTAACACCACGCTATGGTTTCCTCACGATGTTTTTCCTTCACCGGCAGCTCAAACTCATTGTTGGGGCTTGATTCCACGCCCTTCGGCGTGTGAACCGACCGCGCTGACCACTGAGCTATCATGGACAGCCCTGTTGGCTCATTGGGAGTATGTCTGCCTGAGCTGCAGGGCGTGGGTTCAATTCCCGCCAAGGACCAATGTTTGTATGGTATAAACAAATGTTTGTTCTGTATGCAAAAAAAAAGTATTTATGTATTCTATCAGTTATCACACAAGCTCTGCTTAGTTTGGGGTCAGAAGACGCAGTGTGTAATGTGTCCTAAAAAAGCTGTGAAAAACCGATCGGGCTAAGTTGCGTGTTTTCGAACAGGCAAAGAGCAGTGGACAATCATTTAGTACTCGGCTGGCTTGCTACCACCCTCAAGTTGAAAATCTGCCGCCAAGCCATTGAGATATTTTTATACGTAGTAATATTAGCTCAATGCGCCAAGCATCTAACGGTGTGTTCCGGCAGCCTCATTTGAGAGCCAGTTCCATTCCAGGCTGGGTGTGCTTTACCATCTTCGACCACACCGTCACTTAACATCAGGTGAGTTGTGGTCAAGAAGCTCAGCGATAAAAAAAAAACATAAGCTTATCTTTGATGATGATGTTTGCTACATAGTCACGACCTCGCCAGATAGTCATCTAAATTCCAGAGTAAAAGGCTTTATAAGTTTACACATGAACTAAAGTTTATTGTATAATAAATGTTTTGTATAGGGCTTATGTATAGGATATTGATAGGCCAAAATCACACAAGCAAATAGTAGAATAGAAAAATAAAAGTGTAAGCTAATAAAATGTTATTCAACCCTGCAAAAAGATGTGATAACTTAATTTAGGTAAATCTACTGGGCGCAGCTAGCGGCCGCAAATGGATGGTTTATTATTTTGTGTAATGTAGCGAACCACAAACTCTATTGTTTGTCGTTAAGCTCGTTTCATTTTCTCCCTCGATGTGGGAGATAATAACAGAAAAGCTGGCGACGAATCCATAAGTAGGTCAGGTCCAGAGGGTCTTCAAACTTGAATTGACGAATGCTTCAAAAATATTGCGTAATATTTTTTTTATTTATTAAACTGTCAGCAAAGTCATTTTCTTAACCTTTATTAGCAAAACTTTACTAGGTACTTAGACTCTTTGTAAACTCTCGTCCATTATCACATCGCAAAACCGCGGTTGATAAAAATATTTAATATTACTTCTATCTTCTATCTTGGTCGTCTACGTAAGTTCCACCGCAGTACCAGATATTCTGCCGTCAAGCAAAATATAAAGAAATAAATATCGTAGGACATTACACACAGCGCACTCTGACTTTAAACTAAGCAAAGCTTGTACTATGGCAGTTACATAACTGATAGAACACATATATACTTTTTTAAATAAATAAATAAACACTTATAATACAAACAGAACACCCATACCAGAACTAACATTTTGTTTATACCACAAAATGTTTGTCCTAAGTGGGAATCGAACCCACGCCCTACACCTTTTAAGGCAGATATTCTACCAATGAGCCAACAGGGCTCAGTTTTAGTGTGTAAACATTACAGTTCTGATTTGAAGAGTACTGCTTGCAAAATTATAGGGTTGTTGAGTAACCATCGAAAGCCTCAAAGTAATGAGCGTCAAAGCAGCGATACTCCAGACTTTATTTTACTACTCAAAGTTCTATGTATCGCTGCAATGGTCATGGACAGGCGTTATTTCTTACCATCAGGAGAGCGTCTCGTACATCTCATTACTTTAACATTTAAAAAAAACTATACGTCGAAAAGCAAATTTGATAATTCTGCTGCCGCCTTTGTAAGCAGTGGGCGAATTTAAACAAATTTTGTTACGTGATTTTGGTATATTACAATCACAACCTGAATAGTTTTGCATGACAATTAGATCGATATTCTTGGTGATGCTTACTTGCTTAGTTCGATTGAACTGACTTATAAATTAGCCATTACGCTTAGGATAGTGTATAGGTTACCTAACTATATATGAAATGATTATATCAAAAATAGGCTAAGTGGAGCAAAACGTTCCGGAACGCTACCCACATTATATTAATCTTGCTTACTTTTACTTGGAAAGGTATCGTGGACATAATTTTCTATTGGATTTTAAAATCACGAAAATAAATACTGAATAATAGAAAGAATATATATGAATCTAGATTTATTCTATTAATAAAAAATATTTATAATAATAACTACAGCCACAAATTTAGCCTTTTTCATGTTCAAGAATTTTTCAAATCAAATCAAAACAAAAAGTAATTTATTCAGTTTAGGCCCTGGTAAGGCACTTATGAACATTAAGTTATAATTTTGAATCTACCACCGGCTCGTAATTACACTTCAACTGAGAAGAATCCGGCAAGAAACTCAACAAGGCATTATTTTTTTTGTGGATCTTTCTTTTCATATTAGGTTACAGTTTACAGTTATAGATATTAATACATTATGCTTACTACAATTGTCACTTAGCCAGGGGGATGCAAGTGCAGAGAGAAGCTACTACAACCATATATTCCTGTCTTCCACGTAAATATACGTACGTTTTGGCAAATTTACTATTTAAAAAAGAGTTTAGAGCCTTAACTATAACACTATACATGCATTTTTATACTCCATACCTACAAGTTACGACTTAAAAATGTCACAGACGCAATTATTATATCCGTTTACCTATTTTTTTAAATGATTTGACGGTGTAGTCGAAGATGGTAAAGACACCTAGCCTGGAATGCAACTGTCTCTCAAGAAAGGCTGTCGGAACACACTGTTAGGTGCTTGGGGACAGATTTTCAATTTGGGGGAGGTAGCTAGCCAATCGAGTACTATAAAGTACCACCACCCTACCACCATGATAATGGTTTCCTCATGATGTTTTCTTTTCGCCGGCAGCTCATGCTTATTTTGAGGTTTGAACCCAAACTCTTCGGCGTTGGAATTGACCACGCTAACCTCTGAGCTATTATCGCTACATTCAAATAATATATACATTGGAATAATTGCATATATACAATATACCAATCATTTCACATTTCACGCTGACCTAATTGTTCTACAATCTCAAAAGTCTGCACTTCGTTGCAGATTCCTCCACTTGGACCCCTGCCAGGGAAAAACGCATGAGCGTCATACACGAAAGGCGAAATATACGGGGACATATTGCAACTGTTAGCAGTACGACATGAATCAAAACTTTTTTTTGGCTCAAGACTGTTAAGCGCCTTTTGTCATCATATTTTATAAATGGACATACATATATTATATATTTTATTATGTATTAATTTTGAGCATACTGCACTGTTAGCTAATTTGGTAGAATATCTGCTTTAAGAGCTGCAAGGCGTTGGTTCAATTCCCATCAGCGCAAATATTTGTGTGTCGATAAATGTTTGTTCTGTATGTATTATAAGTACTATATACTATATAAGTATCTAAAACAAAAGATTATAAGTATTCTATCAGTTATTTGGTTCGTATTGTACAAACTTCGCTTAGTTTAGGGCTAGATGGCGCTGTGTGTAATGTCCGTTACAAACTTTCCGGCATATGACAAAAAATTGCGTGCCAAACTCGCACTTGACCAGTTTTAATTCGGTCTTACGTTATATTCGTTTACACAAAAGGTGAGTAAAATTATTTGACAAAAAGCTTAGACTTTGTAGAATTTAGAGAAACGACATCTAGTTATACATTTATTTACGTTCCAGGTCACACAATACTAAACTAGAGCATGATATATCTGTTGCTCGACAACTATAGTTGAACTAGAACTAAATGATGACCTATAATTAGGTATTCGCATTGCAGTGTTAGGTATTGACGAGTATACTATAAATGCCCCGCGAGCTCACTCGACACTTACCTATTACATATTATTTCATATACTATTCACTTCATATGCTCTAGATTTTTCTAATAAATCAATCTTAATAAAGTTAAAATTTTCAAGAACTTGAAAAACTATAAAAACAAAGATTGCGTAAAACAGAAACCTTCTTTCTTTATAGCAACTTTTTATCCCACTGCAACAAAAGTAACCGTCGGGAGAGAAAGTTGTTTAACGTAAGGTTGAATTTACTAACGAAGTTTAAAAGCATTTTGATCGTAATTTCCTTACAAGTAGAGCGAATGACACACTGGATTATTTACCTTAGATGCTAAACAACTTTCCAGGTTATGATGAGTCCAGTTCATGATTTCACAATAAGGATTACTTTTCTTTATCAATAAACTTACCGCGTCATCTCGGCGGACAAAGAGCTTGAAGCGAACTACCCGGGCTTGTGCCACGCGATGTTGAACCTTACACCTGTTAGCCACATGTGTTAGAATCCTATATCAAGCAGCACTGCACTGGAGTAGGAAAGTGCAAGGTAAGGACGGGCGCGGCCTCCGCGATCGGCCGCTGACTGCTGAGCTAGGGCAGTAGGGATGGTCAAGGTAGTCAAAAAGTCACCTTATCGATATTCTGTGTGGTGATTCCGTGCTATCAATTACTATTTCCTCGGCGAACAACAATGTCAACAGACTCCCGGTATACAACCAAGTACCCGCTTCCGTACGGGATGTACGGTGCTTCAAAACCAAGCTGAGATTTTGGCTTCAAGAGACGTTGTTTTACAACTTTGACGATTGTTAAACTACTAGTTGGTTGATATTAATTCTTATTATATATTATTATACCTACTAGCATATCATTATTTTGACATGTTATAAATATTTTGAAATTTTTAATGGTATTTTTGACAAGAAGTAGAATTACACCATCAGTCATAGACTTGTTATTAAATTTGACTTGTTTTCCTAGCTCGTTAGGATTTTTTTGACTAAATATTGAACTTTTCCATTTCAATATTTTGTGTTATTTTTTCTTTTGAAACACTCACACTTTTAATTTGTGTGCATTTTATTTATTTTATTTGTGTGCATTTGTTGTATTGCTGTTATTTATATATATTTTTTTTTTTTTTTTATTAAACCTAATCTAAGGTGTTACGTTTCTACCAAATATTCTAATATTCGGTGAAGTAAGTGTTCAGATGTGTTTAAAAATATCATTGTGTTACTCAGAAACCGACGAATATACTTCCATTTTATCGATGACAAATTAAATCGATATAAACTCACGCCTAGCCGTGTCACATCACTATTACATAGTACACTTAAATCCGCACATGCGCAGATTGGCCTTTCACCCAAACCCTTACGATAGTAAAATAAATATTACATTACTAACTACAAAACTAACCCCAGCTTTCTGTATTCCACTACTTTCTTATTGAAACGAACATAAAGCACTAATCACGAGCTAGCTGGTATAAAAGTTTAGGCAGAAGCGGTAACTAAGTGTAACAAAATTAATATTTTATTTAAGTTGTAGTTCATAAGATTTCCTTTTTTGCACCGAATTCAAAAAGAAGTTACTGAAATGTTTTCTTTTAGAAAACTTTCAGCGATCGATTTAGTTGTTTTTAATACAAAACTTGGTGGTAGATCTCTTTAGCATGAGGTCGTCTTGGCAGGTACCACAGTAGTACCAAATATTGTGCCGCCAAGCAGTAGTGTGTAAGCATTAGTGTTTTCCGATTTGAAGGGTATACCGCACCTAATGAAATTATAGATCTGTATAGATCAACCATCGAAAGTCTCAAAGTAATAAGCAGCGATGCCCTGGACTTTTTTTTACAGCTCAAAGTTCTGTGTATCGCTACAATGGTCATGGACAGACGTTATCTCAGGAGAGCGTTTGGTTAGTCACATTTTCTTTACAAAAAAAAAACAATACCTTAGATATTTGAAACTGTTACAATTCAAATATGCAAATATATGATTCAAATTATTCAATGATATTAAAACGGTTGATCAATTACACTTATGTCACAAAATTATACATTGTCTCTTTCTGACATATAGGTATGTATATAATTATATAACACAGAGTTCTTGTCATAATTAATCTGATATCAGTAGGTACTATTACAAAAATCTCATAAAGTTAATTATTATCATTTCATGTTGGTAAATCATTGTATTTATTCCTTTTAAATTCTTTGTCAATGTTTAATTATATTTATCAGAGTTGTTATTTTATGCTTAAATTGTAGTATTTTGTCGTTATTTGGGTGCCAACAAGTTTATCAGGACAAATTGGAATATACGCACAAGATAAAAATTCTACCCACACAGATAACACCACAACGTTTATAGCTTTATCTATAAGCGTTAATTTGAGCTGCCGGTGAACGAAAACATCGCGAGGAAACCACAGCATGGTGGTAGGGTACTTTCTAGAACTCGGCTGGCTAGCTACCACCCTCAAGTTGATAATTTGTCACCAAGCACGTAACGATATGTTCCGGCAGCCTCGCTTCAGAGCCAGTTCCATTCTAGGCATTCGACCACATCATTACTTTACATCAGATGAGCTGTGGTCAAACAACATAAATAAAAAGTTAATCAATGCTTAAAATGCGCTTCAATTCTTGCCGACGTGAAATGTCACGCGTGAAAATGAGACAGGCTACTGTAACAATTGATTAACTTTAAGCAGTGTTTTTAAGTAAAGCGAAAAATTTTCAAAACATCGAAATTCCGTTGAGTTTTTCATCCATTTTTCCAGTAGGCTTATTCCAGTCACGATGACGGTAGAGTTTCGTGAGACTTGTGCCGCATGAATAAATTATTTATTTATCCAAAACTAGTAGTATCTGCGACTTTCCTTTTTACACGACAACATGAAAAGAAGGAGTTTGATTTTAGCAGTCTTTGTATTAAGTATTATTATGTGCTCCCTTGTATTTTATAAACGACTTATATTTGACTGTTTTATTTTTATATTTTGACGTGTGAGAATGTACAACCTTAAAACCACGTTATAGAATATTCTATAACGTTTTATTGAATTCAATAATTGTAACTTTTTTTTTAGTTTTAAGTCTGCCTCTGGCGTTTTGTGCTTTAATAGACATCGGGAGAAGCCATTGGTTTCCGAAATACAGTGTACACTAGTTCGGAGCCAATGGGTTCATTTTAATGTGTCCTAAATTGATGGCAAATAAATTTATTTTGATTTTTTGAAAAAAAAAAAAAAAAAAACTAACTGTAACTGTATATTAGCGGAGAAAATACTGAGAAGAGAAGAAAATGCAGTAAGAAGATAAAGAATAACCATGGAAGTACAGTACTAACCTGGTTTGGTAATTTGGCTCTGTTGAGGATGTTCCTCTTGGCGGCAGCGTCGACACAAAATATCGCGCAAAGAACGCGGGGCGAGAAACTAAAGGAAGAGATGAGAGGAAAACGGGAAAGTAGGATAAAAGGAAGGATTCTATCGGGAAAAATATAGATGTAAACAGACTGTACGATGCGTTGTGGATGGGAATATATTTGATAATGTGTCCGTCGCAGACGCCGGCTTTAATTTTTGACTTCCGTCACGGACGGTCATTGGCAGAGTTCGCCACGAGCGCTAGGTCCGCGTCATCGGCCAGCTTTAGAGATTCGTCACTTTGAATAGGCATCCTTTTAATCCTGTGACACAGAATTAAAAACTGCATAATCACCCCAAAATGTCAAGGTACGTATAAATCTTAATATACGTGACGTACCTGCGGTTTGGCGTGGCGTGAGCAACTACATAGTTTGATTTTAAAGTTTATCAACCTATAATTATTTATTTGTGTTAGTAAAAATGTATTCTGCGTCATGTACATTGTTTTGTTGGTAGCGCATGTCGAGTAACAGCCATTATAATGTAAAAGTACAAAACTATACAGTACTTAATTGTTCATGTTTGAAAAGCTAGATGTTTCGACCACTGCTGATCATCTGATGATATGAATGCTTCATCTGTGATATGAATGAAGGTGGTAAACACACCTAGCCTAGAATGGAACTGGAATTGGCTCTTAAGTAAGTCTGCCGGAACACACCGTTAAATTTGTCACAAATTTTAAGGGTAGCTAGCCAGCCGAGTACTAGAAAGTACCTTACCACCATGCGATTGTTTCCTCTCAATGTTTTCCTTCACCGGCAGCTCAAGCACGCCCTTCGGTGTGTGAATCAGCCACGCTAACCACTGAGCTATCATCGCAGCTAAATTATTAATTTAGAATTAAGTTAAAGGACTAATGAAGCAAAATCAGAAATTAAAGTTAATATTCACAGAAAATTACATAAGTCAAACAAACTTTGCCGAGTTGTTCGTTTCAAATTACATAAAATTTTAACAGCTGCTTAAGTTATTTCAATTTCAAAAATCTATGAAACATTTCTCTTTCGAGGGTTGTAAAACCAGCGAAATGTCATTTGGGAAAATTTAACCGTAATGCCACTCGCGTGTTGACTGATCTATGTCACAAAAGCTACCTTATATAGAATCACTATAGACAAATGTGACGTGAGAGAAAAGCTTTAGATGCGGTTTGTCAAAATCACTGTTAGAAACAAACAGCCCCAGCTAGTCGTTATGAAAGTGGCTGTAAATAATAAAGCCTGCATCACACAAGCACGGCAGCAAGGCTGGACGTACATAGCGGTTCAATATGCGGACGCTACGCTGCCGCAGACCGCGTCAGCGTAAGCAAAGTTTGAGTGGATATCACACCGACAGCTTACATAGATATGTATGAATTTAGATCACACATATATACATACGGATATGCATAGGCATATACATATTGAGGCTGGCAGACAGGACCCTAGACTTTGTTTTGTTACGCAAAGTTCTGTGTATCGCTGTAATTATCATAGATAGGCGTTATTTGTAATGACTTCGACGATTATTAAAAATAAGAGATTAATGAATTAACTACTAGAAAGTAGGTAATTATTTAATTATTTCTGTTTATTTACATTTAATATGTGTATGTAAAAATTACTTGTAACTTTAAAGAAAATCTCGTTCGTCTCATTACTTTTACAGACAAAAATAAAAATAAATGTAATTTAAAAAAATTACACAAATATTCGGTGATTCAAAATTTCATCAATGGGTTTCTTTCAAAGTTTTTAATGTAGCGTTTTACGCCATCGCGTAAGCTCCAACTTCATCAAAGATTTAATGGGCGATTACTTACCTAAATCTTGATGACGGGAAAATTGGGAAAAATGAATGAGGAATTTTGGATGAAGTAAGGATTATTTCTGGCAACCCCTGTGGTAAAGGTAATCAAGTTCCAGGTTGTATGAGTGTAGAAAACGTGGCGGTGATATCTGGAGATTAATTATGCCTTACTTACGTACCAAAAACTAATTAGTAGTCAAATAAAAACCAAAACAGGCGCTCAAAGTAATAAGCGCCAAATCAGCCCTGAACTACGTTTTGCTACAAAAAATCTATATATTGCTGCAATGGTCATGGGCATGCGTGACCTTTTACCATCAGGAGAGTGTATCGTTAGTCTCATTACTTTTATATACAAAAAGGCACTTGAGTTATTTAGCTAATTCTTTATTTATTCGTGTATTGTTATAGGAACTTCTTATAATAAATAAGTATATATTTAGATTTAGATAAAAAACGATCATTATTAAAATAAAGATTCGCACCACATCCTCCTTCGAAATTTTACAGACTAACTTATCGATTACCGTACTTTTGGCAGGACATCAAATCTACAGAGACATTTTAAAAATAAACTTTCGCATTTGTATAATAAGGTTCTATTTCTCTTGTGGGATCCCTGACGCTGATTTCGTTGTTCGTTTAAAAGTTGTATCTGACTTGTATCTGAACGTTTAATGAGTTCACGTATTTATCACAACGTTAAAATAATTAACGTCCTCATTAACGTCGCTAAAATAATAATAAGAAAGATTCTCGTTAGGTGAACAAAGGCTCTGCAGGTAGCTTACCAATTTTTATATAATTTTATTTATGTCGAATAAATGTTTAACTTTCATGTAGTAAACAAGTCATTAAGTCTAGTAAGTTTCATCTAGTAATAGAGCGTGTTTTTTTATCTAATTGACAACCCTGTTAGCTCATTGGTAGTATATTTGCCTGAGCTGTAAGACGTCGGTTCGATTCCCGCCAAGGACAAATTTTATGTGACATAAACAAATGTTTGTTCTGTGTCTGGGTGTTCTATTATAAGTATGTATTTACAAAAAAAGTTTTTATGTATTCTATCAGTTATCTGACTTCCATCACACAAGCTCTGCTTAGTTTGGGGTCAGATGGCGCTGTGTGTATATATACGATATTTATATTTAAAATTTTTATACATTATTTTAGAAATAAAAAAAACGATTAAGAAACCGAGTCGTCACCCCAAACACGATTTTCATAAAATTTATATAGAACTAATATAAAAGTACGAGTAAATAAAAAAAAATCGTTATAAATCGACATGTTTTTTTTTTCATGAATGACAAAGTTCTGATGAAAAAACAACGAAATGGAGAACCTCCTATTTTGAAGTAAGTAAAAAAATCAATTAGACTAATAATAATTCCTTCTTATTTCTTCATCACGCTCGCTTAAAAGAAATCGATTCACTCGCTTGTTTGAATCATTGCATTTAGTGTTATTTTTTTATTATTTTAAGACAAATGTATGTTAGTTACGCTCTTAGATAAACGTAGATGTTGAAAAATCCAATGTGGCTTGAAAAAAATGTAGTTTTTTAAATAAATACATATATTAATAACACCTGCTCTAAGGTTTTCTTCAGTCTCCTATAACAATTCAAAGGAGTTTAGAGGGATACAATTAAGGCTTGGAATGGCTCCCACAGGACACACATCACATCACATCATCAGCCATAGGACATCCACTGCTGGACATAGGCCTCCTCCTGGGGGGGTTTTGCCAATACTCGCCACGCTTGGCAGGCGGGTTGGCGAGCGCAGTTAGATGTGATTGTTCAAGGAAGACGCTGCTGCCCATCTTCCGGATTACATCCCTTAGCCGACTCTTACGAAAACCACGGATAGAGAGAGTGGGGTACTACTTACGCCGGCACCACCACGGCAAACACACATTCGGAGTGTCTCAATCCTAAAGACTATCCTAAAGACCTAGATGATATTTGGTTGGTTAAGTAAAAATACTTGAGTACCTACATTACACAAGCTTTTTTTTTAATTCTTGGCAGGCTAGATTTTTACCACTGCTAACCTGATGTTAAGTGTCAGTGTGGTCGAAAGTGGTGAATACAACTAGTCTGAAATGGGACTGGCTTTCAAGTGAGGCTGCCGGAACACACCGTTATGTGCATTGCGGCTGATATTCAACTTAAGGGTGGTAGCTAGCCAACCGAGTATTACTAAGTACCATGCCACGCTATGGTTTTCTTACGATGTTTTCCTTTCACCGGCAGCTCAAGTTCATTGTTGAGATTTGAATCCATGCCTTTCGGCATGTGAACCGACCGCGCACTAAGCTATCATCGTTATGAAGGAAATATAACAAAAATACATAAAGAATTCAGATATGTGTAAATATTGTTATAAATTTAGCTGATACGACGATGGCTTCTCTCAAATCCTGTGACGTCACGTACCTGTTTTAAAAAATATTTTTCCCGTGAAGTCAGTAATATTGGAAATACTTCGAGTACCGATAGCGCGCGAACCATTCTAGAATCGTGTTCAGAATGAGATACGACATCTTTGTGTTTTATTAATATTCTTACAGCTACACGTCGATTGACGTCGGTCTTATTGTATCATTACAATAAGGTTATATATAACTAGTCACAGGTATAATATCCGGACGGCCAGATAATCGCGACCAAAGCCTCAACTTCCGCATGTACTCACAAAGTGTTTTGTATCCACATTTGGTACAATGGTGTCTTCAAATCTAGAGTAAATTGGTTTCTTCTAGGTAAGCTTGCTCCATCCTAGACCGCGCTACTGGTAAATTTTTACTCAATCATGCAAAACCGGCGGAACAGATTTAGATGCCAAATTTCGGCACTTACATAGTTTATTACCTGGATTAACAAATAAAATATTTTTTACATGAGAATTTATTTAATTTAAAAGCTTATTTATTGATTGATAGACCGATAGACTGATAGACCAATCGGCTGATAGACTGATATACTGATAGACTGATAGACCGATAGACCGATAGACTGATAGACTGATAGACTGGTAGACTGGTAGGTAGACTGATAGACTGATCGACTGATTGACTGATAGACTGATCGATTGATTGGGTGATGGACTAAAGTATAAGAAAGCAACTAACAACAGTACCTAACTAAAAGTTTAGGGTAACTTAATTCGTAGGAATTAAGTACGATACCAAAATTAAAATATCAACGCATAGGGGCATTTTTTACCAAGTACCTAATAAGTACAATTTGTTATTTTAATAAAACTGCCTCGTCTGTAGTTTTCTAATTCGTTTCCGTGACTTTTTGTGTATTGTTGATGAACTTTGTGATGATTGCCTATTTTCAAAATGTTTTCAATTAGTTTTGTTTTGGATTAAGTAGCGGACTTATCAGCAATGTTAGTGCTTTGTTCATTGAGTATTTGAATATATCAACTACATACGTGTTGAATATGTTTTACATAGCTGTCTCTACTAGTTTATATGAAGTGAGGTTTTTACTGCTGGAGAATGAAGTCGCAAGAAGACTTTCACTCACTTCATACCTTTTACGACAGTCATAAAACTTGTCCAGTAACCCTTGCCCATGAATTTGTCACACTATCAACGTCTACTATACTGGACTATAGTTAACTAACCCATAAAAAAATATTTATATTAATAACGATTTTGGAGCGATGATAGCTCAGTGGTTAACGCGGTCGGTTCACATGCCAACAATAAGCTTGAGCGAGGAGGATGAGGAAACCATGGCATGGTGGTAGGGTATTTTCAATCTGCCACCAAGCACCTAACGGTGTGTTCTGGCCCGGCGGCCTCACTTGAGAGCCATTCCATTTCAGGGTAGGTGTGCTTTACCGTCTTCGACCACATCACCTCTTCACATCAGATGAGCTATGGCCAAAGACCTAGCTTGTCAACCATAAAAAAAAACTTTCCTTCTTTCCTCAACAACTTTCACAGATCAACTTTCTGTAGTATAGATAAACATTTATTGAGAAAACATATCCGTTTTTTTTTTAAATATTGTCAAGAAATATAGAACATCACCATCCCACGTGACGAGAATCTCGTGAAGACCGAGAAGGAGAAGCTGAGCAAGTACCTTGACTTGGCTCACGAGATAACCGCCATGTGGGATGTTGCTTCGACGATCATTGCGCAGATAGTCGTCACAGTGAACGGCCTTTTAGCGAAGAGTCTCGACCAACGTCTTAAGAGACTCACTCTGCAGCCCTAACCACCGGCAGCGTGGTGGTGGTTGATCCGTGCCCCGCTGCCGGCGGTTTTTAAGTTTTTTATATGTATATATTTTATATATATTTAATGTAATTTTTTTAATTAAGTAATCAAATAAATAACGGATAATAATAATATATTGCCATAAATGTTAGGACACAAGAGTATATACAAAACTATAATACACTGAACCTCACACTATGAAGTAGTGGGTAGGTAGTAGGAGTAGAAGAAGGTTTATATGACGTATAATACATACATAATTGCATATGCACCACATTAGTATATACATAGCACACGTACTATGCCGGGGCGAGCCGCTAGTAGTAAATAATAATACCGCAAGCCGCGTTTGACCGTCATCTCACCTGATGTTAAGTGATGATGCGGTCTAAGATGGGTGAAGTCATTTTCATACATTATACTCGTATTATCTGTAACCATTGATTCGAGTACGCGGTGCTAGAACGGTCACATTCATTCAGAGATAGAAAGGTTTATCCGATGTTACGGCAGTTCGGTGCCGTTTTTATGGCAAACCCTCCCATTGGGAGATACCGCTGCCCTGAGCAATAAATGCCTAAATAATGTGCGCTTCCGGATATATGATTTCAGAATTCATTTAGCTCTAGCAGCGTCGTTTGTCAAGTACCAAGTACATAAGCGAGCCAGTGGAGAAAAGATATGCTTTTTAAAATTAAAGCTAGGATTATTGATAACTATATACCAATACTATCTGACACCATTTTTCACCTCCTTTAAAATAGGTTAAAAAATGGCTTGTCGAGTAATCTTTTTACAAATTTTTTACAAATCTTTTTACACATTTTTTTTTTATTGACATACTTATTTTATTGCTGTGGTGGTGCCGTCGTAAGAATAGTACCCCGCCCTCTCTACCCGTGGTTGCCGTAAGAGTCGGCTAAGGGATTTAATCCGGAAGATGGGAAGCAGCGTCTTCCTTGAACAATCACACCTAACTGCGCTCGCCAACCCGCCTGCCAAGCGTGGCTAGTATTGGCAAAACCCCCCCCAGGAGGAGGCCTATCTCCAGCAGTGGACGTCCTATGGCTGATGATGATGATGATGATGACTTATTTTATTTTTTGCAATTATTTTATTTCTATTCTAATTTTAAATAAAATGTTTACAATGTTTGTTATTGTATATACACGATATTGCCTTTTAAATTGAATTTACCAATCTACAAATTACATCCTAACATACAAATTACAGTGTTTTTAAAACTACAGAGGAATTAATAAATATATAGTAAAATGAACTAATCTTAAAGGTCGCTATCAATGGGAATAGTTCCCAAAACGCTGGCCCCATTGCCGCGTTGGATGGCAATATGCAAACGTTGCGTTGGGCCAAATAAAGGCCACTGTTTTGCTCGCGTGTGGCGTCGACTAGACGAGATGTCAAGTCTTTGAATATTTATTTTATTCCCGGTCCCAACGGTCCCAAAGTTCAGTTCCAAAAGGCTCAAATATTTACCCACTGTCCAGGGTACTACACTTGCGCCTTTTGAAGTCTTCTGCAAATTCTGCAGCTGCAAGCCTTAATTTGAGTTCTTGGAAGATGTGACGGTGCAAAAGTGTTTACGCAAGTACTAACAGCTGTCTCATACTAAAAGCTGTCTCGTCTTCCAAGAAATCAAACTCATTCCGTCAGGTCTCTTACCATCACGTCGTATAAGACCGCTCGGCTCGAGGGTGGCTGCGCAATTGGCGGTGGATTTACCAATAAATATGAGCATAAACATATCCTTTAAAAAAAACTTTCCTAAATTTTATAATTATTTTTGTTTAGGTCCTTGATCAAAATTAATTTGAATGTGTCATTGTTTCATTATACTTAAATAATATTAACTTTCGTTTATTTAGTTTTGGATGCGTATTTTCGCAAAACAATGTTTACAAGGTTGTTCTGTAGTTTTTCTTCTGAATGAAGAAACCATAAAACAAATCTTTTGAGACCACTTCCTCTACATCACCAACAACAAGGTGTCTTCAAGTCGAGAGTAAATCGGTATCTTCTAGGCAAGCGTTCTCCATCTTAGCATCAGGTGAGATGGTGGTCAAACGTAAGCCTATTTCTTATATTTTTTTAAAACTCCACAAGATATACCGCCAAACTAGTGTGTAGTGGGTACTGCAGCTAGTGAAATTACAGGGCTGTTGAGACTGACCATCGAAAGTCTCAAATTAATGAGCGCCAAAGCAGCGATGCCCTAGACTTTGTTTTGTTATCCAAAGTTCGTGTATTACTGCAAAGGTCATGCATTTTCTTATATTTGGTGTTACTAAAGCATAACTGTAACAATATAAATATAGCCAAGCAATATTCTACCGAGGCTTGTTAAAAAGGTAAAAAGTCTCAACGCGCAGATATTTCGCTGTCACGTCCGCTATCATAAAAATACGTGAATACAACCCACACCTATAATGCTGGCTTTAATTTTTAACCAACGCTCCGAGCCTCTGTGGACACCCTATGAAAACAGATAGGTACTGTGTGGGAAATGGGTCATCTACCCACGAACATGGTAGGTATATACAATATCACCGGAATATTATTTTATGAGAGGCTGACAGGCTAGGTGTTTGACCACAGCACACTTGATGTTAAGTGACGGTTAATGTTAAATTGAAGATGATAAACACACCTTGCCTGGAATGGCAAAAGGCTCTCAAACAAGCCTGTCGGAATATACCGTTAGCTTAGCAGATTTTCAAGTTGAGGGTAGTAGCTGACCAGTTGAAAACTAGAAAGGGTACTTACTATCATGTTATGGTTTTCTCAAGATATTTTCCTTCACCGGCAAACTCATTGTTGCAATTTGAAACCACGCTCTCTGGATTGTGATCCGACCGCACTAACCACGGAGCTATCATTGCTAAGAAAGACATCAAGGACAAGTACAAACCATGGAGATTTTTAACTTGAGGGTAGAAGCTAGTCAGCTGCGTACTAGAAAATACCCTACCATAGCAATATTATGGCCTATGGTTTCCTCACGATGTTTTCCTTCGTCGGCAGCTCAAGCTCATTGTTGGGGTTTGAACCCACGCCCTTCGCCGTGTGAAGCACTTAGCTATCATCGCTACAAAACTCTGAAATCGTCTGAAGAAGTACTGAAGGATATTTTAAAGTTTTATTTTTATTCATTTTTTTAATTAAAAGCGTTAAAAACCATCAAATATTTTGTGATAAAACAGAGGACAACAGAGTTATAAATCTACAGACATAAAAGTCTTATCACTGGCTTTTCCACGAAGGAGATCATCGCGGCTGGACCTGCGTAATCTTACGAGAAAAATTCTGGAACGCTAACCTGGTCTGCGTGGAAAATTAATGATTTATAAGTTCTTCTTGGGTATCTCAAACGGCCTGATTCTGTGAACTTAAAAAATGTTTTTAAAAGCATTTAATAAACTATTCACGTAATCCTTATCACGAATAATTTACTAAAGGGGATAGTACACCATGTTTACTAATAAATCTTCGTAGTTAATAGCGAACACTCTTACCCCGGCGTACCCTAGTTATTAATAGTTAATGGCCACTGGAGCGGGAATCGAACACGTGACCCGAGCAGTCTATTCCACTGTGATTAATTGACATGAAGCTTGACTGCGTTCTACATTATATTACAAGAAGCTCTAATCCTAACAAGACTAAACACTTAACAAACTACTTAACTTAGCTACATTGTTATATTATTTCGTTAGGTATATAATAAAAAATATAAATAATTAGATATTTAGCTGAATTTCTTGTTTTCAGCATATTAACAATATCACATACTTATTTTTTTTTTCTTAAACGGCTCAATTGATTCAGCCTTTCTCAAGTTTTGCAGTTGGTGAATGAATATAGGTAATACAATTATATGTATGAATATATACAACCAATGAATATATTTTGATTTTGATTTGTAATGAGACGAACGACATCTCCTGATGGTAAGAGATGGTCATGCCATTGCAGCGATACACAAAACTTGTGTAGTAATAAAATAAAGTCCAGGGCATCGCTGCTTTGGCGCTTATTACTTTGAGACTTTCGTTTCGATGGTTAGTCTCAACAGCCTAATACTGCTGCAATACCCTTCAAATTGGAGCACAATTATGTTTACACACTACTGCTTGGCGGCAGGATATTTGATACTACTGTTGTGCCTGCCTAGACTAAATATCACTACCTATAGACTTTATTGTATTATAATTTATTTTGCAAAATTTGCTCTCGCTGAACTACACCATCTATCAAAATTCCTCTGAACTAACAATATAACTCAAGTTCCACAAAATTAAATGAGAACCTCGCCGGTTATATTGTCATGTGTTTCACATTTTATTCCTTACAAATAAGTACGAGTCTAATTGCATAGATGGCGCTAATTATAGTTTTAGTTTCCTATTTAGTGGATTCCGGAAGATGGGCAGCAGCGTCTTCCTTGAACAATCACACCTAACTGCGCTCGCCAACCCGCCTGCCAAGCGTGGCGAGTATTGGCAAAACCCCCCAGAAGGAGGCCTATGTCCAGCAGTGGACGTCTTAATTGATGGCTGATGATGATGATTCAATGGATTTTGTTAGTTTTTCGATATCTTAGACAGGCATAATTGTTTAAATATGAATATACTATTTATGTATAAAGATTAAGTATTACCATACAATCTAGCAAGGGGCCAGCAATTTAGGAACTATTGAAGCGATCTTTTAGATTATCTAGTTAATTTGTACGACGTATTTTTTTATGATTGACAGTCTGGGTTTTTGACCACAGCTCAGCTGATTTTAAGTGACGGTCTGGTCGAAGATAGTAAAGCACACCTAGCCTGGAATGGTACTGGCTCTCAAGTGAGGCTGCCGGAATACACCGTTAGATGCTTGGTGGCAGATTTTCAACTTGAGGGTGGTAGCTAGCCAGCCGAGTACTATAGTTCAAGTATAAGTTTCCTATAACCACGCTATGGTTTTCTTACGATGTATGCTTTCACCGGCAGCTCAAACTCTTTGTTAGGGTTTGAACCCACGCCCTTCGGCGTGAGAACCGACCGCGCTAACCACTGTGCTAACATCGCTACAGCGTAAAACACTTAAAGTAGCCGACAGGGAAAAGTCAGTTTGGCTAATTGGGCCACTTTGGGAGATGCCTATATCCAACAGTAGGTAATCTAAGATAGCTAGAACTATGTTGATGTATGAAATATAATATAACAAATTAGGAGTATTCTGTGATCTACGGGTAATGAATTATTCCACCACGTTTCTCGAGTTACGCAAATACTTTTGTCACTTTGTAGTTACTAGTTACTACCCACCGTCCTTAGCGTGCCAAGGAAAATTGCTTGGCAACATTATTTCACTAATCAACAATCTCGACGAACCAACTTAGAAATAAGGAATCTAACATCAAAGTAACTTAGAAACAACGCAAGGCATTCTGAATATAAAACAGGAATGGGATATAGAAGAAGTAGTTATATGCCTACTATAGTAGGGGAGTCCATGATGCTAAATGGGGATTTAGGTAATCGAGGGTCTCGGGGGCCTATTTTGTATTATCAAAGTTCTTTATTTATCAAAAATAAATAAACAAGCATACAAACTAGACACAGTCTAAGATTCGTACGTAAGAATTCAATGTTATGACAAAGACAGGCCAATGCCGTCAACATTTTTAAAACTAATAAAAAGTTCGATAACTGCCACTTTGTAAGACTATGATTCTATATATAGCACGTACTAATTTAATTATTACATTGAAGACAAGCCTTTTGAACAGGTTTGGCTTAAAAAAAGGCAATCTAATTTAAATTATATAAAGTGGGGATCTATTAGATTAGTTGATAGGAAGAAGTTATGTCATGCTTCGCCTTTCAGTGGTGGGGGAAACCACTATAGATATTCAAAAATGTAAAAAAAAAAAAACAATTTCATGGCAATACTTAAGCGTATCAGATATTTTTTTTTAAATAAATAAACGTGACTTTGATATCAAAGGCATATTCATCTGCCGAGTTGCGTGGTGGGGTTGGCCATGCGTAAGGGTAGAAAAAATAATTATAGCGCGTTAGACATTCAGATGGGATATTAAGTGAACCCCAAAAATGCTCACATTCAAAAGACTGGCGATTCGGAAGTAACGGCAGCGCAAAGCGAATTTTTAAAAACTGCATAAAAAATCGCTGTTTTCCGATTTTATTATATAGAAGGTTTAGCATGAGGTTCCAGTTTTGGTAGGTAAGTACTAACTAGTACTAGAAATTTCTTGGCACTCACCTTAGATTTTTTTTATTAGTCATAATAATGCATGTTCTATAAATAAAATATACTGGCTACCGACTACGGCATGCATACAGTCAGCAGACGAGACATAAAATTCTTAGTAATATGGTTCCGTCGAACTAACTTCGGGTACGGAACCACAAAAAACTGTTATATGTTACGCATGGTCGGTTTCTGAGTTCCGATTTCTAAAGCCTTCGTCGGCCGAGCTTTACCTTTACCCTTGACTTGCGCGTTGCACGTGTTTACTCACGTGTTTTCACGTGCTAAACACCTCGATCGGCCTTGTGCCTGTCTGATTAAAATTACTGTACATTGAAAACGTCCGAACTCTTTGGTTATGGTTTTAATAGAATTTTGAGATGATAAGCATTTTACCATTACAACAATCGCCATACATTTGCCGTGGTGGTGCCGGCGTAAGAATAGTACCCCACCCTCTCTACCCGTGGTTGCCGGAAGAGTCGGCTAAGGGATGTAATCCGAAAGATGGGCAGCAGCGTCTTACTTGAACAATCACACCTAACTGCGCTCGCCAACCCGCCTGCCAAGCGTGGCGAGTATTGGCAAAACCCTCCAGGAGGAGTCCCTATGTCCAGCAGTGGACGTCCTATGGCTGATGATGAGATTCTCACACCGGCCGCCATTTAATGGTTGGTTTGGTTGGTGTCTGACCACAGCTTACCTGATGTTAAGTGACGGTTTGGTCGAATATGGTAAACACACTTAGCCTGGAACGGAATTGACCCTTAAGTAAGGCTGTTGAAACACACTGTTAGGTGCTTGGCGACAGATTGTACTAGTCAGCTGAGTAAAAGAAAGTACCCTACGCTTGTTTTATGGGAATCAGATGGCTGAACAAAATGCTTAAATACTTTTTATTGTAAATACATATCATTTGTTATGTAAATGTTTCCACACATAAATGTTTATCCCAGCGGGAATCGATCCCACGCCCTTCAGCTTTCGAAGCAGAACTTTACCAAATGAGCTAACAATACAGTCAAAGATAAGAATCAATGGTCATGGACAGGTTTTCTCTTACCATCAGGAGCATCTCGTTTGTCTCATTACTTTTACATAGCGACTTCTATACTATTTACCGCTATTTTATTTGACAAGAAGGCCTACTAAGTTAGTATCTCATAATATAATGTAAGACGCTAAAACTCTGTCCAATAATGCACATGTAACTGTCTCTGTTTGTTTGTTTTTGTGTTACCTAAATAAGTAATTTTATATAAAATAAGACTCGATCAGACTAGTGTAAAATGGTCAGTCCATTCATGGGTTAGAAATGAGCTGATAATTTTCAAAAGACTGAACAGATTTTCTTAAATCATAGCTCAAACACTCGGTCAAGCCACCTTCCAAACAATTTTTTTTTTCAATAATATATAGGCTTACTTTTGACCGTTATCTGGCCTGCCGATTAACTCACTACTTGATGGTACCCAGACCTTGTCTATCGGGGAACACCTGCTGCAGCAAATGTCTAGCGGTTCCTACGAAGAAGGTGGAATCAAACCGTTTTGTTCAAGTTTTTGGAATATCAACCATGAAGTGGTGTCGTTTTATGAATCAAAATCGGTTCAGAAGTTTGGTGGCTTCGATGTCACAGACAGACAGACACACACGTTAAACTTAAGAACTTACTAACGACGGTTAAAATTTAAAATATACACAAAAAGAAAAGGTTAAAATATCGCATTCATGATGTTGTGATTTGTTTACTAATGTAATTAAAAGTAGCTGTTGATCAAAATATCCATTAGCAGATATTAACATAATAATATGGAAATAGTTCATGAATAATATTGCAGGGTCATATTTCGTAAAGTTCAAGCACCTTGGCCTAGTAGAGATGCTAGAGGTCAATGGTACCCTATTTAGTTCACATTTGAAAGGTGATAGAACATTTCTGGAACCGATTTGTTCCTTTGTTTGTTATTGATATGGTTAACAGTAGAACACACCGATACAAATGGGAAAGTTTTCAACTGTACCTACAATACAATAAGAGTGTTGGAACATATTTGAATATTTTTCTGTGAACAAAAATAATAATATTAAAAATGTTTTATTTTGATTCTTGTCGTGATTATCAAACTTAGGTATTATTTGTACCTATTTTATTATTGACAGGCTAAGTGTTTGACCACAGCTCACGTTACGGTGTGGTCGAAGATAGTAAACACACCTAACCTGGAATAGAACTGGCTCTTAAATGAAGTTCTTAAGGCTTCTCTTAAAGTTCTTAACTGTCGGAAAAGTCGGAACACTGTTAGGTGCTTGGCTACAGATTGGTTAAACTTAAGCTAGCTAGCCGAGTACTAGAAAGCACCCTACCAAGATGTTCTGGTTTCCTCACGATGTTTTCCTTCACAGGCAGCTCAAGCTCATTGTTGGGATTTAAACCCACGCCCTTTGGCGTGGGAACCGACCGCGCTTACCTCTGAGCTATCATTGCCACAAATTTGGGATCATCCAATATCAATTATTTGAAATTAACCAAGAAAATTTATATTGATTGATCCAAGATCATTTATAGCGAATGATCCAAGAATAAGTTTGAGAATCACATCAAAAATTAAAAAAGCTTTCGTTGATGTCAGTTTGCGCTCATTTTTTTTTCTTTCAGATAATTAATGAAACTTTGAAGAAATTTGCTGCTCGAGTGGGTGTTCCCTTATAGATACAATCTGGATGCCTTCAAGTCGCGAGTTAATCGGTTTCTTCTAGGCGAGCGTGCTCCACCGTAGACCGCCAGGCGAGATGGCAGTCAAACGCAAGCCAAGTAGTAAAAAAAAAAAATACCTTTCGAGCCTCATATTATGATCTCAGTAAATAAAATAAGTAGTTATCACAATTCAAGATCAAGCGAGTATTTTACCCATATCACTCGTCTACATAAAAGATTTGACAGGAAATATCGAAGAGTTTGTATTATAGAGTAAGCATAATTGTATATACTTACGAATTTGATAATAGATTAATGAAAGTTTTTAATGATGCTGTCACTTTCTATATACATGACATTTTGAAATTCCAAACTGTGCTTTTTTCTTCTTCTTTGTTTTCGACATTGCACTTTTTTGCATTTGCCTCTATATAAATATTATGGCAAACCGTGGTGGTGCCGGCGTAAGAATTGTACCCGTGGTTGCCGTAAGAGTTGGCTAAGGGACGTAATCCGGAAGATGGGCAGCAGAGTCTTCCTTGAATAATCACACCTAACTGCGCTCGCCAACCTGCCTGCCAAGCGTGGCAAGTATTGGCAAAACCATAATGGGGGAGGGCTATGTCCAGCAGTGGACGTCCTACGGCTGATGATGATGATGGTAAATATTTAGATATTTTTAAGTATTACATGATTTTTAAATGTAAAAGAAATGAGACGAACGAGACGCTCTGTTAATGTTAAGAAATAACCCATGCCCAAGACCATTGCACTAATACACAGGACTTTGAGTAACAAAACCAAGTCCAGGAAATCCCTGCTTTGGCGCTCATTACTTTGAGACTTTCGATGGTTAGCCTCAACAGCTCTTTAGTTTTGCTAGCTGCTGTTCCCTTCTAATCGGAACACAGAAATGTTTACACACTACTGTTTAGTGGCAAAATATAAGGTACTGCAGTGGTACCTTAGATGAGAAGATTTACCACTAAGTACTAACTAGTATACCAACTTTCTCATACTAGTGCGCGTGATTAGCCACTAAATAAATAAAATGCCTCTATTTTTTTTTTTTTTTTTTTTGTAACAGTAATGAGACGAACGAGATGCTCTCCTGATGTTAAGAGATAACGCCTGTCCATGACCATTGCAGCGATACACAGAACTTTGAGTAGTAAAACAAAGCCAGGGCGTCGCTGCCTTGGTACTCATTACTTTGAGACTAGATGGTTAGTCTCAATAGCCCTGTAATTTAGCTAGCTGCAGTACCCTTCAAACCGGAACACAGTAATGTTTACACACTACTGCTTAGCGGCAGAATATCTGGTACTGCGGTGGTACCTACCTAGACGACCTCCTGCTAAGGAAATCTACCACCAAGTAAATATACCTCTATTTTATACATAAACACTCGAAAAAATACAAGTTTCGTAAAATAATACAACGCGATAACATGATTTTTCCGCATTCCCGCCAAAACTCTTAACAAAGTAACCTAAAATGAAGACATTTAAAGATAGAATTCCCATGGCAACCTCTTTCTTTTAAATGTCTTCCGTAACAAGTCAATAAGAGATAAACGGTTTTTGGGAAAGAGCACTTCTATAACAGTCCTAATTCTTTTGTAAATACCTTTTAGTGGTGACCTACTTCCATTGAAATATTTTTGCAGACGAAACGTAGGTACATAGGGGAAAAACCTTTTCCTGACCTAAGTGTAAATAACTAGCATTGAAGAGACTTTTTTTTACTCTGAGAATGTAAATTTGCGTCATTACTTACCCTAACAATACTAATTTGTTTTTTTTTTTCAGTTTCGGTTTTCATTAATTTTGCAACCTTATTCAAAATGAGGAAATCTTTTTTTTATCTCTGACAGGCTAGGTGTTTGACCACAACTCACCTGATGTTAAGTGACGGTGTGGTCGTAGATGGTGAAGCACACCTAGCCTGGAATGGAACTGGCTCTCAAGTGAGGCTGCCGTAACACACCGTTAGATGCTTGGCGGCAGATTTTCAACTTGGGGGTGGTAGCTAGCCAGCCGAGTACTAGAAAGTACCCTAACGCTATGGTTTCCTCACGATGTTTTTCGTTCACTGGCAGCTCAAGCTCATTGTTGGAGTTTGAACCCACGCCCTTCGGCATGCGAACCGACCGTGCTAACCACTGGGCTATAAATGGTTTTTGCATCATTTCGAATGTGAAGAGTATTTCGCGCTTATTTGCTATCTGTACCACAAACGGCTGATGCTCGTATGCCGAGTTGAAAAACAAAGCATATATTTACAAAAGCCTTTTCCGCAAAAACATCAGCAGTAACAATTATCCCTCTAAATGGCGTACTTCAATCCGCTGTAACGTTTCCCTTAGAAAATGGGAAGCTATCCGTACTATCTTCGGAGCTAAAGCTGTTGTTAAATCCATTGTCCTAAGTAAACGATGTAAAGCAGATACGAGTACGCTGCGATGTAATTTAAACGTTACAAACGATCGTCTAAGTCGTTTTATTATATTCTAAATAATAGACTAGTGTGAATCACAGCTTTCCGTTTTAGAAAAGACGTGGATGAAAATGGTAAAGACAACCAAACTCTCAAATGAAGCTGTCAAGACGTCGTTAGGTCGCTTGGTGATGTTTCTACCTTGAATGACATATAACCGGCTGTTGCATACTGGTATAAAAAAATAAAGACTAGTTTTTTGTAAAACAAAAGTGTTAATCTTTGCAACTACGTACACAGAGCTAAATAAGATTCAACAACGAATGTTTTGAAGTAATGAGACCCAAAGTCCACCCACAAGGTGGATAGATGATCTAATAAAGACCACAGGAACGCGCTGGGTGCGAGCCGCTTCCAACCGACCTTTATGGAAGTCTATGAGGGAGACCTAAATCCAGCAATGGACGTCCTACGGCTGAGATGATGATTATGAGACCCACAGTCCATGATACTGCTCTTATGGTCATATTTATCTCTTACCATCATGAAAGCTGTTCGCCCGTCTTATTATTTCTCACTGTGAAAAACTACAAGTCATAAATGCGAACAACTATTTTTTGATATTTTCGGATTGCGTAGCGTTGCATGGCGTCAGGTCGCCGTGTAAACACGTAGGACAAAGTGCTACTAACAAGCCCTAGAGTTTTACGCGTGGATTTACGACTTCCCGTGCGAAGGATGCGAGGAAGTCATTAACGTAATGATGAGCTAGACTACGTTCCATAAGGAAAATTATCACAAATTAATGACAGTAGAGTGTTAATGATGAGAAAATAAATTGATACACATATCTAGGGCGCTGGCGACTTTCTATTTATAAATATTGTGTTGCATGCCACTATACAAACACTAATATGTTATTGATAACACCAATGTTACAAGTCAATATATATCTATAGTATACCTAGTCTATTCAACGTCATTGTGAGCTTATATCAGTCCCTAAAAAGTAAAATTAGTGTATATATTATGTACATTGTATAATAGTATCTTTTTTATTTCAAATAGGCTTACGTTTGGTGTATGTTCATATGCTGCCCGAAAGGGACATAGCTTGACTGTTGTTGTAAAAAAATGCGGACTGTAGATCCATAGGTCACTGGTTCAAATTCGGCTCGAAGGACCATATAATCTAGAAAACCCAGGTATTAATTAGCATTGACCTATTTCAAGATATTAAACCAAATGTAAACGTGGTCATGCTATTGAGTCTTCTAATTGTACTAACTATTTATTCCAGGTAGTAACCCTTATTGTATCGACATCAGCTATGGAGGACTGCTCATCATTTGGGACAAGGTTTTTGACACGTTCAGACCTGAAAAGGAAGGAGATAAGAACGTTTGTAGACTGATCCACCAATAGCCTTCTTTTAACCTTCTACATTTGTAGGTTTTTATAAAACAGGTATGCGTAGGTACTCTATCCTAGATCCTAGATCGGACAAAGGGCGTTGTTTTGTTACTCAACGTTATGTTTTGCGTTATTTCCTACCATTCGCTTCGTTTGTCTTATTACTTGGTGGTAGGTCTCCTTAGCAGGTCGTCTAGGTAGGTACCACCGCAGTACCAGATATTCTACCGCCGAGCAGTATTGTGGAAATATTAATATGTACCGGTTTTAACGGTAGGTACTGCAGTTAGCGTTATTACATGGCTGTTAAGACTATTTAGTGTCTCAAAGTAATGAGCGCTAAATCAGCAAATCAGCGATGTCCTAGACTTTGTTTTACTACCCAAAGTTCTGTGTATCGCTGCAATAGTCATGGACAGGCGTTATTTCTTACCATCAGGAGAGCGCCTCCTCCCATTACTTTTTTCTCTTTAAAAAGAACCATTCTCACGCCGTGCACGCGATCACGCGGGCGCCCTCTATCGTGATGCTCTGGTAGTAATTTACAAACTAAGTAAGCTGTTCCATTTGCCAGCGAAATCAAAATGAAAACTAACAGCTGGTTCTTTGGCTTTGAATTCGATACAGTAATCTTCAATGTGTTTTTAAATAATACTTGCAACCACGCACAGCAAATCCTAGAAACCGCAGGCAGAAGGTGCGCCATTACAATTTTATGTAAATCATATAGCATTATCTTTTATGTTTATTGCATAAAATATACAAATAGATTCCAACAAAAAGTTACAGAGTTGTTTAATTGTCAATAAAACATCGACTAGTCTAGTCTATTATAGAAAGGTAGACTTTGGGTGCAAAAAGGTTGCGCTATTAATGCTAGTGATGGAAACTTCTCGTTGAATCGATGAGTTATAATTGATCTGAGGTTATAATAAATAGTTGGTTGTTTGCGACCAGGTTTGACTGTCAGTACATGAACCATTGCTGAATGCTGAACCATTACAGTACATATAAATAAAATGTAAATTTAAATTTTTATTCTATTTTTTTTATTGTAATGATTTTGTATATGGCTCATGGTCGAAATAAATTAATTGTGAATTTGAATATTCATATCTAACACGAGTACTTGGTACTATAATAGCTTTATGCTTTTCCTGAGGCGGTTTATAAATACAAATATTTTATTGGTAACATTAAAGTTACGATACGTACTTATATTATTATTGAGACAAATAATAATATAAGTATTCCTGTAGAGGTTGCCGGAATACTTAAGAGCCAATTCCATTCCAGGTCAAGTGTGTTTAACATCTTCGACCACACCTTCGCTTAACGTAAAATGAGCTGTGTTCAGACATAAAAACCTATAAGCATAAAAACTTTGTAGCTATGATAGCTCAGTGGTTAGCGCGAACGGTCCACACGCCGAAGGGCGTGAGTTCAATTCCCAACAATGAACTTGTGCTGCCGGTGAAGGGAAACATCGGGAAGAATCCATAGCGTAATATTTTCTAGTACTCGGCTGGCTAGCTACCTCTACCCTCAAGTTGAAAATCTGCCGCCAAGCATCTAACGGTGCGTTCCGGCAGCCTCACTTGAGAGCCAGTTCCATTCCAGGCTAGGTGTGCTTTACCATCTTCGACCACACCGTCACTTAACATCAGGTGAGTTGTGGTCAAACACCAAGCCAGTCAGCTAATAAAAAAAAAGATAAGTCGATTTTTAATAAATATAGGTAGTAGGAATTTGAATTCACCTCCATCTAACCCCAAACAAAGAAACGCTTGTACTAATGTGAATCAGTCAACTAATAGCATACTTATACTTTTTTTTGTTGTTGTAAATACATACATACAGAACAACATTTATGTTAGTGACATAAATCTTGTTTATTGATTACTCGATAATAATTTGTCGCATAGTCGGCTTATGTGTCACTGGATCTTTTAGAAATACTGGTTGTAATAATTCAATTAATCAAAGGCTCGACCATTGGCGGTATAGTTGACATGCCGTTTTGACTAATGCATCATTAAAATCAATTTAGTTGAACGTTGATGAACATTAATAATATAGACCCATTTTAGAATAGAAGTGCTAAGAATTTATTTGAGGATTATTTATTGTTCAATGTATAATGGATAGATAGAAAATCTTTATTGTGCACACCAGAAATAACAAAAATGTAAAAAAATACAATTAAAAGTAATATGTATCTGTGTGTGTTCATTTTCTTAATGTATTCAATTCATAATAGGTATATGTTATTGCTACTACGAAGTTTTTATTAGTTCTTCACTACATATTATAAAACAAAGTCGTCCGTAGCGTCTGTCTGTCTGTTTTGTAGCGATGATAGCTCAGTGGTTAGCGTGGTCGGTTGGGCGTGGGTTCAAAACTTAACAATGAGCTTGAGCTGCCGGTGAAGGAAAACGTGAGGAAACCATAGCATGGTGGTAGGGTACTTGCTGGTACTCGGCTGGCTAGCTACCACCCTCAAGTTGAAAATCTGCCGCCAAGCATCTAACGGTGTGTTCCGGCAGCCTCACTTGAGAGCCAGTATTATTCCAGGCTAGGTGTGCTTTACCATCTTCGACCACACCGTCACTTAACATCAGGTGAGCTGTGGTCAAACACCTAGACTGTCAAATAAACAAAAAAAAAATATAAATGAACGGATTATCATACGAGTTTCACCAATAGATAGAGTGATTCATGAGGAAGGTTAAAGCATACAATTTATCAAAGTTTAGTGTAAATTGATTGAAATATGATGATAATTGTTGGAAGTGTTGGAAAAAGTCAAGCCATCATCGAAGCTTATGGGAGCTTTAATCCAAAACGCTGCCTAAAAATTAAGATAGATCAAAAGCCCCATGTAAATCCGTGCGCAGCCGGGGCGAGCTGCTAGTTGTTCATAATTACTACTTTATTTAATTTATAATACGAATATAGAAGTTTGTTCTGTGCCTGAATGTTATCGTTGATTAGTATCATAATAATTATTAAATCAGTAATATTTATTGGCCATAAATAATAATAATGTTACAATCAAGTCACTTGTATAAAAATCTTACAACCACATTATGATGAATGAAGCTATATAATTAATTAATAAGTTTACCTCAACGAATATACATTCTTATGTATACATACATACATACTTACAGTGCAGGCTCCGTTTGTGTGTTACATATAAGTGAGAATTCCGGGGTTGCCATATAATAATTTAATTTGTAAAAAGGATTGTTTTCAAAGAAATTTTTAATGTTTTTTTTTTTTTATTCGGTAGCATTTCATTCTGTAATACACTTAAACAAACTATTATACATTAATATTTTGGCTTTTGCTTTTCAACTTTACCTAACTTAATCCACGGCACGACCAGCTTTTCATTGTTTCGCAAATTATATTGAAGCTTTTCTTTGTTCTGGGCAACTAGTTTCATGTATTTCTAGTAAGCTATTGATTGCTCTCACTTTTGTAATATTAGCTACATTACCCCATATCGTAACTATCTATCTTATGATAGAATGTATGTAAGCATAATACACGGATATAAGAGTCTTTTTATCTGTTAACGGCTTAAGTTTAAATAACGCATAATTTCCGCTGGAAATTAAGGCAAAATAAAAAGTATTCTATTAGTTACCTGATTCTCATACACAAGTATTTATTAATATGAATACATCGAACGAAAAATTAAAACCTTCAGCCCTCTTAGCTAAATTAATCTTTCAATATAAGTAAACTAAAGAAATTTCTTAATTTTCAGCAGCCTAGTTGAGAGTCCGTCTAGCTTCCAATCTGGAAGAGCTGGCTTCAAATCCCACGGCGCACACTGTCTTTCCTAAATTATGTGCTTATTCCCGAACGGCGAATGCAAATATCGTCAGAAAACTAAAAAAAAAACTTAAAAAAAAAGTAACGAAGATGTGTAATGCCTGCCAACCTGCACTTGACCAGCGTGGTAGACTATGACCATACCCTTCTCACAATGAGAAGAGACAAGAGAGATAAAAATAGGGCTAATTTGGAAGTAATGATTGATGCTTATTGACATGTAATTAATATTTTTACATGTTTAATTTTATTTTTGACATGAGTTGGATATATCAATAAAATATTATATGAAAAATGGAGAAGCGAGAGTAAATAGAAACTGCTATTTTTATACATTTAATTAATATGCTAGGGACATTACAGTAATCTTCCGAATCTATATATAACTATAAATCTATATATATACCATGCTAGAGAGCATGGCTACGTTCTGACAAATAAACCTTAAAATCTTGTTTTTACACGACTGTTCAAAAAAGGAGTATAATGTTGTTCATGTACATATCCATGCGTACTGGAATTTCCTTAGGTACATACGTACCAAACGTTTTGACTCTACGTTTCTCATCTGTACGGCCAAGGAATGGAACAAGCTGCCGGCTTCCTTGTTTCCTGAGAAATGTAATCTAGATGTTTTCATGTGAATAGGTATCTTCTACGTCTGCGTGCTTCATCTTTGACCACATTGTCGCTTACCATCAGTCAAACGCAGATTAAAACGTATAAAAAAAAATGTATGTGAGTTTCTGTATCTATCTAAATATATATAACTCAAAGGTGACTGACTGATTGACTGACTGACTGACATAGTGATCTATCAACGCACAGCCCAAACCACTGGACGGATCGGGCTGAAATTTAGCATGCAGGTAGATGTTATGGCGTAGGCATCTGCTAAGAAAGGATTTTGATTAATTCTACCCCCAAGGGGATAAAATAGGGGATGAAAGTTTGTATGAAACTTTGTCAATTTTAAACCGATCGGGCTGAGACTTTGCATGCATAAAGCTACTGTGACGTAGGCATCTAGCATCTGAAACCGCGGGGCACAGCTAGTTCCACTATATAATTTAAACGCCGGAACAGATTTGAATGTATGGGATATCGTTAGAATCCTTACATCATCCCGTTTGAAACTGGGACAGTGGTAGAACATATTATTTTATGGAAAAAAACCGTTTATTAGAGGGGTGTCGTTTTCTTGTAATTTAAAAAAAAAACTCGTTAGATCTACTAGTGTTAACTTCAGCCAGCTCTATCGGAGCAACAGAATTAATGCAAGAAACGATTAGATGGAGTGAACTGATTAACATTTAATGATGCAACAACATTAACAGGTTGCTTTATACTGTTATGACATAAGAAAATCATAAATCACAATAAAATTATAATTATTTATTTTCCGACAAATGTTTTGGGATATTTTTATCGCCTATTTTTGTACGAATAAAGATCAAACGTCTAAGTAATTATAATATATATAATATATTTATATACTCGTATGCCTAATTTAGGGGAATACTGTGTCGGTTGAGTCATGGCTATAATGTCAATGTTATTACTAAATTTAATAGTTGTCTTTATATAATATACTTATATATATTAGCTGCACCACGCGGTGTTATCCGCTACATTTTTACGAGATTAACAAGAAGCTAATAATCTAGCGGTATGAAATATACTTTACGACCCATTCATACCTACCAAAAATACATACAAAAATTCATAAAAATCGGTCGAGCCGTTTCGGAGGAGTGCGACCAGAAACACCGTGACACGAGATTTTTGTATATACATATAGAAGATATATTTGTTTGACTGGTTATGGTTTTGACCACAGCTCATCTTATGTTAAGTGACGGTGTGGACGAACATGGTAAACAGATCTAGCCTGGAATAGAACTGGCTCTCAAGTGCGGCTGCCGGAACTCATCGTTAGATGCTTAGCCGATTTTCAACTTGAGAGAGGTAGCTAGTCAGCCAAGCAACACAAAATACCCTACCGCTATGCTATGGTTTCCTCACGATATTTTCCGACAGTGTAAGCTCAATATTGGGATTTGAATCCACAACCTTCAGCGCGTGAACTGACCGCGCTAACTACGATTAGAGTGGAATCGAACCGTTTAGTTCGAGTTTTTGGACGATATTCCATGAAGCCGTGTCGCTTTTTAGAGCTCCTGGCTATCCGATACTAGAATGGGCGAGGTGGAATTAGTTCATGCAGATCAGAAGCGATCTTTCCTATGTGTATATATGTAATCTGAATCTCGGAAATGGCTCCAACGATTTTCATGAAATTTAGTATGCAGGGGGTTTCGGGGGCGATAAATCGATATAGCTAGGTTTAATTTTTAGAAAACGTCGTTTTATCTATGTGTTCAGCCGAGCAAAGCTCGGTCATCCAAGTACTGTTAACTTACGTGGAAAAAAAACGTTAAATCGACACGTAGATATGTTTGTTTACTATTGCGAAAATTCCAAGAACGTTGTAACTTCGTTAGTAATATTTTGAATGCAAAACTGTTTTTTACTAAATATATTTTGTATGCCAATGATGTTTTTGCGTGTTGTGTTATGTTTGGCAATATTTAAATCGTAATAAACATTCATAAAAGGCAACAAAAACCAGACTGTCTGTGGAGTTATATTTTATTTGAGAAAATAATTGGTAATAACAACATTTTGGTCGTTATAAATCATTTTTGTACCAGGAAATTATTTCTCTTAATTCTTATAAGAACTTATGCGATGATAAAAATACTTACGTAACTACCTTGTTTGTTAATTAGTAGCAAAGCTGAAGGGCGTGGATTTGATTTCCACTCAGGGCTAGCGTTAGATGTTTGTTCTGGGTCTGGCTTTTTTTTATTCCAATTTATTTAAGGGACTTTTGTGGCATACACATTGCAGTCCCATCGTATTTTCTAAAGTTTTTTTTATAAGTAAAAATTAATAAAATAATATCTAGACACAACACATACTTATACACACTCTCTCACACACAGATTCACTCCTCTGCATACACACTAAACAATCAAGGTAGGTCACTTGAGGCGACTCACATAAATGAAAAGCTCCCTGGCTGCTTCAGAACAGGGTTCGGACAGCAGCCTGCTGTAGCTACCAACATCCAGTCTATTCAAATGGCAAGTCACCTCAAGGTTTTGATGTTTGTCACTCAATTACACAAAAACGGCGGAGCGGATTTGAATAAAATTTGGCACAGAGACAGTTTATTACCTTTTTTTTTTTTTTCCCCAGGGAAATCCTTAATGGATACCACCGGCTCCGGAGGAAGCACGGTGGTTATGTGGGACTCTCCGCCAAAGTGGCGGCCTACCCACTAAAAACCCTGGGGTGTTTCTGCTTGACGCCTATGTGCCGGGACTACGGGAACGCTTTCGCACTCGTCCGCGGGACAGTTTATTACCTGGGCTAACATATAAGATACTTCTTGTCCCTGAAAAATGTTAGGTCTCGGTGGGATTAGTAAAAAACGAACTACAAGACGAATCCACTTGATATTTGGTACAGATGTGTCTTATGGAACATTATTCTGGGATAAAAGGTATCCTTTATCTTTAACTTAATCTTAAAGCAGCACAAGATTCATGACGAATGAAACTATTGCGTTTCCTTTTTGAACCCAATTCTAATGCTAACGTAGACGAAGCCGTGGGTGCAAGCTAGTTTATTTATAAAGTATAGTATTGTCACGTTTGTAGAATTATATAACATATGTATACCTAATTTACATTCACGTGCGACATCAACGTCATTATTAATTATTTATATTAATAAAAATAAAGTACACGTAAGCAGTTTTAATATTTATAAAGGTATCTGTACAACCGACTATTTAGTTTGTCTGTTCGTTACAAATAACGATGTCCTCACTTAACTTTTTATATTAATTTATTATATTTTTTTTTTAAATTTATTCCGTTATAATAAATTTAATGATTTTATTAATACAATTAGCGAATTGTATACAACGATTTTTGGAATTAAATCAAACAAATTTCAATTAAATCTATTAGAAATTTATCAAATATTTCATATAATTTAATTATTTAAGTTTTTTTTTTGTTTTCCAATAATATTTTCATCTTACCGTGGTATGCTTTTTACATCACATCATCACATCATTTGCCAATACTCGCCACGCATGCAGGCGGGTGGGCGAGCGCAGTTAGGTGTGATTGTTCAAGGAAGACGCTGCTGGCCATCTTCCGGATTACATCCCTTAGCCGACTCTTACGGCAACCACGGGTAGAGAGGGTGGGGTACTGTTCTTACGCCGGCATCACTACGGCAACTTTTTACATGACAGCTCATAAAAGGGGTGTACTGTATTTTCATTTATGTGTATATGTGAGTTAATTTTTATTCTACTATAACTTTTAAATGCCTGAATAGATTTGGATGTATGGGGATTATATCTGACAGCCCTGTTGGCTCATTGGGAGTATGTCTGCCTGAGCTGAAGGGCGTGGGTTCGATTCCCGCCAAGGACAAATCTTTGTTTGGTATAAACAAATGTTTGTTCTGTGTCTGGGTGTTCTGTATGTATTATAAGTATGTATTTACAAAAAAAAAAAAATTATTTATGTATCCTATCAGTTATCTGACTTTCATCGCACAAGCTCTGCTTAGTTTGGGGTCAGATGGCGCTGTGTGTAATGTGTCCTACAATATTTATTTATATTTATATTTATATCAAGGCAAGTGACAATGGCAAAATTAAAAAAAAAAAAACATTTAAAGGACAAACATTTTGTGGTATAAACAAGTGTTTGCTCTGTGTATGGGTGTTCTAAGTATTTATTTACAAACAAAATATGTATTTAAGTATTCCATCAGTTATTTGACTTCCATAGTTGAAGCTTTGCTTAGTTTAGGGTCAGATGGCGCTGTGTGTAATAACAATATTGTCACGGTGAACGATCTTTAGCAAAGTCTCTCGACCAACATCTTAAGAGACTCTCGCTAGACGGTTCGGTCAAGGGTTAGATCCAAAAGGCAGAGATCCTTGACACGGCGCGCATTGTTAGGACGTTCCTCACTCTGCAGCTTTAACCTCCGGCAGCTTGAGCCCTGCCCTTTTAAGTTTTTTATATTATTTATGTTTTGTTTTTTATATACTTAAACAAAATTTTTAAGATATTAACGTTACCGTCACAGTACATTTATGAAAACATTATGTTTGTCCGGAAAAATTTAAATTCATTTGAAATTAATAGTAGCCGCCATAACTTAAATACAAGAAATAAAGATAAAATTGTGACACCTAGATTCAGGTTATCTAAAGCTAATAAGTCTTTTCTCGGGAATTGCGTTAGATTCTATAATAAAATCCCACTTGAGGTAACTAAAATGTCCTTTAATAAATTCAAAGATTTTATAAAGCAGAGGTTAATTGACAAAGCCTACTATAAGGTGGCTCATTACGTGGAAGACAGGAATATATGGTTGTTGTAGCTTCTCTCTGCACTTGCATCCCCCTGGCTAAGTGACAATTGTAGTAAGCATAATGTATGTATTAATATTTATTACTGTAAATTGTAACCTAATATGAAAAGAAAGATCCACAAAAAAAATGCCTTCCTGAGTTTCTTGCCGGAGTCTTCTCAGTTGAAGTGTAATTACGAGCCGGTGGTAGATTCAAAAATGTAACTTAACGTTCATAAGTGCCTTACCAGGGCCTAAACTGAATAAATGACTTTTGATTTTGATTTTGATTTTGATATATGCACACATAGGTATATACAAAATGTAAGGACCAAGACACAGGACAAATCTAATATTAGTTAATTAATATGCAAAGTGCCATCAAACCTAAACCAGTTTCTCTTGAAAGTCATACAGCGTGTTGCATCATATGTAGACAAGTTCATTACCATCTCAATCTAGGAAAACAGTACACATTAAAATAGGTACCAGTTTTATTACGTATAATAAATTAGAACATAATAGGTACGACATAAAATGGAACGTGAATAAGTGCTCAAACAAATAAGGTTTTTTTTTTGTAAAATAAAAGCTGTTTTTGTTTAAAGGTTATTTGGAAAGCTGTGTAGGGTTTTTGGTAATCACTATTAAGATTATTTTTAACCAGAATAGTAACCTTGCATTAAAATTGTTTATCAGCTGTTCTATAGGTCAAAGTTTTAACTTTTAACTTTTAACGAATTTAAATGTTAGTACAACCTATCAGAGTAACTAAAGAAATACAAGTTTTTTTTTTTTATGTATTACTATTTATGTGTTTGGATACAGCTCACCTGATGTTAAGTGACGATGTTATCGTGTGGTCGAAGACGGTAAAACACACTTACCCTGGATTGGAACTTATGGAAGGCTGCCGGATATACCGTTAGGTGCTTGGCGGCAGATTTTCACAAATTTATAATTTTTCTACACATAAAAATAAAATATACATGTCACTTAACGATTAATTATTAAAATAATAATTATTAATTAAAAAAAATGTTTAATTATTACATTTATTTCGTTATCAAATATGTAATATTTAAAGTGGTAGTGGGCTGGTCATATTTGCTGCAGAACCGACAAACGTTGGGATAGACGTGTTCTAGAGTGGAGACCGCGAATCGGCAAACGTAGTGTAGGACGCCCTGAGACTAGATAGAGTGACGATATACATAAGACAGCTGGCAGTGGCTGGAAACAAAAAGCCGAAGATCGGGCCGAGTGGCGTGTCCTGGGAGAGACCTATATCCAGCAATAGACTATGCAAGGTTGTTGATGATGATAATAATGATGATGGTGTCAAATTTATTAATTTTTCTATTTAGCTCGTCTGTAAACACGCTGTATACACTTGAAATGATAGCGTTAGTTAAAATAAAAACAAAAAAATAATAAATCTTGCGAAACTATAGTGACGTCTATAGTGCCTGCTTTCCCATTATAATCGCTGACGTAACTATACCTACGCATGTTTTACTAGTTCTATAAGACTATTAAGAAACTGCATGGACCAAAAAGTCAAAATGTATTTTGGTGGACGGCACAGCATGACACCAACGACCGGCATATGTATAATAATATAAGAGAAAAACAATCAATATCCACACATAAATTTAATTTTATCGAATACACCTGTTCAGTTCGCGATACCTACTGGCTCTACGCGAAGTACCTACTGAGCGCAAAATCAATTATTAGTACCTACGATGCTACCGGCTTCCATTTACCTTAAGGCATAGACTTAATAATAGGTAGTACTAAACTTACATTAAACGTTACAGTATTATTTTTTTCGATAAAAAGTTAGTTACTTAAATTTTAGGCCTTAACATTTTTATTTGTGATAATCACGTCGTACATAAAACTATAGTCAAATGTGTAAAAACTGCGTCCAAATACCCCCGCCAGGGGGCGCTAACTCGCTCTCTATACATTTTAACCGACTTCAAAAAAGGAGGAGGTACTTAACTCGGTTGACAACTTTTTATGTTCATTACCTCAGAACTCCGTCATTTATAAACGGAATTAAAATTATTATTTTATTATTTGAAAGTAACTTAACTAGTTAACTTTACTTAGACTAGATTAACATATATCTTAGGGGCTTTATGTTGGGCTTAGGAGCATGGAATCGGTTTTTTAATTGTTCATTTATATTCGTTCTATCGTATAGTTTTTGTATTGCATAGTATTGAAGTTAATCTCACAAATTTATTTAAAGTCAACACAACAAGAAGAGTATTTTTTTCCAGAAAATTGAAATATACATATACCGTCATATACATATATTATAAATATAATAACATAAATATTACATTTATTTTTCTACGCGTGACCTTTTTGGTGGTGAATGCTGGCCTTACAATCTAACGGGGCATTGCAGACAACATTTTGGCCATAACACCTGAAATTACCCGTTACATAAATATAGTTTTAAATTAGTTAACTTTAGTTTTTTTTTTTTACTTTTTAACGAAATTCGTTTTGTGTACCTAGAATAAAGTATCAGTTATCTAGATTCCAGATTATAAGTGTTACTTAGTTTAAGGTTAGATGACACTTTGTGAAATATAATTGAAACAAACAATATTGCATAGAACATTTATTTGTTTATTTATTTATTTATTTATTTATTTCTTTATGGAGGTCAATAGGGGAGGCCTATGTCCAGCAGTGGACGTCCTACGGCTGAAATGATGATGATGATGATTTATTTGTGCAACCGCTTCTTGAATATGAAAACAAAAACAAATTATTTTATTGAAAACATCAAAATTACGAGTGATATTCCGTAATATAATTTCAAATTTATATCAAATAATATACATATACCTATTTATGTTTAATAAATAGATAATTCAGAAATAAATTTAGCACCAGTAAAAAAAAAAAAAAATTCATTCTAATCAATAGTAAAAGGAATGAGAATATCGTTGACTATATTTTTCACTATACAATTATTTTTTTATGTGTCACAAGCTAGTTGTTTGTTCATAGCTGATGTTATGTGATGGTGTGGCCAAAGATGGTACAGCACACCTAGCCTAGAATAGAACTGGCTCTCAAGTGAGGCATCCGGAACACACCGGCTAGGTGCTTGGCGGCAGATTTTCAACTTTGGTGGTTTGCCAGCCGAGTACTAAAAAATACTCTACCACTATACTACGCCTTCCACGCGATGTTTTACCTTCACTGTCAGCTCAAGCGTGTGAACCGAAGGGCGTGGGTTCAGACCCTATCAATAATAACTAACAATAGACTCACTTACGTTTGGTTGCCATTTCACCTGAGATTTGGATGTATAAATCCCAATATAGCCAAATTTGAAACGATATTGTATGGAATGACGGATATATTTCTTTACGTAAACTCAGGTTTATGATTGAAAAATAAGAATTATATTACGGTCTACGAAACACGCTTACATAATTGAAATGAAAAAAAAACCTTACATCATCATAAACTTAATCAACTGTGAAAGAGATCAAACACGAATTTAATTTATTGAATACCAGACAACTTTAAACTTGTAATTTTATTAGAGGTAACGTATTCGTATGTGATTGCACGTATTTTAAGCTGAATATAGACTAATTTTATTATGGAAGTCAAAGTAATACAAATGTAATAGAACGCAGTCTCGAGCTTTGCCTAATGTAGGGCTAGATGGCGCTGTGTGAAAATGAACATTTATTTATTTAATGTTAATGATAATCTTTCCATGTAACTTTAAAAAGCTGAAAAATAAACATAAGCACTTAAATACTTTTGTCGAACCAAAGATTAACATCACCACCGTGAAATGGATCATCCCACCACCTTTTGCCAATCTGAAGAACCCATGCCGCACGGTTTCGGTGCTTATTCCTTCCGTGCACTTCTCAGATGTGGAATGTCTTTCCTGCGAAAGGTTTTCGACGGAGTTACAACATGAAGCGTTTAAAAAGCCATCTATCATCCCATCTTTAAGTAAAAACATCTCTCTGTGTTGGCAACGTATCGACAATATCCTTAAAATTGCACGTGTCAATGGGAGAATTGCCATCAAGAGTTTGCTTGCCGCTCATTTTGTTTAAGAAAAATACTAATGATATAGCTTTTATTTGCTCATCATCATCATCATCATCATCATCATCATCATCAGCCGTATGAAGTCCACTGCTGGACATAGGCCTCTTCCATTGATTTCCATAAAGACCGGTTGGAAGCGGCTCGCATCCAGCGCGTTCCTGCGGTCTTTATGAGGTCGTCTGTCCACCTTGTGGGTGGATGTCCTACGCGGCGCTTGCTGGTCCGTGGTCTCCACTCCAGAACTTTGTAGCCCCATCGGCCATCAGTTCTGCGTGCTATGTGCCGTGCCCACTGCCACTATTATTTTTATTATTATTATTTTCTCAGTGTCATTTAATATCATTAAACGAATAGCATGAATTCAGATTCATTAAAACCTATTTGTGTTGTGTGGGTTGTTAATTACCAAAACGTAGTTGTCAAACAAAAACAATTGCTTAGATTTTTACGTACAGTGAGTATATATCTTTACGCCCATGGTAATAAGTATTGGACGAAAATTACGAGGTGCTTTTAGTCGAATCCTTGGAGACATTGGCCTACTTCGAACACTTCCTCGTTCGACTGGTTCAAAAAGCAAGTCATCGGCTCTAGTAAATGTTTGTGACAATCTTTTGTAATCAGATTTAATGATCTATAAATTATACGTAATAGTTACCAGCCGGCGGCAGTTTTTTGCTGGAGTCTGTCTAAGAATGTTTGCACTTTATAATATTTAAATACTTTCAATAAAAAAAAAGTCTAAAATTTTCCACGTCTATTTGTAATGACTTATTACTACGTCTGTCAAACTGTACAGTTTAAGTTTGCTTTGTGACAAGTTTTTATTTTATTTAAAAGTAACGAGATGAACGAGACGCTCTCCTGATGGTAAGAGAAAACGCAATTAAGTAACTAACTTAAACGAAATTCTTTTAATTTATTGGACTAGACCGCTTTTAAACAATCTGGAGGTTATAATCTTTAGCAAGTTTTTATGTAAAAGTAATAAGATGAGACGCCCTCCTGATGGAAAGAATAACGCAGGTCCATGATCATTGCACCGCACAGAACATTTGAACATTGCATTGCACAGAACTTTGAGTAACATAACAAATCTAGGGCATCACTGCTTTAGCACTCATTACTTTGAGGCTTTCGATGTTTAGTCTCGACAGCAATTTCGCTAGCTGCCAGTACCCTTTAAGCCGGAACACAATAATGTTTACACACTACTGCTTGGCAGCAGAATATCTGGTACTGCGGTGGGTCCTACCTAGACGACCTAAGAAGATCTACCACCAATGACAATTTACAGACTTTAATTATTTTTTAAACTCCACTTCGATGATTCGTTAATCCATTTTTCTCGATTTTAATCGAATCCACTTTTAACACAGACAAAACAATAAGTAAGTAATTTATTCATTACCACTATTTGTTTTTCCGCAACTGTTGCAAACATTACCAATTTAAATATAATTCGTTATCCTTTTAACATAATTTCCGATTCTAAGTGTGGATTGACTATTTTTCTCGACGCTTCCACATTCTTGTCTATGATATCGTCCTAATAAATATTAATTGCGGTAATGTTCGTGTCAATGACTTTGTATAAGAAAAATATTAAAGAATTCGGTGTGTTACAAAATGTTCTACTCTTTAGGTGTTCTAGTTTGTTTGCTTTATAGGATTTTGTGTTGGCAAAGAGACATGATGGAAAACAAGTATCTTTTATTAAATTTCCGTCGACTATCTCTTCGTCCTATATTTGGCTTACTGCTAGTCTGACAGTTTTTCAATCCCGTAAAGAAAAATATTCTACACATTGAAATGTAAAAAACAACACTTGCAACTAAATAATATTATGTACAATAGGATGACTAAAGCATTACCTACCAGTCGCCCCGCGTTAGTAGAGATGGGGTTGAAGGCGCGCATCAAAATACATTTACACAAAATATATTCGTCTAAAACGTCGACGCTGCTTCGAATCCACGTTCTTTATTCGCTTAGCGAGGATGTGGAACTCTTTACTGAAGTCTGTGTCTCCATCTTACACCACATCGTTGCTTAATATCAGCAGGATGTGGTCAATCACGAAGCTATTACGTAAAAAAATACATACATACATTAACCTGTTGGCTCATCGGTAGTATATCTGTTTTAAGAGCCGTAGTGCGTAGGTTCGAGTCCCATCCAGGACAAATATTTTGTGGTATAAACAAATGTTCGTTGTATGTCTGGGTTTCTGTATGTATTATAAGATTAATAAGCATGTTCTCGTATATACAAAAAAAACTGTCAATTACCTGACTTCCATAGTACAAGCTTTGCTTAGTTTGGGGTCAGATGGCGCTCGCGACTTGAAGGCACCCAGATTGTCAGGGAACACCTACTAGGCACCTTTTCTGGGCAATAGTATAAATATATGTATATATATATTTAGAAGTCGGTTAAAAAACAAAAGTAGGTATATAGGTACATGTTCTATCGATTACCTTTTTTAGCTTGAGCTAGATGGCGCTGTATGAAATATTTAATAAGAATAAGTAATTGTGGAATTTTCCATACATTGTTCCAACGTTTAAGGAGTGCATTATCTTAATGATCATAATTTACCTTAAAGATTACCAAGATCAGATAACTCTAGGTTTAACAGGTCCGGGAAATAAGAGACAAACTTTTCTTAGGTACATCTTGATAGTCACGATTACACAATATACTTCCAAGTGCATCGCTTCTTAGTAATTTTATCCTTTTTTAGATATAATATTACTTTTATATGATGCTCTCATACCATAATAAGGAAATCGTTTATTGAGAAGGATGCGGTGAAACGTTTTTATGAAAAAAAGGTCGCGGATGTGTTTAATCACGATTTCGACATATAATATAGTATATAAAAATAGTATCATATTTGCGTGAAAAATTTACAAGACATGAAAAATAAACAAAAAAATATCTAAGAAAGTTAACGCCCTGATTCTTTTACTCAACCAAGATTTCTTGCCGATAACGTGATTATAACTTTGTACCTTTATTGTCGCGGTTCGAAACTCCCGCGCTGCCAATGCTACCAGCCACAACCCCAGCAACGAAACGTAAATAATAATTGACAGCAACTACCCTCCGCAAACCTATTTATTTGTATAGATTCACAATTTAATATGTTAAATCGTAACAATTGTCTTCATTGTAACGTCCCAAACACATCTAACGTGCCTTTAATTCGAAATATAGCGTTCGCAAACCAATTCTTGGGTTTCTTTCACACATTATCAGCCATAGGACGTCCACTGCTGGACATAGGCCCTCCTGGGGGGTTTGCCAATACTCGCCACGCTCGGGCTGGCGAGCGCAGTTAGGTGTGATTGTTCAAGGAAGACGCTGCTGCCCATCTTCCGGATTACATCCCTTAGTCGACTCTTACGGCAACCACGGGTAGAGAAGGTGGGGTACTATTCTTACGACGGCACCACCACGGCACACGACGGTTTCTTTCATACACAAACGAAACTCGCAGTATCTCGGCAAAGACTTTGTAAGAAAATTTATTTTGACAGTTCATGAAAAGGACTTTGTTGTGGTCATCATACCTACATATATTATATCTGACTATATATTTTGTTATATCTGACATATATGTGCCTTCTTGATAAGCTCAAAGTCACACAACGGGCTATGGAGAGGGCTATGCTCTGAGTTTGCCTACGAGATCGAATCAGAAATCAGGAGATCCGTAGACGAACTAAAGTAGCCGACATAACCCAGCGGATTAGCAAGTTGAAGTGGCAGTGGGCAGGGCGCATAGCACGCAGAACTGATGGCCGATGGGGCTGCAAAGTTCTGGAGTGGAGACCACGGACCGGCAAGCGCAGCATAGGACGTCCACCCACAAGGTGGACAGACGACCTCATAAAGACCGCAGGAACGCGCTGGATGCGAGCCGCTTCCAACCGGTCTTTATGGAAGTCAATGGGGGAGGCCTATGTCCAGCAGTGGACGTCCTACGGCTAAGATGATGATGATGATTTTTTTTTACATATAAAAATAATAGTTCTTTTTTGTCTTATAGGTTTGCGTTGGACCGCCATCTCGTCTGATGTTAAGCGAAGATGCGGTCTACGATGAAGCACGCTTGCTTAGAAGAAACCAACTCACTCGCAACTTGTAGTATCCAGACTATATCTATCGGGGAACAGCCACTCGGGCAGCTCAAGCTCATTGTTGGGGTTTGTATCCACGCCCTTCGGCGTGCGAACCAACCGCGCTAACCACTGAGCTATCATCGCTTCAAATCTAGATTAAATAGATTTAATTTAGGTTCGCGTAACCATTATAGACCGCACTACTGATTAACATCAGGGTGGTCAAACGTGAACCTATAAAAAAGAATTAAAAAAAAATAGTTTACAGAACCAAACAAACCAGAAAACAAACAATTTATATTTATACTCAAAGAGTTTACATGAAAGTGTTGATAATTTTTTGCGATTTTAAGGTCAGTCATTAAAACATGAAACATTGAACAAAACTTGATAAAAAAACATGTCGTCCATATCTTTTCTTACAGCTCTGGGTCAAATATGGATTTTTAGACAAAAAATACATGAAATACCGTAAATAATATAAGCATAATCATACACTTGTTACATAATGTATATATCTGTGTCTTCTCATTCACACAGCGCTATCAGAACATAAACAATCTTTACACGCCGAGTGTTATTGATAATCCTATTCTTAACCCTTAAATCACGGGAATTGGTATTTTTGACACGTAACATATAGTTTATGTTTTTGTATATCGTAGTTGATATTTTTTTTACAATTTCGACGTAGGTAGAGATGTAGATGCCTGTATTCTTGTATTTCAAATTAAATGTCTTAAAAAAAATACTGAATTGTATTTTTAATGATTTTGTTTTAAATATTATTAGTTCTGTAACCTTAATTGTATGATAATTAGTATATGTTTACAAATTACTAAGCATGAATTGAGTAATTATAGTCGTTTTCGAATGAAAAAAAAAAAGATTTTTTATAGCATACTGGCGACCCACCTCGGCTTCGCACGGGTGCAATGTAGATACTAACGTAGTACATTATTTTGATCTATCTCGTAAAGTTTAGCCAGCGCTTGCAATGTTCCTCTTGAATCACTCTATCTATTGCTGTAAACCGTACTAAAATCAGTTGCATAGTTTACGCATCTTTTAAAAGATCTAAACGTGCAGACGGCGGGAAGCGACTTTGTTTTATATATAGAAGATTAAGAATAAAATTTATAAATAATAGTAGGTAAGAGTTAATAATAAAATAAAAAAATATCAATCTTCGTCAACTTCCAAAATCCCACTGGTTGGCTACAACGCTTATTTGACCGTTGCGAGTAAGGATAAGCAAAAAACGCTCTTTACGATATTACAAATAGGTATATAAATTCACATTAACCTCTAGCCTTTTCAATTTATTTTTAGATAAGTCTGATGAAAATCAAAGCCAATTCAGAGTCAGCTATTTTTTACAAATCAAAATAATATTATTATCATATATTAAAAGAGACTTCATTCAATAAAACTGTCTTATTAATAAAACATGCGGTCAGAAGTGTACCGAACCGCAAGCGCAAGTGTTAACATTTTATGATACTTGCTCGGCGTAGTAGTTTGCTATTTATACAAACGCGACCCACTCAAACCAACTGTTTGCAATTGATATCTGTGCTCAGTGCACGCTTCGATCGCGGTCGATTGTACATCGCATTCATTGAAATAATATCGATACTTTAATATCGAACTGTGTGTTTTTGATTTATTTTTTCTGGAGACATTTTAGACCAGTGGTTCATTTAAGGGTTACACGTATTATGTCGGTGACCGTGTGATTTCGGGAATCAAACTGTCAGTTACAATGTGTCAAGAGTTCATTAAGAAAAGACGCTGATTTTTTTGTGACCTGTTGAGTTTGTAAGTTTTTGCATTTTTTTTATACTCTTTTTTTACATGTGACTGGAACGTTTATTGACATTATTCTACTTTGATAAGTGTTTAATAGTTTATGTTTACTACAAATTTTGCTTTTATCACTTGCGTAAAATTGTTTTAATAAAAAAAAACGCGTATCTTTTTATTGCCCAATAGATTACAATTTTTAAATACTTTTCCTATAATTGGCAGGATATTGTTTTTTTTTAAATATGCTAAAAATATATTACTAGCAAAGATACCATTGAAAATATTACATAATAGTTAGTAGACACAATCTATTAATAGTAGTTTTCTAGAATATGGTAATATTCGCTGTCCTTAACCACATGGATTGTTCTTCCGGAAATACTATATCCGTCCACAAACAGTTATAAATTACAAGTACATAGATGCAGGTATGTTATCTCTGTTAAATACTATTTTATTCGTGTAAATAAATGTATTATCTTTCTATGTACATGCCGTTTCATATTTGTTGTTCTATCTTTCATTTGATGCTCAGTGGTTAGCGCAGTCGGTTCCCACGCCAAAGGTTGTGCCAAACTCCAAAAACAAACTTGAGCTGGTGAAGGAAAACATAGTGAGGAAACCATGGCATGATGGTAGGGTACGTTCTAGTACTCGGCTGGCTAGCTACCACCCTCAAGTTGAAAATCACCCCGACACCCTTACGATGCTTTTCCTTCATCGGCAGCTCAAGATTATTGTTGGGGTTTGAACCCACGCCGTTCGGCGTGCGAACCGACCGCGGTAATCAATAAGTTATCATCGCAGGTTCCGCAACCGTTCAGTCATGTCGGAGGCCTTCGGGCAGTATATTAATTTTGACTCTAGGGCTAACCACTCAGCCTGTATGAGTTTCTTCGTACTTAGTCATTTGAAAGAGGTATTAAAAGCAATAAAACAATGATGGACTTTACACTGTCTTTCGTTTGTACCTCGGCTTCACTTCTGTCTATTAATATTTAATAATAATGTATAGTTTAGTACGAAAATATTATGTATATAGCAGGACATTTCACACAGCGCCATCTAGTGCTAAACTAATCAAAGCTTGTACTAAGGGAACCACATCACTGATAGTATACTTACTTTTTTTTTTTGTAAATACATACTTAACACCTAGGCAGAACAAATAATAATCGTCACATTAATGTTTGTTCTGGTGAGAATCGAACCCTAACCCTGCAGCTCTTGAAGCAGATATTCTACCAAATGACCTATAACAATATTGTATACTAGCAAATCGCCCTGACTTCACACGGGTGCAATTAATTTTCGGATATGACAAAGCATTGAATTCCAAAGTTTAATCTGGTGTATTGTACATACAAACTTTCCGTAAAGTGGAAACTGGATCTAAATCTGTTCCGTGGTAAAGAAGAAGTAAGATAGACAGACTGATAATAAAAAAAACAGACATTGATTTTGTTTTATATACTACTAGCTGCGCCCCACGGTTTTACCCGCGCGATGATGGACGATGATAATAAAAAGTATCCTATGTCTTATTCCAGGGTCTAAAGTACATGCAAAATTTCACCCAGATCCGTTAAGTAGTTTGCGCGTAAAGGCATAACAAACAAACTCAATTTGCATTTATAATATTAGTTAGGATTTTAGGAAGAGATAGTATATTTACAAAAATCCGAAAAATAACTACAATGAATACTTCGTATCACTTTCTTACGAGCGATCACTTTTATTGTCTTGTAAATAAATAAATATAAATAAATATTGTAGGACACGTTACACACAGCGCCATCTAACCCCAAACTAAGCAAAGCTTGTGTGATGGTAGTCAGATAACTGATAGGATACATAAATACTTTTTTTTTGTAAATACATTTAATACACTTATAATACATACAGAACACCCAGACATAGAACAAACATTTGTCCTTGGCGGGAATCGAACCCACACCCTACAGCTCAGGCAGACATACTCCCAATGAGCCAACAGGGCTGTCAAGTTAGTTATCATATAAATATGGATGACCTAATTTTTTATATCACCGTTTATCACAATACTTAACAATACGCGTAGCTACACGTAAATGCCACTGAACATTACATTCGACTTAACCTACTTGTAAAAGTTTGTATGTTTGGATGTTTGTTACTCGACACGCAAAAACGGTCGAACGGATTTGGATGAAATTTGATACACAATAATTTATTACCTGGATTAAACATATAGGGATTTTTATACCGGAAAAATGTTAGTGTCCTTTGGGATAATCAAAAAACTAACTAGAGGACGTATAAACCTGAAATTTGGTATAGATGTGTGTTATAGAACATTATTCCGGAATAAAACGTATGCTTTATATTAATCTAGGCAAAGTAACAAGTAAATACTAAAGTACAGCTGTAAGCTGTATTTCTACCTTCATTTTTTTAAATGTTTGTCATCCTAGGCGTTTGACCACTCACCTGATATTAAATGACGGTGTGGGCAAAGATGGTAAGCAGATCTAGCTTGGAACGGAACTGGCTCTCAAATGAGACTGCTGGATGGATTTTCAACTTCAGGGTGGTAGCGTGTCAGCTGAGTACTAGAAAGTACCCTACCACCATGCTACGGTTTCCTCACGATGTTTTCCTTCACCAGCTCAAGTTTGTTTTTGGGGTTTGAATCCAAACCCTTCGGCGTGCCAACCGACCGCAGTAACCACTGAACTATCATCACTAAATATCGATGAATCGCTTCATAAAGATTTGGGCCCAGCCAAGACCAAACAAAAAGAAGACTTAATTTTTTTTTTTAAGTTACGGCAATCTCGTTGGTATAGCTTCCAATCTGGAGGTCCTGGATTCAAATCCCGCGCCACAAACTTTATCATTTTTTATTTGTGTGCGTATTGAAAAAAAAAACAGCGTAAAGCAACCTGTATATATAAGAGTTCTGAATTTTTTCGTAGGTGTGCCAACCCACACTTTACAAGCGTGCTATATGTATAAATAGCCTTAACCTTTTCATAATTAGTTAGCAGAAGTCGCATCTAGCAGTTGAACGGTTTTTAAAAATAGGGCTAACCCTACAAAAATAATTATATAGAAATTGTTACAAAATGAATGTTATCGAAAGTAGATTTGTTTAGGATTTAAATAAGCGAAATTAAATTTTAGAACTTTAAAGCAAAATCATACTACTTGGCAATATTTTTTGGCACAATGACAAAGCTAAATATAAAAGTACTTTGGAACATGTCGTTTTTGTTCTAAATGCATTTTTCATATAATAATTCATAATAATTGTGATGGATTAAAATGAATGTATTATTCATTTAACTATAATTTAAGGGGTCAGCAAATGAATGTCAAACCGAACCTTGATTTTGATCAAGTTTATCTTAGTTTAATTTTGTTTTAGTTTTTTTTTTATTTATTTAAAATTACTCTCCACAGACACTGGGGTCCGTGACCTTTGTCAACTTTGAATTATAATTTAATTTTTCTTTAATTATTTTTTTCCCCTTTTTTTAATTCATTTTTTTTTTTAGTTTAATATAAATATGCATTAAACTTGTGTGATTATAGATCAACTTACACTTGGCTGGTTTAGTCACCATTTGAATTTATTATTGTACCAATATCAAACTTTGCTGGCACAGAGACCGAAAATGTGTCTTGGCCTAAAAAGTTGTTGTACTACTTCATGCCAAGTATTGATTAATCGTCATCAGCCTATCGAAGTCCACTGGATATAGGTCTCTCCCGAGACACGCCACTCAGTCTGATCTTCGGTTTTTCGCTTCCAACTACCTATTTATATCGTCACTCCATCGAGTCTCAGGACGTCCTACGCTACGTTAGCCAATTCGCGCTCTCCACTCTAAAACACGTTTACCCCTGAGTATTGCATCTAGTAGTATACTATAGGTATTGATTAATAAACTAAATATGGATTGTTTAGGATTGCTAATTTTAAAAATGACACTTTTCTTAGCAAAACAAAAACAAGATTAAGAAACCTGTTAACCAAAATGCCAGAACGAACCAGATACAATTTATATGCCTATTTAATCTACAAGAGCGCATATATCGAGATATTTGTGTGATTCGCCACGAATATGCTAAGAATTGAATCAAGAATACATATATGAAATGGTGTTTTGTTCCTTTTATCACATTGTCGAACGAATTCTTAGATTCTTAGACGGAATATTTTTATACCATTCTGTAATGGAAATACTTTTGGAAAGATCTAGCATAAATCGGTAAAACTTGGTTTTCTTTTTAGTAATTTTTCTTTGAGTTTGGTTATTGATATAGATTTGAAAATTTAGGTTTTTATAAGTATTATTAATTTAGAACTAATATAGAAACTTCTAGTATAAAAGAGCTATCATTGTTAAAAATGGCTACCACCCTCAAGTTGAAAATCTGTCGCCAAGCATCTAACGGTGTGTTCCGGCTGCCTCACTTCAAAGCCAGTTCCTTTCCAGACTAGGTGTGTTTACCATATTCTACCGCATCGTCACTTAACATCAGGTGAGCTGAGGTCAAACACTGAGCCTGTCAACAAAAAAAAAACTTTTTGTTTTTTATCGCTACAAATATTACTTTACTCTAAAGAATAGCGGGGGTATCATAAGCTTTTTATTTCTATTCGAATTGGGCGCTCAAAAAAACCTAAGTCACCATATACTTAACTTGAATGGCTTAAGAACGCATAACACCACCGCAAGTCTTTGGCGCACTTCTTCTATCATATTTATATCTACTTTATGAACATCCTTTGCCACCGTGGCGTAACATATCAACTTTAAACCATGCACCCGACACGTACCTATAAGAGATAACGTCGCTCAGCTATATTAACTCGCTTATCAAGCAGCCCTGATATCGGAGCATTGGTCTGTGACTCTATTAATTAATTTCGCTAAGGCCAATGCAACAAATTAACTGCATACAACCTTGACTTAATCAGAAATGATAATTGCATATGTCTTTAACGAGAAGGGAAGGAAGTGTTGATGTGATAAGTGCTGGACCAGTTTTGTCAGTGGTGCAGTGTAGGAAGGGCTGAGGGGCATTGCCCCGGGCGGCAAGTTTTATAGGGCAGTGCGGCAAAGAACTTTTGCTTGCAGTTAGAATCTGCCGTTTTTGTTTTTTTCAATGCCCCCTCAATAAAAAATCTAGTTTAAAAAATACAGTTTTTTTTTAATTCGAATACTTAGCTTACTAAAATTTAACAACTTTTAATGAATGTTTTAAGTAATACTAGCGACCCGCCCGGCTTTGCACGGATGCAATGTAGATACTCATGTGGTGCATATGCATGTATTGTACATATAAACTATCCTCTTGAATCTACAGTCTATTGATGGAAACCGCATTAAAATCCGTATTTTTTTTCTTACGTAAGGTTTAATGAAACGAACGAGACGCTCTACTGATGGTAAGAGATAACGCCTGTCCAATTATCCATGACCATTGTAGCGATTCACAGAACTTTTACTCGTAATAACAAAACAAAGTCCAGGGCATCGCTGCTTTGGCGCTCATTACTTTGAGACTTTCGATGGTTAGTCTCAACAGCCCTGTAACGCTAGCTGCAGTACCCTTCAAACCGGAACACAATAATGTTCTCACAATACTGCTCGACTATACATATAGTATCTGGTACATTTGTACCAGATATTCTGCCGTCTGGTAATCTGGTATATTATAACTGTTATATTTACATACCATGACAAAGTAATGCTCTAGTTATTATTGTATCTCCTAAGTAATAAATAACGATAACAATTATTAAATTTAACAATGTCAATATCAGACGTTAGATCTGTTATTCGAGAAGTTGTTTATTGATAGCCCAGTGTCAATAGAGTGGGAGTCTTATTTTCACGAAAGTATTTTTACATTTTCATAATACATTTTGTAGCGTTTTGATAGCTCAGTGGTTAGCGCGGTCGGTTCGCATGTCGAAGGGCGTGGGTTCAAACCCCAACAATAAGCTTGAGCTGCCGGTGAAGGAAAACGTCGTGAGGAAACCATAGCGTGGAGGTAGGGTACCTACTTTCTAGTATTCGGCTGGCTAGCTACCACCCTCAAGTTGAAGCCAAGCTGTTACACTGTTACAAGCCAACACACTGTTAGATAACAGTGTGTTCCGGCAGCCTTACTTGAGAGCCAGTTCTATTCCAGGCTAGGTGTGCTTTACCATCTTCGACCACACCGTCACCTAACATCAGGTGAGTTGTGTTCAAACACCTAGCCTGTTAGGGATTTTAAAAAAGGCTCTTTTTTTTGTTCAAGTTTTTGGAACAAAACTTCGAAAATTAAACAGTGACCCATTTATGCTGATATTTTGTAAAGAGTTTCACAAATTTCACAATATAAATTATGTAATCTCAACTCGATTGATGTAGTTCATGAACGTGACAATATTTAGTACATCTGCGGCTTTTGACCTCAATTGATAAGATTGAAGAACTATCTGTTAAGTTTTTTTTTAAGCGACTTGTTAAAGTTTAATAATTAAGTTCATTGACATTGAATTAATTCTACCATTATGCTTCAACGGTACTTAAAAGAACGTTACTTTCAAATAATTGTGTTAAAAATTTTTCAAGCATTTCATAATTACTTTTATGCTATTTTTTTAGTATGCTGAATATAATTTAGTCGGATTCGACTCAAACTTGAATTGATTCAATATTGTTTTATTACGGCTGACAGGCTAGGTGATTGACCACAGCTCATCTGATGTTAAGTGACGGTGTGATTGAAGATGTTAAACACCGTGTGTTATGGCCTTTTCGTTATTTTTATATCTCCCACTCGCTTAGTAGCAAATTTGTTTCCTGCAAGTGCTAGCTACTTCATTAGTTTGTTTTAGACAAGCAACCAATTACTTTGTACAAGAAAAAATCTATTTATATGGCGGATAGAACAGCTGTTTATAAATATCACGATTCCAATACTTATCTCATTTTTAAAGTTGTTTATAATGATTAGTGTAGTAACCTCCTTTCTGCTTTATACAAACAATTCACGTAACCTCGTATAGATATACCTAAGTGTTGCCATAAATAGGTACATAGTGGGGGGTTTGGTTGCTATGTACTTAGTTTAATATTTAGTACTGTAGTGACCTTTACAATTTGGATAAAGATAACTTGTTTTAAATAACGATTATTTTGAACAATTTTTTTTTATACTTATTTAATTTTTGTATCTCAGTGGCTAGCGCGGTCGGTTCGCACGGTGGGTTCAAATCCCAACAATAGGCTTGAGCCTATTGAGTGAAGGAAACTACACCGTGGTGGTCGAGTACCCTTAAGCTGAAAACCTACCGCCAAGCATCAAACGGTGCGTTCCGGCAGGCTCACTTGAGAGCTAGTTCCATTCCAGGCTAGGTATGTTAACTATCTTCGACCACACCGTAACTTAACATCAGATGCAATGTGGTCAAACACCTAGCCCGACAGCCATAAAAAAAAAAAACAATTTCACCTATTTTTTGCCTATTACATTACATTAAGATTAAAAATGGCGGGCCTCAACTAGATCAAGTTAAATAAACATTCGGCTACTAATTAACAGTTTTATCTTTGTTTCTAATAGTTTAGATTAGAACTGACCTGAGCAAAGAGTTATCTAAGAAATTCTAATGTTTTAGGAATATTTAGCTAATGTTGTGATACTGTCAATTGTTGTCAATTTCAGTCAATTTGTTGTGTAACTTTGAATAAAGTTGGGCAATTTTAAAAACATGTTTGGCTTCCGTGATAAGAAATTGATCATTCCCCGACACTCTATCTACGTTTATCTATCACCATAAAATCACAATAGTGTGTAAATAGTGTATGAACTATGTGCACTAACTGTTTACTTGGTGGTAGATTTCCTTAGCAGGAGCCCGTCAAGGTAGGTACCACCGCAGTACCAGATATTCTGCCGCCAAGCAGTAGTGTGTAAACATTACTGTGTTCCGGTTTGAAGGGTAGTGCAGCTAGCGAAATTACTGGGCTGTTGAGACTAACCATCTAGTCTCAAAGTAATGAGCACCAAGGCAGCGATGCTCTGGACTTTGTTTTACTACTCAAAGTTCTGTGTATCGCTGCAATGGTCATGGACAGGCGTTATCTCTTATCATCAGGAGGGCGTGTCGTTCGTCTCATTAGTATAACATTTAAAAAAAACTAGCTCATGAATTCTCGGTCACATTCAATATATGTATAAATATATTTTATAATAGTTTATTTATTTATTTCTTAATATTAAAATAGTATCATATTTATTTATTTGATGTATTTTTATATAGAACCTGGATGACCGAGCTTTGCTCGGCTGGTAACACGGATAAAACGACGTTTTCTAAAAATGAAACCTAGCTAGATCGATTTATCGCCCCCGAAACCCCCTGCATACTAAATTTCATGAAAATCGTTGGAGCCGTTCCCGAGATTTAGATTATATAATTATATATAAGAATTGCTCGTTTTAAGGTATTAGATAGATAGATAGATATATTCGTTATCGCGCGCCTACAACCACATCTCATACACTGTGGGGATGGCTGGCAGAAAATGCTTTAGCATTAAGTCCTTCTTTTATACATTATTATTTTATAAGTGTGCCATAAAGTATTCAATAAATAAATACAAACAGTATTTGTCAAATAAAATTTCATAAGAATACTATCATGTCTTTCTTATTTAACCGACTTCAAAAAAGAAGGAGGATCTCAGTTTGACTGTATTTTTTAAAAATGTTTGTTGAACTTTACCTTAGAAATTTTGACTGGGTAAACCGATTTTGATGATTCTCTTTTTATTTGAAATCTGGTGCTTCCCGTGTGATCCCATTTGGTCCAGTTCTGACAATGGCATTCATGAGAAAACCATATGAAGTCTTTGGTAAAAAAAAAATTACGAAGTCGTGTAAAAGCAAATGGTAACTGTTTTTGTAGCGGTAATGGTCAGTGGTTAGCGATAAGTTCACACGCCGTAAGGCATGTGTTCAAATCCCAACAATGAGGTTAAAGAATGAAGGTTGAGGTCGGAGAAGGAAAACACTAACTGAACTGAAACTGGTAGGTTACTTTCTAGTTGAAAATCTGCCGCCAAGCATCTAAGGGTGTGTTCTGAGTGTTCCTCACTTGAGAGGCAATTCCATTCCAGACTAGGTGTGTTTTACCATCTTCAACCACACATTTAACTTGGAAGTTGTGCTCAAACATTCATAAAAAAAACTGAAAAACCACATTGTTTCGACATCTTTAGTCACTTTGAATGTAATTTTCAAGCTTTTGTTCAAGTTGGGCGTATTTTAAATGACGTCATACATCATAGTTTGTATTTCAGACGGACCACGAACTTTGTAACTGAACAGCGTCTGCATGAATGATAATAACAGCTATTGACTCCACGTGAACGATAAAAGATCTATGATATTATATCTCAGCTTAACCTACATACAATTATGAGTATATAACATTTTGTTATCTGTTGTTGATTTTCTTGAATCAACTATAGTATTATAAGTACATTGTAGTTATAATTAGATGTTTTAAAAAGAAAAAAATATTTTATTTTCTATTGGACAACCAGGAGCTCTAAGAAGCGACACCGCTTCATGGTCTATACTCCAATAGCTCGAACTAAACCGTACGATTCGATTCGAACCGAACTTCATTGTACGAACCCCTAAACAACAGAATTTCTTGCCCGAGTGGGTGTTCCTTGATAGATCTATAGACACTGGGTGCCTTCAAGTCTCGAGTAATTCGGTTTCGTCTAAACAAGCGTGCTCCAATTAGACCGCATTTTCGCTTAACATCAGGCGAACTGGCAGCCAAACGCAAGCCTATTTGTAATAAAAAAAGAGAGAAAAATATATATTTCTATCTACCATTCTACCAATTTGAAGCTCTATGTTATATAGTACAGCTATGTTTGTTTTAGGTGATTGCTAAAGACAACGGAATTAATGTAAATATTGCTATTTATTTCATCACCAATCATTTTACACTAACGATATGTAAAATTAAAGCTCCAAAGAAAATGCAAATTTTTGTCGCGCCAAAAAAAACCGGCTAAGTGCGAGTGGGACTCACGCACCGAGGGTTCCGTACAAACCTGTAGGTATATAAGTAAAATTTTTTTTTTTGTTAATTTACTTTTCGCAATTTTTCCTTTATCTGTGCTATAAGACGTTGCTTCGTACAAAATTTCAAGATTCTGAGTTGACGGGAAGTACCCTGTAGGTTTTGATTCCCTTGCGAGTGTTGAAAATTTGCAGCATAAACGGCTGTATTGATTGCGTTGGCTTAGAAGTTTGATTTTTTCACAGCTCCAAGGGACAATAGACCTAAGTATTTGATATAAATTTCAGCTTGATACTTCCACGCGTTCCTGAGAAAAAGAGTCTTGATAGACAGACAGACGGACAACAAAGTGATCCTATAAGGGTTCGGTTTAGTAAAGGTCAGCTTCCAATAGTATAAATTAAGTAAGTAGTTTAAAGTTAATCTATGTTTAAAGCAGGTATACTCATTTCCTCACGTGACATTTCACGTCGGCGAGAAGTCGACATAGCAAGTATTGCAACGTTTAAAAGTCCAAAAAATTAAAGTTTTGTAATTTGCAATAATTTCTCAAGCAGAGAACGGCAGAATTGAAATTTGCACAACTATCCGAATAAACGCGTCTATTGCTGAGCTAAGGTCATCTTACAGTCTGCCACAGCATTTAAATTGACTTCGCTTTGCTAGTATATTATTGTTTAATTATAAACACAACTCTCCAAAAATGAATAGCATCCAAACTTTTGCCATTTATTTCTATCGTTACCTCCGAGTATGATGTCATTTGTATGTTAATTTTAGGGCAACACTCGTTTTATTTGAAAACCAACAAAATACTTCGTATGCAAATGTGTTATTAAAACTCTGTTTTGTTTATACATGTTTTCATTCTTTTAGCTAACATTATTGTTATTCGACTAATATACGCAATCAAATTTCCCATAGGGTCCATTAATTTTCTAAAACGTATTTCTCCAACATCCTTTATTTTACCCTCTTTTTTTCTTACTTATACTGCGCCCCTGCCCCTGCTGAACAAATGTCTCTCCCATTTTTAAAACGCTTTTGTTAGCTACACTTACAAAAAAACAAAGTAATAATTAAATTCATTTTCCAAATTCTATTCTTAGTGCTCGCGCTATACGACACACTTTCTTTTGTGAAATTAATATCAGTCAGTAAGTGTCAAAGTTCTATTAAAAGCAAAATGCCTCAACTAACAGATGTGTTGCTTGAATATCAGTTGTACATCTTCTTTAAATGGTCTAAAACGAAGTCGATGTCCGTGTCTGTCTGTATATCCGCTTATTTCTTCTAAACCACGATTATAATACGGTATTTGTTGTCATTGAGTTTAATTTTACAATAGGATTTAAAAAATTTAAACAGTAGTCGAATTCAATATTTTGTTATCAAGTCGTGTTACGTGGTGGTAGATCTCCTTAGCTAGGGAGGTACCACCGCAGTACGAGATATTCTGCCGCCAAGCAGTAGTGTGTAAACATTACTGTGTTCCGGTTTGAAGGGTACTGCAGCTAGCTAAGTTACAGGGTTGTTGAGACTAACCATCCAAAATCTCAATGTAATAAGCGCCAAAGCAGCCATGCCCTAGACTCTGTTTTTAACCGACTTCAAAAAAAGAGGAGGTTCTCAATTCGACTATTTTTTTTAAATGTTTGTTACCTCGGAACTTTCGTCTGGGTGAACCGATTTTGATGATTCTTTTTTTATATGAAATTGTCCCATTTTTATTTGGTCCAGTTCTGACAATGACATCCATGAGAAAACCAGATGAAGTCGGTTTTTTTTTGTTAAAATTTTACTTGTGTTGCTCACAGTTATGTGTATCGCTGCAGTGGTCATGAACATGTATTATCTTCTTACCATCAAGAAGGCGTCTCGTTCATATCATTAATTTTAAAGACAAAAAAGTCTATACGTACGAGAATTATTGTATTTGAGTAACATATATTAAGGTGTACGATTTTATTTGCATAGATAGTAATAATTTAAGTAGTATGAAAGGTAGCTTGTGTTAATTTAGCGCATTATTTATTTTCTTTCCAAATTGTATCCCAATCTCAACAGGCAACAAGTACTCGTATGCGTTTGACCTTTGACTTGACTTTGATGTTTGACTCTCGCCCGATGGATAGTGTAAGAAATACCTATTAATACTGTTTTCTTCATTCCAGATTGGCAGCCAACATGGCGGCGGAGTACACGTTCGCCAACGCCACAATGGACGGCGGCTTCTCCGAGCTGATGAAGGACCACGCCAGAGGCGTCGGCCGTCTGTTCTACCTGCACTCCCCGCAGGACACCATGTGGGAGAGGAAGGAAGACGTCCCAAACTTCTTTAAACAGGTACTTACTCATATTTTTTACAAGTAACACTCTTGTGACGTTCATGACGCTCTAATAGTAAAATATAACGGAATTTCGGACATTCGGCAATTTATGCAATTATCAAGCAAATCAAAATCAAAAAGTAACTTATTCAGTTTAGGCCCTGGTAAGGCACTTATGAACGTTAAGTTACATGTTTGAATCTATCACCGGCTCGTAATTACACTTCAACTGAGAAGACTCCGGCAAGAAACTCAGCAAGGCATTTTTTTTTGGATCTTTCTTTTCATATTAGGTTACAATTTACAGTAATATATATTAATACATACATAATGCTTACTACAATTGTCACTTAGCCAGGGGGGTGCAAGTGCAGAGAGAAGCTACTACAACCATATTATATTCCTGTCTTCCACGTAATGAGCCACCTTATAGTAGGCTTTGTCAATTAACCTCTGCTTTATAAAATCTTTGAATTTATTATAGGACATTTTAGTTACCTCAAGTGGGATTTTATTATAGAATCTAACGCAATTCCCGAGAAAAGACTTATTAGCTTTAGATAACCTGAATCTAAGCGGCATTACAATACCTAATATACGAGTTATGTGCAATAAAACAACTTTTAAACCACTTTCAAAAAAGGAAGAAGATTCTCAACCAGTATGTTCAATTTAGAGGAATTAGATAACATTTTATATTCCACTACTAAAATGTTAGGAATACAAATCATTTTTTTCTAGAAAGCGTCTAGACTTGACGGTCGTGTTTTGTAAGATTAGTGTTTATATTAGAATTTTTCTCTGCGATATTTTAAACAAACTACCTAAAATTAGCCACAAGGTCGTGAATGCATACTGTACACGAACTAGCAGGTGTTCATGTAGTAGACAAGGAGTCATCATCATCGTCAGACGTTAACCCAATACCTTGTAGGAGGCCTTACCATCCTCGCCCTTGTAGTGGCCTCATTTTAAGATAATTCCATTCTTGTTTGGCCGGACCTTTAAAATTAATATTAGGCAATATGAGTTACTAGCTGTGACCGACGGTTTCACCCTCTATCGGCTTCTTAGAGTCATATCGTGATATAGTCTGTAAACTTTCTCGAGAAATGTGCTATCATATTGATGAAAAATTGTGATTTGCATCACAATTTTCAAAATTCGACAAGTAGTTCAAGAGATTACCGCGTTCAAACAAACAAACTGTTCCGCCTTATTGTATATATTTTCATGTAAAATAATTAAGATGAACAAGATGCTCTCCTGATAGTAAGAGTGAACGCATGTCCATGGTCATCACAGGCATACAAAGAACATTGAGTAACAAAACAAAGTCCAGGGCATCGTTGCTCTGGCGCTCATTAATTTGAGACTTTCGATAGTCTCAACAGCCCTGTAATTAAGGTGCAGTACATTTCAAACCACAACACAGTAATGTTTACACACTACTGCTTGATGACAGGATATCTGGTACTGCTAATGAGATCTACTACCACGTTAAAATATATACAAATATCAAAATTTTACTTATACCTACTTATCGATGTCACAACAAAAAATATTTTATATAAAAACTAATTAGTGAATCAAATCCTTTCACATACCTACTCGTATTGCCGTTTTGCAATATTACGAGTATTAATACTTTTTCTTTCGCAATTTCTAATAAGCAGTCGTACTTGTACGAGGAGGTGATAAAACGTGTTTTAGTTTCCGAGGCCGTGTTTGCTAACTTGCCGTGTTATTTTGAATGCATTTTTTTTTTCAAGTTTGACATGTGGCTTTTAACCCATGACCTTTATTGAGTAACACTTATTTGCTTAGATATAACTTATAACAAAATTGATTATGGTTTATTAATGTAAAATTAACGAGATGAACGGGACGTTCTCATGATGGTTAGAGATACATAAATAAATAAATAATATTGTGACATTCGATGGTCGATCAACCCTGTAATGTCGCTAGCTATAATAAATTTCAAAACGGAACACAATACCTACACGATCATCTGCGAAAGAGATATAATAACGTAATAACTCGCTCTACACAAGTAAGAGTATAATTTAATAATGGCACATCAAACTACGATTCAATCATCACAAAGTAAAAGTACTGCTGTATCGTATTCCGAGCCCCAAGCCGCATGTGGCAACCGCTGTCAGTCGACACCGGGAACGTAACCCGACTCGTGTGGCTAATTGGGCAACGCGGGCAAATGTTAGTATCAAGTTTTTGTAATATGTACATGCATTCACTTTTTATTAACTCGCTACATAATTTCTATATCAGTCTTTTTATCATTTTGTGCTGGGAATAAGTCTGCCCTCAAAGGAAATTGTATCACAAACCAAACCAGGTTAATATTTTTTTTAATTCAAAAGTAATGAGACGAACAAGACGCTCTCCTAATGGTAAGAATTAGAATTTTGAGTTATTAGAATTTAAGTTAATAGTTTTGCTAACAAAGCTGATTTGGCGCTAATTACTTTGAGACCAATAGATAGTTAGTCTCAACAGCCATGTAATTTCGCTAGCTGACCTGAGCTCTTCAAACCGGAATACACATATATACGTTTACACACTACTGCTTGGTGGCAGAATATCTGGTACTGCGGTGGTATCTACCTAGACGATCTCCTGCTAAGATAAGTATGACTAAGCGGTGATAGCTCAGTGGTTAGCGCGGTAGGTTCGCATGCCGAAGGGCGTGGGTTCAAACCCCAACGGTGAAGGAAAACATCGTGAGGAAACCATAGCGTGGTGTTAGGGTACTTTCTAGTACTCGGCTGGCTAGCAACCACCCTCAAGTTGAAAATCTGCCGCCAAGCATCTAACGGTGTGTTCCGGCAGCCTCACTCGAGAGCCAGTTCTATTCCAGGCAATGCGTGCTTTACCATCTTCAACCACACCGTCACTTAACATCAGGTGAGTTGTGGTAATAGCCTGTCAGCGATAATAAAAAAAAAGATGCAAGTAAGATAGATTATGTCATTGAATTTCTACTCTAGGTATAAACAATAATTTACTCCAACATTGAGCTTGATCGTTCGTTGAAGGAAAACATCATGAATAAATTATAGAATAGGTGGTACTCTCTACTGGACTACGCGGGTGCTTAGCTATTAGCTAATAGCTAAGCACCCGCGTTGCATTTTCATTGATTAAGTACTTCTTAGTAATATCAGAGTATCCGGGTCAATATAAATGTGATTAATCCCATATAAAAATAAATAATACAAAAGCATTTCGTTAATACTATAAATAAAAAACATCTTGTAAGTTAGTGGCATTTGGATTTTATATCGTTTTAAGTTCAAGCAACACATAAACAAGTTCAAGGATTTATGTAAATTACATAAAGTCAGCCATAAAAAATTGCTTAATATGCAAATTACAAGAATTCTCATATTTCAATAAATATGAGAATTTCAATAACTCATGGATAAAACATTAGTTATTGAAATATGTCGGTGCAGCGAATCAAATGTCTTCGCTTCCGATAGTAAATATTTCTTTACGGGGCTATACACTTGGACTATACGAACTTTTACGAGTGTGCCCATGTCTAATCATAATAAAAATCATCTATTATGTACAAAAAGTAAGATCTTTAATTAAATATATGAAAATCTGAAAGAAATTTCGCTGCTGTGTTGTAAATTGCTGATAAAAATGAGTACAACTCCTTTTCGGCTAATTATACCATAAACATATGACCCTGTATATAAAAAGCAGCCAAATTACTAAAACAATAGCTACAGTTCAGTGTTTTACTCAATAGTAGGACGTTTGCACACTACCTCCTGGAAATTGAATAACTACTTAAAACCCTGATTAAAAGCTTATCTATGTTTAAGTTCTATACAGTTGTTTTTAACGTAAAAATGAAATGAACGAGACGCTCTTCTGATGTTAAGATATAACGCATGTCCATGACCGTTGCAGCGATGCACATAGCTTTAAGTAACAAAACAGAATACATTTGGCACTCATTACTTTTAGACTTTCGATGGTAAGTCTTGACAGCCCTGTAATTTCGCCTTCAAATTGGATGACAGTGATGTTTACACACTACTGCTTGGCGAAAAAATATCTAGTAATGTGGTGGCACCCAAACAACCTCCTAATAAAAAGACTATCATAAACGTGTTATTGTACCCACACAAATCCAAGTTAGACGACCTTAGAGTAACTTTGAGCAGTAGGGCAATAGAATATCTAACTAGTGAGCAAACTTTATATTTACTTTGATACTATAAAGTGCTTAATTGATAAGTAGTTATATATAGGTATGTATACTCGTATTGTTATTAATAATCTGTTATTTCATCTACACGTGATAATAACGTCTAATAAAACGTGAGAGGAACAGGTTGCGTGGATTATTTATGATTTTTATATTTATAAAAACTCCAAAACGAGAATCGAAATTCTAATCGATTTTATTGAATTCTCTAATTGAACACTGCTATATGGTAGTAGATTTGTATCAATTTAAAACACTATAGTTATAATTATAGTATACATTTGATAAAACAAAATATCTTAGTGTTAAATTCTATTTTTTTTTTAATCTTACTAACGCAAAGCGAAATATTCACTTATATTGTAAAATATATATAAGCCTTGACGTTTCGGCCATGTTGCAATAGCCGCGGTCACGAATTGACTGAAGAGTGCGGGTCGTCACGATTAAAAAAAATGAGGGTGTTTTGAATATAATATCTTATAGGGTAACAAAAACAAACCGTATATCAATTTTTTTTATCTTTTTCAGTCATGGCCGTACTTCTTCCTGTTTATGTTACTAGAACATATCGTGCTAAGGTTGAAGGGGAAACCAGGCATAAGACTGAACGATGGCATCACCAGTGTATCGCATGGCATCTTCCAGGAGTGCGGAAGGTAAGAAATCATTACTGTATCGTCATTAGGTAATGGGTGTCCATTCACATGGTCTGCCATATACCCAAATCTGTAAACTGTTTATATTAATGGACTGTCTTCAACATCCTACTGCTAGGCCTAGCCCACCCTAGATGGGCGATTTGGTGACATTCCATCGTACAGGCGCGATTTGCGGATTCACGCATTGAATTCCTTTTCTGACCACAATAGGTTTCCTAATGTTTCCTTCATAGAATATCACACAGTCACAATTAATAGCCAAAATAAATAGTCATTACATGAAACAGATTGCCTATTAAAATTTCAAATTTTAAACAACGTCTACTCAATAGATATTATTTTTGTAAAATCCTTTAGTCGTCTAGAATATAGAAAAAAAATCTTGATTACTATAAAAAGAAATTCACACGATAAGAACATAAAAAGATACGGTTATCTTTTGAAGATGCCAAGCGCTGATGCCAAAGCATTCTTACATTTAAATCACCTGATTTTCACATCTTTATAAACGGTTATAGTTACCGCGAGTGGAATAAAATCTTCAACATTTTAACCGTTACATCTAGTGTATACAAGACGTTATCATTCGTAGCTTTCTTGAGTCCATCTGGACGCAAGCTTCTCCAAAGTAATGCATAACCACACACTCGCATGCAAAAAGAGGGCGATGAAATTGCAAAACTAATAAATCATTTCAGAAAAAAAAAAACACATCATATATTTAATGAAAGTCACACATTTTACAAATTCAACAAGCTACTTATTGTGGTTCAAAAGGTGCACATCATTAAAGATAAGACAAACAGACAGAAGATATACGCAAAGCAACAAAGTCTATATGGCATTCTTCGGAAAATTAGTTATTGAATCTAGTGACTATGATAGCGCAGTGAATCCCGCGGTCGGTTCACGCGTCGAAGGAGTGGGTTCAACCCTAACATCGTGAGGATAGGTGATAGGGTATTTTGTAGTACTCGGCTGGCTAGCTACTAAGCTCAAAGTTGAAGTTTTCAACTTGAAAATCTAAATGTAAATTGTTAATCTGTAATTAATATATATTTGTTAATGTAATTATTAAATGTAAAATGAGGACTGTGTGTATTCCTCGAGCATTCATGCTCACCATCGAAGGCTCCTTCTTGCGGCGGCGTCGTGTGTCGGGTCGCTCTCTTCCCTCAGATATGGTTGAGGAGGGCGATGGCTGGCACATGCGTCATACTCGTGATCGGGTGCTGCTTGCGGGTCGCTGGTCTGCTCGCGGTATACACACAATCTAACATTTTATCCCTAGATTAAGATTAATTTGACTAATATTCCTCTTCCCATATTGTAAAAAAAAAAAAAAAAAAAGTTTTTCAAAGTTGTCAAAGGTCACGGACCAGTGTCTGTGGAGAGTAATGTTAAAAAAAAAAAAAAAAAAACTTGAAAATCTGCCGCTGATCCCCTAACAGTGTATTTAAGTAAGCCTCACTTGAGAGCCTGTTCCATTCCAGGCTAGATGTGCTTTATCATCTTCGACCACACCATCACTTAACAAAAACTTGTCAACAATTTAAAAAAAGAGTTTTTTTTTAATCTTTGTCAGATACGTTTGACCATAAATAGAAAATTATTGTTTACATCAAAAAATTATATGAAATACGATAAAAAATATAAACTTATAATGTAATAATTGGCAGCCTCATCAGTACCGATGTCAAGCAATATTGCGATTGAAGCAGATTTTTTAACTAATATCCTGCTTCAAGCAACATTCATACCAATTCTGACAAATTCACATACTTATCTCAATTCCCGTCACTTGCAGGATAATATGGCGCGGGGCGGAGTCCTACCTGTACACGTGGATCTACGTGAACTACAGACTGATTGATCTGCCCTGGGATAATACATTTACATGGTACGCGGCAGCCCTGGGCGTCGATTTCTGCTACTACTGGATGCACCGAGCATGCCATGGTAAGACTTAAGACTGTCAAATATTTAATTTTCCTTCCGAATCGGAATCAAACCTGTTTTTAGGGTTCCGTACCTGAAAAGGTAAAAGAACCTTTTTAATCTTATAAGGAACCCTTATAAGATCACTCTTTTGTCCGTCTGCCCGTGTGTCACTACCGTTTTTCTCAAGAACGGGTAGACTTAGTAAGTTGAAATTTATACTAGATACTGAGGTTTTGTAGTCCCTATTAGGTGTATAAAAATCAAGGTCCTGAGTCAACACGATAAAAAGATATGGGCAAAATTAGATTTTCGCGCAAATTTGTAAGTACCAAAATTTACCTTAATTTTTAACTTTTTATTTTTCGGAATTTTCTCTTTACTTTTGCTGTAAGACCTTGCTTTTAACCAAAATTGAGCATTCTAGGTCAAATGGAAGTACCCTATAGTTCCCGTTGACCTAGAATCACGAAATTTGGCAAAAAGAAAGGTCTCACAGCACAAATAAGGGAAAAATTCCAAAAAATAATAAAAATAGAAAATTAAAGGATGTTCCCATACATACATAAAATATAATATAAAATAAAATATGTATATGTAACAAATAGCTATTTTATGTTGTTTTTTTTTTTTCATGATTAAAGGATTATTTTATGTTAATCATCATTCAATCAAGACCTCTAACCGGAATAATGTCCCTGTCTTGCAATAAAATATATCTCGCTTTAAAATACACATTTTTATGTTATAGCCAAATTAATACTATTCAAGTAGTTAATCAGTGAGAAAAAACTAAAGCTCTTAATGTCGCCATCAATCATGTTGTAAAGTTCAGAGACCCATATCATGTCACATAAAAGCCTCTTATATGACACAAAACCCCCTCGTGTGACACTTTTATCACAACACGTTCGCACAGAAGTGTGGAATGAACTAGTTCCGTAAAGGTTTCCTTTATCATTCGGTATTATGGCGGTGACAAACGCCAACGCAATATTTTGTATTCTATTATAGGTTTTGTTAGCACTACCAGGAACCATTACAATCCTGTGATGTATATTATATTTGAAAAGTGTTTGAGCAGAACAAGACACGAGAAGTATTTCGGAGCAAACTGGTTTACATCGAGATAATCTTACAAAAAACCATCTATAAAAATTATTTAACATTGAGATCTTTTTTTTTTTTAAACCAGTCATCCTTACTAACTATGTGGCTCTATTGTAGATTTTATAACAACAATAATAATAAATCATGTCTGAAAAGACAAGGGTCCATATGCACACAACAATAATCAAAATGTCCAAGTGCGAAAAATGACCAAAATTAAAAAAAAAGGGATTGAAAATAAAAAGCTTTTTATTCTTACAATAAAATACGGTAATCAGCGCGCCGTGGTGCTTATTAGTTATGTCACGAAGTTTTATCAAGAATAAATGAATATTAACTCAAAAAAGCGATATCTAATCATTTGCCGCTTCATTACTAAGAAGTGTCCAACGTAAAGCCAAAATAATCTGTAACACGCTCAGCGAGTGGCGCCATCTAGGGGTCTAACACAAGACATCCGGAATAACTGTAATACCAAGTAATTTTACTTATTTTAGTCGTTTTATCTAAATAAATAAAAACAGCAACTTTTATCAAAAGCTAAAATAGGTTTCTCTTGTTTTATAGAGGTCCACATCTTATGGGCGCAGCACCAGGTGCACCATACATCAGAAGACTTCAACATGGGCGTCGGCATCAGGCAGTCCGTGTTGCAGGGGTGGTGTGGATTTGTAAGTAACCTTCAGACCAAACTGACTGAAACTAGACTCAATTTTGTTTTATATTGTGATTGTTGACAATAAGTTATAACTTTGTAGTCGGCTGGCTCTAAAGTTGAAAACCTACCGTTAAATATTTAACGGTGTGTTCAAGCAGCTTCACTAAAGAGCCAGTACCATTCCAGGCTAAGTGTGTTTACCATATTCGACCACACCGTCACTTAATATCAGATGAGCTGTGGTCAAACAAATAGCATGCCACCTACAAATTAAAAAAAAATATTATATATTTACTTTTATCACAACTTCTTCCCTTAGAGGTATATAGAGATTAAATCTCTTCACTTGCGTCGATCCTGGCATACATCTTAATATGTTTCTTTTAATTTCAATACCAGCTCGTCGGTTGGGGGTTAGTTGACAATATTTTGGTGATATAAGTTTTGAACGGATTGTGTTTGTGTGAGGATGTTTTAAATAGACAGTAAACGGAAGTATTCCTATAGTACAATCTTTGCTTAGTTTAGGGTAAGATGGCGCTGTATGAAAGCGTCCAACGATATTTATTTATTTATTCTAATTATTTATTATACTTCAATTCATAGTTAGACACGAACTTGTGTACTCATTTCGCGCCAACACGTATTCTCCATTCAAAATAGACGTTAAACCTTCCACGACCGTTGTTCACGAAATAACACTGGCTGCTATTCTCGTTCAAATTTATTCGAGTACACGCTTCAGTTTACGGGAGTCTTAAAGCCGTGCGTCTATATTATGCATGAGAGTATTTCTGTATAGAGTTATTGACGCATTATGACAGATAATAGTGTTGACTTTCAGTTTTAAAATTTAACTAATCTGGCAGTGACAGGACTGAAAAGTACTTCGTTTCTCTATATTGAAATGTGATGTGTGAGATCACATAATAAGTTTAATTATAATTCAACAGGAGCAGAGCTTTGCATTCATTAATATATACGACTACTGTCACAATTCAATGTCCCCGAGTGACTCAGGCGTTACTTAACGGAAGTTCCTTAGGAATTTTAATTATATAAGAGTTAGTAAGTCAACACGTGCTGAGTGATACCATGTGTAGAGATAAAACACGTGTCGGCAACTGGTTACTGCAGCGAGAAGCGGATATAAACACTTGTGATTATATTAATTAGATACATTAGTTTTTTATTTTAAGTTTTCGTCAGTTTTTATTTTTAAATATTAATTTATATTCGGATAAATATTTAAATTTGTCTTCAGGTCTGATAATTTTTTAAAATTATATTTAAATGGAATTCAATCTTCGACACTGTTGTAATCAAAACAACTTTTAAGCGGAAACACTTTTATTTTGTACAATAATATGATGGTGACTTAATAACCACGACCACGTGTTAATTAGAGTGGAGACCACGGACCGGCAAGCGCAGCGTAGGACGTCCACCCACAAGGTGGACAGACGACCTAATAAAGACCGCAGGAACGCGCTGGATGCGAGCCGCTTCCAACCGGTCTTTATGGAAGTCAATCGGGGAGGCCTATGTCCAGCAGTGGACGTCATGCGGCTGATGATGATGATGATGATGACTCAATAACATGAACGGTACACAATATACGAGAGTTCGGTTGGTTTATATTAAACAAGCAAAGGTCGACACAATAATGACAATCGCAAAATTGAGTTGGTTATTACAATAGCAGTAAAAAGATGTACAGTTTATCTCATCGTAGCTTTTTTTTACAGATATTCTACCTTCCAATGGCGCTGGCAATCCCTCCAGCACAATTCGTAATGCACCATCAATTCAGCTACCTCTACATGTTCTGGATCCACACGGAGGCTATCAAGAGCCTCGGCCCTCTCGAGTACGTCCTGAACACGCCTAGTCATCACAGAGTGCACCATGGTAAGAATCATTGCTTCTTAAAAGCCTATGGTCATATGCCAGATATCGCCCCTTAGTCATTATACGAGTACTTACCTGTTCCAGCGTAAGGTTCCGTTAAATTAACATAACTCTAATGAAACTTGCGTTTGCTCATGTTAAAGACGTGGTCTACGAGAGACACTTGTTCAAAAGAAAGCGATCCACTGACGACTACGTGTACTAATTCTTCAAAGTTTATTCTTCTATTGGACAGCCATAAGCTCGAAAAAGCGCCATAATTTTATGGTCGCCATTCCAAAAACTCGACCGAAACGATTTTATTCCTCTATCATTGTGCGGACCGCTTAACAGAGGAAAGTGCTGCCTGCTTCGATGGATACAGCCTGGGTGTCTTCAAGTCGAGAGTGAATTTGTATTTTATAGGCAAGCATGCTCCATCTTAAACCGCATTATCACTTAACATCAGGCGAGAAGGCGGTCAAATGCTAGCCTTTTTATTCAAAAAAATTTATCTAATATTATGTAGTATTGTGTGTGTGTGTGTGTGTGTGCAGTGTAGTGTTTTGTGTGTATGGGTATCATATCAGCAGAGATTTAAGAGCTTTTCTGGGAAAAATATATTTACTTCTATAAAAAAAACTTAATGTAATACGCTAACAAATTATTGATCCAATGATGGATGTCGCTATTATTATAATATTGCAACACGTGACGAAAATTTACAAAATAAATGTAAGAACGTCGTTTGTGAGAAATATTAAGCTACTCGGCTTAACAAGTCGTCGAGACGAGAAAATGATCTCAGTAGTTAGGTATTCGACGGTTCTGGCTCAGTTCTAACTCACACCCCTAAAGTCGAGTCATGGCAATGTCGCCAACTAAAAAAAAAAAAAAAAAAAAAAAAAAAAAAAAGTTTGGTGTCTTTTTAGGGGTTTTCGGGGGCGCCTGATCGATTGCTGCTATCCGTTTTTTGATATCTCTTCAGGTTCGCGAGTTATGTTTTTTAACTGTAACGTTGTAGTACAGATAATTAGCTAATTAATGACCCTGCGATTCAACTCCAGCTCACTCTGCATTGTTCACGTTACGTGTTGATGAGACTCATTAACGATAGTCTCATTAACGATTACGGGAAGTGGCTTGGAACTTGTAGAACAAATACACCAAACAGTACTCGCCACATAGTGAAGTCCAATCATTTTGGATTCGCTTGTCATTGAAATCCCACATCCTACAATAACCTAATTCGTCCTGCTTCACCTCCTAGAAACCAAACAATGACCACCAGGCCTACTACTCACGACGATGTTTTGAAACATTCTAAAGCTGGTGATAAACGACGCGGGCTAGCGCGAGTCAGGCAACAGACGACGCATCGTCCGCCATACCATTGTTGCTAATTACCAACTTCGACAGCGGGTGTTCAAACAAAACACATTTCTGACTCACACAGCTTTATTTTCTTTAAAATACGTACAGAATAATTTGTATAAAAATATATCATTATTCACCTTATTGCTACCAAATAATCTTATAAAGTTCTTCATCGTATTTCCATAGAACTTGTAATACAGATATGTTACACAATATTCCCCACAAACTGAGGTAAAATCATGTTGTAATCTATATCTATTGAAATCCCATTGCTTTGAATTCCTATTCAAGAAATCTTTATGATAACCTGTAGGTGGTCGACCATATGAATCAAAATACTGACCAAAGCCATTTCTATCTATATGGACAGCTACCCAGTGTGATCCTGGTCGACTATCGGGGTCCAAATTGCTTATTAGGTACACTGGAACTTTCACATGTAATGGTAGCCTGTTTGCTGCATAAACGTTCTTTTGTAAAGTAGGATGTATGGTGTGTAAATATTTTTGAATCTCTATTGTGTTCATATTAAATCTTTATCGTAAGCTGTGTTAAGTTCAATCTTCGAGACAAGAATGTGGAACTAAATAAACTGGACTTCTTTATAAAGTGTGGGAAAATAAAAAGATTTAATATTATGTTCATGTTTTTTATTTTATTATTATCACTTATTCTATACAACAAGTACATCTAACTACTATAATCTACGGTAACATTACGATTCTTATCTATTTCTATAACATTATCAAATTCTGCATAAACTATACAATTTATAGTCTGAATAAGAGTTGACTCAAACCTAACTTCTAATCTAACACTACCATGTTTTATCAGATTCCAATGAGTGTTTGAATTTGAGCTGAGATCAGCTGTTAGATCAAACGCTAACAAACAGTACCCTTTTGCATATTGCTCCCTAGATATTCCATTACCTTCGTTAAGAAAATGAATACCTGTTCCTGAAAATAGTGTATGATAGGCTGCAGTAAAAATATTGCTCTCAAACGATGGTTGCAAAGCTTTTGAAGGTATTTGCTGACCGTCAATGTATAAACAAAATGTATTCAAATCATAGTTTTCAAAATTGAATGGATTTTTAGTCAGACTCCCATTAAAGGATGCATTATTTACAAATCCAATTATACATCTTTTAGGAACTTGTCCTAGAAAAATATTGTCAAGAGTCTTGCCCTGAACCCCTGAAGGTATGGTTAAAACTTTGACTTCAGCTCGAGTTATAGGATATTTAGCTGTTGTAGATGCTAAAACTTTTTGATGTGCTAGTAATACAGTTGGATTGATTCGTGCTCTACGAACTATAAGGGTTGCATCTGTAATGCATACCTTAAATTTTAGGTCAGCTGAAGAAGCCATAAGATTAAAGTTTTCCCTGGAACGAACTAATTTGACACTCATTTCTACACCGTTAATCAAAAACTTTTCCTGATTAAATATATCACCATGAAGATGTCCGATCATTTCTATTTCTTTACTTTCAGATGACAGCTGTTGTCTTTTAACAAAACCTTCATTTTTTTCATCAGTTGAATTCATCTTATCAGCTGTATCTTCATACCAAAGGCCACAAGTCAGATGAGATTCTTTTGCTGTGGGGGCATAATTCAACAAAGTTTCCATGTATGCACGATAGGCATAGGTATTGTTTGGAGGTGATACAAGCTTCTGATTTAAATAAACATCCAGTTGACTGAAGAGTGAATGAAGCCAATTATTGACTGGTGCTACAATGGTTGATGCAGCTATTTTCGTTGAGTCCTGGTTTAGTATCTTAGCTTTTATTTGTATCAATGTATGAGATAAATCTATATAGTCATCGCCTGTCCCAGGTACTTGAAATTCTATGGGGCCATCGTCAGCAAGAGATGAAATGGGTTTGTAGTGTATCCATAACCCATTTTCTATGCTAGTTTGTGTTGATGGTAAAGCAAATAAATCCAACTCTGATTTTATGCACTCACAAGAATGACTATGTAAAAAAGACATTTTTTATTTTATGAAAATATATCTTTTAAATTATTGGTTTTAGATTTTTTGATAGCTTTCACTTTGGTAGTTGATGGTGGAATGAATGAAGATAGACGCTTCCTCTTTGTTATATAGCCTGATCCGGACATATTTAATCTATCTATTTTATTATCTGCTTTCCTCTTTAAGTTTGAACTTGCTTCTTTAAGTCTAGATTTAATAGAATCTTCCATGGGGCGAGCACTAACCATGTCCGATAGAAGACCAACACCAGCGTTTAAAGCTTCCTTGCCTATTACTCGAGCACCACTAGAAAGTAACGGTAAAACAGATCGAAACAATCCTCCTAAAAAGCTACCGATGCCATGACCGCGTTGATAAGGTGCCCCTTTATAAATCACACCAATTCCAGAACCAGCTTGATGTGAATAATAATGTTCATAAGGACAAGTTATATTATCGCGAGAATACATTATAATTTTCTGAAATGAAGCTTAACACACACTGTCCCGAACTGGAATGGTATTTTATGACCTGTGCTAGATCTTATATCTACTTCAAGGGTATCAAACTCTCTACGCATAACAGGTAAGTAGTGAGGAGGTGAGAAAACATGCATTTTATTTGCACCATAAATATACTTCGCTGGATCTAATGGTATGATTCTCAATAGAGGTGTCATAACATCTCCTACTATCTGAGGTTCAATAATGTCACAGTAAACAAATAATTGAGAAGGTAACCCCAAATGCAAATTTGCTGGACATTTGCCAAAACCATTGTCCACAAGATTTCTATTTGGTTCAAATCCGAGTTGCAAACCCAACTTAGGGGTTAATGTCAGCGATCTAATTGATTCATCCATTACTGTAGCAGATACAAACTTTGATATTTCATCATATCGAAACTTGATTTTTTCCTTTATATTATTCAATGCTATTAAAATATGATTAATGTTATCATAATTAGTAGCCGGAATGTGAGTTTTATAATAAACTAACGAAGGTTTTTCTTCATTCGGCATTAACATCCATTTCGTAATGTAAATCATATTTTCATGGTCTTGTACAGTAAACATAGTGCAAGGATATTGAAATTCAACAACCCCAACTGACCATTCTCCCTCCAGCTTTATCGATTTTGGTAATTTTGTTGAAAACCTTGTAGTCATATTGTCTGGAAAATATTCCATTGAACTATTACTAAGTAATGTTAAATAAAAACTTTCTCTCATCATATTTGTTTTAATTCAGAAATTGAAACCCAACTATTAAATTTATCTGGATAACCTTTCCACTTCACTAACACTTGCTTTCTGGTACCGAAAAAGCGTGAACTGATTATTTTATCTATTTTAAAATTTGAGGTGGGGTCGTATGAAACTTTTTGTAATTCCTTTTCATAAAAAGTTCCAACAATAGCTTCATGTTTTAAATCTTCCAACGTGTATACAACCAACGGAGATCGTTCTATTATTGAAGTTATCATAAATATTTCATCACTCCAGTTGGACTCGTAACCTTTTTGAAATATATGTTTATATTTCGTTATTCTTACATAGTCTCCTATACGAAATTTTGGTAATGATGAACTCGTAACACTTTGAGCTTTATTTCTGTCATACAAGTTATTCCAGACAGTCATAATGTTATTTGAATTAACATCACAAGGACACATCTTAATACTAGTATGATAACTATGGTTATAAGCATATATTAAGTCCTGTAAAATATCAATATATTTATATGTATTTTTATGTGTGAAATACCGCCACATCCTCATCTTGAGTGTCCTTTGGAATCTTTCTACAATACTAGCTTTAATATCAGGATTGTTTGTGGTATAATAATTCACATTTTTAGTTTTAAAGTATTTTTGAACATCTTTTGAAACAAATTCGGTTCCTTTGTCAGATTGTATATGAGTTGGGGTTATATCAGCTTCTTGAAATATACTTTCAAAACAAGTTTTAATCGTTTCAGAATTTTTATTTTTCATTGATCGGGCATATGCATATTTGCTAAAAACATCAATAACACAAAGAATGTAATTAAACCCTCCGTTATATTTTGAATAAGTTCTCATATCACTCAAGTCAGCCTGCCAAAGTTCATTAAGATTAGATAAGACATATTTGTTTCGTGGAAATTTTCTGTGAACCGGTTTATGTAATGTATATGTTTCTTGTGATTGCAACCATCTTTTAACATCTTCTCTATTCATTTTACCTTTCATAGCTTTAGCTAACTTATCAATACTAGCATACCCAGCAGGGTGTGAGGGGTTATAGTAGACATTATTTATTTCTAATAAGGACTCCATTTTTCCCAATCTATCCTCCGTTTAGATGTTTTAGTAACTGGTGTTGAAAACACCTCTTCCTGTGGTGTATATTCTTTATATTTGTTAACCTGAAGCTTTTTTATATAGTCAGCTCTTTTTGGATTTCCAATGTAAATCAGTGGTATTTTAATATCTTTCAATGCTGTTGCAAATTTTTCCCATCCTATTGGATCACTTCTTTTGAGTGGTCTCAAAGAATCATTTACCAAGTCAACAATATTACTTCCAGGAATTTTTTCTTTGTCTACAGTAATTGTACCATCATTATCCCAATGAATTTTATTTTTATTCGAAGATATCAAAAATAATAATCTCTCACCCTTCTTTATATATGTTTTAGGTACCAAGCTGAGTATGTGTTTAGGAGTGTAAGGAGATTTTATAATAGAGCTTGTATTATTTTCATGTTCCTCGTCTTCGTTTGATGTCTGAACAGAAACTGAATCTCGAGCATTGACTTCATGGTTTTTATTGTCCCCTGTATCATATCCACTATTATTCAGATTAGAATCTGATACTTCAATATTTGAAACTAATGGTAATTTAATTGGTCGACGACCTTCTTCAGTAAAATGTAAATATCGTTGCAAAGTTTGCAGGTATAGAATACACTTTTTTCTATCTTCCGTATTACTTTTCAAAATGTTTTCCATTTCAGTGTCTAATCGTGACATGGGATTATCAACCGTATTATGTTGATTAATTTTTTCAATTACACTTGGATCTATGAGTAACATTTTCTTAGCATGTTCCATTTTTTTTTTTTTTTTTTTTTTTTTTTTTTTTTTTTTTTTTTCAAACAAGAGAACCAACTAATCCACTCAGAATTGAACCCAATATTATAGGTAAAAAAGATCCTCCTTTTTGAACTATTATGTGCTTACGAACTTTGTTTGTACTTTTACGTACCAGTTTGCGAAGTAAATCTTTATACTTTTTCAACTTTTTCTTAGTCGTTTCCTCTAGAGGTATTATTCCCTTTAAAACGTTATGAATGCATTCACAAATGCAATTAATTTCTTCTTCATCACACGATTTTAAAAGTGCTTTTCGATATTTTGGTTTAAGTGTATGGAGAGCACTAAGTAAATCTTTATGCGTCTTTAGGGACCGATGCATTATTTATGAATGACAGATATTTGTTGATTCTTCGCATATTTAAATAGTTTGGTTGGCACATAAACGGTACAATATCCATCTGATGGAAATATTTTTGTTTTGAAACGGCACATATCACTAGTATCTTGCTTTAAATCTATCATCAAATATCCATGAGCATCTCTAGTTGCATCTTTATATGACTCTTCCATAAATTTTGTATTTTCAGGTGATACTTGTCGTGCTAAATATCGTATTTGGGTTTTATCTCGAGGATTTTTGAAATAGATGATATAACTAGAGTTTAAAGATATGTCTCTTTGACCTTTACCTTGATGAAATAAGTTTTGTGTTATATAAAAAACACTCAAGTTTCTATGATGGCTGCCTTTCGTAAATATATCGACAATGCGTCCATCTGATTCCCTCATGAGATCATCAATTATCAAAAGTTGAGACTCCTTTCCATCAAACATACTAAGATCTGGTATTCCTTGACAATAACTTACATTTTTGAGACTATACAATGGCTGCATTTCATCAAAACACCAAGTTATTTGAACGAAATCAGCACTACAAATTTCTTTGACATACTTTATAAAGTTTGTAACAAAATTAGATTTCCCACATCCGCTTGGACCAGCCACAATTGCAGTAAACGGATGACTAAAATGAAACATTGTAATTTAAGTGTTGATTGTAAGGGGTTTGTGAAAATAATGAGACAACATGGTTGAATATAAAGTATTTATATATATATTACAATAAGACAAACTAATATTTACATTACATTCACTATACATAAACTAGCCTAAAAAAATTAAACTAGACTTTACAATTCAATTAACTGATATTTTACTATTCATAATACAGATTTATTAAAATTACAATCTTACACAGTAAAAACATGGTTGAATATAAAGTATTTATATATATTACAATAAGACAAACTAATATTTACATTACATTCACTATACATAAACTAGTCTAAAAAAATATTTAACTAGACTTTACAATTCAATTAACTGATATTTTGCTATTCATAATACTGATTTATTAAAAATACAATCTTACACAGTAAAATTTACAACATTGATAGTTTATTTTATTCTATAATGACCCCAAGCTAATGTGTCAACATCATTTGGTAAAATGTGACGTTTGGTATCATTATAAGACAAACATATTTTGTTTACTTGTTGAGTAAATATTCTATGCTTCAATGATTTGAAAAGAATCATAGTACTATATTGAATATTTTTGTTGAATAGACATGATTTGTAATTTTCGATTTTCAAATTTTTTGTAACACATTTCTTTACACCTTTTGCTTTTGCAATAAATTTACTATCAACATCTAATGCATACATTTTAGATCTTAACCCAACGAATTCTCGAAATATTTTTCCGTTATTTTCATCTTTGAAAAACCCTAACTTTTTTTTATTTATTCTTGGATAGCCAAATATGTTGTCTTCTGGGTAATCTGATGTATCAAACTTAGAAGACAAATCTGGTTTAATATCCTCATAAAAATTATTGGTAAAAACGTGATATATCAAACTATCAGTATCAGTATATAGTAATTTTATGTTATTGTAAAACTTTTTAAGCATATAGTTATAATGAAAGTCATACATTAAAGTTTTTGAAATATCCAGAATGCAAAAACCTAAGTATATTGGCTTATTATGAAACAGTTTCGTTTTTCGTAACTGAACCGCAACTAAATTCTCTCCAAATATTGCTGAATTTTGAAATTCCGGTTTCGCAACTAAGTCTTGTATACCAAGTACTTTACCACGATTTTCCCAGTGTGTTAATAGTTTAACATTCACCCTCTTCTCAATATTTTCCATTGTCTTTCCAAAAACAGAATTATTCATCAATTTGTAAAAATCTTTTTCAAAATCAGATTTTGCAGATGTTCGTAAAGTTGTGTTTAAATCAATGTAAGCTTTTAACCAAGGACGTTGTTTGAATTTCAAAATTCTATGAACCTTTGTTAATTTCATACCCATTTCAATGCATTGTTTCAAATTTCTATAGTGGATTTTATACTTAGTTTTATTATTTAGGTTAGGGACTAACTTTTTTTCTTTAGAATTTCCAATTTTGATGTTTTCAGGACAAAGAGGCAAATCTGAATGCAAATCATGCAGTTCAACGGGGTACACCAAATCAACTTCTAATATAAAACCATATTCAGATTTTTCTGATACATTGTAATTTGTATCAACGTTTACCCATTCAAAACTACCAACTGGAAGATATTGAGACATAGCCCAACCATAAAGATTATTAGCATCGAAATAAGTCAAGTATGATTTTTGCTTATCCCTATCGTAATCTTCCATGTACTCATTATTAGCTTTTGCATGACGCTTACTACATTGTGACACACCTCCTCGAATACCAGCCTTAATAAAAGCTACTTTTTCATAATCAGTCAAAAGTTCTAACTCTATTTGGGTGTATTTTAACATAGCATCCCAACTTAACCCCGGGGCTGTATAGTAATGAGCAGGATCCAAACTGTATGTTTTTAAACATAAAGTCCTAAAGCTTTCAAAAATATCCGTTAGCAATAAAACATCAGTTTTGAGATACAGATTAGAATAATCTAACATATTACAACAGTGAAAATGTTGCCAAACATCTTTAGCATGGTTGTAATCATCATCCGATACATCTGAATTGGTAAGTGAACTATAAAACTGATTTTGGCTAGGAAGTGTTGTTTTTTTCAAACATTCTTCAGAAGTCATGAACTCATATGGGTATATACCTTTCTTTCTAAGACGTTTAAAATCTTCATTTTTGGGGAAATTTTGTCTTAAAGTATTAAATTGTTCATTGCATAAGTTTTTGGTTAACTGATCGAGACTGCATGGTAAAAATTTGAATGAATCTACAAATCTTAAGTAAATTTTTTGGTTGTTTATATTCATAGTTTTCGAAAAAGAAATATATTTTTCCTTAGTTTGAGGAATAACATCAATTTCACCTTCAACAAAATTTAATGCATGAACGATAAAATGGGCATCGTAATTACTTAGATTGTGTAGGAAAACTGGGATATAATGCGGTGGTCGAAACTTTGTAACACATACTTCGTGTGCAACACCCCGAAAATTACCAGTCTGCCAATCATAATCAATAGTGTTTTCACCATTTAAATTACTTTCACATATATGACATACTGTTGCAATTAAAACTTCATTTTCTTCTTTAGTTGACAAAGGTTTAGGACAAATTTGAAAACAATTTTTTCTACATATCTTTTTCAAATCTTCATGCAAACGGTTCATGAATACTTGTGCACAATTTTTTCCACTATAAGTCTCATATTTGGATAACGAATCATCATATGAACATTTAATGTAGTAACCAAAACTATAAGGTTCATGTTCATGAATATTACTTGTATATGGTTTTGATGGATCGTTAAAACATGATTTGATTGGGTTTAGAAAAGCTTCAAAATCAGCATATATAACAAACGGTATTTTAAACTTTTTATTATATTTATTGAATTTCAATTTATCATTTGATACTGGTTTACCAAACCAATCCTTTGTGGTCATGTCACCATTAGGTAATTGTGTTGCAATGTGAGCGCAATCATGTTGTTGATGATCAATCAATCGTTGTTTTGTTGTAAAATGTAGTAAACATCCATCACATATATGAACTGCATGTTCATGATTATTAATTTGTTTGCTAACAAGACGCGACATGTTTTTGATGTAGCAGTAATGATTATTCGTTCCGTTTGAAATCAGTAATAAATTAACGTGAACATCTTTGCGAGATTTTGTTAAATACAACGGACCGACAACGCTATGACATTTTCTATCTTTGTGTAATTCTAAACCAAATACATTGATGCTAATATTGTTAAGTTTTTCAACTTGAAATATATCAGTTAACTTTACAGGAAAACGAATTCCATCGAATTTTAATTTATTTGAATACATGGTGTAGGATGACACTCGATCTGAATTTTTGGTTACGGGGTACAAAGCTGAAAGCAATGCCCATTTAAAACATAAATTGTCTGCATTTTTTACATTAATTATAGCATTTTTAGTCCTAATATCCTTCGGTAACTCAATATATGAAGTACCACGTAGAGGATTAAATTTATTAATATTCATATCTAATGCTTTTAGATCCCTAAGACTCCAGCCACTGTCTTTTTTCTCAAAAGAGCAGATTTTATCAGTCAACGTGTTACATAAAGATGAAAATAGAATTTTTAAATCATCCCCACGAAAAACAATGTAATTATATGTTTGAAAATCAAATGTTTGAAATGAGTCTTCTTTCGTTTGTTGTATAAAATCAGCATGCAGAACAAAGTTCACTTTGAAAACTGTATGCTGTTGGATAGACTCATCAATTAAAAACAAAATTTCATTTTTAATAGAATTTAAAAATAATTCAGGTGTTTCAAAACTATTTGTAGGTTGATCTTTTTTTCTATGAATCCTATAAGAAATTATTCTTTGACCAAAAGCTGATTCAACAACAGATACATTTTTTAAGGACTTGTGTAATTTTTCAAGTTTACTTTTATGGAGGTTGCTTTTTAAATGATTCGCAAAGTACCTTCTACTAACTAGAACATGACATGTACAACAATTCACCTTATCATTGTCTTCATTTTCATTGTCAGCTGTCGATTCGTTGGTGTTGCTAGATCCTGCCGATGGGGTGGATGATCCATCTTCGTAACGCGCTCGTTTTACATTGATGACAGCATTTTCAGAGTCATTCACTCTCTTTAACGATCCTCCCACTTGTTGACTGTAACAAATTAAAAACGTTAAGACACAAATTCATTTTAAAATTAGCAAAATGTAAGAGGATTGAAGTATATCACTTACTTTATTTTATCTTCAACAAGGACGCATTCTTTGTACAAATCTTCGTCGTAATCATCTTCAAACTCAATACAATGTTCCCTGTAACAAGGAAAAAGTGTTAAGATATAAATCTAATATAAAATAAATTAGTAAAAAGCAATCAGATGTATATAACTTACTTTAATTTTGCTTCCAAAAGAGTGCATTCCTGGTATAAAGATTCATCGTATTCGTCTTCCAGCATCATACAATTTTCATGTTTTTGACAGATTTCATCATCGTGATCCGTATTAAAAAAGACACTAACACAGTTCGCACTTGTACTTTCCATTTTTATCGAAGATTGGTTCACAGTAACCAACTCAAAACCCAACTGATGTGAGAAGTATGTTTGCATGAACCATTTATAGTAAGAACAGGTACAAGGATCCTATTATTTACACTAAGTAATGACTAATGAGCTATTGTTCCCCGAAATTCTATTATACAAAATTTTACATCCTAATTATATCTTCCCGAAATTTTATAATGAGTAAGTTATTACCAAATTGAAAGAGATAATGTAGTAAGTATTAATTTTATTATCACAATTTGTAAATGAGGACTACTATGACTAAATATTAGTTGATAAAATTAATTGACTTAATATTACTTATTAAAATGATACTTTTTACACGTTGGTGATGTCGCTATTTCCTTCGTTATGTTAAATATTACTTTTTTTACTGTTTCATAATTTGTATTGCATTCATTTGTGAAATATTTTAATCGATATGTTGCATGTTTCCATTGTTCTGTAAGTGCAATTTTATTTATCTTATTCATATCAAAAATTTCCATTTTTATCATGAAATTTGATCCAATGCCATCATCTTGGTTGGTGGATAAATACACATTACCACCTTCCCTGTGAGCACGAGAAACTGTTGAAGATAATAATTTTCTCTTTTTTGTTTTCGATACTTCAAACAAATTGTCTAAGCTTTCATTGGATTTTTTCCTTTTCAAATTCTTAGGCAGTATTTCTTCAATAATTTTTAGGTCTTGAGTATCATCATCTTCTGAATCAGGGTAGTAAAACTGTTTGAATGTATTTTCTTCGTTAACATGATTGAATATATTTTCTTCGTTAACATGATTGAAAGAGTTCTGTAACAAACAATAAACACTAGTTAAGTTTTAAAATATTGACTTTACAACATCTACAATATACTTAGTTCTATTGAAAGCACTTACCTCCATTGTTCTGTAGAACACTTAACACAACAATTCACAAAAACAAATTTGAAGACTGAGATGCAAACGCAAGCATTCAACTGTAAAAATAAAACTACAATATAAACTTATATAGCCCTGTCTTACAACACTATCAGGATCATTAAGTAATGTTCTTTATCAACTGGTCAAAGAGCAACATCATATCACTCGAACAGCATTCTAGTATAAACTTTCACATTTTTGTCTATCATTAAAATGACATTATAGAACACTTAACACAACAATTCACAAAAACAAATTTGAAGACTGAGATGCTTGCCTTTTGTTAGCGTTTGATCTAACAGCTGATCTCAGCTCAAATTCAAACACTCATTGGAATCTGATAAAACATGGTAGTGTTAGATTAGAAGTTAGGTTTGAGTCAACTCTTATTCAGACTATAAATTGTATAGTTTATGCAGAATTTGATAATGTTATAGAAATAGATAAGAATCGTAATGTTACCGTAGATTATAGTAGTTAGATGTACTTGTTGTATAGAATAAGTGATAATAATAAAATAAAAAACATGAACATAATATTAAATCTTTTTATTTTCCCACACTTTATAAAGAAGTCCAGTTTATTTAGTTCCACATTCTTGTCTCGAAGATTGAACTTAACACAGCTTACGATAAAGATTTAATATGAACACAATAGAGATTCAAAAATATTTACACACCATACATCCTACTTTACAAAAGAACGTTTATGCAGCAAACAGGCTACCATTACATGTGAAAGTTCCAGTGTACCTAATAAGCAATTTGGACCCCGATAGTCGACCAGGATCACACTGGGTAGCTGTCCATATAGATAGAAATGGCTTTGGTCAGTATTTTGATTCATATGGTCGACCACCTACAGGTTATCATAAAGATTTCTTGAATAGGAATTCAAAGCAATGGGATTTCAATAGATATAGATTACAACATGATTTTACCTCAGTTTGTGGGGAATATTGTGTAACATATCTGTATTACAAGTTCTATGGAAATACGATGAAGAACTTTATAAGATTATTTGGTAGCAATAAGGTGAATAATGATATATTTTTATACAAATTATTCTGTACGTATTTTAAAGAAAATAAAGCTGTGTGAGTCAGAAATGTGTTTTGTTTGAACACCCGCTGTCGAAGTTGGTAATTAGCAACAATGGTATGGCGGACGATGCGTCGTCTGTTGCCTGACTCGCGCTAGCCCGCGTCGTTTATCACCAGCTTTAGAATGTTTCAAAACATCGTCGTGAGTAGTAGGCCTGGTGGTCATTGTTTGGTTTCTAGGAGGTGAAGCAGGACGAATTAGGTTATTGTAGGATGTGGGATTTCAATGACAAGCGAATCCAAAATGATTGGACTTCACTATGTGGCGAGTACTGTTTGGTGTATTTGTTCTACAAGTTCCAAGCCACTTCCCGTAATCGTTAATGAGACTATCGTTAATGAGTCTCATCAACACGTAACGTGAACAATGCAGAGTGAGCTGGAGTTGAATCGCAGGGTCATTAATTAGCTAATTATCTGTACTACAACGTTACAGTTAAAAAACATAACTCGCGAACCTGAAGAGATATCAAAAAACGGATAGCAGCAATCGATCAGGCGCCCCCGAAAACCCCTAAAAAGACACCAAACTTTTTTTTTTTTTTTTTTTTTTTTTTTTTTTTAGTTGGCGACATTGCCATGACTCGACTTTAGGGGTGTGAGTTAGAACTGAGCCAGAACCGTCGAATACCTAACTACTGATCTCTCATCTGTTTCTTTGCGAAAAATAATGAGTCGTAAATTCTGATCCCCTGTCGCATGAATGTAGAAAATTACTTTCTGAAGACTTAAATCCCACACAAATTGCTTTCGCTTTACTTTGATCACTTATTTGTACGGTTTTCTTTAGAAATACACTTACCATCTATTACGAAACTTATTCACTTTTCATACTCATTTCGAATTACTAAGAAAAATATGCCTTCGCAATGCGGGCCATAAAATAGATATTTATATCATCTCATAATTACTTGGTGGTAGATCTCCTTAGTACACGGTAGTCTAGGTTATATTCTGCCGCCAAGCAGTAGTGAGCAAGCATTACTGTGTTTCAGTTTGAAGGGTACTGCAGCCTAGCGAAATAACAGGGCTGTTGAGACTAACCACCGAATGTCTCAAAGTAATGAGCGCCAAAGTAGCGATGCCCTGGTTTTGCTACTCAAAGTTCTGTGTATCGATGCAATAATCATGAATATATCTCTTACCATCAGAAGAGAGTTTATTACCAGTTAGTAACAAATTATTTATTATAATCCATTGAACATCTTTTTTAACTTTTCTTCAAATTAGCTGTACTACAAAGAATCCATGAAGGAAAATATTTTTTTATCTAAAACATCTAAAAGCCAGCGGCTATTTACATGGAAGAACTCTCTAAAGAGGAAAATTAACAGATACTTATTTATACATTTGTGGAACAAATCCTAACACGTGGATTTATTGTAGAGTAAGAAATTCATAGCAAAACGCATAAGGATCTCAAAATACATTTAAGTTAAGAGTCTACGGGTGCAATTTCATCGTTTTAAAAATACTTGAGATATGTTAGAGTCGTGTCCAAATCCAAAGCAGCCCTGTTTTAATAAGCTGTTCCATTGCTGGATCTCTTCTCACTGTGAGAAGGATAAGGCCTTAGTCCACCACTCTAGCCAAGTGCGGATTGCACTTGGCTATATACACAGTTTTCCTTTATTGTTTGAAGTCATCGCCAATACGGACGTAACTTAGAACAAGACAGATGTCGTGACGTGGGATTCGAACCCAGGACGTCCAGATTGGAAATCACATAATATATTATGAAATTACTACGCTTTAACAAATATTTTTGTTTTACTAATGCGAGATTACTTGCATATAATTACATCGGATACTTCGACTATAGTTTCGGGCACATCCGACCGATTCTGGTTTGGTGTTCAAGAAATAATCCACTTTTTGTTGACTTTGTAAAAACTAAAAGTTTGCTTACATTAAAGCATCGAGATGTTATATCCGCCGATAGAAATAGACTTTTAATAAACTCAATAGCATTGAAATAAAAGCATCTTCAAACAAAACTTTAGGTCAACGGAACACCGATATTTAACAAGTAAATTTCAGGCAGAGAATATTCCGAAAATACCCCGGATATATTTGTGTTTACTAACAACTTCTTTGGAGTTATTTGAATTTCATTAAAATATTTGTCTTATTTTCATAAACTGTATTAATAGAATACACGTGTGTGATTTGTTTTGCTGTTACACTACCGGCGTGTAGGCGTTTGCATAGGTGATCATGAATCTATTTTTTGTGTGGTTGCTGTGCTTACGATCAGGTCCAGATGAGCCCTAATTTTAACTCCCGACGCAAACAGAAGGGTGTTATAAGTTTGACGTCGATGTCTGTCTGTGGCATCGTAGCTCTCAAACGGATGGACTGCTTCCGATGCGGTTTTTTTCATTTGAAAGCTAGTTTCCTTGCGTTGGTTCTTAGGTATGTTTAGTTAATTGCGTAGGGGTTTTTTAATTTTTTTATTTAATTATTATAAGCTGCCGTTTACGAGGCGCGAGCTTCGTCTCGCTGAGAGAAGGGTAACATAATTGTTGTTGTTGGGTAGTTAATCACCAGAGCTTAGAAAATGGGGATCAACAGACTTCACACCCCTGGTTTTTTTTTACAATTCTTTTTTTTTTTATGTAAAAGTAATGAGACATACTATACGCTCTCCTGGTGGTAAGAGATAACGCCAGGGACATTGCAGCAATAGACAGAAGTTTTAGTAACAAACCAAAGGCCATAGCTGCTTTGGTAGATTTTGAGACATTCGATGGTTAGTTTTTTTTAATGATTAACAGGCTTAGTGTTTCACCACAGCTCACGACAGATATTAAGTGACGGTGTGGTCGAATATGGTAAACTAAAACTAGAACAAAGCTGGCCTTTAAGTGAGGCAATGGGAACACACTTTTAGGTGTTTGGCGACAGATTTTCAACTTAAGGGTGGTAGCTAGCCAGCCGATTACTAGAAAATACCGTACTACCATGCTATCGTTTCCTTCACCGTTTAAAGCTAGCGGCAATACGTACATAACTTGAAAGGATACAGAGAGAGTGAGAGAGAGAGAGGGATTTGATTGCAGGGTCTTCAGGTTGGCAGTTAGACGGTCTACCAACTAGGTATGTTTAACAAGCTGGTCATTTGAGTAAAACTATGGTGTTATTGGCAACAATAGTAAATTTCGGCAATACCTTATTGAGTATCTCTTTGTTAAACTCTAGCTTGGAATGAGAAAAAGTTCTCAAGTGAAACCAATGAAAAGTAGCCAACCGAATACTAAAATGTATACTATCTTGCTATGATATCTTATAGATAAAAAAATCACTAAAAATGTACAATTATAATCAAACAAATGATTTTGTTCTAAAAAATAACATTAAAATTAAAAGCCTTCAGGTTTAAAAATCTCTTGGGCTTGTCTTCTTCCCACGCAATTAATAATACGTTTCGCTTCATTAATTTTCGATGTATAAATTTATTCCACATAATTTCTTTTTAAATCTACAAAAATACCTTCTTATACGAATAACGTAACGATGATGCTCAATGGTTAGAGCTGCCGGTCAGTGAAAGGAAACCATAACGTGGTGGCAGGGTACTTTATAGTACCCGGCTAGCTAGCTACCACCCTCCAGTTGAAAATCTAACGGTGTGTTCCGGCAGCCTCACTTGGGTGCCAGTTCCATTCCAGGCTAAGTGTGTTTACCATCTTCGACCACACCGTCACTTAACATCAGGTGCTGCTGTGTTCAAACACCTACCCTATCAAACATAAAAATAGGAACATTTGCGTCCCTTTATGCACCTGGAATAATGTTGAGGCTAGTTGATACCGGGGTAGTTGACATCTGTGAACAATAAAGTAAACAATAGGTGTTTTCCTTCTATATATTTATTTATTTATTTTTGTATATTTTTATTCGTTTAGGATAAGTACGAAAACTATAAACATTGTCACTTGTACGACAAATCCCTTCAGAGGATTTATGACACACAATGTTTTTTGTAGAAACTGAATTGTTGAAATTCTTTGTTTTTTACATGTAATTATGTACATATGTCTATTCATTCATTCATCATTTTTTTATACTAAATAGGTTTGCGTTTGACCACGCCCTGGTTTATGTTAAGCAGAATGTAGTCTTAGATAAAGTACGCTTACCTAGAAAAAACCTGTTTACTCTGGATTTGAAGACACCCAAGTTGATATCAGTAACAAAGCAAATATAAGCAATAATTTATGCGTTACAAGTACACACAAAACTTGGACACACACACACAACATGACACAGTTGGTTGCCTGAAAGAGATCGCTTTTAGCGGCTTGTGGCTTTGTTTTCTGTTCATATTCCCAATTCTGGTGTGCACAATAAATAATTACTATCTATTTGAACAACAGCTTTAAAAGCTGTAGGGCGTGAATTCGAATCCCATGCAGGACAAACATTTTTGTGGTATAAACAGATGTCTGTTATGTGTCTGTGTGTTCTATATGTATTTACAACAACATAAAAGTATTTAAGTATTCTATCAGTTATTTGTCTTTCATTGTACAAGCTTTGCTTAGTTTGGGGTCAGATGGTGATGTGTGTAATGTCGTATATTATTTATTTTATTTAATGTACAATTTTTAGTGTTTTACAACACAATATTGTTGTAAAATATGGTAATAGGAATCTGAGCACAAACCTGATACTTGACCTTTTCTGTTCAGATAGATGTTAGTCAGGAAAAAAGTTAATGTGGAATGTCTAGATTTGACCTAAATATCCTAGTTTTAATAACGTTTGACTAATAATATAAGAAAGGACATTTAATCAAAGCATATTTCTTGAAAGGGCCTCGTAAGCTGGGTTTTTGATAGGATCCCTATTTTGCATGTAAAAAAGGATCTTTGACTCTATTTTAATAAAGAGAAATTTGACTTTATTTGAATAAGAGGCTGAACAAAATAAGTCCCTTTCCGAACATTTATAGAATAAAACTGATCCTTCTCAACATTTTCACTTGGTAGTATTTCCTTAGCAGGAAGTCGTCTAGGTGGTACCACCGCGGTACTAGATATTCTGTCGCCAAGCAGTTGTGTGTAAACATTACTGTGTTCTGGTTTGAAGGGTATTGCAGCTAGCATTACATTAGAATTACTGGGCTGTTGAGACTAACCATCAAAAGTCTCAAAGCAATGAGCCCAAAATAAAGCTTATATAGGCTACATATTTAAATATATACGTATAATGTAAATATACTTAGTTTTACTTACTTATATGCTTAAACTTTTAGAACTTAATAGTGTTACAGCCTCTGTTCTGTTCAGTTCTTAATCTGTAACATGTTTTTCATTGATGATTGCCTGGCAGCCTTATAGCTAAAAGTGATAAGGCCGCCACTTGGGGCACTAGCTCATAAGATCCTTCTGTTTTCTGAAGTCTTTTTCTATTTTTGACGTGCAAAATAAATATCTATCTACCTATCATTCTTGTTATTAGTAGGTTAGTCAATCCGCACAGTTCTAGCCCGTAAGGTCTCTATGGCATAAAATAGAATTCAGTACTTTAAATGTTCGTATATAATGTTGTATTCAAATGAGGTTCACTTCATTATATTTCCATCTAAGAGCGATCGAGTCGATCTGCCTCTATAATCGGGTTCATGAATTATGGAATCCGACTTCTGAGCCGATAACAGGCTCCTAAAATAAATTGAAAAGGAAACGAAACTCGTTTTGCAGATTTGGGGCCGGGTTATGAATCAATTGCTTATTGATGGGAAGAATCGGTCGAATGCTGTGGAATTATTAATTTAGCTTGCGATGTCCCGTAGCTTAGGATTCTCATCAATGGTTAGTAAAAAGAACTATGTTCGTTCAAACCATTGAACATAAATAAATATAAATAAATAAATATCATAGGACACATTACACACAGCGCCATCTGACCCCAAACTAAGCAGAGCTTGTGTGATGGCAGTCAGATAAGTGATAAAATACATAAATACTTTTTATTGTAAATACATACTTATAATACAAACAGAACACCCAGACAGAACAAACATTTGTTTATAACATAAAATGTTTGTCCTTGGCGGGAATCGAACCCACGCGCTACAGCTCAGGTAGACATACTACCAATAAGCCAACAGGACTATCAACATATCTTAGTACTTTTTATTGATTTTGTTGCATCTGTCAAAGTCTCCACGAACTACTTTACAACAAATATTAAATGTGTTATTTCAAGTCTCAATAATTGTACTTATATTCACAAATTTGTTTAAAACAAACTACGACGGAACGCTGTTTTAGCAATGAAAGAGAAAGAGAAAAAATGATTCCTTCTCGTTTGTTCATATTAGTGTCCTAATTAGATACGCTTGGTTAAATTGAGGCGGATTTTCGGGTATTTAGAAATTGCGGGCAAAAAATTTAAGTACTGTTTTTTTTTGCAGGAAGCAACAAATACTGCTTGGACGTCAACTATGGAGGAGTGTTGATCATCTGGGACCGTTTGTTCGGCACCTTCAGACCTGAAACAGATAAAGTGGAGATCGTATACGGGCTCATCTACAACCAGCCTTCCTTCAACCCGCTATATCTGCAGGTAAGAACATTAAAAGATTTTCTAAACTAGTTTTAAAACTAGTGTTTTTTCGAATGTTTATGTATAAAAATAGTGGTATAATAGTAATAGTAATAGTGGTAGTGTAATAGTGGTATTTTCTTCATAAAGTGCTGGATTACAATCGCGAGTGTGGGAAAGTGATATAATGTGCTGCGTGTTGCTTCCAAAACTCCATCGAAGCTTATAATAAAGTCACCACTACCTTACTAAAGCATGACTAGATTTGACTGGACTTGACCAAGACTGGACTTTGACTATAAAGAAGCTGGAAACTGAAGACTGCACACAAAATATAGACACATTGAAACTGGCAGAATGCACAGAGTGCGATGCCAAGAAGAAAAGAAAAAAAAACTACGGGACTAACAATGTGATAACAGCGGTTGAGCTTTAAATGGATAGAAAATGTCTGTACGTTTTTGTCTCGCAGCGTTTGTTTTACCCGTGACGTCATCAAGCTAGTATAGACGCTTACGCGTGGTAGTTCTGAATTAGCGTTGTGGAAAATTAAAAACAAGTCAAGACTAGACAAGAATCTGCAAATTGTCGTCGTCGTCTTAATTTGTATTAAAACTTAAAAAATGTAAATATACACGGAGTTATAAAAATAAAAACAAATCAGATGACACCTCGCACCACAAGGAATTTATAAAACCTAAAAAGCCCAACACCAAACAAGCGCCACGGCAGTGCTAAATTAAATTAAATTTGTTTATTGAGGAAAAAACGGATACACCCAGTTTTTACCTCACAATTGTTAAAGATATCAAATTTTAAGTTACTTATAGCTACCATGTTAGTATATAAATCAAAATGTCTAAATTTACACAAATATACCTAAAGAATACAATTAAATCATAAATATATCATAATTAGATGTATAGTAAATATATAGTATATTATAATTAAATTGTATCGAAAAAGAAACTACTGAGATTAATAAATTAAAGTACATATATTAACATAAAACATACGTTATGATTTTATTCCGATGTCTTCACGATAATACAACGGCTTGGACCTTGACTATGCATTTCGACATTATTTTATTACCGTTTTTCTTTCGTCATTCAGTCTTAGTCAGCGGGGCCAAATCGTTCAAGTCCATTTACTGCAATTTTCCTAGATGCACGGACAACTTACATTCCCACCTAAAACAGATGTTCAAATATACAAGAAATTTGCAAAAAAAGCAATCAATTTGTCATCAGCAATTAGCGAATGATATTATTCAGTGGTTTATAGTGACGCGCACCGCGTGCTATGTGTTTGATCCGGCAATCTATCTCTGTCCTAGACGCCTCGAAAAGAAACTATTCGGACAATGATTAATTCTGTGGAGTTAATGTTCAACCTTACTTTTTTGTTTTTTAAAATTAACAGACTAGATGTTTGATCGCAGCTTATGTAATAATAAATAATGGTGTTGTCGAAGATCGTAGTCACACCTAGCCTGAAATGGAACTGGCTCTCAAAGAAGGCTGCCAGAACACACACGGTTAGGTGCTTGGTGGCAGATTTTTAACTTGAGGGTGGTAGCTAGCCAACCGAGTACTAGAAAGAAACCTACCACCATGCTATGGTTTTCTCACGATGTTGTCCTTCAACGGCAGCTCAAGCTCATTATTAGAATTTGAACCCACGTCCATCGACGTGTGAACTGACCGCGCTAAACACTGAGCTATCAATGCTATCTGAATTTACTTAAATTAAAAATTCTCAAAACAGTACATGAATCGCGCAGCGGGAAGAAATAAGATACGTGACCCTTTTTTTGGCATTTTGTGTGTTCTGCCATTTTCCAGTATGGACCAACGAAATGGTCTCGCTCGTTCGGAATACAACGCGAAGAACAGTAGAGAAGATAAAATTTATACTCTGTAAACAACCCCCCTTAACCTCTTTACCTGTATCGCATTTAACCTTAAAAATATTGTAATAAGTTGACAAAGGTCACTGTCTATGGAGTGCCAAAATTACGCTGTCTATCTATATATATATGTATATCTAGTCATAGGTTCGATGAGGTTTTTCAATTTTCTTTGTTCAATCTGACTGGATGGACAAACCTCTTATCACTTGAGGATTAACGTAGAATAAACAATGGAGAACCGCAATGTAAAGAAGCACCTGACTCACTGTACCACAAGCCATTGAATTTGCTCATGGTCATGAGTGACCACAAATTCAATGACTAATGCTAAATGCTGAAATATTCTATATAAACTTGAAATTACTATACCTATGTATACGCAGTTAGTTTTAAATAGGTGCAGTTATTCTTGTCAGCTTTGATGCAAAACTTTTTGTTTCAGCTTTATACATAAAATATCTAAATACTTGTTCTACGTTAACAGTGATAAAAGAGAATATTAAATTACGCTCTTGATGGTATTACTGCGCTTAGTTCTCTAATACTACGAAAGGCTTCGCAATCATCTATTAAGTAAAGTGTTCTTTTGACGGATTACTTACTCCATATACCTATTTATGGTAAAGTAATGGGACAAAAGAAAATTCGGCTACAATTAATATTCTAATTTTGGCAAACAAATCCTAGTAAGACACTGACTTATAAACTTGCAAGGACAGGGTAAGTAATTCAGTCTCAATGGTGCCTACTCAATAATGTCGACTTTACCTATAGTGGATTTAGTCACATGTAGTTTATTAAATGATACATTTTTTATTCGATTTGGAACTATTTGCCAAAGTCTGAATTTTCATTAAAATCGGTTCACCCAGTCGAAAGTTATGAGGTAAAAAAAATTAAAAAAAATAACATTCGATTTGAGTACCTCCTCCTTTTTTTGAAGTCGGTTAGTATAAAAAGGGCAAAATATAAAACGATAGTTATAATAGTTAGCAAAGATTTTCCTAGATGGCGCTAATTATTCAATACAGTAGTACAAAAACAGAGACACGTGTTCATACTATCATATCCTTACATTTGAGACCTTTGTTCTAAATATATATAATATATCTCAATCTTAGCAGGCTTCCGTGGTAGATCATTACAACCACGCTTCTACCAACTTAATTAAATTTACCCGCAAAGTTTCCACATCAGCTTTAATGGTAATTCTTGTTTATGTCTTTAATTACATTTTCTTAAGTTTTTGATTATTTTAGACTACACAATCATACAACGTTTGTAATACTTAATGTCCGTACTACCTTAAGTAATAAGCGTACATATTTAGTTTGCGAGATTTTGATTTAAAACTAAACAAGCTATGTAGAAAGTATTTTCAATTATTATTAAATAGATCTACGTTTGGCCACCATCTCGCCAAAACGTACGCCGTCGAACCAATCGTCACTCCTATTTATAAAGGTACAATATTGCTGAGGGACCCAACCTGTCAACCTGTGTTCATTTTATTGCTTATAATTGGCATTAAAATGTTTACGATTTGACGAATAATATGCAAATTTGAATATGGACCGGATCTGAATTAAATGATTCATATTTATTAGTACCTGGTTGACCGAGCATTGCTCGGCTGAAAACATGGATAAAAAGACGTTTTCTGAAAATGAAACTTATCTAGATCGATTTTTCGCCCCCGAAACCCCCTGGATACAAAATTTCATGAAAATCGTTGGAGCCGTTTCCGAGATTCAGAATATATGTACAAGAATTGCTCGTTTAAAGATATAGATAAAAACATCCTATTCCTATTTTTCCTCCGGAACGCATTTAATAAATAAAAAAAAAAAAATGGAATATTTAATTATAATGGTTTGCATGACTGTGATGTTAAATAATGTAATATGTAATGTATTTCTAAATTTATTATTTAATTAATTAACTGACCCAATATGACATTCACCTGATATTTTATGACATTTAAATTTTATTTGAATTACGCACCTAGTATAATGAAACTCTGTTATAAGGTGAATAAATATTCTGAATCTGAATCAATGATTTAGTCCGTTCAAAAAAAATTTGAATTATTTTTCTTTTCCAGGCGTTCTACACCGGGTACGTGGTAGAGAAGTACCGATCGTTTGCGACCTGGGGGGACAAGTTCAGAGCCGTGTTCTGGGGACCGAGCTGGGAGCCGGGCACCTCCAGGCTCGGCGAGGAGGAGCTCAAACTCGATGTAAATATCATTTTAAATGAAGAGGTCAGGTTTATTTTCTACAGGGCTGCCTTGGACGCTTTCTCTGAATGACTGCCACGGATATTGATAAATCAATTGGGTAATCTTGAAATCATTTCCATTTTCAATTTAAAGTAATTAATTTTAATGGAGTGATTTCCTTTCATTGTAGTGTGTGGTCAGCATCTGGCTTCTTGCTTAAAAGCCAAAATCATGCGTCATATATATCATACGTCAGATAAGTATTATACGTCAAAAAGAAAGACATTGAAACTCAAGTCAAACATTGAATTCTTGGTGATGATCGATATCATTGTAGAGAAACCTGTAAGGGTCACGATTCATGAATCGCTGCTTGGAGACATTTTCTTCTATTACTGATGCTATATTAGAAGTAATATTTATATCTTAAAATGATTCCGAAACACGTGAAATGCTAGACAAAGCTTAAGCGTAATGTGGAATGTGGATTATTTGAACGCTTTTCATTATCGTCTAAGACACATTTTCGACGTTCTACGCACGAGTAGGTACCTACTTTATTTCACGGTCCTTATTTCATTACTCAAATCATTTTACGCATTGAACACACACTAAATTTTAGTCTATACTTAACTACAAGATGATCCGGTGAACTTCGTATCGTTTTAAATTAATTTGAAATAGAAAACCTATTTTGATTACAATACATTTCATACAACCGCGCGGAACTTGATTTACACATAGGTTTATTTAAAAAAAAACAATTCAAATCTCTAAGTCTAAATACAAACAGGCTAAACAGGCTTTAGGTATAATGGTTAAAAAATCAAACAACTGCACTGATTTTCGTGAAATCTCTATGGGATCAATCTGAAAGTATGTCATGACAAATAAAATGTTTTTTTTTAATAAAAAAAAATCAGAACATAATCCAAGGCGTCGGCGCTTTGACGCTCACTTACTTTAAGACAATCAATAGTTAGTTTCAAATTCCACTAGCTACAGTACCCATAAAGCCGGAATACTTATTTTTATAGTTGACAGGCTAGATTACCACAGCTCACCTTATTTTAAGTGACGGTGTGATCGAAGATGGTAAACACATTTAACCTGAAATGGAACTCTCATGTAAAGCTGCTAGAACACATTGTTAGGTGCTTGGTGTCAGATTGTCAACTTAAGGGCGGTAGCTAGCCAGTTGAGAAAGTACAATACCACCATGCTATTCCATGGTTTCCTTGCTATGTTTTCCTTCACCAGCTCAACAGTGTTGGTACAGTAATATTTGCTTACATACATATGTTTGACGACAGAATATCCAATATAACCGTGGCACCTTCCTAGACGACCTCCTGCTAAAAACTACCACTAAATTACTGTTTGAACTACAGTAAAAATGCTTGTAAAATATAAATTAGTATTGGTCTCATCTATATTTCTGTTGATATTTCCTACTCGGACACGACAGGAAGGAATCTGTGGAGATATATTAAGATTCCAATAGCCTTTGCATTTGTATCATCATTGATTTGCTTCTTCCGAGGAATTCCGATCACGTCGGCTGACAAGAGGGAACTAAAACCAAATGTTAGGCTGCGCCAAAGGGAGTTCCGTGACTTGAACCGATGATTATCTATCAATAATAACTTGTATATATTTATTATACCTTTTCTTCGTGGCTTTGCTCGTGTAAGGTAAAATGAAACTTACTTTATTGTAACAAGTTTTAAAATCAGATGATATCAAAGAATATTAATTCGGCCTGAAATTCTCTGAGATTCTACCTTGCTTCAAACAAAGAATGAATAGGGTCCTTAAAGGTAGGCATTTTATAGGGTATTGTAGGTGTTCATAGACGGCGGTGACCACTTACCATCCCGGAGGAGGCCCGTCACAAGTTTACACTATTTCATTTAAAAAAAAAAGAGATGTGACAATTGGTTTTATAGGACAAACATGAGCAACCATTAAACTTATCAGCTAACCCACAGTAGTGCTCGGCCAGCTCAAATGCCACACGTGGTCACCCATCCGGTGATTGGTAGAACCGTCGGTTGCATAAGTTTGGTGATGTTATTATGAACAAATGTGAAATTTAGCCGAAAACAATCTTGCATTATGGGAATCAGATAAGTGATAGAATACTCACATACATTTTTGTAAATATTTACCTGTTTTATAATACAGAGCACTCAGAACAATTTATTTTCGTCATAAATATATCTGTCCTGGGTCGGAATCGAACCCACGCCCTTACAGCTCATAAAACAGAGCTTTTACTAACAAACTGATTGCTTATTCTAGTCAAATCCCACTCGTCCAGTAATTATGACAGCAGCTTTATTCGACTTCGATAGTTGTTGAGTAAGTAGTAGTTGAGCTTGTGGTTTCTGCATTATTAGCTGTGATTATCGCAAATTTAGTCAAGAGCAGCTTAATTAGACGTTAACTTGGCGGATACTCACAGATATAATAGTGGAAGAGATTACGCTTGACATTGCTAATGTGGAGCACGATTGCTCGTCTATCCAGACTAATAGTATAAAAACGTTTGTATCTCTGTCATTTTGTCTGTTTGTTTCCGTTTCACGCCGAAGCGGCTGTTTTTTTTTTATGTTTTACTAATGAGACGAACAATACGCTCTCCTGATGGTAAGAGATAGCGCATATCCAAGACCATTGCAGCAATACACTGAACTTTGAGTAGGAAACAAAGTCCAAGGCATTGCTGCCTCGGCGCTCATTACTTTGAGACTAGATGGTTAGTCTCAATAGCCCTGTAATTTCGCTAGCTGCAGTACCCTTCAAACCGGAATACAGTAATGTTTACACAATACTGCTTGGCGGCAGAATATCTGGTACTGCGGTGGTACCTACCTAGACGACCTCCTGCTAAGGAAATCTACCACCAAGAAAAGAATACTAATAAAATAGTAATAATAGTTATACAAGAAGATAGTTTATATCATGACTAACATAGGCTACCTTTTTGCAATTGTACATATACATATGTTTACGTACGCAAAGTCGCGGGCAACAGTTAGTATTAATATATAAAACGAAAGAGTTAGTTGTTTGAACGCGCTAATTTGATGCATTTGATAACTCATTTCTTAAAGATGATTGTAGGCTATTTTATAATAATAATAATCTTTATTGACTATAATGCATAAGTACTAAAATTTACAGTGGTCCCTGCACTAAAGCTTGTATCTCATTTAACTTATTTCCATTTAACTTAGTTTGTATTTTACTTTAAATCACGATACGTCCCTTAGAAGCCGATGGCGGGTGAAACCGCCGGGCACAGCTGGTGTGTTATATACGGAATGAGCTTATACTTCTTCTTTATGTATATTAATAAATTATCCGATCTCCATAATTCGCAGCCATTCATTAGGTATATCATATTATATCTCACTGCTGGGTAAAAGAGGTTTCGGCTATTCTTTCTTGCTATGCCTTTGACATGTGGCAATTCAGTTCAGAGTCGCTCATAGAAATTTATAAGACAATGAAACTTCACTGCATTCCATGGTTTCACCGTACGGGATCGATCTCGCTGTACAATGAGACCCAGGTGTTTAATTAAGGGACCCTTTTTCATACACCTCACCGCTCAACTAAGCCAAAGCTTGCTAAGTCTTGATCATCGTCGCAGAGTAGCATGTCTGTCAATTTTTTTCCGGTTACATTTCGGGGAGTGTGCGCAAGAGCTCCATGACATTTCACCCTCTCCATTCCACCACAGAACAAGCAGAAGAACGGCACACTATCATCCGTTCCTTGTGGACGTTCACACCTAGACAACCTACTGCTAAGGAAATCTACCGCCAAGTAAAACAACTAATATCTGGCCACATTATTAAAAATGCATTATTAAAATTATACATGTAGCTAAATTTCTCCATAAATATTCTGTTTACCGAACAGCTTGTTGGCATAATTTTTTTATAGAAAATTTTAACGCAAGCAACGCTGGTCGTGCATCTCTAAGTGGGCGTGTAAACAAAAAAATTTTTCTCGGAAAATAAGATGAATGGAGCGATAAAACTTTGAGAGGACTTTCGTGCGACGTCTCGCTTGGTTCTCCTTTTAGTTGGAGATGGAAATATAAATCTTACTTTATTCTGTTTAAACTCCATTATTAACTTGAGGTTTTTTTCCTACGTAATTGTAAGCGATATCTCTTGTGCCACCTTAAAAACTTTAAAACTGTTAGAATTAATGTTTTTGTAGCGATGATGGCTCAGTGGTTGGCGCGGTCGGTTCGGTGTGGGTTCAAAATCCATGAATGAGCTTGAGTTGCCGGTGAAGGAAAACATCGTGAGGAAACCATAGCGTGGTGGTAGGGTACTTTCTAATACTCGGCTGGCTAGCTACCACCCTCAAGTTGAAAATCTGACGCCAAGCATCTAACGGTGTGTTCCGGCAGCCTCACTTGAGAGCCAGTACCATTACAGGCTAGGTGTGCTTTACCATCTTCAACCACAACATAACTTAACAACAGGTGAGCTGTGGTCAAATAAATAGCATGTCAAACTTAAAAAAAACAATTATTTTTCATACATTTAAAATTAATAATCGCAACATAACATTTTTCAGGTTTTTTTTTTCTATATGGCTAAATTATTTTTCTTCTTTTTTGACCTTGCAATTTGCGCATTTGCCAGTGTCAAATATTTAAATATACATATTTGGATGGAGTTTTTGAAACAACACATGGAAACTCATGTTTTACCACATTATATCACTTTCCCACACTCGCGCTTTTAATTTGGAACTTTATGAATAGAGCACTATTATTTTTATTAATAAACACTCGAAAAAATACAAGTTTTAAAAAATAATATAATGCGGTAATACTCCACGTCCACGCCAAAATTATATGGGTAAATTCAATATATTAAAAAATTATGTTTTTTTTTTCGTTGAAAATTGTTTTTGAATTTACCGCATTTTGGCTAGTTACACTACATTGCATTTTATTTTACAATACAGAAATAAGGAAACTGTTATTTTTCCCTTTCGATTTACACAAAAGTTGTACAGGTTAATTCAAACTTTTTTTTTTGCCTTCAGGTTGAAGCCAGAGACAAGTACGACGTGCATCTTCCGACGTGGTGGAACATTTATCTGGTGTCACACTACTCCATCGTGCTGTACGGTTTCTTGGAGCTGGCTGGCAAGCATATGGTAGGTTTATTATTTTTTCTGGCAATAATTTTCTGAATATAAATATCAGAAGAATGACAGTGATAGGAAGCAAGAGGTAGAGAAAGCTCGCTTCACTTACAACGTCCACTGCACCAAAATAATATTATAAAGAAAGAAAGAAATAATCTTTTCGAAGTTATTGCCGTGTAGTTTTTCCTCGTGTAAGTTTAGTATCATTGGCACTGATAGTTAGTTGTTTATTTTAGTAGCGAAAACATATTTGTTGTGTGACTTTTGACGTATTCCGTGGTAATAAGTATCATTTGTCTTAAACCCAAGTTCATAGTCAACATTTTATATTTTATTGAAATCCGTTAAGCCGTTACATGGTGAAGAAGTAACAAACTTACATACATACAGACAGGCAAATGATTTGTGATGAGTATGATTTTAGAATATTTTTAAATTTACCGCTTATTTGTTATTTGGTAAGCTAATCGTCGAAGAAATTCCAGGTTCAATTCTCAACGAGCTTAACCATAACGGCTTACAAACACCCAAATTATGTGAACATTGGATTATGTGAAATAATCATATTATAATTATAAAATGCAAATTGAAATAAAGTTGTTATTTTAATTTAACGTTAGTTTAACGTTATTATCTATAATGAATTTTATGATTAAGCTTTAAGCATTAAAACTTTAAATCTAATTACCTTCTAAAGTTTTTAATCATGAGTTCAGAGGTCCGTAACAATCAACTGTTAAACAATTTATACTTTTAATTAGACTAAAGGATCACGGTCAACTTATTTAAACAATAGTAGTTTTATCCAATGTAAATAAGTCCACGGCGTAGATTAGACAATAGTTAGTTTACCACGACTAATATTTAGATATTCCCAAAACTCTGCCCTTTAGGGCAACCCAGTTGTGTAATGAAATAACATTTGTTTGCCCTTACTTTTTCCACCTCGGTTAATGTAATTAGGAGTTACTTTGTTATGTCTCGTCAGTCGGGGCTGCCATATTAGTGGAAGCAAAGTATAAATAAATTGCCATGATGAAAGTTTATCCTACCTATATCAACAAAACTAATTCAGGTGAAATAGCGGTCAAACGAAAGCCTATTTATTTTTATTAAAAAAAATATATATCTTCAACAGCGATTACATACCATCAAACAAATCGTCTTGCTTTCCATCAGTGACATAAAAAAAAAAGAACTTACAATCCATGATTAGTATAAAAGACATAAATTTAGATCTAGGTAATTTTTTATACGTAATAGTTTCGCAATTGTCTACATTCTGGCAACGCTGTGGTCTATGATGGAGCACGCTTACACTTACACAGACTCCGTCAACATAAAAATGAAACCTAGCTATATCGATTTATCGCCCCCGAGACCCCCTGCATACTAAATTTTATGAAAATCGTTGGAGCCGTTTCCGAAATTCAGTTTATATATATACAAGAATTGCTCATTTAAGGTATTAGAGAGATAGATAAAAAGAACGATTCTTTGTGAAGGTAGGTAACAAGAACTCATCTGATGTAAATAAGTCAATGATGATAAGATAGGTCTCATGCGAGGCTGACGAGAAACCTACTACTATAATAAAATTCAAATAGCATTTGTTTGCTAATGACATTCATAGACTTTTCGGTACTCGAGAAAATTCTATTTCGAGAACGAATTTAAAATATATCTCGAGTCGATCTCATGAAGATAATCAGGTTTTTTCGAACGCTTTTATCTTAAACGTTATTCTGTTCATCTTGAGGCAATTATGTTGTTTCGTCAAATAAACTCATGTTTTTAGAAGTTCTTTGAAAAATTAGTTGAACAAAACGGTCTAAATTTTTTCTCCTAAGATAATGTTAACATTACATTCTAGTTTGAACGTGTTAGTAATTGGTTAACTAAACAACCTTGAAGTTTTAATAATTAATATTATAAGCATTTCAAGCAGAATTAGTTTTTTTTTTTTAATCCTGTTGTTATTTTTTTCATAACAATCATGGACGAGTAAAACAACTTTCTGCAATCTAAAGAAAACAACGACTTTCAAATTTACGAGTAGTATAAAAGTACGATTTTTAAAATGTCATTTTGAAATTTAAATATGTGCAAAATCGGCTAAGGCGTCGTATAGGGATTGCAATATCGCGATTTTAGGGACAGTTGAAAAGATTTGAAAAGTTGTTTCCTAATGGGAATCAGGTCCTGCAATATGGCCGCTGAATATATGGCTACTGTATTGGCATTAGACAATTGATATTGAACCCAGCATTAACGTCTACATTAACAATTGTTTCAGGGTATGACTCCGATCTCAGTTCTGGTCTTCGTCCTGTACATCATCGCTTCTCTAACCATCATCGGGATGCTATTCGATAGCTCCAAGTACGCTCCAATCCTGGAAATCTTACGCTGTTCCGCCCTGGCCTTTCTGACTAGAAGCCTGGCCATCTCCAGCCCAGGCATCGGAACAGCTCTCCAGGTGTTCTACGTGGTATCAGCTATGTTCTGGGCGTTGAACTCTTTGAAACTTCTAGAAATTAAGAAGGTACAGAAGTTGGAGTAAAAAAGAAGTTATCAAGTTAAGTTGTCTGAGTTGGCAATGAGTCGACCACACCACCAATGTCGACTCGGACAGAATAAAGTTGTTCTTTGAGTAAAATTGTATGTACCTATTGGTGATATAGACGATAAATGTGCTGTTCTGAATGGATATTTGAGAAAATAAGTAGAATTATAGCGTAAATGTCATCCGGTTTTAGTGTTTTTTTATGATTAACAAGCTAACTCGCTTAAAGGTAAACGACATAGTGGTCGCAGATAATAAGCACGCCTAGCTTGAAATGGTAAGCGGGGTTTTCAGCTCATTTCTACATAAGGTAGCTTATCATACAAATTGATCATAGAGCATTGAAACCAAACCTTATTTGAATTTTTTTTCTTGTAGACGTAAGTAAAAGAGCATAACTGGAAACTGTATGAAAAATATTAAAATGATGTCTTTTTGAATCCATGTACGTAAATTGCTATTTAATTTTTATTTACATTTAAGTTGATCACGGCAAAATATTAAATATTTGTATACTAAATTTCCAATTCTAAACTAAAAGGAAGTAGAATGTATCTTTCAAAAGGGTTATGATATGTTGAATCTTTCGAAATCTTGAAATTGTTTTGAGCAAAAATTTTCTTAATTAAGATAAAATTATTACATACAGAAATATTTTCAGTGAGCAGGAATTTATTATAAATTTATTTTCTTGTATTGTAGATAAATTACCAGTGCTTTTAAATGTGCCTTTAAATAAAACTTAGGTATTTAATCATCGAGAGCCGTTTAAGTTTATTTAATTTTAATATCAAAAATATTTTGAAATGTACAATTTTATTTTTTTGGACTAATAATACTTTTTGCAACATTTGTTTTCTCGCAAATTTCTTTCAATCTGTACACGAAAGAATTATCATAATTTATATATCCTATTATAAATATAAGATGCGGCGATGTTTTAAATGGTTTTGCAGCGAATTAAAAATATATATTTACAAAACCATTGAAACATATAAAAATGCCATGGGGCTAGTTATAATAAGATTCCTATAAATTTATAATTATTTTAATATTATGTAGTTAATAAACAATTAGCCAGACACCAAATAATTAGATGTAAAACGTAGAATAATTTAAATGTAATATTTTTTAGAAGATATTCTTATTCCCAGTAGGTACCCTCTGGCATTTGAATAACTAGTTAATATTGTAAATTATTCGTTTGTTTATTCGAATACATAATTTATTTGTTATTATTTTCGTAAATAAAATGCAGAACAATGATGTGTTATTGGTTTTATTTTACAGTATTTTAATACCTGTAAATGTTTCTGCCTAGTTAAATTTTAGCACTTAAAACTAAATTAAAATACGTGTTGGCGATTTGGAGGCTTTAATAATAATACTAATGCTTAATAACTATTACAAAAGCTTATAGGAAGACTATGCTCTCCCGTCCAGTCCAGTCGCCGGGACTGACTACTACAGCGATGTGCTGAGTAAGACATTTCAGAAAGCAGACTATACTACTTTATTCACAAGCCTATTAGGCCTACTTCATTTTAAAAATAAATAGTATCTGAATAATAAATAAATAAATATCGGACACTACACACAGTGCCATCTGACCCCAAACTAAGCTTGTACTATTGTCTGTCAAATAACAAATACAATTCTTCTTTCTAAAAATATCAAAATAATAACATATGTCAATATAATGACTGACACTAACATTACAACAAACAAACAGAACAAACATTTGTTTATACCACAAAAATGTTTGTTCTGGGTGGGAATCGAACCCGTAAAGCTCGTAAAACGGATATACTACCAATGAGCCAACAGGGCTGTAAATTTATTAGATTTGTTTCGTGTACAAAAGTTCACAGTCATGGATGAGAGTGGCACAGGGCTGGAAAAGATCAAATCAATTTATTTGGTTACGACCCCTTAAAATATGTATTAACGCTCAACTTCAGTGCCCGTGTTCGAATCCCCGTCCAACTAAATTTGATATAATTCTATCAACGCCGCTTTGGATACTCTTTGCAACAGTGAATTTATAGATGTTCTTGACTGTATCTGAAAATAAATCTAGATATCATATCATAATCTTTATTATATTAGTTCATTATACATAGTTAAAACCAAAATGCAACTTGCACAATTTCGTTTGTGTTACAATTTAGATTTTGTGAATCTAGGTCCACAAAATAGGCGAAGCCTTTATTATTGTAACCCAAGTTCACATTGTTGCCAGTTTTAATTATGCGCATCTACATGATCTCTGAATAGATTTGTTTACCAATCAACACAATACAATCAAATAAGATAAAAAGAGAAAATAATATACCTAAGTAAAATTTTTGTTTTATTTATGCGGAATTACTCACATTTATTATATTATCAAACACTCCAACTATAGCTTCGGCCACATCCGAAATAAAAGCAACTAAGCTTATAAGAAGAGGCCGTGCGCGCGTTTTACTCTGTTTCGTCTCCATGAAGAAGGCCACCGGATGTGACCGAAACTATAATAGTCGAAGTATGCTAAATAATTAAACGTAGTTCGTAATAGTTAAAACCACGTCAGTTTCCATACTAAAATAATATATAAATAAAATATGTATGAGTGCATATGTGCATGTGTATGTATGTATAGCTTTGACATTCAACGCCTAGTGTTAATACAATAGCACATATTGAAAACACGCTTACGCGCGCTTATTTGAAATCTACACTACCACTAGGGGTGACTTAGCTTGTACAAAGATATTAAATTAAAAACGTAAGTATACTTTTATGTATTGATATTTTTTTCTGTATTTTATATTTATTGACTTTTAAAATAATTATCTCTTTTTTTATGTAACAATAATGAGACGAACAGGCGCTCTCCTGATGTTAAGAGATAACGCCTGTCCATGACCATTACAGCAATACACAGAACTTTGAGTAGTAAAACAAAGTCCAGGGCGTCTCTGCCTCGGCGCTCATTACTTTGAGACTAGATGGTTAGTCACTATAGCCCTGTAATTTCGCTAGCTACAGTACCCTTCAAACCGGAACACAGTAATGTTTACTCACTACTGCTTAGCGGCAGAATATCTGGTACTGCGGTGGTACCTACCTAGACGGCATCCTGCTACGGAAATCTACCACCAAGTAAATCTCTCCTCTCTTTTTAACGTTGCTGTGCTCGTCCATATTTGACTGTATACCATAATTTTACTATTTTGTATTTACATCTTGACGGTTTGAAATCAATAAATATTTTGAATCTTAATATCCTATACAAACATGGTTTTATAATATGAATGCGCTATGAAGTAAAATTAAAGTAGATTTTACAACCCATGTCTTGCTTGCTAAGATAAATAATAATAATATAAGAGCTTCCCTTACAATATTACTAATGTATGTAATATAAGTAAGGTTATAATGCTGTGTGATTACTCTACAGAATACAAATGAAAATGTTTGATGGCATATCAAAATTATACAATGCACTTCAAAATTCACTATTTTTATATTAGGGCTTTAGTTCTTTTTCTCTGTTAATCAATTTCAATTAATATTTACCAATAGGTACATTTTATGTTGTTTGTATTAAATATTATTTTGCCACTAAAATAACAAGAAATTTCGGCATCGTAGCGCGCGGAGAAACCCCTCTTTCTTCCGTCACCGGACCACCCTCCCTCGTCGTGACACGCCATGCTCACACCGTACATATCGTGGACCACCTCGGGGATCAAACAGCAACTGGCACCAGACAACCCCATGTCTGGACGCCAGTGGCCCCCATGCGACGTGTCAGCTAAGTGGCTCCGCCGCCTGCCTCCTCGGCTGCAGAGGACAGGGAGAGCGGTACACCGTCACACCGGTACTACTCCTCTCCCCTGCAGCCCCACCGCGTCCGCTATCAAACAGTGGCGGCCCTGTCAAGACCGCGAAAGGTAGGGAAAGCGGCAACGTCACACCGACAGTCCTCTCCCGCCACGGCCTCCAGCCCTCACCTGCAGTGTCTTCCACACGACACTGCAGCCCCCCTCAGTTGCGATACTACCCACACAGCTCCGCAACCTACTTTGGCCGCTTCTACCAAGCCTGGGGAAACGCCCGGAGAAGCAGCCCCACCTCGGGTTCTGCTTGATTTCACCGTGGTCACCAGTCACGGCTACTTAGCCCCCCGCCAGGACAAGGCGGGAACCCACGGGGGATTGAACCCACGCCCTACAGTGTGAACTGACCGCCTAACCACTGAGGTATCATCGCTACTAAATGACTGGTCTTACAGTCCCATTCTTTTTTTCTTCTTTGTTATTTTTTACAGCACAAACTAATCAAAGTACTATGGGAACCGGATCACAGCTGATTTTTTTAATACAAATTATTTTAATCAATGCCATGCCACTTGAAACGAAGGTTTTTTTCAGATGCCTGACAGAAAAGTAGGAACTTTGATGTGCGATTAAATGTAATCGAATATAAACACAATCACAAACTTCCGCGGTTTCGAATGCTAAGCAAACATAGTTGGTGATTATTGTTTGGTTCTTGTTGTTGGTATGACGGTAGTTGAGTAAATACGTATTCCGGCGCAATACGTATACTGTTTGCTCAAATTTCGGTACAAGGTCAAGGATGCTGCGGAGCTTAGAGGGTGGGAGGTGGTAGGATATGATTCTTATAACTTTTCAAATCATAATAATTAATTTAATATTTTAATTCTTATGACTCAAGAGAGCCATGGGCTGAGCAAAAAAGGGGAGATGGAGCAGTGGCTCCGACTCGCCAAACCCCATTCTCATGCAACACACCTGATCATAGTTCTCCAACTGATCGCAGGCTAAAATAAGGGAAAAAAAAATCTTATGTAAATATGCATACTTTTGATATAGGACGGAAAATGTTTCTTGTAATATTTCTTTTTCTCTTCCTTCTTGGCATCGCACTGTGTGCATTCTGCCAGTTTCAATATTTCTATATTTTGTGTGCAGTCTTCATTTTTCAACGTCTTTATCTTTATAGTCAAAGTCCAGTCTTGGTCAAGTCCAATCAGTGCCAGTCAAATCCAGTCATGCCTTAGTAAAGTAGTGGCGACTTTACTATAAGCTTCGATGGAGTTTTGGAAGCAACACAAAAATACAAATAAAAACCATTATATAACTTTCCCATACTCACGCTTGTAATTCGGCACTTTATGAATAAAACATTTTTATACATAAACACTCGAAAAAAGTTTTGGAAAAAAATACAATGGGGCGACACGACATTTTCCGCGCTCCCGCCAAAACTCTTGTTATTTCTAAGATCTTGTAAACACTTGTCACCACGCAAAAAGGTCTTGACTTTTTTTCTTTGATAAAAAGTACGATAAGATAACTCTTAATTATTCACATTCTTATTTTTATTTTGTAGCGATGATAGCTCAGTCGGTTAGCGCGGTCGGTTCGCATGCCGAAGTGCGTGGGTTCAAATCCCAACATTGAGCTTGAGCTGCCGGTGAAGGAAAACATTGTGAGGAAACCATACTGTAGTGTAGGTACTGTGGTGGTAGGGTACTTTCTAGTACTCGGCTGGCTAGCTACCACCCTCAAGTTGAAAATCTGCCGCCAAGCATCTAACGGTGTGTTCCAGCAGCCTCACTTGAGAGCCAGTTCTATTCCAGGCTAGGTGTGCTTTACCATCTTCGACCACACCGTCACTTAACATCAGGTGAGTTGTGGTCAAACACCTAGACTGTCAGCGTTAAAAAAAAACATTTATGTATATATATAGTGTCAAAAGTATTATAAATCAAGTAAAGTAACTTTGGTGAACAAGCTTTGACGGAGTGTTGGAGCAACACGAAAAGTTATATTATACGTTATGTCATTTCCTCACACTCAAACACGTAATTCATTGGTTTATTTATAAAGTATTCAGGATTTTTCAAACACTGGAATGCGTTGCCCGAATGAGCTTTTCCAATAGATGCAACCTGGGTGCCTTCCAGTCATCATCGTTTCTTTTAGGTGAGATTGCTCCATCATTGACGGCAACTTTGTTAATACTAAAATAAACATACACAAACAATGAAACAAGTTTTGGAAAAGAACTCCGCTGAAAAATTGCAGTGTTCTTATCAATAATAATAAAAAGAAATTAATATTGTAGGACATGTCACACAGCGCCATCTAGCCCTAAACTAAGCAAAGCTTGTACTATGAGAACCAGATAACTGGTAGATTAATTATATATTTTTTTTGTAAATACAATCATACTTATAATACATCACCCAGACACAGAACAATCAGTTATCGTCAAATAAATAGTTGTCCTGGTGGGAATCAAACCACGCCCTACCGCTCTTGAAGCAGATATTCTACCAAATGAGCTAACAGTAGGTACTTAAAGCATTCTCCAATAGAAAAACTATTGTCAAGTTTTCAAATGGTTTTATTGCTCAAAAGAAAAGGTAGGTCAGGAGATCAGACAGATGCTTTGAAACTGTCCCCCAGGAGACGAAAACCTCGTGTAGAAATACTTATCTGTAAGCTTTAACTAAGCGTGGAAATAACAAAACATTTTAAAAATTTTAGGGTACCGTACCTCGAAAGGAACCATTATAGGTTCACTTTGTTGTCCGTCTGTCCGTCCATCTATCTGTTAAGATCTTTTTTCTCAAGACCGCGCGGAGGTTTCAAGTTGAAATTAATACCAAGTCTGCAATCCCTGGGAGCTGTGGAAAAATCAAACTTCTAAGGCAAGGCAATCGAAAATTTGATCGTTTGTGCCGTATATTTTGACCCTCGTAAAGGAATCAAACCTTCTCTACTTCCCATTGGCGAGAATAATGAAATTTGGCAAGATGCAATGTCCTATAGAACAAGTAAAGGGAAAATCCCATAAATTTTAGTTACAATACAAATTTTTGTTTTGAGATTTAAATGCTTCTTGCGGTTGGTGAACTGACCGCGACCTATGTTGATGTTATATGCAACAGTTTTCCAAAAGCAAAGTTAAGTTTGTACTTCAATCGAACTTATCTTTTCAATAAAACAATGTTCGGTGCTTTCAGAGTTCTCGCAAAGGCCGAATTTAAATACCTACCAATTTGCGTGGAACCCTCAGCGCGCGAATCTTCCTCACACTTGGGCGATTTTTATTAATCTTTAAGGCTCGACTTTCGTTAACGTAAAATCGAATCAAAACATAGCACATCGATTCTGTGTCAGTGGGAATCAAGCCTAAATGTATTCGTATATTTATTTGCCCTTAATTCCATACAACTGATTATTCTAATCTAGCTTATAAACATGAATATTTAAATACAAACTTACTCTGACATTTACACTAATTCTATATAATATCAAATAAGCTAGTGCTTTATTTCATTTTAATATTGTAATCAGATCAAAAGCCTTAACAAAAACAATACAAACGGTAACGAATAAACTCTGGATAAAGTACCTAAATTAATATGAATTTTCATAGACATAAAGCGTTTTATTTTTGTTGGAAATAGCTTAGAAACTTCCAAGAACTACTCGAATGTCTAGACTTGAAAAAACACAATTTTGAGAATTATACTTGTTGATTTGGTAACAGGTATTCCTTTAACATACATATAACTAGCGATTTGCCCCGGCTTCACACGGATACAATTTATTTAGGCGTTTTTTTTGACAAGTTAGGTGTTTCACCACATTTCACTTGATGTTAAGTGACGATGTCGTTGAAGATGGTAAAGCACACCTAGCCAGGAACTAACTTTTTTCATCATCATCATCAGCCTATCGAAGTCAACTGCTAAACATAGTCTTCTCCCAAGACACGCCACTCAGCCCGATGTTCTTTTCGCTTTCATCCATCGTCAACTGTCCTACGTATATCGTCACTCCATCGATTCACAGGGCGTCCTACGCTACGTTTGCCAATTCTCCGCTCTAGAACACATCTATCTACCCCAGCAGTTATTGCTTCTGCGACAGATATGTCCAGCCCATTGACACTTCAGCTTACTAATACACTGAGTTATGTCTTTATTACACATTGAATTTCTTTACTCATATAAAAGTTTATATAGAGATATAGCGTGTTTTGGTTCTTAAGAATAGTCTCAGTGGGAAAGTGTTAGATAGATGATGATCGAGGCCACTTGGCCTCATACATAATGTATGTTTTTTTTAAATGTAACAGTAATGTGACGAACGACACGCTCTCCTGATGTTAAGAGATAACGCCTGTTCATGACCATTGCAGCGATACACAGAACTTTGAGTAGCAAAAAAAAGTCCAGGGCATCGCTGCTTTGGCGCTCATTACTTTGAGACTAGATGTTAGGTCTCAACAGCCCTGTAAAAAACCAAAACAAAACCAAAAATACAACCTGAGTGAGAACCTCCTCTTTTTTTTAAGTCGTTTAAAAAGCCAGAGGATGCAACTGTTATGCTCGAGAGCATGGTCATATTCCATACTAGTTATATTTTCTACCTTTGTTCGCAATTGTCACTTAAACAATAATGAGTTTTTATCAAATCGACGTAAGGTCTCCTGTCTATCGGATTTCTCTTCATTCGTTCCATTTCGGGAATTGTGCCTTGGAGTTGTACAACTTGATTTTCGCCCCTTTTTATTACCGGACGGCCAGACAAACGCGACCAAAGCGTCACCCGTATATGGTGATCGTTTCCCCGCTTCGAATCCACATTCTTTATTCGCACAACGAGGGTGCGGAATTCTCCCGGAATCTGTGTTTCCAGAAAAGTACAATATGAATGTCTTCAAATCAAGAGCAAACAAGTTCCTTTGAGGTAAGCGTGTTCCATCCTAGACTACATCATTGCTTAACATCAGGCATGTGGTCAAACACGACTCTATTACGTATTAAACAAAAATAACAACAAAAATATAAATGTATCACGATAAAATGATAAAAATATGCCGTTTTGTATTTTCATTCGCCGGCCATTTAAAAATTAACTTATAAATAAATGTTTTTTTTTATTGCTGACAGGCTTGGTGTTTGTCCACAACTCACCTGATGTTAAGTGACGGTAAAGCACACCTAGCCTGGAATGGAACTGGCTCTCAAGTGAGGCTATCGGAACACACCGTTAGATGCTTGGCGGCAGATTTTCAACTTGAGGGTGGTAGTCAGCCAGCTAGCCAGCCGAGTACTAGAAAGTACCAACACGCAACATTTTTTACTAACTGTTTACTTTTAAAATAATGCTCTCTCCTCTTTTCTAAGCGTTGCTTTGCCGACAGGGTCCATATTTGAATGTGTACCATATACTACATTGTATTTTAATTTATTGGCAACTGTATCCATAAACCAACCCCATCACGTTGTTAACATTCCAAGGATATACGTTAACTTAAAAGCGTAAAAGTAAATACCCAGGAGAGACATCCATTTCAACATAAATCTTCGCGAGAAATTCTAAATTATTAATGGAAATGAAGACGGATTTAAACTGAGAAAGACGGAAGCGTATTACGGAATGTTTTCACCGCTGACATCATTCATCATAAGGAGTTATTCTCGACTAGTTGCGGTCCACGATTTTACACCTCTTTTTATTTTTCTTCATTTACGGGAAATATATATTTTTTTAAATGTAAAAGTAATGAGACGATTGTGTGATTGAAGTGATTTTGTAGCGATGATGGCTCAGTGGTCAGCGCGGTAGGTTCGCATGCAGAAGGGCGTGGGTTCAAATCCCAACATTGAGCTTGAGCTGCCGGTGAAGGAAAACATTGTGAGGAAACCATAGCGTGGTGGTAGGGTACTTTCTAGTACTCGGCTGGCTAGCTACCTCCTACCTACCTCAACTTGAAAATCTGCCACCAAGCATCTAACGGTGTGTTCCGGCAGCCTCAATTGAGAGCCAGTTCCATTCCAGGCTAGGTGTGCTTTACCATCTTCGACCACACCGTCACTTAACATCAGATGAGTTGTGGACAAACACCTAGCCTGTCAGATAAAAAAAAAAAAAATTACGAACGAGACGCTCTCCTGATGGTAAGAGAACGCTTGTCCATGACAATTGCAGCGATACACAGAACTTTGGGTAGTAATCGGCGCACTATCATCCGTTTCTCGTACTTGTACGCAACGCTACGGTTCATTCTTGATGCGTACAGCACATGAATGGAACTCATTCCCAGTTTCTTTGTTTCCTATGAATTGATATTTTCTTTTGCCGTGGTGGTACCGGCGTAAGAACTGTACCCCACCCTCTCTACCCGTGGTTGCCGTAAGAGTCGGCTAAGGGATGTAATACGGAAGATGGGCAGCAGCGTCTTCCTTGAACAATCACACCTAACTGCGCTCGCCAACCCGCCTGCCAAGCGTGGCGAGTATTGACAAAACCCCCCCAGGAGGAGGCCTATGTCCAGCAGTGAACGACCTATGGCTGATGATGGGATGTGTGATGTGATTTCTTCTAGATCAACTTGCTCTATCCTTGGCCGCACCGTCACTTTCCATCCGGCAAGCAGGTGGCCAAAAGTAGATCTATTAGATAAAAAATAACAATTTCAAGATCATCACTGCTTTGGCGCTCATTACTTTCGAGATTCGATGGTTAGTCTCAACAGCTCTGTCCGAGGGTCAAACTAAAAAAATTCGGGAACAAAAAAAATATGCAATCAAATTTAATAAAAGTATATTTATTGTCTTTCAAAGTCTTCGCCTTTATATTTTATGCACTTCTCCATGCGTTCAAACCAGCCTTTAAAACACTTATTAAACGCTGAAATGGGGGTCGACAAAACCACTTTAAAGGCCTCCACTGCTTCTTCCGGCGTCTGAAACCGCTGACCACGCAACCTATCCTTGATTTTGGGGAAAAGTGAAAAAGTCGCGGGGGCTTAAGTCGGGGCTATATGGAGGATGGTACAGTAGTTCGACTTTTTCACCGTCCAGATATGGAGTTGTTTTCCGAGCGGTGTGAGGGCTGCCATTGTCGTGGTGAAGGATAATGCGGCGAATAGGGTTATTTATTCGGAGTTCAACAACGATACTCGGCAAACAAACAGTGGTATATCAAACGGCATTGACAGTTTTACGATCTTCAAGAGGAATAGTAGCCACGTGACCCGATTTGAAGACAAACGCAGCCACCATCTTCTTGGTTGTGCTGCGAGAACGAATAACTTTTGTCGACTTGAGTTGTCTTCGTAGACCCATACTCGAGATTGGTTTTTGGTTTTCTGCTCATATGTATGTATATATCCCCGCCATCTCATCGCCCGATACGACACTGCATTTGAGCTTCCTCCACTGAATTTATTCAAAGTTTTGCAGCACCAATTGACACGAGACGTTTTCTACTCGTCAGTTAATAAGTGAGGAATCCAGCGAGAAAACAAATTTTTCCCGTAAAATTATTTGTATCTGACACTTGAATTTCCCGATATTGTCACATGCCGGTCTTCTTGTGTCAGCTAACGCACAATATCGATGTTTTCTTGCGTGACTACCGATTTTGGTCGACCTTTACGCACGTCGGCCGTGAGGGACACACGGCCACTTTGAAATTCTGAATACCACCTGTATATTGTCATCTTTGAAGGTTCTTCATTACTACTAAAGCAGCAATCATTCGGTCCCCACAATGTTTTTGTATTAATCCACTTTAATTTTTTATTCAATTTGCCCTTTTGGGGAGGCTAAAGCTTTAAAGCCATACTGCCTTGTCTTCCGTTTTTGCAATTCATGCATGCAATTTAGTAAAGTAGTGGCGTCTTTACTATAAGCTTCGATGGAGTTTTGGAAACAACACGAAAAGTCATGTTTCACTGCGTTATATCACTTTCCCACACTCGAGCTTGTAATTCGGCACTTTATGAATAAAACACCACTATTTTTATACATAAACAATCGAAAAAACACTAGTTTTGGAGAAAATACAATGGGGCGACACGACGCTTACCGCGTTCCCCAACAATCAATCTAATCCACTTTTAAAGTCGTAATAAATCATAGCTCTGGTAATAATCTGGTATATAAACATTTTGTAAACACAGAACAAACAATTATGTTCGTCACACAAATATAAGTCCTACGTGGGAATCGAACCCAAAGCAGCTACACTACCAAATGAGCAACAGGGCAGTCTGTAATTAATTGGTATACAATAATGTAATATTCTACTTTTTATAGTAATAAATATTATATTTAAATATTTTTTTTAATTTTTTTATTTATAAAAACAAAAGATCTCGAAGTAAGCAACAATTCATCTCGATAGCTTTCCCACAGGTTACAAAGTAAAGATATAGTATGAATGACGCCGCGGCAGTCGTGTCGAAGCTTCCAAGCGCGAGCCACGCCTGGCGAGCCATCTCGAGTGCCGCGTCTCTCCGGCGAAACACCGACACCGCTCGTTGCCATTTTAAGTGACAGTTAAAAGTTTGACGTTGGGAAACTTTTTGTACAAAGTTTTGACGGTTCGCTTCGCATTTGTTCATAACTTTTTATGAGGTGAGAATTTGTTTTGATTCAATATTGCAAGTACGAGTATGTATGTAATATGTTACTTTGTTTTTCATAAAGAACTTTAAAAAAAAATAGATACCCTTATAACGAAGTTGCAGCAGTCTAGTTGGGAAATCATCTAACTTCCAATGTGGGTTCGAATCCCACAGCACGCGCCTCTGTATTTCTAAGTTCTTTCAAACTTCGTTGTCTTTTTTAAGTTTCTTCATCCGCCAAATACCAGCCAGAGGCGTTGGAGTCAATTGTGAAGCGTGCCCAGAGACTCCCTCGTTCAAACTAATCTTCATAGTCTTGAACATGGTCGCAAAGTTGCTAGTTTGTCGGTTTTTTATCGGATTCATTCTGGAGAGTGTGCTTCGGATCTGCATGCTCTAATTCTCCCATGCACATTTTTCTATCGGATGGCCAGACACTCAAAAAAGCGACATCGTTTCATCGTTTCGTTCCATAATCCATTACGAAACGATTTGAATCCACTTTCATTGTTCGAACGGCTTAAGCGTGGAATACGTTATCAGAGTGGGTGTTCCCTAATAGATACAATCTCGGTGCCTTCAAGTCGAGAGTGAATCGGTATCTTCTAGGCGAGCGTGCTTCATCGTAGATCGCATCTTCACTTAGCATCAGGTGAGATGGCGATCAAACGCAAGCCTCTACATAATAAAAAAAAAAAGTGATGTGCTTATTGCCGATGACTTCAAACGGTGAAGGAAAACATCGTGAGGAAACCTACATAACAGAGTGTTCATACTCCCAACCCGCACTTGGCCAGCTTGGCGGGCTACGGCTTCACCCTTCCCATAATCAGAAGAGGCCCATGCCCAGCAGTGTGACAGTTTATAAAATAACTATTACTAATTTATTCGAGATAAAAAGAAGCCAATGTGTTAATCTTTTTGATTATTGTATATCATAATGTGGGTCAACCGCATCTATCTCCATACCAAATTTCATCAAAATTGTTCTAGCCGTTTGAGCGTGAAGAAGTAACAAACACACAAACTTTCGCCTTTATAATATTGGTGTGATATAGGATAGAAAACAATCGTTTGAAAACAGTCTAGTTGGGAATCCGTCTGGCTTCCAATTTAAAGGTCCTGAATTCGAATCCCACGGCACGCGCCTCTTTCATTTCTAAGTTATGTGTGTATTACTGATGACTTCGACCGGTGAAGGAAACCCAAATGTCCGAAGTTAATAAAAAAATCTCGGAGATGTGAAACCTGCCAACTTGCAATTGGCCGTGGTGGACTACGGCTTGACCCTTCTCACAATGAGAAGAGACCCACGCCCAGCAGTGGGACAGTTTATTAAAGCAACCAAATCTATGTTGATAGGCGCGTCGTACGCTCTCCACACACGTAAAGATTGCAATGCACACATTGGTCACATAGCAGCCTAGAGCGTTAGAATGCTTGCCTACTAATACGTGTTTGGATGACCTAGATTTCGATTCAGTCTGTGGGGAACTAGCCTCAGTACGAACTTAGAATATGTCAAAATAGAACTAACCAAAAGGTTGATCAAACTTTAGATCTGTTTTGGCGATAGATCATTTTTTCTTGTATTATATTTGCATCTGAGCAAAAAATTCATCTATTAATCTGGTTCAATAAAAAATAAATAAAAAATTTAAACTAGGTCAAGCTCACCTCACCTGATGTTAATTGACGGTGTGGTCGAAGATGGTAAAGCACACCTAGCCTGGAATATTACTTGCTCTCAAGTGAGGGTGCCGGAACAAACCGTTAGGTGCTTAGCGGCAGATTTTCAACTTGAGATGTTGAGTAGCGGTTTAGTCAAGATTGGAAAACACACCAAGCCTGAAATGAAACTGGCTCTCAAGTGAGGCTGCCGGAACATACCGCTAGGTGCTTAGCGGAAGATTTTCAACTTGAGATGTTGAGTAGCGGTTTAGTCAAGATTAGTAAACACACCAAGCCTGAAATGAAACTGGCTCTCAAGTGAGGTTGCCGGAACACACCGTTAGGTGCTAGCCAGCTAAGAAAAAGAAAGTACCCTACCACCATGCTATGATTTCCTTGCGATGTTTTCCTTTACTAGCAGCTATAGCTCATTGTTGGGGTTTGAACCCACGCCCTTCGGCGTTTAAACCAATCGCGCTGACCACTGAGCTATCATCGCTACAAAAGCTTCCATAGAGAGAGCAAATCAGAGAACTTGAAACACACAAATCCAAAGGTTTTTTTAGTGTTCAAAAATGTACACGAACACATGTACTTACATACAATATGCGGTCGTGTTCACGACACTAACGAAGCCCGTTTTTTTCTTAGTTCGTTGTTGAGATTTAAATTCACTTCTGTAGCCAAATAATTCGATTGGTTCTACCAAACTATGAACAGTAAAAACTATGATCGCTATAAAATGATTCTATTCCGAAGGTAGACTATAAATTTTCTACAGGATTCATTTCGGAGATTGTGCTGCTGAGCTACGACCTTGTACTCCCTCCCATTCCCTTCTCACTACAGAATTTATAAAAAATATATATAGTATATGATTTCCTTGTATACGCACCAAACGTCTACGTTTCTCATCCGTACGGCCAAGGAATGGAACAAGCTGCCGGCTTCCTGAGGTATATAATCTAGATCTTTTCAAGGTTAAAGGTAAAAGGTCCCAAGTCTGCGTACTTCATCTTCGACCACATAATCGCTTCCAATCAGGTGAGCACTTAGGTGATGAAACTCGGATTTATACGACGTATTTAAAAAATCAATAGAAATACGTTCACGTCTTTTTCAAACCCTAAACAAAATATTTCGCAATTTCTCTAACTCATAAAAACATAAGAAAGTCATAAAAAAGAAAATTATGCCATCTCCATAACATATAGGCCTTCTAAAACAAATTGTAGTCATGAAATATGTTCACCTAGCTCCGGAATACCGCAATAAAACCGCGCGACGAATAGTTTCTCTCAAACTGTGAACGGCAGGAAGTTTTTAATGTCCCAAAGTTCGATTCCCGTGAAATAATGGAAAAGTTCGCCAAGTTTATGTACTTGTAGTTTCTTTCACGTCTTCCTCATATACTTCTATGTTAGAGGTAGTTGTTAAGGTCGGGGGTTCAGTTTCTAGAATCGAGGTAAAGTACATATTTATGTATGAACTATTTGCTATATTATAACTCTTCTAACTCTGTATATCTGTATGAAAATGAACAAATGTATATTTGACCGCATCTTCGCTTAACATCGGGCGAAATGGTGGTCAAACGCAAGCCTATTGTTATAGAAAAGTGGAAATTTTGTACATAATAAAAATCACACCACATTTTTTTAAATATAATTTTAAATAGTATTAATTTAATATATTTTGCTATTCATTTTTGTCAGATTAAATAATTAAAACTCTCCGTCTCCCTCTAAGAATTTTAATTACTTTATGGTAACGCATGTTCTTTATTCGATAATATTCAGTAACAACGAGTTAAGGTTTCTGCTTGAGAATTCTCGAGGCGAGAATTCTCAAGAAATTTGTATTTAGTCGAGACGGGAAAAACTCAAGTTAATTACTACCCTAATTTTCACTTTTTATACGGACTAGCCGAGTATAGTTTGTTAATTTATTGATTGTTGATGATTTGTTAATCAGTAAGTGCAATTTATGATAACTAAAAATGTACCATTTATTATCATGTAATTAATCTCATCTATCAGTCAATTTTGTAATAAAAATTGGAAAACAACAACATACAATATGGAAAATTAAAAAATTTCTCGGTATACTCAAGAAATCCTAGAATTCTCGTGCCTAAAGAATTAAAAAAGGTTGAGAAACCTAACATCGTACCCTTCGTCGAGAAAAAACACTTCTATAAATCGGAAAAAGGAAATTTGGACGCTAAATTACAAGTCTCATTCCAATGGCCCCAAATTAGCTATCGCAACAAATAACGCCTCTCAAGCCATTCCGGAGATAAGTGGCCCATTTAATTCGGATTAGCCCCTACGGTCTAACGTCGCTAACTGGATCTTAGGACGTATGCGAGAAAATTCAATTTTTTTTTCTTATGTTTGACATGGTAGTTTTTTGACCACAGCTCACCTGATGTTAAGTGACGGTGTGATCGAAGATGGTAAAGCACACCTTGCCTGGAATTGTACTGGCTCTCAAGTGAGGCTGCTGGAACGCACCGTTAGATGCTTGTCGACAGATTTCCAACTTGAAGGTGGTAGCTAGCCAGCTGAGTACTAGAAAGTACCCTACCACCACGCTATGGTTTCCTCACGATGTTTTCCTTCACCGGCAGCTCAAGCTCATTGTTGGGGCTTGAACCCAAGCCCTTCAGCATGCGAACTGACCGCGCTAACCACTGAGCCATCATCGCTACAAATCCGCAAATGTCCGCAATCTTACTATTATGTAATAAATAATACGTTAAATATTTTATATTTACTTGGTGGTAGATCGCCTTAGCAGGTAGTCGTGTAGGTAGGTACCACCGCAGTATCAAGTATTCTGCCTCCAAGCAGTAGTGTGTGAACGATACTGTGTTACAGTTTGATAGATATACCACCAAGAAAAAAAAGCCTAGACTTGCTTAAATTTGACCAGTTCAATATTTCTCCAAATAAAGTCCACAACTTAATATCTAAAATTTGTCTGATGGCACTTTCTAATTCCAATTTAACTAAACGTAAATTAAGGCTAGAAATAAATTTTCTTTCTTTTTTTTCTGTAACAAACTTGTTTACATAAATTTTACATGAGAAAACTAATAAATGTTACTTCGCAATAAAAAAGAATTGCCTCTAGTGTCCCACTTCTGGGCAAAGGCCTCCCTTTCCTCCTTCCAGACTGCCCGGTCTTTGACGGTCCAGTGACTGTCGTGATGATTTATTTCGCCACACCAACTTAGTCTGGGTCGACCTTTAAGTCCCTTAAATTTTGGCATCTACACTGTGGTGAATTTAGTCCAGTGGTCGTTTGATATGCGACAAACGTGGCCCGCCTCGTCCCACTTCAGACGTCGTCCTTTGTGGCTGATATCAACGATTTTGGTTTCGGAGCGCAGTATCGTGTTCCTTATACGGTCTGTTAATTTGACTCCCAGGATACTACGCTCCATCGCTCGCTGGCAAACCCCGATATTTGTAATAATATTACTAGCAAAAAGCTGAGCTTTGTGAGGGCTCGCGTAGTTTTTTTAACGAGTAATAATTTTTAAGACAGTAGTTCTTTTACAACCTGATTCTAGTGGTGTCTTCTAGTATTAAATAGATTTACTACGATGTATTTGAGTATTGAGTTTAGTTCTGTTGCAGCTATTTTAACTCTTTGGTTTTCTAACAGATGGCGTTAGTAGTACAATAACATTCTGTCCAATGAATACAAAATTGTTATTGTTTATTTGCTTTAATGGTTATAAAATTATGTTTTGTTTGATAGATAACACATCTAGATATGAAGTTAAATTGCTATGTTAAAGCACAAATCTATAGGCGTGATAGTTTTTCAGTAAAGTGTACCACAAATATGCTCAGGTTGTGGAAAAGTGTTAGGGCTCGCTTCGCTCGCCCTGATTATAATCTAGTTTTATAAAAATACTGTACGTTTTACGAATAAAATCCTAATCGTTTGAACGGGGATTTTTGTTCAAAACTCTTCTTTATTCTTTTTACAATTTTAAACCTACGGTCAACCATTTAGACTTTCAACGATTGATTTTATGTCACGTCTCTCCTCAACTTTTATGCACACATACATAGACGCTGCGAGAGTCGTAGAAAAGTAAAATCGATAAAAGTTAACGATTTAAAAAAATCAGATCATCAAAAAGGTGTCCTTTAGACCCTTTTATTGTTGGACTTTTGAAGTTTAAATACGACCAAATTATTTTTAACGAGAGTTTGCTTTGAGCGGATTGCCTTTACGGCACTTTTTAACTTCACGTATAAATCCGCTGGAACGGTCGTTTCAATGGTGGATTTGTACTGAAAGGCTGATATAGTTATTCAAAAGTAGGCTTTCTGAAATTTGACAGAAACGATTTTTGATTCAAAATCATTATTTGAATCTAAACTTTTCAACGCAATTACGTACTACTTCTTTCATATCTTTAGTAAATAAATAGAGACAAGTGCAGGTTGACAGAATACACACATCTTCGAAAACATTTTTTTTTTTATTTCCTCACGACGTTTTCCTTCGCTGTTTGTTATCAGCAAAATGCACATAACTAAGAAAAGGCAGAGGTGCGCGTCGTGGGATTCGAACCAAGGATCTCCAGATTGGAAGTCAAGCGGTCTCCCAACTAAGCTGGCGAAATTTTCATAAAAGTATTATTTCAGGCAAACTTGAGTTTGGGGTGTCAGAATAAACACCAAGACAGAAAGAAGTAACCAAAATTTAAATATTTTTTTTGTTAGTCTTTACATATCAGCGCCTATAAAAAAATCAATTAAACTGAATTTTAAATTATTCAACTTCCTCAATCTTCTACGTAAGTTTAATGTTACATGTTTGACACATTTTAAATTAAGTTATGTGACTGTATATTTATTAAGCTAAACCAATTAACTTAAAAAAAAGATTGTCTATGTGTAGATAGTTTAAAGGATCTTAAATTTAAGGCAACGTGCTTAAAATATTAAAAAAAAACTTCGTAGAACATTTTACAGAGCGCCATCTAGCTTTAAACTAAGCAAAGCTTGTACTATGGGAACCAGATATTAACAGAACAAACACTTATTGTCACATAATTATTGTCTCTCTGCACTTGCATCCCCCTGGCTAAGTGACAATTGTAGTAAGCATAATGTATGTATTAATATTTATTACTGTAAATTGTAACCTAATATGAAAAGAAAGATCCACAAAAAAAATGCCTTGCTGAGTTTCTTGCCGGAGTCTTCTCAGTTGAAGTGTAATTACGAGCCGGTGGTAGATTCAAACATGTAACTTAACGTTCATAAGTGCCTTACCAGGGCCTAAACTGAATAAATGACTTTTGATTTTGATTTTGATTTTGATAAATGTTTGTTCTGGTGGGAATCGAACCCACGCCCTACAGCTCTTGAAGCAGATATTTTAAATGAGCTAACAGAGCAATTATTGGCCTGGCAGTCAATACTGGCCGTATCGCCTCGCTGGAACGACAAGTCATTGTACTACTCTTTATTAAAAAAAACTTTTACTATAAGTACAACTATAAAATCGTTAAAAAAATCAGATGTTGCTAGATAATCTAGTCCGCTGACCCTTGACTAAGTGTAAAGAGCCGTTTTTTTTTTGCGATTTCTTTTGGCTTAGAACTTCGCAAGCTTGTCCAGTTTACAACACTTACGGCTGGTTAGAAACAGTATAAGGATATATTTTGTTCTTTTCAACCTCAATTCACACGCGCCCTGCACGATTGAACTCATTTGCGCATTTTCAAAGCGATCAACAACCACACACACAAGAATTCCACAAGAATCTTCTTTGAACAATATAAAGGTCTTTACAAATTCATTCAATATGCTTGCAGCTCCGGATCTAGGGGACCAGGGCAGCTTCAGGGGGCGTTAAAATCATAATATAGGTAATGAGATTTTAAAATACCCAGTTAGTTTCGGAATATATATTACGCTATGAAAGTATCATAAGTCGTATTTTAAAGGCTTGCACAGTACATGATGTATCTTCCAGGATAATCACCGTGGCATCTAGAATTGTGGGCTTTGCGAACGAGCTGAATAGCTGCAGGGGTTTTTAATTGATCTGGCTATGTCACATCTCTAGGAAAACGCGTGTTTATTTTAATTTTTAATAAATCAATTGTATTACACTGAGCAAAGCTCCGTTGCCCAGGTACTAATACAGACTAACTACAGAGTGCAAATTTATTAAAGGGTACTTATTTTCCCGATTACAAAAAATGCCTATACATATTGTGAGGCTTTTAAACTATTTACTTTTAACGTCGAAGAGAGGGGGGGTATAAAATGTCTGCCCCGGTTGGAAAAATGGTAGATCCGAGGCTGTATGCTTGAATACACACACACACACGTATTGATATAATATGTAGTCAATAAGAGTCGCGACGAGCGGTAATGCGTTCCGTGATCCATCTTCCTTCGGGTAAGTGCTGACATTTCAATGATAAATTGCCTTCAGTCTGCGCGTGTAAAGTTGTTAAATTCGTGTTAAATTTGATTTTTAACCCTTGTACTCGATGTGGAACTATTATGTTGAAGTTGAAGTTCAGATGTCACTTTTATTGATACTATAGTAATAATAAATAAATATTGTAAGACATTACACACAGCGCCTTCTAACCCTAAACTAAGCAAAGCTTGTACTATGGAAGAATAACTGATAGAATACATAAATACTTTTTTTTTGTAGTAATTACATACTTGTAATACATACAGAACACCTAGATACAGAACAAACATTTGTTTATACCATAAAACGTTTGTCTTGGGCGGGAATCGAGCCCACACCCTACGGCTCTTAAGGTAAACATATTACCAATGAGCCAACAGGGCAGGGCAGGTTTTTCTCAACACACGCTCTGTGTAACTTTAATTTTCATCTGTGTCAAATATCTTTTTATTATCCAGAAATGGGATGTGATCTTTAATATACTACCACTTACCTTTTTTTATGGTTAGGTGTTTGACCACAACTAACCTGATGTTAAGTGACGGTGATAGGGTATTTAGAATGGCTCTTTTTTGTAAAATATACAATGCTACATTTATTCTAAACCATCATCATCATCAGCCTGTAATAGGCCTCTCTTCTTGTACGCCACTCATCCCGGTCCTGTGCCAATCTTGTCCAGGTTCGGCTCGCGATGTTTATTATGTCGTTTAACGAGCTGGTGGACAACCAACGCTCCGTTTACCATTTCGCCGCCACGAATCCGTCAACACCTGCCATCACCCTGCCAGTAAATACATACTTATATTAAATACAAACACAGACACAGAATACAGACACAAATAAACATTAGTTTATACCACAAAATATATAAAACAGCTCTTAAAGTAGATATATTACCAATGAGCCAACAGGGGTTGGTCGATTGATTGATAAACTCTTTATTGTACACACCAAAAATTAGTGAGGCTGATTATAGTAAGTGTAACTAGGTACCAAAACACGGATGTGATGGCGTAACAGGTAAGTGTCCGCTTCAAAGCCCATAGCTATCAGGAATGACTACTCCGATCATCCGGTCACTTCACGCACTGAAAGCTTTCAACTCGGTTCCAGCGCTGGCTCAACAACACGAGAGGATATCGCGTTACTGGCCCATCCCACTCCATTAACGGCTCATTTACACGAGGCCACTGGCTAATTGGCGGCACAGACGCTTTATGACTCGCCTACCATCACTTCTAGGGTTATTGTGCATTATACAGCACGAGTGTATGTCACAGGAACTTTCGGCAGCCTAGTTGGGAGCCCGTCTGACTTCCAATCTGGAGGATCTGGGTTCGAATTCTATGGCACGCACTTCTTTTTTTAATAAGTTTTGTGCGTATTGTTGTTGACTTCAAACGGTGAAGAAAAACATCGTGAGGAAACCTACATATCGATGAGTTTTTTTTTTTAAACGCTGTTAAATTATGTGAAATCTACCAACTCGCACTTGTCAGCGTGGCAAACTACGGCCTTACCTTTCACATAAGCCCAGCACTGGGCTTTTTTATGAACCTGCGCTGATTCGGATGTCACAGGTCAAAACTTTGTTTTTCAAAGCTTCGCTTTAGAGGTTCAATTCCAGGCCAGGTTTGTTCACTATCTTCGACTATACCATCACTTAAGTAAAATGTCCTACGATATTAATGTATTAATGTCTATGCCATTTTTCTCATCTCATTGATCGTAAAAAATGATACAGATATAATATTGCGCACGAACTGGACGCAGCCTTCCTAACCCTAAGTTTTATTACAACACCACATATAATTTCCTGAATTTTTACCATTTTTTTTATTAGGAACTTAGTATTTGACAGTAACGATTGCCACGAACTCAAGCGTCACCTATCTGAAATGCAATAACGTTTCAAAATTTTGGACAACATAGTGCACGATTACCTTCTACCACACATAATAACTTAACCAGTAAATGTACCATTTACCGCTAAATGTACGGTAATGGAACCTAGGTAATGGAATGAGGTTGAAAGCTTATGGCGTAGTTAGAAGCACTTGCTGTTCATCAGACTTCATTAGGCGGGACGTATAACCCAACTAAACAGGTGCTGTATAGGATCCTGCGGGAATTTAGTTTTATTAAGGTGCCAAAATGGTTAAAAAAAACATTTATTTTTCGTCACAGCTTTTTTTTATCAAAAATATTTATCTTTTGACCTGAACGTTTGGCTAAACTTTAGTTTTAGAGTAGACTTTCGAAGTCAGGTTAGTCTTCGTTTCGTGAATTTATTATAGACTGGGTGTGCCCGCGGCTCCGTCCGTGTTGACGTCCGGTAAAAGCGAATTTATGTTTCACAAGCACGTTTCTAACATAGCGCAGGAAAACCACATTAAAATTGATTAAGCCGTTTCTGAAATTAACGTGCACAAACGCACAAATAGACAAAAATTCTAAGAACTACTACTATTTTTGCTTTGGTAACATAATTTATTAAGAACAACTAGTACAAATTGATTTTTTTTTAAGACGTCTCGTTTTCTATTTTATTATATTATCTGTGTATCTGTATACCTCAATGAGATTTGAAATAATATGTATTTTTAGTACAAATAAAATATTTTAGTGACAACACCAAAATAACATTGAAAATATTAAAATCATAACATATGTCAATACAATAAAAAAGTCAATATAATAATATGTTAAATATAAAATATCTCAATATGATCAAATGACAATTTAAAAAACCGGCCAAGTGCGAGTCGGACTCTTGGACCGAGGGTTCCGTACAAACCTGTAGGTATATAAGTAAAAGTTATGGTATTTTTTTATGCTAATTTATGCTTTACGCAATGGTTCCTTTATTTGTGCTATAAGACTTTGCTTCGTACCAAATTTCAAGATTTTGAGTTCATGGGAAGTACCCTGTAGGTTTTGATTCCCTTGCGAGTGTCGAAAATTTGCAGCATAAACGGCTGTATCTTTTGATTGCGTTGGCTTAGAAGTTTGATTTTTTAACAGCACTAAGGGACAGTAGACTTGAGTATTTTATATGAATTTCAGCTTGATGCCTTTACACGTTCCTGAGAAAAAGGGTCTTGACAGACAGACCGACAACAAAGTGATCCTATAAAGATTCCGTTTTTGCCTTTTGAGGTACGGAACCCTAAAAATTATATTTACTTACTAGTAATTCAATAGTCTCTTATTTGTTAATAATCGTCAAAGTCATAAAACAACGTTTCTTGAAGCCAAGATCTTAGCTTCCTTCTGAAGCACGCGATGGCAGGTGATAATATTTGTGCTAAATTATGTCGTTGTTAAGTTAAAACTCTATCTCCAGTAAAATCCACAGCACTGTCTAAAGGAACTCATTTTATGAGAACCTGTTTACTTCTCGAGATTTAATATTTAAGACGATTAACTTTCGGGAAACAAGACTTCTGACGGAAATTCCTCACCGCCATAGTTTGTTTAAAGAATGTTGAGCCAAAGCGCTTTGTGCATACTTTGAAAATATTTAACAAGTACAAATCACGGTCTATGATCATATTTGCTTAAAAATCTTTTTCGCTTGTTTGCGAAAGTATAGAAAAGGACGCGAGGTGCTTTGTCTCCTTGAAGAAGGGCACCGGATGTGGCCGAAACTATAGTCGGAGTATCCGATATAATTAAACGTGAGTAATCTCGCAAAAGTAAACAAAAAATAGAAAAGCGTTAATAATAAATTATAAAAATATTGAGAAATTACATGTATTCTTATGAAGTTACATCTTATTTTGCCAAAATCATAAACAAAAAAGTATGTGCGCTAAACTGGTTTGAATACAATTCGAAATAGAAATGACTTCACGTCATCAGTAATAGGACGTCCACTGCTGGACATAGGCCTCCTCCTGGGGAGGGGTTTTGCCAATACTCGCCACGCTTGGCAGGCGGGTTGGCGAGCGCAGTTAGGTGTGATTGTTCAAGGAAGACGCTGCTGCCCATATTCCGTATAACATCCCTTAGCCGACTCTTACGGCAACCACGGGTAGAGAAGGTGGGGTAAAATTCTTACGCCGGCACCACCACGGCAACTTATGGCAAGGCATTATAGGCAAGAAATTACTTATGACCCTGGATTGTCATAAGTCACTTTTAATTTCAAAATATGCTAAAGAAACCGCACAGTGCAGCTAGTTTGATATAATTAAATAAGGGAATGGGTACAAATGAGATGGTGCTGAAAAATTTAATAACAGATCAGTTTCTACAACCCTTTCTACATCAAAAAGGGTATATGTATACCATTATTTATCAAATAAACTAGATGATTATTGTTTAAATTAATTTATATTTTGGCTATCCCAGATATTTATCTAAAATTAAGTAAAATTATTTTACAATCAAGCTTATATTTAAAAAAAACCTGAGATAGAAAGTAAAAAGTTAATTTATCATGTGCAATTGTAAATATTCCCGATAACAAAAAAACACTAGCCCACATTCAATTGTCCTACCATTTGCTATCTGGGAGTTGTTGGGTAAGTATTCCGACTATGCAGAAACGTTGGTAAGTCAACGAAACGATTTGAATCCACTTTTATTGTGCGATCCGTTACACGATGTACTACTTGAGTAGGTGTCCTTCGATGGATACAATATTGGTGTCATCAAGTCGAGAGTGAATCGATATCTATAAATAATAAGCGTGCTCCAACTTAAACCGCATCATCACTTAACATCAGGGGAGATGGCGGTCAAACGCAAGCTTATCTGTTATAAAAAAATTCAACCTTCCTTTTCTGTGGTGCAACCCCGTGGCTCGAGTCAACTCTCTCTTAATTAGGTCAATTGACTCATAGTTTGTTTACCAAATTAATAGGTCAGTCGACTGACGAGGTAAGGGGTTTAAAATAAACAGATAAATAAGTACAGTGCGGTGCGGTGAGCAGGATCATGCGGCCCTATCTTTTTTTGATGTTTTCTGCTTCATGGCAATCTGTTCCAGGAACAATAAACCACTTCCTTGTCCGATAAATATCTGTCCATTGAAATCTACGAGAGCCATTAGTTGTTGAAAATTTTCTTTCCAATAGACTCTCCTTCTGTCTTATAGTAGGAATCTTTTAGTGAGATTAGGGATGTCATATCTCTTTAGCCGGGTATGTTGGAGTTGGTTTACGTGGGTCGTAAGCTTCTCCTGGTACTTCAGGCTGCTCTGGGCTATTTCTTGTCGGACAGTTTTTATGCCAAGTTTCAGGTACATGATTAACTGGGGACTACCGAAGATCATTCTTAATGCTTTGCTCTGGAATCTAAAAGCGGTCCTATCCTTTAAAAAATATTCAAAGTAAAAATTTACAATTTAAAAAATGACTCCATGCCCCTAAGTCAAACAAGGCAAGGTTTTAGGTATTTTGGTAAATCCTTCCAAATAAAAAAAAAATCGGTTCATAAATCGGCGTTCTGAGGTGACAAACATTTTAAAAAAGAACCTCCTTCTTTTTTGAAGTTGGTTAAAAAGAAAAGTCACAGCAAAAACTCTGCCTGTGGAGTTTACACATCATTGCCGGTCCCAAGCCCTGAAGAAGGAGGAGGGTTGGTCAGGATTATACCAATTGTAAACGGTCAACGCCGAGTCGGTAGTAAATAACCTGATCACCCACGGCCACCCAGCGCACGTGAAGTGGTAAGCAGTGACCTTAAAAACGAATGCGAAAAATCGTGGGAGCCCACCCCCATTACTTTCCCAAGAGAAACCTCACCTACCATGATTTGGGAGGATCATGACTGAGAAACAATTGAGTCTATCTACCTACACGATTTATTGTGCACTCTATTCGTCCCAGACGTGCTTCGGCCAGTAGGCGCGGTCGGAAGCATAACTTGTTTTACGTGGATCACAACTGCACGGTGGAGCGCTCTATATCTCCTCTGGTGCGCATCATCATCATCAGCAGTATGACGTCCACTGCCGGACATAGGCCTCTCCCATTGATTTCCACAAAGACCGGTTGGAAGCGGCTCGCATCCAGCGCGTTCCCGCGGTCTTTATTAGGTCGTCTGTCCACCTTGTGGGTGGACGTCCTACGCTGCGCTTGCCGGTCCGTGGTCTCCACTTCAGAACTTTGCAGCCCCATCGGCCATCGGTTCTGCGTGCTATGCGCCCTGCCCACTGCCACTTCAACTTGCTAATCCGCTGGGCTATGTCGGCTACTTTAGTTCGCCTACGGATCTCCTCATTTCTGATTCGATCTCGTAGGGAAACTCCGAGCATAGGCCTCTCCATAGCTCGTTGCGCTACTTTAAGCTTAGTAAGAAGGCATTGTAACATTGTCAGAGACCACGTTGGTGCGCGCTCGCCGCCATTTCAATGCACTTCTTGCCGTTAACTCTGATTTCGATATACTATGTGATAATTGGACAATTGTTACGACCAATGACAATGACTATGATAATTATGTAAATGTGTATTTGTAATAGTTGTAACTTTTGTTTGTACTGTATTTTGTGTTTGTTAAATGACATTTAGGTAGGTAATTCTTTGTTATTATAATTATTTTATTATTAGTTTGACATTAGATTTTTGTATTATAGATCTTAATTATTATTATTTAAATTTGCGAGATAAATGTAAGTGATTTTTGTCGTTTTTATTTAAATTACAGATTTTTACAAAAATTACCCTCAGACATGAAAAGTAGGTACTGTATCCACGCCATATTGTGGGATGTGAACATACATCTTGTGTAGCCAAAAGCAAGCGACATCGCTTTGGCGTCTCAACACAATGAGTGTATTGCCATTTGATTAAGAGGCCCTCGTGCACTGAATCTCAAACTAAATTCTAAAGCGATTTTGTTTAACGGATGAAAGGAATCGATAATGAGTTCCACTGCCTTCCAAGATTGTTTGCAGAGTCGAGACTACGGGCTATAGGTACTTGTCCTATATCAGTACTGCCTGCGCTATATCAATACGGGGTCAACAGTTAGTTATTCTGTGCTAGAAAATGATTTCATCAGATAGTCGATAGTCGGTAGTTTGTGACGTCAAAAAGATAATCACAAAAATAGTTATTGTACACGGAGGATATTTTAATCTATATTTTATCTCTATACATACATTCATACACAACATACATACATAGTATAAAACAAAGTCGTCCGCCGCGTCTGTCTGTTTGTTCCCACTAATCTCCGAGATACCACTATGCAGATAGGCTGCTTATTAATCCAGAAAAAAAATTGGGTTACAATTTGTTTAGAGCAAACAAAATGCTATAGCAGTTGCTTCTTTAGGAATAGCTGCAATTTTACCTCCTGGAAAAAAAAACAGCACATTTCATTTTTTAAATACCAATCGAAGCAGTGCATCGAAAAATAGTCATTAAACCAAGTATTACTAGATTGTGTATTTGTAGTACAAATGCACTATGGCAAACATAGTTTCAATCAAAACAGTAAATAAATTAGATATACTGATAATATATAGAGAGAACAAACGATTAAATACAAAAAAGAAATATAAGAAGCTTGTACCCCTTCTTTCTTTTTCAAATTCAGTTTAAAACGGCTCTCTCTAGAAACCTATAAGCTATAAAACAAAAGCAGTCGTAACAAATGGAAGGCTGCTCTGTGAGATATTTCTCCCCAATCCGTCGATACAACAGTCTTTGCGCCAAGAGCCCTTTATCCTGACCTTGTCCCTCAGTACTTGTGAAGCCTATTTATCACACCTTCGCTGGGCCCGAAAGCCTTGAGTCATCAGTATCGGACAAACGGTCAAGCGTAGGCAACTTATCTAGAAAATTGAGTGGAAAATGTTTTTTATATGATCTGGTACAAATTATATTATTAACATGAGTGAAGTTAGGATCGCCAAACCTGAAGAATATGTATATGGATTATCCCCTCGTGAGCCTGTTAGCAACAATTTATACAGAAAAATTAAAATTACAATATCAACTTACGAAAGCAAATGGCATTTTGACAAATTTTTAGGGTTCCGTACTTCAAAAGGAAAAAAACGGAATAGGATCACTTTGTTGTCCGTCTGTCTGTCTGTCTGTCTGTCTGTCTGTCTGTCTGTCTGTCTGTCAAGACAGGGTACTTCCCGTGAACTCAGAATCGTTTTTCTATTCTCATTTGAGAGCCAGATCCATTCCAGTCTAGATGTGTTTACCACCTTCGACCACACCTTCACTTAAAATCAGATGAGATGCGGTCAAACAATTAGCCACCTACCTATCCATAAAAAAAAACTCACATACATACATATATTATGTACCTGATAACATTACTCTCTTACTTTGGGCATTCGAGTAAAAAGAAAAAAAATCCCCATTCGCGATATTTCTAGTTGTTTTTGTAGATCATTATTCACAGCGGAATTGCTAGCAAAACTTCCTAACGAGAGGTGTTCTTTAAATAATGCCATTGTCTATGTCTGGGTTAGCTTAGTTAGCGAACATTATGGACTTCTAAGATTTCAATAGAGATACAAATTATTTTACCACAAACAATTGTTCAAAATTTACTTTGTAAGTTACTTAAATTTAGTTTGGTGTTAGCTAACTTTCAGGTGTAGTCTAAAGTTAAAATTTACTTCCATCAATAAATATTTTTTGAAATTTTTCCAAATAAAATTATTATCACATTCAAAAGAATTTGATTTTGAGAATTGTTGATCATAATGTGGTCGGCTAACATGATATCCGGCTATCTGACTTCAAGGTTGGCCGGATTTCTATCCGTGTCATCTCTAGTAGGTACATACCTACTTAACCAATGTAAATTCTTAACTCTGCTATTATTCACGGCTGCTAGCTTCAATCCACGTCAAATTTCCTGTAACATATTGCAAAGCGCTTGTTATCTCTACAGATACTCCGTGGCTGAAATATCAACAGACAGCAGACATTCCCGGCATTTAAGCTCCATTTTAGAGGAAATATACGCAAATGAAACATGGTATAATCAATCATATAAATTAATTATTAAAAAATATCTGAAAGGAATATAAAAAATAGATATATGCTACCGCATCCTTTTTTGTAGATCTATAAAAGAGGAATTTGAATTTGTTATATCTCCAAGGGATTAGGCAGCGTTTTCAAAAAAAGCAGGCGGATGACTTTTTCCAACACTTTCTACAATTAACATCATATTTCAACCAATTTACACAAAACCTTGACAAATTATTACATACTAAACCTTCCTCATGAGTCACTCTATCTATTGGTGTCTAACTCGCATAATATTCCGTTCAGTAGTTTTTAAGTATATCGCAGACAGACAGACAGACACGCGGCGGATGACTTTGTTTTATAATATGTAGTAATGTAGCCAATTCATTTGATAGATTAGGTAACACCGTCAAAATGTGTTGCTGCAGAGTTTTGTAGTTGGGATGTTTGTTAATCAACCACGCAATACCGTCTAAACGGATTTAGATGAAATTTGGTACACAGATAGCTTCTTACCTGGATTAAAATAAAAGATACTATTAATTATTTTTTTTAATTAGGTTCCTGTGGGATTATCAAAACAATAACTACAGAACGAATCCTCTTAAAATTTGGTATAGATGTGTCTTATAGAGTATTATTCCGGGATACAAAGTATTCTATATCTTAAACTAGGTAACAAAACGACATTTGGTGGTGGGTTGTGGTCGGCCCTTAAACATTTTTGGTACACGACATAAACAGAAACCTAACATTTTTCGGATATAAAAAGTAAAAACTATAAATTATATTATTAAGTGTGCCAAATTTCATCAATATTGGTCCAGCCGTTTGAGAGTGAAGAAGTAACAAACATACAAATACATTTACACACTCACAAACTTTCGCCTTTATAATATTAGTGTCAATGTCAACATGATTAAATGTCACTAAAAAATATAAGAGGCTTATAAATGACGATTCGATGGTGAATTTGAAGCTTCAGAGCCGAGCACATCGGCGTGACGTGGCTAGTCTGTCAGTTTTTTGTCGTATACACTACGGTGAGTGTGCCCAAGAACTACAGGACCTAATCTTGCCATCGCCGTTTTACAACACGACCAGACGCTCCACCAAAAGACACCCTCTTACAGTGGAAATTCCCTACAAACGTACTAAGCGTTTCCAGACCACGTTCCTTGTAAGAACTGCTGAGGTGTGGAACTCGTTGCCAGCGTCTGTGTTTCCAACTAAGTACAACCCGGGTTTGTTCAAGAAATATGTGAATAGGTATTTCCTAGGTAAGCGTGCTCCATCTTCGGCCACATCATCACTTTCCATCAGGTGAGATCGTGGCCAAACGCATGCCTAGTCCGTTGTAAAAAAATATAATAATATATATAATTAATTACTAGTAACACAGAATACATTCTCCCTAGAGTCCTTGTTTTATTAACGGTCGTATTGTCTGCACAAATGTCCAGTATATTGGCTTTACGGACAAACGGTCAAAGCAACCTAGAATTTGAAGCGGTTCAAAGAGCCTTTTCATTTCAACCGCAATATTTTGCTCTCCACTTATTATAGGAATAGCTTGGAGGTATAGGAAAGTGTAGTTATAAGTTGAAAAGGTTTTCCACTTAGACTTAACAAATATTCAGTCAGTTGGATAATTAAGCTCAGCCTTACTTAAGAACCAGTTCTATTCCAGGCCCTAGCCTGAAAAGGAACACATCTATGTGCTTTACCATCTTTGACCACACCGTCACTTAACATCAGGCGAGCTGTGGTCAAACACTTTACTTATAAAACATTTGGAAACTTAACTGTCAACGCTTACCTTTACTGGCCGTGTCCCTACCTAACTAAATTTGATATAATCCTACTAACGCTACCTTGGATCCTGTAATTAATTTATGTTTTTGGCAGGCCGAGATCTTTTAGTAGATTTATTGAAGGAATTTGCTAATAGTCCTTTTCCCCCCACTTCTGTATATAAATCATTTATGGTTAATTTATTTGTGAGGTCATATTATTTAGTGTTCTTGTGTGGTATTTAACGATATTTATTTCCCAATGTATATAGTAAGTTCTACAAGTATATTCTTAGTTAGATAGTTTGTAGCGATGGTAACTCAGTGATTAGCGCGGTCTGTTCACACGCTGAAGGGGATCAAACCCTAACAATAAGCGTGAGCCCGTGAAGGTAAAACATAGTTTTTTTATGACTAACAGGCTAGGTGTTTGACTACAGCTAACCTTATGTTAAGTGACGGTGTGGTCGAAGATGGTAAAGCACACCTAGCCTGAATGGAACTGGCTCTCAAGTGAGGCTGCCGGAACACACCATTAGATGCTTGGCGGCAGATTTTCAACTTGAGGGTGGTAGCTAGCCAGCCGAGTACCTACTAGAAAATACCACCAGTCCTGTTCCGGGCTAGTTTTAGTTTACCATCTTCGACCACGCCGTTGCTTAACATCAGATGTGTATTGTGTATACTTTTAATTCAGATGTACTTTTGCCGCTGTAACCTTTCTATCAAACAAGCCACTCGTAGACTCTTTTTGAGAATAAAAAACACATTGTGAGAAATCTTCCTCATATAAAGGGTTAAGTCACTATATTTGAAAAAGGGTTGAAGGTAAAGAAATTGAGTTGAGTGGGGTCTGGTAAAAATAAACCGACTGCTACAGGAGGTGGATCTCATTTTCACTGCATTTTATTAACTGAGCAAAACGAAGATCTTCTTATATAGAAGAATTTCCAACAAATTACCCCACTGCGTAAAAAGGAATGTGTCTATTTTAGTACTCTATGCACCTAATTACGCATATGTAAATATGTTTATCTATTCCATTGCATTTCCGAAACGAAGTCATTATTGATGTTTTTTTTTTAAATACGATTAGGCTTACATTTAGCCGCCTTCTCGCCTGATGTTCAGCGAAGATGGGGTCTACGATGGAGCACTTGCCTAGAAGAAACCGATGCACTCACGACTTGAAGTTGTATATTTTTCTATGTAAAAGTAATTAAACGAATGAAACTCTCTCCTGATAGTAAAATAAAACGCATGTCTATGACCATTGTAGCGATACACAGAACTTTAAGCAGGAAAACTTCAGGGCATCGCTGTTTTAGCGCTTATTACTTTGAGACATTATAGGTGAGTCGTGAGTGAATCGATTTCTTCTAAGCAAGCGTGCTCCATCGTAGACCGCGTCTTCGCTTAATATCAGTCGAGATGGCGATAAAACGCAAGCAAGCAACACGTTTTGGAAAATAATATAATGTGGCGACACGACCTTTCCGCATTCCCCCTTAATGAAAGACGTGAGTTCAAACCCCAACAATGAACTTGAGCTACCGGTGAAGGAAAACATCGCGAGGAAAACTTAGGTGGTAGGAAGTCTTCCCTGCTGGCTAGCTACCATCCTCAATTTTAAAATAATCTAACGGTGTGTTCCGGCAGCTTCACTTGAGAGCCAGCTTCACTCCAGGCTCCGTGTGCTTACTATATTCGACCACATCGTCACTTAACATCGGATAAGCTGTGCTCAAACACTTAACCAGTAAAAAAAAAAAAAGATAGGGGCAGATTTCACTTTTTGTTTTACAATCTATGTCTCGTTCGTTCTATTAACAGACGCGGATAGCTTCATACTTTTTTTGAAATTTATATTAAAGTGGAAACCGTGAATGAACTTGACAAGGCTTTGTAGTGAGAAAACTTCAAAATTAATGAATATTACAAAGCAGATCTCTTAAATGGAAAATTCTGAAATGAACATTTAATATCCGCCTCAGAAGGTAATTTCGTTAAAATCTTTAGGTTTGTGAGATTTGTTTTATATTTAGGTACCTTTTAGTTTGAATAACTAAAAGTAGAAAATGTTTGACCTTACTTATAAGGTGGTGGTACACCTTCTTAGCAGAAAATCGTCTATTTGCGTACCTGCGATACCAGTTATTCTTCCGCGAAGCAGTAGTTTGTACACATTAACGTAATGTATTCTGGTTTGGAGGTTACTGCAGCTAGCGAAATTACAGGGCTATTGAAACTAACTATCGAAAGTTTTTTTTTTATTGCTGAAAGGCTAGGTGTTTGACCACAACTCACCTGATGTTAAGTGACGGTGATGATAAAGCACACTTAGCCTGTAATAGAACTGGTTCTTAAATGAGGCTGCCGGAACACACCGTTAGATGCTTGGAGACAAAAATTTTAAATTGAATTTGAATTGCTTGATTTTTTCAGTCTCAAAGTAATGAGCGCCAAAGTAGCGATGGACTTTGGTTTGTTACTCAAAGTTTTGTGTATCTATATAATGACCGCAGATATGCGTTATCTCTTACCATCAGGAGAGCGTCTGATTACTATTACATAAAAGAAACGTTATGTGACCAATGTATGTATATTAAAATATCTACAGAAATGAACATACCTACTTTCCTAAAAAGTGAGTAAAAGCTTAAGCTAATATGAAATATACAAAACTACGAATATGCAGTACCCTTCAAACCGGAACACAATTATATGTACACTACTACTTGGCGAAGAATATCTGATACTGGGATGGCACCTACTTAGACGTCTTCTTGCTCAGATCGAGCGAAAACCACACTTGAGCGTAACGAGCACCAATATATAACATTTAATTTTGCTTATGCGGGATTACCCACGTTTAATTTAATTAGTAAGCGACGTAATTTTAGTAGAGATGGAGGGTGGAATCTTGAACTGACTTGGAGACCTTGTCTTCATGGAGCTCGTGAGAATGGTTGCGGATCTGAAGAAGTCGCAGTCAGCTCTATGTGCTAGAATTTTCCTGACACCGTAGAGGAGAACTCCGGTGAGAAAACGCAACAACCGATATCTTCACGTGCGAGGCGCGCGTCGGCCCGCAGAGCAAGACGAGGCCGCGCGCGCGTTGTACACAGCTTTGTCTCCATGATGAAGGCCACCGGATGTGGCCGGAACTATAGTCGGAGTTTCCGAAAAAATTAAACGGGAGTAATCACATAAGTTTCCACAGTAACATTATAACAAGTTAGAAAACATATAACATTTTATTGCATGAGGTATATTGTACTTGAATTAATATATCAGATTTTGTTATCACAAAAATGAGCCTTGTTTTTAATGTAGTTGGATATTATAATATATTTTCATTGGGCCAACAACCCTAGATGCAGATGCCACGTACAGAATAGAGTCTAGAGTAGTCTAAAGCCATTAGTTTTACTTAGAGCAACGGAGATGGAGCTCTCGAGTCATCTTTATAAACGTACGCTAGCAGACAACAAAGCCAATATTATGATATCTGCCGGGGATTTCACATCATTATACTCAGCACAGAAAATCTAACCGCAGGTCAATAATCGTCGCTTGATTATATTTACAAATATCAAAAGAAAGAATAATGGAATCCGAAAACTAAACTTCTTTAATTCACGAAAACAATGTAAAGATGTAAATGTCGTTATGTCAATGTCAAAGTACGAGTTCAGGTATAATAAACATTTTTAGTCTTTTACTACTCGGTCTACTACTTAAATTGATAATTTTACTACTCTTCGCCTCTTAACAATATGGAAAGGAGCAGGTTATCCCCCTGCTGCTTGGACCGTTCCTTGGACCACCATATAGACAGAGTTTAAATATTAGCAAGCTTATAACAATAGAAAACCGAAAATAAAATAAAACTTAGAACAGTTAAACAACAAACAGTAACTTGAAACAATATTACAAAAACGACGAATAACAGAGAGGCGAAAACAAATTCAAGTCCAAGAAATGAAACACGAATAAATAAAAAAACGAAAACGTCAAAAATTGCAAAGTTTATATAATTATGTGAAAGTTTGTATATTTGGGTGTTTGTTACTCAATCACCCAAAAACGACTGAACGGATTTGGATGAAATTAACACACATATACATTATTACCTGGATTAACATATAGGATACATTTTCTATCAGAAAAATGTTAGGTTACTGTCATGTGGGATTATCGTGATTATATGATGATTTTTTACTTACACAATTTTTTATTTCTCTCTCAACCTAATTCTAAAGTTAACGCTGACAAAGACGTAAGCTAGTTTAACATATTTTTATTTCCCTAAATGTGTATAATTACTAAAAAAATCAACGATACATCACTGTATTATTGATTAAATTTTCACGTAATTATGAAATGAAGGTAATTTCCTTAAATTAAAAACCGAAGTACTGGCAGGTACTGTAAACAAGAATTTATAAAACGTTATTATCATGTCCATTTAAATTTTCTGTAAAAAGGTCCAAAGAAACAACTTTTTGACAATATACAACAATGCAATGACATGTAAGTATGTAATCTGTTTTTAATTATGAATTAAGAGATTGTTTATTACACAAAGAGATTATTTATTTATTTGTTTATCACAAAGAGACTATTTGTTTGTTTATCATCACATATAGTGATATTTTATTTATAGTTTCGATTTATCAATAAATAAATCAGTCTGGTCTTGGAATAACGTCTCAAATGCTATTTTATTTCGATAAATAAGAATAAAAACCAACACCGCTCCAAGAACAATTTAAAGAGATAAATAATTGCAAAGAACTCGCTAGTGAAGCCACAAAAGAGGCAAAAATGTTCGACCAAACGTGATTTATTGGAATTACATTGGGAAAATCTACGAAACGATTTTGCGACCATGAATAAAAACAATTCTTTTTAAAAGACTTTTTAAAGAAGATTTATAGTTGCAACGCTAATATAACATGCGCGGTCCAATTTTAGGGTTTCATACCAAACTACCAAACAAAACAGTCTTGGTTTTGTCAGCAGCCCTGTTGGCTTAATGGTAGTATATCTGCTTTAAGATCTGTAGGGCGTGGGTTCGATTCCCACCCAGGACAAACATTTTGTGATATAAACAAATATTTGTTCTTTGTCTGAGCGATATACGAGTACCTACATATATGTATTTACAAAAAAAATATGTTTTTTTTTAAATAGTTGACAGGCTAGCTGTCTGACCTTAGCTCGCTTCATGTTAAAAGACGGTGTGGTAAAGCACACCTAGCCTGGAATGGGTTTGGGGTTAGATGACGCTGCGTGTAATGTCGTACAATACGTCACGACGATGATACGATGTCAATCTGTTTTAGGTAATGTGTGCTTGAGCTGCCGGTGAAGGAAAAACATCGTGAGGATACCATTGCATGGTGGTAGGGTACTTTCTAGTACTCGACTGGCTAGCTACCACCCTCACGTTCAAAACCTACCGCTAAGCACATAACAGTGTGTTCCGGCAGCCTCACTTGAGAGCCAGTTCCGTTCCAGGCTAGGTGTACTTTACCACAACGTCACTAAGCATCAGGTGCGTTGTGGTATAACTATAAAGTCAGCTATAAAAAAAAACAAATCAAATTCAATATATAATAATCTTAACAACGACGACTGCTAATAAAATAGCTATAATGAAAGGAAAACAACTTATCAAACCAAATTAATTATTCCTAATTAAATTTAAACATATAACTTCGTTCTATATTTGTGTAATCCCTTTTAATTACCTTTATTTAGATACCCTTGATGGTTTTTTTTTTTAAATTAACGTATTATTTTGCGCCAAAAAAACCACCATTATTTTTTTAAACACCTGTGAACATTTGGGTTACTGAGACGAATCTAACAATACCTTTACTATCGTAATCCATTCGGCCGTTTGGAAGATACGAGGTACCAGAAATTTACATACATACATACATACAAGATAATTTGCCCCGGCGTAAGAATAGTACACCACCACCACCAATCTACCCGTGGTTGCCGTAAGAGTCGGCTAAGGGATGTAATCCGGAAGATGGGCAGCAGCGTCTTCCTTGAACAATCACACCTAACTGCGCTCGCCCACCCGCCTGCCAAGCGTGGCAAGTATTGGCAAAACCCCCCCAGGAGGAGGCCTATGTCCGGCAGTGGACGATCTATGGCTGATGATGATGATAATGACATACAAGATACGCACGAAAAACATAACCCTTCCTTGGCAGTCGAGTAAAAATAAAATAAAGTCACCATAAGAGTCACCAAGAAAGTCAGTGAAAAAGAACATAAATATTTAAATGGATAATTAATTAAACATTATGCAGTGATTTTTATCCAAGCTATGATTTTCACGCTCTACATTATTCTATAATAAGGCTTTAAAAACTCTTAGTTAGTACAAGCCGCGAGACGAAAGACCACTTTCTTAGTAATTACTCGAGCTAATGAATCACTGTTCTTTGAGTTTCAAGTCCTCTAGGGTTTCGGACAAAAGATACGGCGCGTACCTTTCCCGCCAAATTACCAACCTCTGAAAATATTACTCAAAAGTTTTCTAATTTTGGACTCAAAAACGAGGGGATAAAGTGTCGAATTTTAGGGATAGGTCAAGACTTCTTATTAACTTAAGCATTTGAATTCAACCTGATTTCACGTATATAGCTTCCACAGTGTTGTTGGTAGCTAGTTAAGCGCCTTTTGAGAACAACTTCCGTACAACCAGCAAAACAAACAACAACAAACAACTTTTGTTCCATGAACTTCATAACATGTTATCCTTACAGCTATTTCGTACGTATTGCTGAGGGTAGATATTTTCTATGGGTTAGCTGATCTTTATTGGATCAATTCACGTCACGTCACGTCAGTCATGGAGCAAAAGTTTTACTATAAGAACTGACGTTTAGTAACGATGATAGCTCAGTGGTTGGCGCGGTCGGTTCACACGCCAGGAGGTGTGGGTTCAAATCCTAACAATAACTTGAGCTGCTGGTAAAAAAGCCATGGTTAATACGGTGATAGGGTACTCTCCCAATGAGTACATTCCAATTTTTTTTTAATTACTTGCAGTAATAATAGCTCATCTTTTAGCGCAGTCGGTTCACCAGCCAGTCGAATATTAGAAAATACCCTACCACCACGCTATGGTTTCTTCATGATGTTTTCCTTCACCGGCAGCTAAAAAGCCAAACTAGAAAACAAAAGCTAGAATGACCCCCTTTTCGCTTAATACACCCCAAGTGTTTAACCCTGTAGGTATGAAAAGCTCTTCCCTTTTTTACAGAAACCCGTCACTCGGCGCTCGTGGTTGGTCGAAGATATTAGCACACTGTTACATATGAAGCGTAAACTATGCGCGCCACCTTTCAATTGTGACGACATGGAGGAGCTGAATGTGGTAAGTGTTTTTAAATTTTTTCATCAAGTTATAAGCTTAGGGTACACTAAATTATATTATACTTACAATTACGAACGACTTTTACAGCAAAAAATACATATATTTTATAACATATATTTTCTGTAGAATACTATTTGTATTCTACAGAAAATATATGTTAACCTTGACTTGATGCTTGACCAAGCAGTAGTGTGTAACTGTTTTCTGGTTTGAAGGTTACTGCAGCTAGCGAAATTACAGAGCTGTCGACAATAACCATCGAGAGTCTCAAAGTAATGAGCGCCAAAGCAGCGATGCCCTGGACTTTGTTTTGTTAGGTACCTACTCAAAGTTCTGTGTATCGCTGCAATGGTCATGAGCAGGTGTTATCTCTTACCATCAGGAGAGAGTCTTGTTCGTCTCATTACATTTACAAAAAAAGTTGTAAAAATTGGAGCATAAAAGTTGACACGGATTTTTTACGGAGTATAAAAACTGGCCAGGACGTCTAGCGTTCAAGAAAAGCTCTGTAGTGAGCAATTACAGACTGAAAGTGATGATGATTAAATACTTTTAATTAAATTACATGTTTATAAGATCGTTCGAAGCAATCCGTCTAGAAAATTCTATAAAACAATGTGAATAAAATATCTGTAAGAATCAAAGATTATAAATGTAAGGATAAACCCACACAAACATTTTCTTTCCATTATTTCTACGAATACAAAACTTTTACATTTTACAACTACGATTACTTTCTGTCAAAAAATTCAGATGACATCACATGCAAAACCAGGTTCAGGTAAGCGAATTCATATAGCTATTAAATTTCTTTTCCGGACTTATGCAAGTCTTTAACTGAAATATTTTAATACCTAGTATTGGTATACAGTATATACATACAGGTACAAAACTGAACATAAAAGCTCATGACTGAGTAAGTCTTGTTATCTCCTAGGAAGGTCAACATGCGTGACTACTTTTTAGATTACATTTCACACCTAGGGTTTCCCTAATAAGATGATGTAAGTCAACATATTTTTAGAATAAATTTAATGTCACATATTAAATACAATTACGTTACTACATTAAAAGTATTCCATGTGTCCTATCTTAAGGGTTATAAGCCAATGGCTAATTACAATCTTTCCGCCAAGGTTTTCGTGCTTTCATGAATCAGTAAAAAACAACCGTTTCTTCCGTGAAATCACTAATTTTAGCGATTCCTAAAAACCTGTTGATGGGTAAGTAATTTTCTTCGGTGCCTTTAGTCTGGAAATTAATTACAAGGTATTTGGAAGGCTTACTCTCTAATTACGTAAAATTTAATTGGTATTAATGAATCTTAGCTACCTTGCATGCTGAGAACCGTGGTTTGTAACTTAATTAGAGTCAGGAAGAATAAAACAGTCTAGTGCGAATCGGACTAGTACTCTGTGTATTCTATACTATCACATAATGTATTTGTTGATAGATAAAACAAGCTAATAGCAAATCAAACTTGTACTAAAGAAAGAAAAGATTGAAAGAAAGTTTTTATTCTGTATCACGCAAAACACAAAAAACAAACAAATCTATTAGGTCAGTGAACACTCTGAGGCAACAGAACCGAAAATTTTATGCATATAACTTTTTTTTTGTTTTGCTAGACTCGTCACCATAGTAATAGCGTATAGGCATAAACTCTTAAGATATGTAATCCTTAAATTAACTGCGAAGCTCTGGTCCAAGTTAAAATGATACTATGGCTTCTAAGGTTATGTTAAGTTAGTTTAAAATAAACAACATTTTATTTATGACACAAAGTTTAATACAAAAATTAAAGACAATACGTTAATATCACAAAAAAAATCTTTTTGATCTGCCTTATTAAAGACAGGGATAATTATCATAAACATAACAAAATTAAATAAATAGGTATTTAACATACTTTACGGCTACATACAAACATTACAACACAAATTGTTTAATAACATAATTGATGGACAAAAATATCGATAAAGTTTTCCCACCATAACTGTAAGTCGCAAACATGAAAAAAAAAACATGTATATAAAAATCAATCCAGAGGCGTTTCTGTCTGAGGTAGAGACTCCTTAGATGGCTCTTTATGTTTTACATAACCATAAGAGGCCTGGACTGGAGGTTGATTGAAATCTTCCTCGATCCTCATTTTATGCATCTTCACATAATCTTCATGGGCATAGAGAGCAGCCCGTCTTTCTTTTCCTTCAGTTACAGTGGCATCCCACGAAAATTCAAACTTATAAGGATTATCTTTGACCATTTTAAGCGCAGTCTTCTTTAAATACTCATAGTCAGTCATATAGTCAGTCTTAAGTCCCTCTTTGTTCTCAGATAGAAACCTCTTCTTCTCTTTTTCTTTCTTTTGAATAGCTTCTGGAAACAGAATAGCAACAGTATCATTGAATATCGTCTTCTGATTTTTCATGATTTCAAGCATTCTTCGCTCTTTTTCCAATCGCTGAGCTTCTAGTTCTCTTAATGGTTTTTCGTGTTCTATGAGTTCAGCTCTATTTATTCGTTTTTTAACAGCAATAGTTCGTTCAATGAGTTTTTGAATTATTCTTTGCCATCGTTCTTCTGGGCCAATCACTCTTTGTCTTTCTAATCTTCTAGCTTCAGCTTCTTCCTCTAATCTCTTTTCTTCTTCTTCTCTAAGTCTTCGCTTTTCTTCTTCTTTTTCTAAAAGCAGCGCTCCTTCTTTTCGTTTCATTTCAAGTAAAATGTGAGGATTACTTTTCATCCATTCATCTTGCCAAGCCATAAAAAGTCTCTTAACTTTTAATTCTCGTTCGACCATAATTCGAAACTTATCAATATAATGTGGATTTTCTAGCATAAAAACCGGAGGTAATAAAAACATTCTAAAGGAGCCGCTACTATCACTTACACCAATTATGTTTTTAGTCAGAGGTAAAGTATGTATACTAACCCCTGTGAGCATCGTCCCAGACATAGTCTGAAGCGAAATAGGTTGATCGGTTCTGAGCAATAAATCCCAAGTTTCGATATCACCCTCAGCAGTAGCAATAAATAACCTGCTCGGCTTATAGAGTGACCATCGGGCGTCTGTCAATCGATAAGGTCGTTTTTTCCAGAGCATGGGCTTTTCTTTTAGTTTATCTGACCAAATAGCAAAAATTTTACCTCCTATCGTTACGGTTATCAAATCAATGAACGGATTTTTTTGTGTAGTGGTAATGATTCCATCGTGGATACAACAGCGATACACTATATCGCTATATTCCGAGTTTACAACTTCGCCAGTGTTAAACTCGTGGCCTTCCCAAGTGATTCTCCTCAACTCACCATGTTGTGAGCCGCAGTATAAAACAGTATTAATATCTTTTTCATCTTGCGGAAGAATTTCACACTTGAAATACTTTCGACCCGTTCCAGTATTTCGCGGTGCGTAAATGTATTTTAACTTTGGCGCGGATTGTCCCAAACTTTGTAGGGAGAGAGTTTGCGGTTGACCAGCAATACCTAAGATAATTTTGTAACAAGGTTGTAAATTCCGATCTAGTATTTTAAGCGGCGACACATCAACCAGTAAACCAGACGGTCGCCTTAATACCCTTTTAGATTTTTTTACTTTCTTGTTATCAAACAATGTTACGTTCTCAACTGATAAATTCCATATCAAAATGTTACCATCTTCAGATCCAGTGAAAAATTGTATTGATTTCTTTTTAGCAGGCATTAGTACTGTTCTTCCTGTCGGTGTAACCGTAAAATTGGGGGAGAACCACTGGATTGCTGTAACAGGACCATAGTGGCACGTCATCAAATTACTCAAAACAGTAGCCTGCACCACAGCATTGTCTTGTACAGGTTTCATCCAGCCCATATGTGCATTCATAGCAATACGGTACTTCTCACGAGTCTCACTCAATACTTCAATCTTCTCAACGTTCTCTAATTTGTTTGTAATATCCCATATAACTATTTGTCCGTTTACGCAACCTCCAACTAAAATATTTTCATCAAAAGGACAAAAAGAGAGTGCTTTTACTTCACGTGGCGATTCCATATAAAGCTTTGGGATCAAACTATCAATGTGGCTCCAAATCAAAACTGGGTTGAGCCCATATACAGCTCTCTGGATCGGATCTTGGTGAGCACTTATTGTTTTCATCACTGATGGTGAACCATCTGCATAAGAAATAGCAACAATACCAGACCACATGGGATGAAAAACTGCACTTGACACATATTTATTTTTGGCTCTAACATCAGTGAAACAAACATATTCTTCAAAAGTCATTGAATCATAAATATCAATAGTTTTATGAGCAACCAAATTTGGGTAATCATTACAATACATATCCATAACTGTGTTCAGTTCTACTATATCGTCCATTTCGGTTTTTTTCTGACCAACAAATGTATTTATCATTTTTATGTAAGAAGGTCGACGCATTCTTCTTAAGGCATTTCTGTAAGCCGTTAGGCCTATCTCATCTGGCGGCGCCTTAATTACTTGTTCATCCTCATCGGAACTTTCTTCTTCTTCTTCTTCATTAAGCTCTCCCTGCCCTATCCCAGCGTCGCCTCCTCCTTCTACATCAGAAACCATACCAAGAGCGTCCGCAATTGATTGTGTCCACATATTTTTAGGGTATCTCAGTAATGTTTGTGCTTCTCTATCAACTCTTGGTGCTGCCGCTTGAATAGCCGTATCTACTCTACGACGAAAGACGTTGTTAAATTTTTGTCTGTAAGGTGTTAGTTCAATCATACCATCTCGGCAAGAGTTTGTGTCTCTCACTTGAAATTTTTTGGGATCATATAAGGTAGGAAACGATGCTCTTACTTCTACTTCCATCAGCGGCCGTGTATTAACTGGATTAAGTTGTAATATTTCCTTGTCACTTCCTAGACTTTTCCAAGGTCTTGGATTTTTATAGACAGCTTTTTCCAACTTCTTTTCTTGTCTTCTTATAAATCTATCAGACTGTTGCTTACAATGATCTCTGGATTCTTCAGTAACACAAATGTAGAACTCATCGGTATCTTTAGATTCGTCTGCCATATACCCCATCAGAATTTGATCGGCCGGATATTCATCTAGCTCATTTCTGAGAAAAAAGAATTCTGATAATTCACCACCTACTTCAATGGTTTCCATTATTTTTGCTTTAGGTACAAACTTCCAAGGGCGTTGTGCGGTGACATGGTATCCTATGACTAATTCGATTTGTAACTGAGTTTCTTCTCCTATAGCCAAAGTGTGGACACCTTCGACATCGTATTTTGGTATAAACCTCTTCCTCCGAGGCTGAGGTGGTGGCAACCGTGAAGTTGATGATGCCATAGATTGAGCGCTGTCGACTGTGAAAATAAAATAATAAGTACTTAATTTATTCTCTTTTTTATAAATACCATTACTCGGTGTATGTGTCAGTTTGGTGTCATCATTGTCAAATTTAGAATAAGGTTTGTAACGACACTCTAGAAACTTTTTAACTAAAAAATGTTCGGTAACATGTTATGAAATGTTTAATAAGCACATAATTTGTACAATACTATATAAAACCATGAACGATCCCAACTTTTTATTTATTTAAAACCTAAAACCTAATGATACGAAAGAGACGCTCTCCTGGTGGTAAAAGATAACGCCTGTCCATGACTATTGCAGAACTTTGTGTAGCAAAACAAAGTCCAGGGCGTCGCTGCTATGGTGCTCATTACTTGAGACTTTCAATTGTTAGTCTCAACAGCCCTGTAATTTCGCTAGCTGCAGTACCCTTCAAACCGGAACACAGTAATGTTTGTACACTACTGCTTGGCGGCAGAATATCTGGTACTGCGGTGGTACCTACCTAGACGACCTCTACTACCAAGTAACTAGGATAATATCGGGAGGAAACGAAGGTGGTACTATCTCGTACTCGGCTTGGTACCACAAGAAATTGAAAAGCTGCCGCCAAGCAGAACGTACAGGGTTCTAGCAATCTCAATTTAGTGCAAATTTCAATCCCAAGCTAGATGTGCCATCTTCGGGGACACCGTCATTTAACGTCAGGTGTGCTGCGGTCAAACACCCAGTCCCAGTAATTTTTTTATTATATTTTATTGTTTCGCTCTTTCTCTCATTCTCACTTACTCTTTCTCTCTTTATTTCTCTCTCTATTTGTGTGTATATGTTTCTGTTCTTTAATGAATGCGTGTGGAAATTGTATCTCAGTATTTATTCAAGAAAGTACTTAAAAGATCATTTTAATAGGTTGATGGACCGAGACAAACCACGGCAGTTTTTCAGTACCATTTATGTAATGCTAGATTAAAGTGTAATAAAAAAACAATAATAAGAGAATCGTTAGTACACACACACAACTAGAAATAATATGGTACACAAACCCCTTGGGAAGGTAGGCACCAAAAAAAATTACCATCACCAACTTCACTCTTGGTTTTCTGCTCTGCTGGTACCACATCTTCTTCATCGTAACTTGACTCTGAACTACTATTCTGAACTTCTTGGATCTTCTTTGTTTCATTGTCGCTTTCTGAATCGCTCATTTTCAATATTGTTTGTTGTAACCATTTAATTGTAATAATTGATCATTCGAAAAAAAGAACATTGGATTAATATGGTTCAGATGCTATAGCCGACTGAATATTTTTATAGCTTTCACCTAAAATTGTTAAGATTTATAGACTAATCCAAGAAGAAACATGTTATATGTTATGTGTTGTGAAGAAATCGCTCTAGGCGATAAGACCGCCCTGGTACACCATTTATTTGTTATTTCTGTGTTGTATTTTCGTTTTGTTACTTTCTTTCTCTTTTTTTAATATATATAATTTTTATATGTTATAATATGTTTGGTGTATAATAAAGTTGTGTTGTTATAATAAATACATGACAAACACAATCATTTCTTAACGTTTAAGTTATTTACAAAACAAAAAAGTAATACATGAAGCACAACAACATGATCTCTAAGCGAAATGCCGTTTCGCTTTAACTTCAATATAAAAAGTGAAAAAAAAAAAACATTAGCACATGCATTTAAATGTCCTGATGAAAAAAAAAACAATTAAATATACACTTAACCCACACTCTATTAACTAAATGTTTTTCGAAGTAGTTATTATTAATGCAAAAATATAGTCGTTCCAACAATGTTTAGAAGTACAAAGTGCCTACGTCTACTAAATTTACCAAAAGAAAACCACAGTTTCCTCAAATAACAATGCGGTTTGGTAACTATGGTAGTTGGTATGGACTTAATAAGTTCCCTTGGTTGCCTAGATACTCAATTGTGTTTACTGTTTATATACAGGGTTAAGTTGGAAGCGTTTTCAGTGGTTAGCGCGGTCGGTTCCGACCTCGGTTCAAATCCAAACATTGAGCTTGAGCTGCTGTGAAGGAAAACATCGTGAGGATAGCACTTCCTAGGACTCAGCTGGCTAGCTATCCTCCTCAAGTTGAAAAGCATATAAAGGAGGATTGTTTATTTTTTAACACCTGATGTTAAGTGACGGTGTGGTCGAAGACGACAAAGTATTATTATACCTGCTAGGTACCTACTGATCTGTTTGAAGTCGGTGCCTAGCACTGGCACCTAGGCTAGGCTTAGCACCGTCTTCAAACAGATCAATAGGTACCTAGCAGGTATAATAATACTTTGTAAAGTAAGTTTATTTTCGCTTTTTAGTGATGTTTTGTTCTTAAAGTAGGGTTTAGTTTTTTTTTTTTTTTTTAATTTTTGTTAATTTATTTTCACGCCAAGAAACACTTGAACAGTATGAGTCTAGCTAGACTCGCTAAGATTCAAAAACGTCATGCCAAAAACAATTACATCGTCCAAATAAATAAATTAAAACAACTGGGCCAAAATTATGTTAAATTTGTATGGGACCAAACGGCAACTATTCCGCATCAAACTAAAGAAGAATCACGTAAGTCGGATCATAAATCTTAGCGTAATCGGTGTACATACATTTAAAAAAAACTAGTTGAGAACCTCCTCCTTTTTGAAATCGGTTAAAAATACTCAGATAAGATTATGTTCAATAGATTTATATAATAAATAAATAAATGTAATATTATTTTGCTCCAGTCAGCGCTATCAAGCCGCAAGGAGTCGGCAGCGCCGCTCACGGGGGAAAGAGACGCGGTGATCTTCCGTCACACTCTCGCCTACCCACTAGCCTTGGTGCTGAGACTGCGAGTTTTACAGGTAAGCTTTCTGTCATTATAAGCAGACGAAGCAAACTTCAGGTATGATTCCTTAATTATGTTTGCCAGATTTTGGAGGGCAAACGGAACAGTAATTTTTAATCAATCTATGCTACAAATACAACAAAATGCTAATTAGCAAGTTAAAGAGGCAGTGGGCAGGGCACATAGAACTCAGAACTAATGGCCGATGGGGCTGCAAAGTTTTAGAATGGGGAACACAGACCGGCAAGCGCAGCGTAGGACGTCCACCCACAAGGTGGACAGACTACCTCATAAAAACCGCAGGAACGCGCTGGATGCGAGCCGCTTCCAACCGGTCGTCATGGAAGTCAATGGGGGAGGCCTATGTCCAGCAGTAGACGTCTTACGGTGATGATGATGATGATGCAACCATTTTTTGTATAGTTAGCTAGCTAAGCTAAGATTTTGACCACACACAGCTCACTTGATGATAAGTGACGGTGTAAACACCTAGCCTGGAATGAAACTGACTTTCAAGTGAGGCTGCCGGAACACACCGATAGGTGCTTGGCGGCAGATTTTATTATTTAGATATTTTAGATTAATGATTCGAACGAGGCGCTCTCCTGATGGTATGAGATAACGAATGTCGTCCAACTGTCTGACCATTTATTTGAAACATTAGACAACAGCCCTGTTATTTCGTTAGCAGCACAGCACCTTTCAAATCGGAACAGTAATGTTTACACACTACTGCTTCTGCAGAATATCTGGTACTGCGGTGGTACCTACGTAGACGACCTCCTGCTAAGGAAATCTACCGCCAAGTAAATTAAATTACTGTTAGAATACTTATTGTACAAAAATACATTCAGAAAACCCAAAACAAACATCTATGTTTATCGCATATGCAAATGTTTGTACTAGGATAAAATCGAACCAACAGCCCTACAGCGAGTCCTCGGTTGCCTGGAAGAAATCGCTCTAAACAATAAGGCCGTTTGTTTCACAATACAATGTTTGTTTTAGTTTCCGTTTTTGTAAGAGTTATCTATTTATCTATCTGCAGCTCACGAAGAAGACTACCAATTGAAATACAGAGAATATAATAACAAGTGTATATATATATACATATATATATATATATGTGAACTGAAGCGTAATGATTACTTGTACAATGTATCGCTCTACTACTTACCATGAAACCACAATAACCCATAAAATACGGACTATATTAGCATCGCAGATTAGGAAAATCCCGCACTAAGAGAAGTCTTGCATAGGAATGACATAGAATTGTCATATAAACGGTACCTACTCAGCATAGAAATACAATAAGCTACACTATCTAGTATTTGGTGATTTAGGATTGATTCACATCTATAGAGCAGAACTCGTCTAAGCGTATGACAGACGGGAGTACATACTTGTTCTTTTAAAAATCGTCTGATCACGTCACAGGTTAACACCGCCTGCCACCAAAACATAAGGATCGGTTATTTTAAGCACTCTTTTATAAACTACTAAGTAATCTATGGCAGAAGGAGGAGCCACTACTTTTTAATCTGTTACAAGTTATGAACTATGATAGAGCGCTGACACATGCGGACGCCCGCCCGCGTGTTTTATCAAGAAACTTATTAAAACTAAAGATCAAATCAAAATCATAAAGTCATTTATTCAGTTTAGGCCCTGGTAAGGTACTTATGAACGTTAAGTTACATGTTTGAATCTACCACCGGCTCGTAATTACACTTCAACTGAGAAGACTTCGGCAAGAAATTCAGCAAGGCATTTTGTTTTGTGGATCTTTCTTCTCATATTAGGTTACAGTTTATACAGTTTACAGTTATAGATATTAATACATTATGCTAACTACAATTGTCACTTAGCCAGGGGGATGCAAGTGCAGAGAGAAGCTGCTACAACCATATATTCCTGTCTTCCACGTAATGAGCCACCTTATAGTAGGCTTTTTCAATTAACCTCTGCTTTATAAAATCTTTGAATTTATTAAAACACAATCAATATAATTAAAGAATCACTCTCACTTTGTGGTAGATCTCTTTAGCAGGAAGTTGTTTAGGTAGCTACCACCACAGTACCAAATATTCTGCCAAGCAGCAGCTAGAGAATTTACAGGGCTGACGAAACTCAGAACGTCTAAAAGTAAAGAGCGCTAAAGCAGCGATGCCTTAGGCTTTGTTTTGTTACTCAAAGTTCTGTGTATCGCTGCAATGGTCATGGACATGCATTACCTATCTTTTACTATCAGGAAGGCATCAACTTTTACATATATAGAAGCACAAGTAAAGTGACCTTGGCAAGGCGCAAAATAACTCGAAGCTATGATTAGAACTATAATATTGTGCAGTATCTTCGTATTTTCATTTCAACGCGTGGTACTCTATAATACATGCAACATTGCTTTTTTTTTTTTAACTATACGCTTCAAAGACACGTGGTTCCGAGACCTTTAAAAATCAAAATTAAATGTATTTTTATCAACTTTGATTTTTTTAAATTTTTTTTTTTTATAATTCTGCAAATTCATTTACAAAATATGAGTTTTGACGGGAACGCAGAAAGTATCGTGTCGCCCCGTTGTATTTTTTTTCCAAAGCTTGTGTTTTGTTTCTAGTGTTTAAATATAAAAATTGGTGTTTTAGTCATAAAGTGTACCTATCTAGATGACTCATTACTTTCTTCTGCCTACATTACCACGTCGTAGCGATGATAGCTCAGTGGTTAGCGCGGCCGATTCACACGCCAAAGGGTGTAGGTTCCAACCCTAACAATAAGCTTGAGTTGCCGGCGAAGGAAAACATCGTGAGAAAACAGCATGATGGTCAAGTCTCTCAAGTTGAAAATCTGCCGACAAACACCTAACAGTGTGATCCGACAGCCTCACTTGAGAGCCAGTTCTTTTCCAGGCTAAGTGTGTTGACCATCTTCGACCACACCGTCACCGATCAGGTGAGCTGGGGTCAAACATTAAAAATATATCTCAGTTCAATCCGTGATAGTTACTAGAATGCACAGCAAGCACAGCCCTGAGTACTACTGGATCACATTCTGGTAGGTTGTTAACGATATTAGTTGTCAACTCGAGTTACTCGACTGCCGGCTTGTTAGTCTAGTTGCATTGTTCACATATTCAACTCTGTTGCTTGTTCTGTGGTTTCATTTCAAAAGCCATTGAGCTTCTGCATAAAACCATTAAAAAGATGTCCCATAAGAGAATTTTACTGCAGACAAAAACAAAAAAGTAAAGTTGTTGATATTTCTATAGAACAATATCTTTTTTATATGATAAATTGATGTTAACCCGTCTTGATTGACCACACCTCACCTGATGTTAAGTGACGGTGTGGTCGAAGATGGTAAAGCACACTTATCCTGGAATGGTACTGGCTCTCAAGTGAGGCTGCCGGAACACACCGTTAGATGCTTGGCGGCTGATTTTACCATCCATCCATCGACTATCCAACTCATGTCTCAAAGAAATGAGCGCCAAAGTAGCGACGCCCTGGACCTTGCTACTCAAAGTTTTGTGTAACGCTGCAATTGTCATGGACATGCGTTGTCTGTTACCATCAGGTATCTGGCGTCTGATAAATTGTACATTGAAAAAAAAAAACTAATTTTGACTCTTTTTCACGTAGATTCCAAAACAATATTAATATTAATTCGTATAATTGAATCTCATTATTTCCAGTTTAGTTTTGAAACATTGTTTACCAGAACGAAAACCTTTAACCTTAACAACGAAAAGAGTTTTAACAAGAAATATAAACTATCCTAATAAGTAAGTATTATTATGATTTCGTTCTCTTGAAAACATGGTTAGAATTCTCAAGAGTTTTATATTTACTTAATCGTAGCCAGGCTACGAACTTCGTCTACGACGTAGAGACGTCTACAAAACTTCCTTTAATAATGATCTCCAAACTTCAATTTCGTAGCTAGTATATAACTTTTTCACTGAACTTTAACATATTTTAATACATTATCTACAAACGACCTGATGACGGGTTAGGATAGAGGAGGGGGGAGGTCTGTCCTCCACCTGCCAGAAACAACCATAAGTGAATTGCTAGAAATAGTATTCAAAGCAGCATTAGTGCGATTAAATCATATTTGGTTGGACGTATCGAGGATATGAGTAATCAAGGTGAGCGTTGATGCGTTTCGAAAAGGGCCCTACTCCTTTTAACTTTAAACCAACACCTAAGTTTCAAATCCCCATCCCTGCAACGCAATGAACCCGCACTGACACGGCTGAAAGATTAAAACTGGAATGAAAGTTATTTGTACTCCAAATTTTACACATAATTATATTACGTTGCAGCGTAAAAAAATTACAAATACATTTAGACATACATACACTTTTCTCACAAATATAAGATAAGAAATAACAAGAAAGATGACATTGATAAGATTGTGTGATAACAAAATTAATAATTGATGAACCGAGTGATGAATCAAAAATATATGTGTGTGTATACATATATATAATTATAATCTAGATAATATTTTGATATTCGAAAAGTAAAGCGGTGATAATTACAATCCAAATTAAGTATTAAATTGAATATGAAATAAGATGATTCGGTATAATTTGTTTAACAACGTAAAAGACACGCTTCAATAATGGAATACCTCTGTCGCAAGAGGCAGGCATCGTCTTCTGAAGCGTAATATTAGTGCGTCGCCTGAAGCGTAATATTAGAGCATCTTTTGAAGCGTAATATTAGTACTAGTCTTCTAAAGCGTGATGTGAGTGCTTGTCTTTTAAAGCGTATTATTAAACACGCTGAACGACAAAACCTGTTAAATAATTTAAAAAAGTCGAATACAGGTGGTAACTTACACATGACTTTTTTTAACGCAAAACATTTTTTTTTTTTTTTGTTTTTGTAAATTGTTTTATTACCGAGATTATATAGGTATGTATTAAAATTCGGCTACGCAAAGTAATTAAGGTATATTGTAATCAAATTGTTTGTTTTGAATATTCAAACGATTATATTATTTGTGAAGCGTTGCTGTTAAAGCTGTTGGGACAATATACCCGCCACTCAGTTGCCGAGCTTAGATCTCCGAATCCTAAATCTGCGCTATTTTATTTGGGGCTAAAAATTCGTAAATTTATTACTCTAAATTACAAAAACCAGATACATCAATATAAAAAACATAAATAATCAAAACGCTACAAATTTATTACCTGACTGCCTTGTTAGCTAACTAATAAAAGAACTGCCTGCCTATAAAATAAAATGCCTGCCAGGCTACTGACCTACTGACTGCCTTGTTAACAAGGCAGTCAGTAGGTCAGTAGGCAGGTATTTGGTAGTAAATCTGCTTCAAGAGCTGTAGGAAGTGGGTTCGATTCCCATACAGGACAAAATTATTATGTGACGAGCATAAATGTTTGCTGTGTGTTCTGTAAGTGTCTTCTTTCTTTGTTTGTCACAGAATTCATCTCTGTCTCGCCCTTACATAGCCCTAATTCCTATGTCAAAGGCATTATTTTAAAGGTGTTTAATTATAAACTCAAGCCTTTGTTCTATGTTTTATTATTTGGGAAAGCAATAACTCTTTAGAATGTTCCGCAAAAGAGATACAAATATATTTCATTTTAACGATGGTGATTTGAATTTAAATCTTTACCAAATGGCATAAAATGAAGTATAAAAAAAGAAAAAATCTTCTTCTTTGGTTTTGGCATCGCATTTTGTTGATTTGCCAATGTTTTAAGTTTTTTTTTATCAAAAATCAACTTGAATAAGTCTAGGTCGCAAAAAATGAAGCCAAGGGTCAAGTCTGGAGATGCCTTAATAAAGTAATGGTCACTCTATTACAAGTATCAATATAGTTTTGGATGCAACACGAAAACTCATGTTTCACCACATTACGCCACTTCCCACATTCGTGTTCATAATTCTGCACTCTTGAGAGATATATATTTTTTTTTTAATTTATGACTGATAGGCTAGGTGTTTGACCACAGCTCACCTGATGTTAAGTGACGGTGTGGTCGAAGATGGCAATGCACACCTAGCCTGGAATGGATATTTTTTCTAAAGACAATACGGCACATCTTTATTTTACTTATGTGGGATTACTCACATTTAACTGTGTAGGATTCTCCGACTATAGTTTCGATAAGACAAGCCCCGAGCGCGTTGTGCTCTGCTTTGGTTCCTCGAAGAACTTCCTCCTTCCAAAACTATAGACAGAGTATCCCACATAATTAAACCACGTCAGATTCCATTGTAAAGTAGGTACAGCACATCGTTCAAAAAGATTTCTTCTAGCACGATTTTTTTTTTACATGTCTGACAGGCTAGGTATTTGACCACAGCTCACCTGATGTTAAGTGACGGTGTGGTGATGCGCCGTATCTTCGACTAAGCCGTCAATCCCTAATCACTTCAGTTACTTTATTTACCTCACTCTGACATAATAATATGAGTTTTTTAATCCGTACGTAAATTCTTAAGAAGTTCCTAGAATGGGAACTGTATCTCAAATGAAACAGCCAGATCACACTGTCACGTGCTGCAAATTTTAACGAGACGGTGATAGCCTGCCAGCCTAGTACTAAAAAGTACCCTACTACCATGCAACTAAATAAAATATCTATATAAAACAACTTCACTGTCCGCGTTTGTCTGTTGCTTCGGCTTTTTTCTTTTATATAAAATTAATGTGACGTACAAGACACTTACCTGATGGTAAGAGATAACGCTTGTCCATGGCCATTGCAGTGATACATAGAACTTTGAGTATCAAAACAAAGTCCATGCACATAATTATGTTGTCTCTTACCATCAGAAGAACGTCACGTTCATTACTATTGCATAAAAAATAAGCAAAGTTAAATTTTTGTATAAGTATACAATTTAGTGTATTGTAATTGATTTTCCGAGATAAATAGCAGCCGTGCGACGCCGGATTGCTAGTAATATAATATATACAACTATTCTAGATAACCCACAAATCTGAAGGAAATGAGGGTATATAAATATTGCGTATGTTTTCTTTATTGTGCCGATACGAGCTTAAAGTACACATTAACCCTAAAACAATTTACAATGTGCGCATGATCTCTCCCCTCAAACTACAATGAACTGGGTCAGCGTTCGAGTTATGACGTCATAAAATAAAAATCTCTTTATGCTCTCGGTCTTGTCTACGTGAGATCGTAAAATTGGCTGCCATCCTAAAGTCTTGCCTTCCTATCTTCGGCACAGAAAATCCGATTACGTTAAGCTCTGTTATTTTGACTGCGAAAAAGGACTCGCCTCGGCTACTTTCAGAGTGTAGGAGATTTTTTATAGCTTAGGAGATGTGCTTCGAATCTCAATGTCTTCTTCATGCCTCGAGCATTCATGCTCACCATCGAAGGCTCCTTCATGCGGCGGCGTCGTGTGTCGGATAGCTCTCTTCCCTCAGATATGGTCGAGGAGGGCGATGGCTGGCACATACGTCATACTCGTGCTCGGGTGCTGCTTGCGGGTCGCTGGTCTGCTAGGTATGCACACAAACTAGTACTTTAATCCTAGATTAAGATTAATTTAACTTTCCTCTTCCTATATTGTAATTTAAAGTTGATAAAGGTCAAAACCCTGGTGTCTGGGAATTTTAAATTAAAGAAAAAATGTCTTCTTCTAACTAGTCTTGGAACAATGGTTGCGTTCAATATAATACAATTATTCGTTTGACTGTTTTTACTTTAATCTAGCTTTATAAATCATCAAATGCAGATGAAGGCAAACATCGTGAGGAAACCATAGCGTGGTGGTAGGGTTCTTTCTAGTACTCGGCTGGCTAGCTACCACCAAGTTGAAATTCTGCCACCAAGCATCTAACGGTGTGTTCCGCCAGCCTCACTTGAGAGCCAGTTCCATTCCAGGCTAGGTGTGCTTTACCATCACCGTCGACCACACCGTCACACCTAACCTAACACCTAACCTGTCAGCCATTTTTTTTTTAATGATAAAGCATTAGAAACATGTTTTGCCTTTATGTAAGCTTTACGTAGTGGGGCAAACACTAGATATTACTTGTAGCAAAATATGTTAGAAAAAAGTTGTTTTCATTTTCTATTTGTATTGAGAAGCTGTCTTATTCAATTAGTAGAAACGTATTTACTCTACATTGACTATATATATTCCTTTCATTATTTTATCTCGTTTATGTAAATGGTATTGCATCCTTGTACGCAAAATTATAAGTAAAAACAAAGACAGAGAAATTGCCAAAATAATAAAACAGTATAATTACTAAATGTCTGTAACAATTACAGATTAAATAAGATTACATTAATTGAATTCCATTGCTCCTTAAAACAATGAGAAAATTGTATAATCCCTCAAACAAAGGTTGAAGGGAACCGTTGTTCAGTCTTTCTTAGCCTAACTTCTGTAGCGGTGTCTTTGGATTAAATCATAGAAATTTGCAGAACTAATTACGAGTTACTAAGTATATGGGACTGACTAATTGATACTGAATACTTTTTTGGATGTTTTATAAATGTCACTGCACACCTGGTGTTAAGAGATGGTGTTGTCTTAAATGGTTAACACAGTTAGCCTGGAATGGAACTGGCTCTCAAGTGAGGCTGCCGGAACACACAGTTAGATGTTTGACGGCAGTTTTTCAATTTGAGAGTGGTAGCTAGCCAGCCGAGTACTAGAAAGTACCCTCTCACCATGCTGTGGTTTCATATCGATGTTTCCTTTCACCGACAACTCAAGCTCATTATTAGAGTTTGAACCCACGCCCTCTGGCGTGCGAATTAACCACGCTAACCAATGACCTATAATCGCTATACCTATTAGTATAAAAACAAAAGTAGTATTACAACTGCCATTTCTCAAATGTCTTTTATGTTTGTATTTCAATTATGGAAGTCGTTTGTAAAGAAAGAGGCGAACATAGTACCTAGTTCGTTCTAATTTTAAACTTTTATGTCTTCTTTTTTTATTAGTTTTTGGCTTTGCACTTTTAAACTTGTCTGTGTCAAGTGATTCAATATTTTAAAATATAAAAACTTAAATTACTCTAAGTCACACAATGTAGGTTTTGGTCGAGACCAGTCATGCCCTAATAAAGTAGTAACTTTACTACAAGTTTCGACGAAGTTTTGGAAACAACACGTAAAAGTCATGTTTTACATTATATCACTTTCCTTCACTGGTGCACGTAATTCGGCACTTTATGAATAAAACACCACTATTTTTATACATGAACAGTCAGTTAGTACAATCTGATTGTACGCTTAGGTTTTTTTTTCACTACACATTTGAAATTCTACTTGATACATGTTGAATAAACCTTTCTCCGCACAAAAGGCCATTGATAGGCTTTTAGGGTTTGGTTCTATTTGGTGTCCCTGAGAAAAATTAGCCAGTACTTCTCACTCAAAATCAAAATCAAAAAGTCATTTATTCAGTTTAGGCCCTGGTAAGGCACATATGAACGTTAAGTTACATGTTTGAATCTACCACTGGCTCGTAATTACACTTCAACTGAGAAGACTCCGGCAAGAAACTCAGCAAGGCATTTTTTTGTGGATCTTTCTTTTCATATTAGGTTACAGTTTACAGTTATAAATATTAATACATTATACTTACTACAATTGTCACTTAGCCAGGGGGATGCAAGTGCAGAGAGAAGCTACAACAACCATATATTCCTGTCTTCCACGTAATGAGCCACCTTATAGTAGGCTTTGTCAACTCAAAAACATTTTCAGCTTTAAACAATGAATAAGGTACAAATACTAACTAGCTTATACGTATACCTGATGAACATTACTTATAAAGTCGCTAGTTGCATAAAAGTGACGTAATGCGTAAAGGCAGACCTATATCTTATATCAAAATAGTATCAAATGTTTTATTTGCTCATGTCAATTGAGTAACCTACATCCTTTAGTTCATTTTCTCCCGTAAGACACAAAAGGAACCGCATCCCGACAGAAATGTCTATACCAATATCATGCTGAAACGTAACGAGATTGCCACGGAACATTTGAACAAGATGGAGCAGACAATACACAAAAAATATTAGAAATTTTTACACGACTGCCCAAATGTATTGTTTTTAGGGTTCATGTACCTACATACAGTTAGTTTCTTTATTTCACTATAACTTTTAAATTCCTTAACAGATTTTAGTGCATGGAGTGTCGTTGGGATTTGTGCATCATCCAGGGTTCGTGTTCCTTGTAAGAAATTATGTAGATTGTACATACCAATCCAGCGTCCAGAGGTCGGAGTGGGCGGCGCGGCCAGCGCAGCGTGCGCAGGTCCACAATTCCTCACAAACTATAGGCACAGTTTCCGTGATCCGTATTTCTCACTCGCGAGTAGGGTTAGGTCCCCTTTTGGAAGGTCTCGCGAACTGATTGACGTTAATTTTGTTAATTTTAGAAGCGTCGTGCGGCGTCGATGCGGCGCATTTCCGAGCGTGAATTGACATGTTTACAGTCTAACACAATTTAAAAAAAGAACCAGCTAATATAGGTGTCTAGTTATAGCTTTTGTTAACGTTTTGTAGTAGCTAAAACTACTTCCAGCCAAGTAATATATTATTTTACTGGCAATGTAAAAAGACCTTTTGTAGCGATGATAGCTCAGTGGTTAGTGCGGTCGGCTCGCATGCCGAAGGGCGTAGTTTCAAACCCCAACAATAAGCTTGAGCTGCCTGTGAAGGAGAAACATCGTGAGGAAACCATAGCATGATGGTAGGGTACTTTCTAGTACTTGACTAGCTAGCTACAACCCACAAGTTGAAAATCTACCGCCAAGCATCTAACGGTGTGTTACGGCAGCCTCATTTGAGAGCCAGTTCCATTGCAGACTAGGTGTGTTTACCTTCTTCGACCACACAGTCACTTAACATCATGCGAGTTGTAGTCAAACACCTAGCCTGATAATCATAAAAAAAATGGTTTCCATAATACAAACTTTGCTTAGTTTGGGGCTAGATGGCGCTTTGTGAAATGTTCTTTGATATTATGTTTGTATTATTTACATTCACTTTATACTATTTAGGGTCAACTTAGTAACAATGTCAAGTTAGTTGCTTAGCCATTATTCCGAAGCGATGGTTTGTTGTATTTTAATACTTGGAGTTAAGTTTTGAATAGTTATGAGAATTAGTATGCGGGCAAGAATTAGTCTGTGAATTTATGAATAAATAATTATTCTGTTTAGAGAATGAATAATGATAAATTAGTTTTATGTAAAATAACAATATCATATGCCAACCAACCCTAACAAAACATTACAATTTCAGATGAGAATATTTTCTTGTTTCATATTTTTAAGAGCGTGATTTTTTATCATATTTTAGTTTTTGAATATACTTTTTATTTAAATTGCTTTAGGGTTATAATATTTTTCGTGATAAATTATTTGTAGCCCCTTTACATATAGGTTTGGAGAGAAAATGGTTTTGACTGACATTGAGGCGTGATTTTAGACATTATTCCAAGCGAGTGCATGCAAGCAATATAAATATATATTTGAAATGTGTTAATTAAGCCCTTTCATTTGATACCCAACACGGTTACATTAAAAATGTTTTTTTTTCGTTCAAGCTTTTCTATCCTCTAGAGGGTGTCCCTATTCAATTCAATGTGACGTCACATATCTCAAAAATCAGCGGATAATAAAGATGCTTCCAATGATACTTCATGTGTTAAATTATGAAAAGTAGTTTAGAAGTTATGAAGAAACAGATGAACATATTTACATACGTACCGGTCAAAATCATAACCCTCCTTTTTGCTTTGCCGTGGTCGGTTAATAATAAATGTGTATGTGTAATATATGTGTATTATATCAGGTTAGTTATTCATATTTCACGCAAGAACAGATCAACAAAAAGAGATAATCTTTTCATGGAGTTGTAAAAGATAAGTTTATTCCGAAATCGCTTGCTCCTGGCATCTAGTATTTTTGATTACTGATTGAATCAGGCATTACTTTGCGGAAGTTCATTTTGAGTGTTCTAGATATATATAAATATAGTTTTTTTGTTGATTACCTTAAGCTGTGTTTCTTCTTAATTAATAGTTTCGTTCTCAACATTCATCTTCATTCCTATTCATTCGTCTCTTTCCTCTGCATTCTAGTAACGAAGTATGCAGTCTTTACTTTTTGACATCATCAATTTATCCAGTATCAAAAAATACTATGGCACATTTTTGTTTTACTTATTACGTAGCAAGACGAGGCCGCGCGCGCGTCGTACTCAGTTTTGTCTCCATGGTGAAGGCCACCGGTCGTGGTCGAAACTATAGTCGGGGAGCATCTGATAAAATTAAACGTCAGTAATCCCGCATAAACATAGATGTATCAAAGAATATGCGTTTTTTTATTACACTTCATAGGTTTGCGTTTGACTACACCCTACCTGACATACATCATCACTTGCAGTCATCTGACCCCTTCTTTGGGATGCTAAGTTTTTCCAACAAATCGTACTGTGTTTTTTCATTAGTATGACAGGCTAGGTGTTTAACGACTGTGTGGTCGAACATAGTGCACCCACCTGAGGGCTTAGACAAAGTAACATTTGATTAGCAATAACGCTAATAAAAAAGTAAAAAATATACATAAGTTATAGTTAAAGTTATTGGCATAATTAAATACAGCTATTGGTAATTAAATATATCACTTGCATCGATACTATTGCTCAAGCTGATAATGATGATGACAATTAACTTAAAACCAAACGTTTTGTTGCAGATCGTATGCGGGATATCGGCGATGGTAATGGGCAGTGTGGCTTTCATAGAAGAGCGGCAAAAGTTTAACATGGGCCTCGGAATCCCCGCCGGTGGCGTCACGGTGCTGGCAGCAGGTAACTTGTCGTTTACAATGGGTGGGTAGTTATGAATATCAAATCAGTAATAATAATTTATTTTTCAGAAAAATTAAATAAGAGAAAGAGGTTTATCGTCGAATCCAACTCGACTGGGCAGCGTTCGGAAAACTGCGCAGCGTTTTCTCATCCGAATCACCTCAGTACCTCAAGTCGAAAGTCTTCGACCAGTGTGTGTTACCAGTGACGACTTATGGCGCTGAAACGTGGTCTCTGACTATGTGCCTTCTTAGTAAGCTTAAAGTAGCGCAACGAGCTATGGAGAGGGCTATGCTCGGAGTTTCCCTACGAGATCGAATCAGAAATGAGGAGATCCGTAGACGAACTAAAGTAGCCGACATAGCCCAGCGGATTAGCAAGTTGAAGTGGTAGTGGGCAGGGCACATAGCACGCAGAACCGATGGCCGATGGGGCTGCAAAGTTCTGGAGTGGAGACCACGGACCGGCAAAATCAGCGTAGGACGTCCACCCACAAGGTGGACAGACGACCTAATAAAGACCGCAGGAACGCGCTGGATGCGAGCCGCTTCCAACCGGTCTTTATGGAAATCAATGGGGGAGGCCTATGTCCAGCAGTGGACGTCATACGGCTGATGATGATGATGATATATATACACATATTTCTATGTGTATGAGTATAAAACAAGTAGTATAAGAGAAGGAAAATGTTTTGATTAAAAATAGAAAATTATATAATAGATAAATAAAATACATAACATAGATATTAATAAATTAAATGTTCTCAACTTGGTGATGCTCTCAACTTTTATGTTATTCAACGTTCTGGGTTCCGCTGCAATGGTCATGGGCAGACGTTATCTTTAGATTAGGAGAGCAGTTTGTACGTCTCATTAATTTTACATAAAAAAGTTGTGTATATTATATTATTTGCAAAATGAATGAATACAAGATGAAAGAATGAATATATATCACACATTTCACACAGCGCCATTTAGCTCCAAACTAAGCAAAGCTTGTAATACATAGCTTTCTACAAACTGGTACTAATCATGCCTTTATGCTCCCCCCTAGAATATACAAGCTCCGGTACACCATCACGAACCTAATATTAGAAATAAAACTTGACGTTACAAATGGTAATGGTCTAAGAAAAGTCAACATTAATAATTTCAACAAGTCTTGAATAATAAATAATCTGAAAGTTCGGAAATCCAAAATAATTTGGCTTCTGGGACGTGTTTGAAAGCGAATATGTTTGCAGGGTCAAAAAGTTTACTGACCTTAGTAAAACCATAATATATGTATGTAATGGCCATATATAAAAACAATCTAGACCACGTAATTCCAAAAGGAGTGTCTTATTATTTATGAATGGTCAAATGCGTAATATCAAACAAACCTTATTAGGAAAATTTATTTAAAAAAAACACGAAAGTCTAATAAGAGATAACGCATGTCCATGACCATTGCAACGATACACAGAACTCTCAGTAGTAAAACGAAGTCCAAGGCCTTGCTGCTTTGGCGCTCATTACTTTGAGACTTCCGATGATTAATCTCTAAAGCCCTGTAATTTCGCTTACTGCAGTACCCTTCAAACCGGAACACAGTATAATTAACACACTACTGCTTGGTAGCACAATATCATACAATGCGGTGGTGCCTAGACGACCTCATGCAAAAGAGATCTACCACCAAATAAATGTATTGTATTTTCAACCCTTCCGTAAAAAAATGCAATGACAGTGTAAGCAGTATCAAAATCCGTTGCGTGATTTAAATGACCCAAGCGGAGAAATAGACAGACAATTTCAGAGTCTTTTATTACCTCGTATCTTCCAAACGGATGGATCATCATCATCATCATCATCAGCCATAGATCGTCCACTGCTGGACATAGGCCTCCTCCTGGGGGGGTTTTGCCAATACTCGCCACGCTTGGCAGGCGGGTTGGCGAGCGCAGTTAGGTGTGATTGTTCAAGGAAGACGCTGCTGCCCATCTTCCGGATTAGCCGACTCTTACGGCAACCACGGGTAGAGAGGGTGGGGTACTATTCTTACGCCGGCACCACCACGGCACATGGATGGAATGGATGGATGGAAGTTTGAAAAAAAATATGGCGGATTTATGGCTTATCGAGTAGGGCATCAAAATAAAGGCAATTAAAGGAGGATTACAGAAATATATTTTATTTATTTTATTTTATTTTTATTTAAATTTGGTACAATAACAATTAGCAAACCTAGATTCACAATTAAAACATAATAACAACAAATAATACATTATAAATTTGCTAACCCAAACATTGCACACATCATTGCTAAGATTGCTTGCTTAATACATCAAACTAGCGACAACAATTCTAATTAAGATAACATCCGTTAAAATTTAGAGAACCATGAACCATATGTATGTTATATGTTTAAATTTAATTAGGAATAATAAAATTTGTTTAAAAAGTTTTTTTTTTCTTTAATTATAGCTATTTTAGTCGCAGTCGGGATATAGATTTTTTAAGCTCTTAAGCTTGTTATACTGTTTAGGTATACCTAAATTCACAGTCGAACACATACCTCTCTATTTTGCGTTGTCGAGTAAAACCTCGAAGTTTTCCAAGCATTCGAGGCGTTTTTACGAAAACCAATTACTCAACTCCTTGGCGACTTAATACGAGCTTCACTTTCTTATTTGTTTTATTTTACCTGCACAATCTTTCCTTATTTCGCAGAAACCTTATTACTCACATATTTTCCCTTTGGCAGTTTATAAGGTATTATGAAAACATATTGATGGCTTATACGCTCCCTCCGGATAACAATAACGAAAATTGTTGGGTTATGAAACGCAATATTTTATATTGTGGGTTCATATTTTATTAGAAACTAGTTTCTTTCTGCTCTGTTTGTTTGGTTCTTTTTGTCATTGAGGAATTTCATGGCAAGGTATATTGCCCAGACTGATCGGAGCTTATTTACTATGGAAACTTACGTGGTTTTGACAGATTTTTGTTTTACCTATACTCACGTTTAATTATATCAGATACTCTGACTATAGTTTCAGCTTAATGTGGTGGCCTTCTTCGTGGAGACAAAGTTGAGTACAACGCGTGCGGATCATCTTGCTTCGCAATACGGGCCGCTGCACGCACCCTGCCTTCTTTAGTGTCAACTATCTTTATTTCTTGAGCTGTAAGGGGTTCAATTTCCACTCAAAACAAACAGCAAATAAATATATTTTGATTTGATTGCTGACTGACTTGTTAGCTCATTTGGTAGAATAACCGCTTCAAGACCTGACGGGCGTGGGTTTGGTTTCCATCAGGAGAAACATTTATGTGACGATAAATGTTTGTTTTGCGACAAGGTATTCTGTGTGTATTATAAGTATGTATTTACGAAGTAAATTATAATAATAATAGTTAAAAAAAGCATAGAAGTATTGTATTAGTTATTTGGTTCCCATAGCACAAACTTTGCTCAGTTTAGGGCTAGATGGCGCTGTGTGAAATGTCCTACAATATTTATTATACTTGCGCGGCGAATATAGGTTTGTTCTCCGTCTTTCTTACGTATTTGTCGACTGTAAAATGTATATTATTTTAACTATAAAAATTCATGTTAGAAGAAGGTATTTTAAGATAAATTCCGAAAAAAATCTCTATCTTCCCTTAAAGAGATTTCTTTGTACACAGTTCGTTAGAAACTTCTTCGAAAATTTATTCCCCAAAGAAATTATAGCAAGAGTTTTCTAATTTATTTCTATATCTAACATATATTATGGTAATAAGATCCTATAAAATCATTTTTTTTTCCATCCAACCCTTTTTCCCTGAAGCTATATTTTCTTAAGGACACTTCATAAATTACGAAGATATCAGTTCATATCAAATCACGCTCGTGCTTGAAGAAAAATCACTGAATTATGTCTAAGGAAAGATTTTTTTTTGGTATTAACTTTACTTCAACATGTCTTTTTTTTTCTTGACAGGTAGCTGTTTGACCACAGCTCACCTTATGTTAAGTGACGGTGTGGTGGAAGACAGTAAAGCACACCTAGCCTGGAATGGTACTGGCTCTCAAGTGAGGCTGCCGGAACACACCGTGAGATGCTTGTCGGCAGATTTTCAACTTGAGAACCACCACGCTATGGTTTCCTCACGATGTTTTCCTTCACCGCCAGTTCAAGCTCATTGTTGGGGTTTGAACCCACGCCCTTCGGCATGAGAACCGACCGCGCTAACCTCTGAGCTATCATCGCTACAACGTCTGATCATTGTATAATATATTGTGCTGGGACTGTAAATTAATATTCGACAAATAATTTGACATTATTATACCAAGTCTAATTTAATTAACACACAGCAGATTAATTAAAAACAAACAAACAAACCTTGATTTACAAACCTCTCAAAGTATATGGAACAGCTGATATTTTTACAAATTATAAGTAGTGTTACGTACAGAAATTTAAGGACATTTTGCGAAATTTATATTTTGAGAATGGGACATTTTGCGAAAGAGGCATTCTGCGACAAAGCCATCATAAAACTTAATTGGTTACTAATGCTATAGGCTCTATTGCTATGCCGTGGTGGTACCGGCGTAAGAATAGTACCCCACCCTCTTTACCCGTGGTTGCCGTAAGAGTCGGCTAAGGGATGTCATCCGGAAGATGGGCAGCAGCGTCTTCTTTGAACAATCACACCTAACTGCGCTCGCCAACCCGCCTGCCAAGCGTGGCGAGTATTGGCAAAACCCCCTCAGGAGGAGGCCTATGTCCAGCAGTGGACGTCCTATGGCTGATCATGTGATGTGTGATGTGCTATAGGCTGTAATCAATTCTGTGTTTGTTTCAAAAATGAAATAAAATTCCGCTTTGTATTACGATCTCCAAACCCATGAAGTTGAAATGTATCACATAACTTGCAAAAATCATACACAATAAATATTTCTTTTGTTACGTTTTGTGAACCATTTCACATATACCTACTTCGCTTCCCCAAGAGCTCGCGATAAGAACGATTTTTGTTGATGTGGATTTACATTTTTAGGGTTTCGAGGTTAAAGCTAACGAAACTCTATTATTATAACTACGTCGTGAACAGCGTTCTATTTATTTATTTATTGTTTGTATTGTATTTATTTATTGTTATTTTTATGATGTTGGTACACGATTTTACTAAATATTGCGCGTTAAGAGATTGGTAACCTTAATAATAATATGAATGTCAATAAAAAAATTATAACGTAATACAAACATACGCATACACATCACTATTTTATTATACATCTCCAGTCTGTTCTGAAAGATTCTACCTCATAAGATTCTTTTATTTTCTGTTCATTTTTTATATTTTTGGTGTGCACAGTAAATAGTTTTTATATCATCATCATCATCATCATTTCAGCCTTAGAACGTCCACTGCTGGACATAGTCTCCCCCATTAAATCCCATAAAGACCGGTCGGAAGCGGCTCGCTTCCAGCGTGTTCCTGCGGTCTATTATGAGGTCGTCTGTCCACCTTCTGGGTGGACGTCCTACGCTGCGCTTACCGGTCCGTGGTCTCCATTCCAGAACTTTGCAGCCCCATCGGCCATCAGTTCTGCATGCTATGTGCCCTGCCCACTGCCACTTCAACTTGCTAATCAGTTGTGCTATGTCGATAACTTTGGTTCGTCTACGGATCTCCTCATCTTTCATCTTTTTATCTATCTATAATTAATTACTTTTATAAGTTATATTGCGTTTTTATACAGAACCCTAGCGTTGTCTGTTAGGCACTTGGCCGGGCTTCAACAATCCTGTCACAGACGATTTCCCTTGAGAGTTGAAACGTTTTGCCCCCGGAGAGTAATGTCTCCTCATTATTTTTGGCAAGGCCTTGTCAAGCTTTCAGTCACTCGGCTGAGAATAGGGAAAAGCAGGTCGTGAAGTTAAAACCCTACCTATTAACCGATTTATAGTAATTTTGATTTGTGTTACTATTAGATTTTAATTCTATATAAAAGTTATGTACGAACGAGACGATATCCTGATGTTAGGAGATAGCGCATGTCCATGACCATTGCAGCGATACATAGAACTTCGAATAACTAAACCAAGTTCAGAGCATCGCTGCTTCAGCGCTCATTACACTCACATAAAATTACTATCATCATCATGACAATATCACTAAATATTCTAAAACAATATATATACAGTATAGTCATCCGCTGCGTCTGTCGGTCTGACTATCTGTCTGTTTGTCTATTCGCGAGAAACTTAAAAACTACTGGACGGATTATCATGCAAGTTTCACCAATAGATAGAGTGATTCATGAGGAAGGTTTAATTATATGATTTATCAAGGTTTTGTGTAAATTGGTTGAAATATGATGATAATTGTTGGAAGTGTCGGAAAAAGTCAAGTCACCTGGGAACTTTCATCGAAAACGCTGCCTAATTCCTTTGAGATATAACAAGCAACGCATGGTGGGATATTCCTCTTTCATAGATCTCCAAAAAACTCCACGGTGGCATATATCTACCTTTTAAGGATAGCTTACTATAACCATTCTTACTTCCCGTGCGAAGCCGGGGCGGGTCGCTAATGCAAACATGAAGAAACAAGAAAATATTTTTTAATAATAAGAATTCTCAATAATATTATAGAAATCTTAGTTTTAGATATTTGAACAACTTATGAGGTTGCAGCTGTAAAATCTACTAACTTTGGAGTAACTGTGCAACACGTCACAGTACACAGTAGCATGTCGGTGACGCGAAGACGCGATAAGTCTCGTCCCTACCTAAAAATAGCGGCTAAAGAAGTGTTCGCTTCTAAAATACAATCTATCAATGACGTCACACTTACTCGTAGTGCTACTTCCGTCTAGATGCTATTACCGTCTCCCAGCTGTTCACACGCAAACAATCAAACAGACGATAAACCCGTCTATGTTTAACGATTTAATCTAATTCAACACAGACTGGCGTCTATTTCGCGAAATGTTTCCATTAAAGCTTACATTATGATAATAACAGCAAATGAGTAATAATAACATTTTATTTGTTTAATTTATTCCATAAAACAACTAACGGATCTTCTCGTAACAGCTGCAAACACCGCGCATTAACTGATGCGAATGAGAGATATACGCGTATGTGTTTCTTCTATCAGTCCCTCTCTCTCACTCCTTCCCTCGCTCTCTATCTCTCACTCCTTCCCTCTCTCTCTCACTCCTTCACTCTCTTTCTCACACCTTCCCTCTCTCTTTCACTCCTTCCCTCTCAAACAGGACAGTCTGTACATCATAGGTATTTTGTTCAAATTCCTTTGAATCTCAAATCATTTGAGCGAGCGAACCCACGGGAAGCTGTTAGTAAATACATTTTTTAAATGATGTATTTAATGTTAAACGCGATGATTATGCTCAAATGCTCAGCGTGTAACGTGTTATTAATGCTCATCATAACAGGGACTTACTCGTATCTTCGTGGAATCTCGTTTATGACGTCACACCTATAGTAATAGTACTTCTCACGTACAACCGACAAGTTTTATATCTCGTCAGTCGTGAAATAGAGAAGTTTGTTCGCAGCGGTGTCGATCCACACGTCGCGCGGCTGGGCGGCGGCGACGGTGACGAGCGCGGCGGGCGCGGGCGCGGGCGCGCTGTGGGCGGGCGCCGCCTGCTTACTCGTCGCGCTCCTCGTGCAGTGCGCCCGCACAATACTCGCCCCGCCAGGAATGGACGAAAAGTCAGTTGCTAATCTTTTTAACTGACTTAAAAAAAAAAACGATTTTTTTGTTTGTTACATTGTTATTTTTTTTTAAATTAGTTTTGGATTAGTAGAATGAAAGTCAGTTTTTTTTGTAAAGATTTAGACTTGTTAAGAGTTTAGATCCACGTTTGGCCTCCAGCTCATGTGATGTTAAGTGATGATGGGAGCGAGTACGAAGCACTTAGATCTAAATGAAATATATTTATTCGTGAATATGCATAGATGCTACAAGCACCGTTCCACGTTAACAACAAGTGCATCGGTGGCCAAACAGATCTTTGTATAAAAAAGTTGGTTTTCAAAACGCATATCTTATTAACATATTGTTTACATCGTTTTTAAAAAGCAAACTATATTATTCGATTCAGGATATTTTTTTCAATGATTTTGAACGTAAAAAGAAAATGAACATGAAACATGGGTACCTAATTATCATAATTTATTTATTATTATTTAATAGGCTTGCGTTTGTACGCCATTTTACCTGTAATGACACTATTGCTTGTGTTAGTAAATAAACCATTTTTAACGGTTTTAGTGATAACCCATCAGAAGAAGACTCGCAGCCGTCGTCCCGCGACCTAGTAGTGATCGCATGCGTGCAGATGGCGCTAGCGGCAGCAACGCTACTGAGCGCGGCCGTCTGCGCGCGCATCGACTGCGGCGCCTGACGCGAGCCGGCGCGCTCGCTCACTCGCCGCCGCGTCAGCGAAGCGCCCGCGCTCGCTCGCCGCCGCGTCAGCGAAGCGCCCGCGCTCGCTTGCGCCTCCGCTACTCATGAGAACATATCAACACCCGACGACGACGCGGCACGGGAGAAAGGCGGCCGCGTCGCCTGGCTTATATAGACTGTCATTTCTTATTTATTTTTAATAATTATATTGGGTCTCATTAGTTTTGTAAGACTTAAAAACACTATTTAAGCGCAATTATTTATGGTAGAGTTTTTAAGTAGGGCCCATTATACTAGATTACTATGTTATAGAATAGTAAATTAAAAAAATATATATTAAGGTTAGTTTATAGAAACAAGTGATGATGCATTTTAGTTTAGTGTAGGTATAAGACAAATTAATTTATTTATAACACTACAAATTAATATTCGTTCAATTGTTAAAATAAATTATAGTTTTAATAATGAATTAAATAATTAAAATATTGATTAATAGTTACAATTAATTAAATACATTTTTGTTTAACTCATGCGGGACTACTCACGTTAAATTTTATCGGAAACTCCGACTATAGTATAATATAGAAAAGTAATTAAAAAAAAGAGTAAAACAAATATGTGTCAAAACCACGTCAGATTCTATAATTGTAAAATGTTTTTTTTTTTTAAATCAGTTTTGTAAAATTTCTTACGTCGTGACAGTGTTGTTCTAGTATCGAACATTTTTTGTTTTATAGTTGACAGGCAAGGTGTTTGACCGTAGCTCACCTTTGTGTTAAGTGACCCTGTGAATCTGTGATCGAATACGATAAACACACCTAGTCTGGAATGAGACTGGGCTCAAGTAAAGCCGCCGAACCACACCGTAAGGTATTTAGCGGCGGTTTAATGGAGGTAGCTAGTCAGACGAGTATTATAAAGTACTACCATGCTAACACGATTCCTCACGATTTGGTTTCCTCACGATTTCCTTCACCAGCAGCTCAAGTTTATTGTTGCGGTTTGAACCCACGCCCATTGTGAATCGACCGCGCTAATCATTGTATTTATTTGCATTTGATCGTGGTAACGGAAGATGCACTTGGCACGGCACGTTGCCAGCGGCTATTCGGTTGTAGACAGCGCGCCCTTTGACGTAGACTGATCTAATATAGATAAATAATCTAGGTATGTGGTCATGGTCCAAAACCTGATAGATATAAATGTTGTGAACACATGTAAGCGTATAGCTTAACCAAACAAAAACCTAACGCATTATAACGCTGATAAATGAATTTGCCGTGGTTGTGCTAGCGTAAGAATAGTACCTCTCTACCCGTGGTTGCCGTAAGAGTCGGCTAAGGGATGTAATACGGAAGATGGACAGCAGCGTCTTCCTTGAACAATCATACCTAACTGCGCTCGCCAACCCGCCGGCCAAGCGTGGCGAGTATTGGCAAAACCCCCCCAGGAGGAGGCCTATGTCCAGCAGTGGACATCCTATGGCTGATGATGTGATGATGTGAAATGAATTTCAGTCTAAATGTGTCAGGTGAATTTGATTTTATAGTCGCTCGAATCCATCTAGTCTGATCTCGCCCTTATAAAACCAGTGTTTAGGGAATTACCTACTCAGTGCCCGCGGCGAGAGATCTCACAATAAAATGGTAATAAAATGATACTTTCGTTGTTTGTCTGTTATGTTCAGTTTGTTTTGGATGAAATAAACTCTTACCTTGTTTAAATATTTTATTTTTGAAAACTCTTTTTAAGTTTAGCTTATTATTATTTTCATTTAGAATAATGTGAAATGTTTTTGTCGACTTTGTAGAAAATTCTATTGTTTAGATAAAATTATCTTTAGCTTTTTCAATGAATATAGAGTACGGTATTTAAGGGTATCTTTATTATATTGTATTGCCGAATAAACGTCGTTTTGGTTACAATACAGATGAGGACGAATATTTGTAATGGTTAATTTAATATTTGGTTTTGAAATGTCCTCATAAAGGAAGTCACAATAAGGGCTGATATCCTTGTAGTACACCTCTGTACATAGAGTAGGGTTGTCTGATTAAAAATAATATTTGGAATGGGTAATTAAAATGTATATTTAATTTTGAAATGTCCTCATGAATACATTACGCTATAAGTGCCATTAGCCTAGTGGTGGGTAAAATCTTTCTCTTTCAGTAAACTCATCAGTAATCAGCCTAAAATAAAGTCGTATTTCGCTTGTATGTGTTTTTATTTAGCTCTTCTAAGTAGTCATGGTTTTTCATAAGTATTTTGTGGGTTTTTTAGAAAAAAAATCCCGGAAGGTTAACAACGTCCATGCAAAGCCGGGAACGGTCGCTAGTATATTGTGAAATCAGAATGTACACACATACGAGTATTTTGTGTTCGGTAATAATTATTTTTATTGTAAATGTTGTGATGTTAATTAATAATTATTGATTATGGCATTTACGGATTTGCGTATTTGCGTCCATAATTCCCACGGGTGGGTCGAAGTAGGTGGTGGAAAACTAACTTGCTTAACTAACTAACTTGTGATGAGATAAACATGTAAATATTACTAATTACTTTTAACGCAGATGTAGAGTTGTAAAATAATTATGTTGGAATGTAAATATTTGTTAGAAATTAAATAGAATATTGTAGGTTTCTTAGGAGTTGTTATTTTAATGTCGATTCGTTAAAGATATAAGTTTTGTAATTAAAACAAAGTTTCTTTCTCGGAAGTGTTGTTTTTTTTGGTTTTGTTATCTGTGTTGGTAAAACAGGTGGAAGTCATTAGACCCCTTTCTAACAATAGTTAATAATATTCTTGACCTTTCTTACTAAACATATTTAGCACAATTTGCTACGTTGATTGTTGGTGGTAGATCTTGCAGGAAGAGGTCTAGGTTACCACTGTAGATATTCTTCCGTCAAGCAGAAGTGTGTAAGCATTACTGCGTTCCGGTTTGAAGGATACTGCTAGCGGAATCACAGGGCTGTTGAGACTAACCATCGAAAGTCTCAAAGTAATGAGCGCCAAAGCAGCGATGCCCTGGATTTTGATTTACTACTCAAAGTTCTGTGTATCACTACAATGATCATGGGCATGCGTTATCTCTTACCAGCAGGAGAACGTCTCGTACGTCCAATTACTTTTACCTAAAAAACTATTAACTAACTTGGATTTCGCAAAACGGTAGTACCAAGCGAAAAGTAGATCTTAGAACTCAATATTGTGAACAACGTTTACTGTATGAAAAAATCAATTCTTTCATACATTTCTTTGTTATCATTTTTGTATGGGACGACTTTTTTCACGTTTTCAAGGTTGGTCCCACTGTTGTTCGTCCACAATATCTAATACAATGTGCTACATTTGTTTTCGTATAGTTTCGCTTAAGTCTGTTTATTACTTTTTTTTAATAATTAATATGCTTGCGTTTGACCGCCAACTCGCCTGATGATAAGCGAAGATGCGGTCTGCGGTGAAGCACGCTCGCCTAGAAGAAACCGATTCACTCGCGACTTGAAGGCACCCAGATTGTATTTATCGGGGAACACCCACTCGGGCAGCAAATTCCATTCGCACAATGGAGGTAGTTTCGAACCGCTTAGTTCGAGCTTTTGGAACATCGACCATGAAGCGGTGTCGCTTCTTAGAACTCCTGGCTGTCCGATAGTATATAGAATGGGCAAGCTGAAATTAGGTCGTGTAGATCTGAAGCGCACTCGCCAAAGTGTATCCGGTAGAAAACCGACATAGAAGCGACTTTGCGACGATGTTCAAGGCCGGTTAGGAGCCTTTTTCGTACAAGGGCATCGTCGCTGATAAGTTTCTTACTATAAGTTACTTTGTAAATTTTGCTTTTACGAGCAAGATTTTAAATATACCACAAACTTTTTAGCGAAAGAAAACATTTTCTGGGTACCTACTTACAGAATTAATTAAAAGTCTCGAGTTGCTTTCTAAAATTGAAATGCTAAAAAATAAATAATATAAAAAGAGAAAAACATTTCCCCTAAAACCGTGCAATGTGTGTCTAAATTTATTTTTATTTTTATTATGAACATATTCGTTTATTTTAATAATATCAAGTAGTTAGTAGGTACCAAGCTGATACCATATTCCGCTCGATGGAGCTGTGGCATTTGCGTCAGACAATTTAAATTAGTATAGCAGACTATTCCACTTTAATCATAGTTGTAGACGACACTTTGGATTATTTTGACCACATAATAATGTAATCACTTAGGTGATATTAGTCGACCATATTCAAATTATATCGATGTGCCTTGCAACACAGATGTCAGGAATTTTAACATCAAACGCATTGAAGTTACGCGTGTGTGCGTTACACCGCACACATAAACACCGCGCGCTGTTTACACAGTAAGAACTCGTGCATCTGTCAGTATTATAATGCCGATCAGTGTTTAGGTTTTGTGTTCCAAGTTGTAAAAAAGTAAATTGTCGATTTTGGTCAAAATAATGATACTTACCTGTGAAAAGAGATTCCATCCTGGCTCTTTTGTTTTTGTGTACTGTCTTAGCACAGTAGGTATAACTATTACAGTTAACTAAATTAAAAATAATTAGAGGGGAAAAAATAATAAAACTGAGCACGAAAACGTATTACTCGCGTATTATTTTAGTAGTACGTGGATGACCGAGCTTCGCTCAGCTAAAAACACGGATAAAATTACGTTTTCTAAAAATGAAACCTGGCTAGATCGATTTATCGCCCCCGAAACCCCCTGCATACTAAATTTCATGAAAATCGTTGGAGCCGTTTCCGAGATTCAGGTTATATATATATACAATTATACATATATACAAGAATTGCTCGTTTAAAGGTATTAGATTAGATAGATTAGATAAGTACTTACTTATGGGTTTAATATGTAAAAACGTATTCTTTAAATTTAGATATTTAGGTAACTGTTAACTCATTTGGTAGAATATCTGCTTCTAGAGCTCTAGGGCTTGGGTTCGATTCCCACCAGGACAAACGTTTAATATGTGATGATAAATATTTGTTCTGTATCTGGGTGTTCTGTATGTATTTACGTATTTACAAAAACAGCAGTAGTTTTTTTTAAGGTTGACAGTATAGTATGTTTTTGTAAAAAATATACTTTTTTGTTATGTTTTACTGTACGCATTATACAGTAACCTATTGTTCGTCTAATTTGTGTACACCGACCTTAATAAACTCAGGGCTGTCACGTGGCGGAAAATTATTCACATGTAACGCAATCTACCCACAATTTGTAGCAAAGCAACTTTATCACGACTGATTTACCGTCCCGCATTATGTTTATGGTTTATTTTGGACTGCGCAGACTGATAAATTATAAACAGAAAAAATATTCTTGCCCCGATTTTGCACGAGAGCGATATATTTTGGTGACATGTTTTTTTTAAAATTAAAAGTAATAAGACGAACGATACAATTAAAAAATCGAATAAACCTACGTGTGGCCACCAACTAACCTGATGGAAAGCGATGTGCGGCCGAGGATGGAGCACGCCGATCTAGAAAAAAGCTATTCACTCTAGCCTTAAAAACGTCCAAAGGAAACAGATCAAGCTCAAACAAGCAAGCTCTCTTAATGCTAAGAGATAATATCATGACCATTGCAGCGATACACAGAACCTTGAGTAGCAAAACAAAGTCCAGGGCATCGCTGCTTTGGCGCTCATTACTTTGAGACTTTTGATAGAGTTTCATCAGCCCTGTAATTTTACTAGCCGTTACCTGGAATGTTTACACACTACTGCTTGGAGGCAGAATATCTGATACTGCGGTGCTTTCCATGTAGATGACCTTCTGTTAAGCTAGTATAGGCATATTTAACCCTCATTACTACGCTCTGGGTACAGAACCGTAAAACTATAAAAAATAATATTTACTTAAATCTAGATTAACAGCTGAAACTTTAACCCGAAATATTATATAGTTTAAATCCGAAATTAATACAACTATGCCTTTATAATTATAATTAAAATATTGTATACTTACCTACTCTGTTTTCATAAATAAAGCTTTTATAAACAGCAAGTAAAGCGTGGGATTAATTACACCTAATTAGCACGTTAGTTTTGAGGGATTTTTCTTCATTTGCGTACCTAATAATAAACCCTCTTGCTTGCAAAATATGTTCTATTTTAAAATGAACCTACGCACAATTTATCAGCGTAATCTCTAACGAGTGAAATTCAGCTTCGATCTCAAATCACGGGTCATTGAGCATCGTCTATCGAGGGCCTTCGTGTTCAGGTGCATCGCTCACCATATACCGAATTTGATGAATTATTTTTTTTACTCAAAAACTAACTTTTGTATGTTATTAATAAGAATCATAGATATATACATTATGTTTTCATTACGCAGTAAGTTCATTTTAAATTTTTGTATGGTGTTCAGGTTATATGTTGACCACAGCTGCCTCATACAAAAGGTTTATTAGGATTTATTGTATTTTTTATGGTTGGTTGACTACCACAGCTCTCCTGATGTTAAGTGACGGCGTGGTCGAAGATAGTAACCTCATCTAGCCTGGAATGGAACTGACTCTCAAGTGACGCTGTTGAAGCACACCGTTGATTCCTTGGCGGATGTTTTTCAACTTGAAGGTGGTAGCTAGCCAGCTGAGTACTAGAAAGTACCCTACCACCATGCTATGGTTTCCTCACGATGTTTTCTTACACCGGCAGCTCAAGCTTATTGTTATAGTTTGATCCCACGCCCTTCGATGTGTGAACCGACCGCGCTAACCACTGAACTGTCATCGCTACAGACGTACATTAATATATTATTCACTAAACATTAATCAGTATTACAGTTTAATAGATACATTGTCAATTATTTTCTGTTTATTTTCATTAAATAAGAATAGATCCAATATAGACAAAAAATCTCACTCCCTCTTCCTCTACCATATGCCAAGAGGCTGAAGAAATACTTAAAAAAAAATTGGAGTACGTTTCACACTGTAATGTTAATACATACAGAACACCCAGACACAGAACAAACATTTATATTAGTCACGCAAATGTTAGTCCTGATTGGGAATCGTACCCACGCTCTTTAGCTTTCGAAGCACAATTTTCCAAAGTGAACTAACAGGGCTGTCAAAAAAAAAATTGAGCTAAAAATATCGAGATGGCAGCTTCTCTTGCTCTGGATAGGCAAACCAACAACTAGTACTATTTGGCTGTACAAAAAAAATGAAACTCGTTATAAAAATGAAGACATCGACTGTAATACCTTTGTAATACTTCCTCAACATCTACTAATCGATTATTTAGTTGATTAGACACAACTTGAAAGTCTGGCTTTAAATAAAGCATTGAAACCTGAGTGAAGTTTCCATCCTGTCTCTATAACTGAAGGTTCAGTTCACCGCGAACATAACGAAGTTGTTCAGCAAAACTAGTCACTTAGGTGCAAGTTAGTCTCAGCGTTATGGCAACTGGCGGCATTAGTTAGGTTGTTATGTTGAAACTTGAAATCGTATTTGCATCAACTATTTGTTCACAAAGTTTCGTGACGATCGACTCGGCGGCTTGCAAGTTATTTTGCTAACAATAAAACAAAAGACAATGTCCTTTGGAGTCAGAACTAGTCAATCATAATATGCACAACAATAATAATATTGTGTCTACTGAAAAACTATTATTAACAACTAATTAAACAACTTGCAAGGAATGATTCTATCTCAGTCTGGCCTACGGCCAGCTTAGCAATCAGATCGAGACAGAAGAAGTGGGTGGTGAGGCGTAGCAAACCTTATTACGTACACACACGATAAGTGGTCGCGTAGCTTTTTCTAAGCGCTTATAAGAGAAGGATGCCCAATATAAAAATACTTTGTAGCACCAAATTATCTTAACAGATGGAGCCACACATTAAATTAGCTCGCGGTGGTGTTTTGTTCACGAAACTAGCGCTCTTTTGGGTGATTGTAAAACGCGTTTGATGAAATTTGCCACATCTGAATTTAAGTTTTAATAGTCAGTCAGTGTAGACCTTATCGCCCCCACTTTGAATTAGAATTAATTACCGTGACTAAATAAAAATTAAGCAACATTTTACACAACACCATGTAGCCTCAAACTAAGCAACACAATGGTTGTACACTGACAACCATATTTGACAGAATACTTATATGCCTTATATGTAAATCCTCTCTTCATAAACCTTCATCATCATATCTAGAGAACGGGAATACAAAAAAAGTAGGCCGTGACGCGACGCCCGGCAGATGTGAAACATTTAAATAGAACACAGCTCACGCAGAGAAGCCACGAAGTGTATAGTATACGCACACACATGGGAATCGAGAGAAGTGGCGTAGGGCGTAGCAGACCACGACGTAAGAAAGCCTCACGCCGTGTGCCGTCACGGCATATGAGCCGGTTTTACTGCCAAAGTGCACCAATTAAAGTTAATTTATTTATTTAATATATTAATTAGATCAATACGGTAATCGCCAATTACAATAGTCTTAAAATCAGATATTATTATTAAATGTACTGATTAAAAAAAATTACAATATATGTTGCGAATCAACAAATGGCAAATATTCAACTATTATTCTACTCTGTGGTGTAATTGCATATAAAACCTAAACTTAGTCGAGTCAGTATGGTGTGCGATGGCTTTGTTCGAAATGGACTGGATAAGTAATCAAGGGGTACTCACCTTAATGTAATTCGGATTTGTCAGAGCAAAGTGGCCTGGAGTGGCTTTGCCCTACTTCATTCCGATTGAGTCACAATCGGGTTATAGATTGAACCATTTTCGGTCGAAGAAATCCGAAAATCTCGTATTGAGGACTTATTGCCTAACTATGCGGAGAATCAGGCCGCTGAAGCCATAGAAAGAAAATTGATTGATATACTAGAAAAAAATGAATGATATTTACTTACGCTCCAAAAGTTACTTGAAATGTTGACACCAAAAGACAAATGTATTTGATTCTGTCATGTTGCGACAAGCATTACAAAATACAAAGACGTGTTTACATCTAATGTATTTTTATGTTAATTTTTCTACAACGTTATTAGAGACCATCCACTTGCTTTTTTTTTAAATTTATTATTAATACGGACGAGACGCTCTCCTGATGGTAAGAGATAACGCATGTCCATGACCATTGCAGCGATAATCAGAACTCTTAATTACAAAACAAGGTCTAGGGCATCGTTGCTTTGGCGCTCATTACTTTGAGACATTAGATGGTTAGTCTCAATAGCCCTGTAATTTATCTAACTGCAGTACCCTTTAAACCGGAACAGAATATCTAGTACTACGATAGTACTTACCTAGACGACTTCTTGCTAAGGATTAAATTGTAAATTGTACCACCAAGTAAATTGCTTGATTGTGAGTTGATTGTCATGTCACATTTTTAGATAAAAGAGTTCTTTTGGTACAACGTAATTTTGGATTTGCTGTGAAATATTTTCATATTACTGCGACGTTGATAGGGAAGGATGGCAAAACAGTCCTACGCACGCCTAATACGCAACCTCTAATAAATGTCTGTTCCCTTATTTTATCTTGCTTAAACAAGACATAAGAATCCATGATATACTTTTGTCACTTTTCGCGTGGAAAATACAATTTGTTTCGCTCTAGAGAGCTGTTATTGTCCATTGTTGATGATGATTTGATTTTTTTTCGACAAAACCCGTTTATGCAGCCGCACTCACTAAAAACCTTTTGCTCGTTTGGCCTCACTCAGCCTCTTTGTTTCATGAATAAAACCGGAGAAATCCAATACATTCTCGTAAAAAACGGCAATCGGTGAAAACCACTTTACAGTTTCAGTGACGAATGCACTGACTTGTGATATTGCAAGGATAGGGTAAGTAACATATTCTTCTCCATTGTAAATTCAATCGTAAACTGACCTTGCTTAAGATTAAAGATATTTATTGCTTCCATACAGTACAAGATGCTATAAATACAAAGTAGTATAATAGCTTTTGTTTTACTACAAATCGTGGAGATTTTTACAGTTGGCGCGTACTTTTCGATTACTTACTTGACTTGATGAACCTCGAATGTTCAGATAGTATAATATATAGATATAAACTGATGTGACTGATTTCTTTAATTGTGATTGAAAGTGTGGCATGAGATGCTAATTGACATTATTATAATTAAACTTGACAACTAATATTATTTGCACTTTTTCTATATATTTTGACATTCATTATAGTAATTAATTTGTTATTCCATTTATTTATTTTAAATTTCAATTACCATCTATAGTAAATGTAAATTATTTTGTAATTATTATACGCCTGCAATGGTAAAAGTTTTGGAAAAGCTCACGATAATATTACCATCTCGATGTACCTAAAACTCATGAATAAATCTTTTTTGACTTTGACTTTAGAATATCCTTAGTTTTAAAGTCTCCCGACGTACAAGAGGTAGAAGCCGCTTTTAGGTATACTTACTCCAAGCTTTAGAACCATACAGCGTTTTTTAACTGTTTTGCAGGTATTAATACCTTGTTTTTTACTCGTATTTCGCTTCGATTATTTTCTGTTACACTTACTGACAGATAAGGGAGGCTAATCAGTTGAAAATTCTCACTCGTTATATGAACTTGCTTTTAGGTATATAGGTAGCTAGCCAGCCGAGTACTAGAAAGTACCCTACCACCATGCTATGGATTCCGCACGATGTTTTCCACCGGCAGCTCAAACTCGTTATTAGGCTTTGAACTCACGGCATTCGGCGTGTGAACCAACTGGGCTAACCACTGAGCTGTCATCGCTATAATTTACTATCAATATTATCGCTCAATAACATAATCACGGTCATCCGACCGAAAATTTACTGTATGTATGGTTCTGATGTTGTTGTTGTTCTGTGTTCCGCCTACTTGAAATGAATTCGCTAAATAATAAATACGAATTGTATTTTCTTCATTTCCGTGAGGAAAATTGGATGCTAGAAGAATTAATGGCATTTTTAATTCTTGCGCAATGTTTTGGAGTTCCTAAAGCCACATAAAAAAGTAATTCTGAAATTATTTTGAAGTCAAACAAGTAAGCGAAATCAATAATGCTTGGCGGCAAGTTTTCAACTTGAGGGTGGTAGCTAGTCAGCCGAGAACTAGAAAATACCCTACCAACATGCTATGGTTTCCTCACGATGTTTTTCTTCAACAGCAGCCCATTGTTAGGGTTTGAACCTACGTCCTTCGGAGTGTGAAAAGGCCGTGCTAACCACTGAGCTATCATCGCTATAAAGTTTCATCACAGCGCAGACGTTTTACATTTTCTTTTAAAAATTTGTCTTCGCATTTGTATTCTTAGGCGGTAACCTTGAATGCAAACCCACTAGTATTTGATCAGTTCTTTAACATAAATATAGTCAGGGAATTCGCTTAGTAAGTTAGGCTAAACAAGAACTTGAATTGGCACCAAAAGTGTTTATTTGATACCTTGTTAATCAAATTTTGTTCGGAACCCGTCAGACGTTACTCTGTATTCCACTTGACAAAACAGTCATCAACAAAAATTACGAAACAATGTCTCAACTTTTTCATTAAAAACAAAAAAATACTTCTCTTATATGAACCGTTTATTACCGTTTCACTCGCGAAATTTTTCCTTTTATTATCTATTGAAAAATTATATACTCCTATATATGATAGACCATTAGATCTGGATAGAATTGAAATGAAAATTGAACCCACTTGAAAATTTGACCTAATTCAAAAGTTTCGAACGTTCAAATAATATCTTAATAATAAAGTTCCGGACACCTACATCTTTTTCAATATAATTTCTATAATTTACTATTTTGTAAGAAGAATACATTCCCAAAATCCCAAAAGTGTTGCTGATATTTTGACATCCCCGTTGATTGCTTCATTGAACTGCCAAAAACATTCAGGAAATCTATTCCAGGCTTTTCATGTAAAAGGTAACTAGTAAATTATCTTTCTTTAGTAGCTGTTTTTCATTTATTACTGTGGCTTTTTTTTTAAATGGGCGTGCGTTTGGTCTCCATCTCGCCTAATGCTAAGCGAAGATGCAATGGAGCATGCTTGCCTTAAAGAAACCGATTCATTCGCGACTTTCATCAGAGAACACCGACTCTGGCAGCAAATTTTATTGTTCAGCGGTTCTTATGACGAAGGTGGAATCAAACTGTTTAGTTCAAGACCTTGGAATATCAAACATGAAACGGTGCCGATTTTTAAAGCTCCTGGATTTCCGATAATAGGAAGGAATTAGGTCTTGCAGAACTGATGCGCACCCTCCAAAGGGTATCCATCATGTACATGGTGGACATTTCACACAAACACGTTTTTCATATAGACAGTGAGGATATAAAACTCTATCGGCGGCTGTATTTCTCGTTCTTAGAACTCATCACTTCTTAATATTTAACAGGGTTGTAGACGTTGTAGTACAATAAAAACTTATTTTGAATTTATAAAATTCTCACGCATTTGTAAAGTTCGTGTAGTGCGCTATGGCCCTATTACTCTGTCACGTAGTGGCGGCGGCGGTGTAATCAAGCGGAGACACGCTTGTGGTCGTTTTCCCTTTGTACAATTAAGATCTTTGATTCGGCTCATTTGACCGCAAACGGAAGAACTCACTAAAACAAATTGTAAGTTCTTAGTTAGTTTAGGCAACATCGTAATGGTCATCAGTTAGGTACAGCGTACTTTAGAGGCGACGGAGAAAGAATATATAAGAATTTTATACTATTATATAACTTTTTTTTAAAATATAAACTTTGTGATTAGCATCACTTAGCCACCGAAATGCCATGAATACAGAAATATGGCAAGCACAAATTTTTATCACTAACCCCTGCGGTTGCTTCTTTCTTTTTTCTCTACTTAAAAAAAAATCTAAAACGTAGAAAATATGCGAAAATATATCACTGGAGTACCGGGTGCTTTAACGGAAATGGCAGCATTGTCAAACAATATACCACAACCCCCGGATAACCCGAAAATATCCACTTTTGAGCTTCGCACAATACAGTGGCAAGAATATAAAAGGCCGAGACTCACACAAGTGTAGTCACCATCACAAAGGAGATAAACCGCCCAGAGACCGTTACGAATTTAATCAGATGAGAAATGTTGCTCATTATTAGAGGGTACTGTACAAGGCACATGTCCCACCGCTACTGGGAAGATATAAAATTATCTGTTTTTTTTTTCTAGCTCTATAAAAAGTTGTTGACGTTTTTGTCATAAGTTTGGCCTTGACGATGTTTTATAGTATTACAAAATTCTTACTATGACCTGACATGAATAAATGAAATATTTAAAAAAAAATGTTGCAATAATTGTACTCCATTAGGCATTGAACTTTCTTGCAATTTGTGATATAAATAATATCTAAAATATATTATTAAAGGGACTCCTTTTAATAATATATTTTAGTAATTTTATATTTATCATTTTAATTATAATAATACTTATGTTTAAATTTAATTAGAAATAAACTTATAGTATTTATAATAATATAAATTATTATTATTGAAAAAAAAAAATTAATACACCAGTGGATTTCCTCGTTCATATAAGAAATATTTCGGTTAGATATTTAAAAATTGTAATCAAGTTAGATAAATATTTTAATGAAATGCTCATCGCTGTTGTAATCAAAACGACATATAAGTGGAAATACACTAAAAATATTTATTGAATACTCAGAGAGAAAGCATAGTTTTATATCTCTTTTACGCCTTCACACAGGTGACCTACTGTGGTTTGGCTCTGAATGAATTCTGTAGGCAATTAAACTAATAGAGGTGTTTTTGTTGATTGTACCCATCACAGCCTAATCGTTCGTCTAACTTATTTTTTGTCTCTCACACGGATATATGGCAGCTATATTTCAGCGAGTAGCATATCCTCGAGTAGTGGAACACGTACATAATTAAACGAATTAGTCAGCGCTTCACGAAATGAAGCAGTTAATTGTGACGTCTGGAAATACTTTTATTTTAAAACAAATGAATATTTTAAGAGGATTTTTGCGTACCTCGCGCTATTTGTCATCTGAAATTCAGGACGAAAAAAATACTCAGATGCTATGGTAATATTGAGATTATAACCTAAAATCATGTAGAATAACAAAAATAATTATGGCTAAGTGATCACTACTTACCTGATGTTAAGTGATGGTGTGGTCGAAAGAGGTAACACACTTGGAATGGAATTGGTTTTCAAGTGTGGCTGCTTAAACACACCGGCAAATATTTCACTTGAGGGACCATCTTAAAAGTTAACTAGTCGATTACTAGCAAGAACCAACCACCATGCAACGCTATATTTTGCTTGCTCACTCTTCAGTGTAACAAGTTTGTTAATAGATTTCTTGAAGCGTTAACAATATATAATCAATTTACAACTACTTACTATTCTGGCTCGTTCTAGCTGTATACAGGATTACTTGTAAAATTAATTAAACAAATATATACAGAGTATTTTACACGAAACTCTCCAAGTGGGGCGTCAGTGCAAACCTTATCGCCCTCACTTAGAATTTGAATTATGGTTGTGCAGAACAATAAGCCCGCATTATTTTGCATGGTGGTAGGGTACTTTCTAGTACTAGGCTGGCTAGCTACCATCCTCAAGTTGAAAATAGTAAAAGTATGATTCGGCAACCTCACTTGAGAGCCAGCGACATTCCAGGGTAGGAGTGAAAAAAATTAATAATAATGTAAACATTTACTTCAAAGTCACGAAAAACTGTTTATATATTTCGTTCAGTGTGAATTACATTAAGTAACAGCCCTGTTGGCTCATTGGTATATCTGCTTTAAGAGCTGTAGGGCGTGGGTTCGATTCCCACCCATTACAAACATTTTGTGGTATAAACAAATTTTTGTTCTGTGGGTGGGTGTTCTGTATGTATTATAAGTATGTATTTATAAAAAAGTATTCAAGTATTTTATCAGCTATTTGACTTCCATAGTACAAGCTTTGCTTAGTTTGGGGTCAGTTGGCGCTGTGTGTAAGTTTCTACTCATAAAAAAAATGCCCTTATATCTTCTTATACAATAATATTCTGTTGCCTTAGTAATTATATCCTATGTAGCTTCTTAATACTAATATATGTACATATATAACCCTTCCGTCTAGTACAGTTGAATTAGTTATAGACAGACTAACTTCGCCATCTCCAACTCCAATTCAGAATTCATTTCCTCTCGGACAGAAGTTGTGCTGTAACTGCGACAGAGGCACACTTGAACAAAATCAAATTGATTTTGAATAGAATTACTTCTCTGTTAAATTAAAGACGAAGTTCACAAAGGACAATACTATCCTACTAGTATTATTAATGTTAAAGTTTATCAGTCTTACTACAAAAGACAGATAAAACAGTGGTCCAACAAATGTTTAGCTAAACACTGTCTAAAAGATAAACACATGTTTAACGCACGTTTAACTTTTGTTACCACCAAAACTGTGTTTAGCAAGTGTCTTTCTAAACAATGTCTAACTCATAAATCTTGGCAACACCATAAAACATTCGTTCAACCTTTTTTTTTGTTCAGGTAGTTCCGTTCTTTCGCTTCCATTTTACGCAGATCGCGTGAGATTAGGTACATGATTTCCTGAACAATTATTACATTACAACTGTTAGTATGTAAGTGAAAATATAGTTAATAATGAAGTTAAATACTATTTTAATTATTGAATTAATGCTATTAAGTTAAGTTCAAACAAAAACGTAATGTAACGCTATAGTGAATTGATCTCATGGAAAGAAATGGAACGTATCGCTCAAAAGTAAAAAAAAAAACTGACTAATGACAGCCATGACATCTACTGGGATTTGGATTGAAGCCTGTTGCTGTTTGTATTGTACCGGTCTTGAATCATAATTATTTTATTTTAACACGAAGTTAAAAAGTCAATATGAATAATAAAACAGTAAATAAAGAAAAAGCGAAAGCGATCCATGAATTCAAGGTCCTCTAAATCCATATCGTCGATAAAATCAATGATTTCTATAATATCCATAGGTATCGTATTCGTAATCGTATTCACAACTATTATTCAAAAGAAATACGAAGAAGATACTGCTAATTTCACCACGATCACAATGTTTACAGCAAAAAGTAGTAATGGTCAATTCTCTGTTGACAGTTATTTGGTTGACATTAGAACTTAGACATCGGTTAAACTAGCTATGCCCGTTGTTTAAATTTAGACAGTGTTTAAGTCGTGTCTAACTCTAGACAATCGTAAAACGAAGTTTTCTGGTAACACTTTTTTTAAACACGTGTTCAACAGATGTTTAACTTTTTTGTGGTAAGACGGTAAATGTTTGGATGTTTGTTACTCAATCACGCAAAAACGGCTGAACGGATTTGTATGCAACACATACGTTTAGTTTAATACCTGGATTAACATATACAATACTTTTTATATCATAAAATTACTAATAGTACAAATGTGCAAGGTTGTATAGGTTACCAAAGATTAAGGTATTTCTTTACGAAAAACACAGAATTATTATTTATCAGGTTATACGGGTTATACAGGTTGTCCTAGTACAGGGTCCACTATTAATATTGTAGCCCCCCATACGCTTACATAGCATATAAATGTAATTTTTTTTTTTATAACAAATTGAGAATAATTTGTGAGAAACTTAATGGTACCACACTAATTAGACTTGCTATATCTTCATTGAATGACTGTTATTGGGTACTTATTTTGGCTTTACAACTGTCGCGTTTTATTGTATATGTAGGAAATATTGTAAGGTTAAACTAGATTTAAAAAAAAACTTTTCTTTAATTCTGCGAACTGAACAATTTTTTTTTTTACAAAATTCCTCGCGTACTAAGTCTCGTGTTACAGTAAAATGTATTTTATAAATGCGTAGAATAAGTTTTGTCTAAATATCTTGTGAGACAAAATTATTAAGTCAAGTTCTGCGCTAGGTTGTTTTCGTGAGAATTCCAGTGCAATTTCAAAACTTAGGCAGACAAACTGACGCTGCTACGTAGTTCTCGAAATTTAATATTTTGCGGAGTCTGTAATTTTCAAGTTTGTAATCTTTTTTTTATGTAAACGTGAACAATATGCTCACGTGTATATAAGAGATAAGTATATACTTATTATTATTATTGTTGTACTGCTGGGTAAACGTCTCCCTTTCCTCCTTCAAAACTGCCAGGTCTTCGGCTTTGGTTGTGCAGTAACTGTCGTGACGATTTAATTCGTCACTCCACCGTCGTCTGAGTCGGCGTTGAGGTCCTTTAAATTTTAGGGTCTAAACTGTGGTAACCTTTGTTAATAGTTCGACATGCGACAGACGTGGCCCGCCTAGTCCCACTTCAGTCGTCCGGCTTTGTGGTTGACGTCAGCAGTTTTGGTTTTCTAGCAGTCTGTTAATTTGATTTAATATACTTATTCATTATAATTATCTCGTATAGCCATTGCAGCAATATTCAGAATTGTACAAAGCAAAGACCAAAACAACACTGGCGCTCTTTATTCATTTTAAATACACTACTAATACTAGTGGCATAATAGTCTTTTAGTAACAGTGGGCACATAGCACGCAGAACTGATGGGGCTGCAAAGTTCTGGAGTGGACACCACGGACCGGCAAGCGCAGCGTAGGACGTCCGCCCACAAGGTGGACATAAAACCACAGGAACGTGTTGGATGCGAACCGCTTCCAACCGGTATTTATGGAAGACAATGGTGGAGGCCTATGTCCAGCAGTGGACATCCTGCTACTGAGATGATGATGACGATTATCTAAAAATAAAATACCAAAACTGTAAGCTAAAAATAACCTCGCTTATGTTTTTACTTTACATTTCTATTATAAAACACAGGTGTATTATCCGACATCCGATTCGTAACAACAAAGGAAAGTGCCTTCCGACATAAGGCACTCTCTTATTTTTTCTTGTTGAGTTCTTAATATATGAGGTATTTTTCCGCTGTGGGGTATTTCGCTAGCTGCAGCACCCCACAAACCGGAACACAGTAATGTTTACACACCAGGTACTACTTGGCAGCGCAGTATCTCGTAGTGCGGTGATACCTACCTAGACGACCTCCTACTAAGGTGATTTACCACAAAGTAAAAATTACATGTATCGCCACATTAGATCAAAAAACCTTTAAACTTTAAACAGTTTTGCGTATAATTCGCCACTTTATGACTAAAACACCATTACTAAAAATAAACATCAGGAAAAAAACAACAGCTTTGGAAAATAATACAATGACTTTTCCGCGTATCTTATTGTCGAAGACTTCCTTTTAATCTCACTTCAAGTTACGTCACGGTTGCCATTAAAAAATAATGGTTGCCGTGTTTCCGATGTCAGATTGCCGTGTTTTGAGGTAAAAATCTAAAAGTTGCCGTATCTCATACAAAAACAAAATGTAGTCTTTTATAACTAATTGTATGTTGTTCCTATAGTAAGAGAGAATAAAAGGGAAGGTTTTATACAAAATGCATAACAATATGTCAGATTAACAAACTTTGTTAATTCGAGCTTAACTAAATTCGTCAAAATCATCATCATCATCATCATTATATAACTGTCTGATATCACTGATACCTATTTCTTCTACTTCTTTTTTTAAAATCGTACTATCGTAATTTGAGTTATCTTTCATGTAATGTAACATTTTTGTTTGGTTGGTTTAAAATTAGTACAATTTTCCTGGATGTATCGTTTTGCCAATAGTATATTGTTGATAGTCAAAGTAATTGTTTTATTTCTAGATTAAGTAATAATAATAATAATAATTTATTTATTTAAGCAAAAAATATATACAACTTCTTGCTGTGGACCCTGAATCTCACACTAGGGAGTCCCGTATCGTGAAATTCAGTGATTCCCACCTTTTAGAGTTTAATGTAAAGACCGAAACGTGGCGGTGATGAGGGCCCTGGGCCGAGAGGAGGCGATTTAAATTCAAATGTAAATTGTTAATCTGTAATTAATATATATTTGTTAATGTAATTATTAAATGTAAAATGAGGACTGTGTGTATTCCTCGAGCATTCATGCTCACCATCGAAGGCTCCTTCTTGCGGCGGCGTCGTGTGTCGGGTCGCTCTCTTCCCTCAGATATGGTTGAGGAGGGCGATGGCTGGCACATGCGTCATACTCGTGATCGGGTGTAGCTTGCGGGTCGCTGGTCTGCTCGCGGTATACACACAATCTAACATTTTATCCCTAGATTAAACCCTAGATTAAGATTAATTTGACTAATAATCCTCTTCCCATATTGTAAAAAAATAAAAAAAAATGTTTTTCAAAGTTGTCAAAGGTCACGGACCCCAGTGTCTGTGGAGAGTAATGTTAAAATAAAAAAAAAATAAAAAAAATGTCTATCTGAGCAAAATACAAAATCTCTGTGTTTGTGTGTGTTTGCGTTTGTAAGTGTGTGTGTGTGGGTGTAGGTGTGTGTTAATTGCATTTACACTTCTTTTTTTTTCGCAATCTGCGTTATCACGTTTTTTGGGATAAAATGTTCAACTCAAATGTGACTAGATTTTCACATTAATCTGTACAATAGACCAAAATCTATCAACATTCATCTATGATATATTCAAATTTAGTTGTTTGATTTAGTTGTTTGATTTAGTTGTTGTCCGCAGCTTAATGCGCGTGGGTGCTCTGATTGCCGTGTTTTAGGATACGGCAAAGGTTGTTCTGCCGTGTACCGTGTTTTTTTTGCTAATGGCCCCCAAATACCGTAAAACACGCCAACTGTCGTGTCAATGGCAACCCTGAGTTACGTAAACGCCAGGATAGTATCATTAGCAAAAGGAAAATTATACAAATTTACGAGACGAATTCGATTGAGCTGAATAAATTTACAGTCTCGCAATTTGAATTTGACCTTTTGGATTTGCATGCTGATCTGTTGATTTACCTACTTACTTTTTTATTTACTAGCTTACGTCAGAGAAATCGTCGGCGTTGACTTTAGAATTCGGTTCAGAAAGAAATGAAAGATGTATAAGTACACAATAGTCTTACGGTGTTATATTATTAGATTATGATAAAGGATACCTTTTATCTCTGAATAATGTCCCATAAGACACATCTATACCGATTTTCAAATGATTCATTTTTGATAATCCCAGAACCTAATATTTTTCTGATATAAAAAGTATTTTATATGTTAATCCTGGTAATAAACTATATGTGTGCCAAATGTCATAAAAATCCGTTAAGTCGTTTTAGCGTGATTGAGTAACAAACATCCAAGCATACAAACCTTCACATTTTTAATATTAATTAATTAATAATTAATAGTAACTTGTATTAGGGTCAAAAGTAACTTTGCTGAATTAAATAAATTAAAACTAAACTTGCTGTTTAATTCATTTTCTCGAGGTGGATTGATATATAAATTTTTACGGTATAGTAAGTTTTTTTGCAATTTCAAGATGAACAAATCTATAGAGCATTTGTTGTGACACTATAAATCCACAGTAGAAACTAGGGTTGCTAATAAATTGCTTGAGAAAACTTCATCTTCATCCATGTCACCGCAAAGGACTGACTGTCTTTTACTATTCTCAACATATCAATCTCAGCCACTGGAGCTATAGTAGCTGCAGTGGAGCTATCATTGGTACAAAAGTATAGATATACACGCCGAAGGGCGTGGGTACAAACCCTAACAATGAGCTTGAGCTGCCGGTGAAGGAAACCATAGCGTGGTGGTAGGGTACTTTATAGTTATTTCGTTCGTACTCGGCTGGTTGCTTACCACCCGCAAGTTGATAATATCTCGCCAAGCACCTAACAGTGTCGCTTGAAAGCCAGTTCCATTCCAGGCTAGATGTGTTTACAATCTTCGACCACACTTAACATCAATTGAGCTGTGGTCAAACACCTAGCCGGACAACCATAAAAAATATTCCACAATTTTAACGCGTATTAATTAAAACATTTTTGAAAAGTATTTTTTTTTCTCAAAGTACTCACGCTCGCTTGGTAGCGTCTTCTTGCGGCGGCGTTGTTTGGTGGCTCATCATTTTTTCTATGATAAGGTTGAGGAAATGATGACTGACGGACCGCCCCGGCTTTGCGCGGGTGTACTTCAGGAAAAAACAAAAAATATGTTGATACTATCGCTATCAAACGTCACAGTATCACCAGCCGAACTAATGTGAAAATTCCCTGAAAATTTCATATAAATCGATCGCCCTGTTTTTTGGAGGCCAAGGGTACATACACATAGACATCGATTATTATATATATTCAAATAAACACCAAGCAAACCGAAAACCAACCCCGGAGGGAAAGTCACATCTGTCTTGACGTCAATTCGGGTCAGTCCTCCATCTATCATGGTTTCCGCCAACGCTGTCTAAGGCCGCTGGATAGATGGCCCCGAACCTTGGAGCACTTTCGTCCGATATACAGATATAAACGCATTACAACTCACTGCGCTACAATACGATACTGTCGCATACAACAATATCGCACTAAATATCATTTCTAATGTTCACTCATCTCATCTTTTCTTACTATGGAAACTGACATAATTGTGACACATTTTTGTATAACTTATACAGGATTATTTATCTTATATCTTTAAACGAGCAATTCTTGTATATATATATATTCTGAATCTCGGAATCGGCTCCAACGATTTTCATGAAATTTAGTATCCAGGGGGTTTCGGGGGCAAAAAATCGACATAGCTAGGTTTCATTTTTAAAAAACGTCGTTTTATCCGAATTTTCAGGCAATTAAAAACCGAGCAAAGCTCGGTCATCCAGGTACTGTTTAATTATGTCAGATACTCTGATTATAGTTTCGGCTACATCCGGTGGCTTTCTTCAAGGAGACAAAGTTGAGTACAACGCGCGCACAGCCTTGTCTTGTTCCACTCTACGGGCCGCTGCGCGCCTTGAAACAGAGTCGATTTAGCCCTGTTTTCGTCAGGGAAAAAAAAAATTACGAGTAGAAGCGTAATAAGCGAAGTTTAGAAAAGATACAAAGCGTGTCTGACCAATCAGTAAAATTACGGTTTAAAGGGTACTAGTAGCTAGTGAAATTACAGAGATATTAAAACTAACCATCGAAAATCAATCAATTAATTGAATCATCGACGCCCTGGACTTTGTTTTTTTATTCAAAGATCTGTCTATCGCTGCAATGGCCATGGACATGTGTTATCCCTTACCATCAGGGGAAGTCTTGTTCGTCTCATTACTTTTACATTAAAAAAAAAAAGTATTAATTTTGCTTAAATTCAATCATTCCAAATAATCTATCAAAATCTTTCACTACTAGATACATCTAACTGAGAAAACCGAATAAAAATGATCGAGACATATAAGTATATATAGCCCTGTTGGCTCCTTGGGAGTATGCTTGCCTGAGCTGTAGGGCGTGTGTTCGATTCCCGCCAAGGAGAAATGTTTGTTTGGTATAAACAAATGTTTGTTCTGTGTGAGTGTTCTGTATGTATTATAAGTATGTATTTACAAAAAAAATAGTATTTATGTATTCCATCAGTTATCTGACTTCCATCACACAAGCTCTGCTTAGTTTGGGGTCAGATGGCGCTGTGGGTAATGTGTCCTACAATATTTATTTATTATTTATTAAATGAGTGTTTTGACAAAATTCAAACATTCTTATAAATACATTTCTAACATTGTATCGTATTATTATAGCATTTTCCTCTGTACCACAGAATAGTTAGTAGGGACAACCACAAATACATATCTCGTTCCATAAGACATGTCAATACACTCCATCGAGGCAAAATGTCCCGAAAATGCCATATTCTTGAATCGTCCTTCGTTTATAAATAGTATCTACTAACTTTACATCACTAGACACCAACACAACACATATGTGTAGATACATATATATAGTACACACAGTATGTATATATACATTTACATCTAGCCCCAAACACAACTGTTTTTTTTATTGTAAATAGGCATGCGTTTGACCGCCATTTTGCCAGATGTTAAGCGAAGATGTGGTCTACGATGGAGCACGCTAGCCTAGAAGAAACCGACTTGCAACTGGAAAGCACTCAAACGGTGTCAGCCACTCTGGTAGCGAGTTTCATAGTTTAGCGGTTCGTACGATGAAAGTGGAATCGAACCGTTTAGTTCGCTACCACCAAGCGGTGCCGCTTTATAGAGCTCCTGGCTGATCGATAGTGAAATAGCAGGGAGGAATTAGGTCATGCAGATATAAAGCGCTTCCAAAGTATATCTGGAAGAAAATTGACAGACATACAACTTATACTGGGAACCATATTTATGTTGTTTGTCCATATTTATTGTATGTTATTTTTCTTATTTTTCAATTTTTTTTTTTTTTAAAAGGGCATAATGATTTAATGGCGCCAGTGTAATGCAGCAGCGATCTCGGCGGCGACTTTGTTTTACGACAGCCCTGCTGGCTCATTGATAGTATATCTGCTTTAAAAGCTGTAGGACGTAGGTTCAATTCCCACCCAGGACAAACATTTTATGGTAACAAATGTGTGTTCTGTGTCTGGATGTTCTGCATTTACAACAAAAAGTATGTAAATATATATCAGTTACCTGATTCCCATAGTACAAGCTTTGCTTAGTTTGAAATGTGTGTAATGTCCTGCGATATTTATTATTTTTTAAAGTAGGATATTTTAATTTGTTTATTTTTGTTGATTATCATTGTGAATTATTGTTTAAATCAAAACCTGGTCTAGTATATAGGTACAAGTTTATATTTATTGTCATTTCTATCTCTTAGTAGGCGAAACGCCTGGCAAAAAAATTCTTTATAAAAATCCTATTGTAAAAATATTGTTTGATTTGTGTAACTTACCTAAAGTTTAAACTTAAAAGCTGTTTTTTGTAGTAAAATTTTACTTGCTTGTTATAATCATAGTTCCTTGTGGCTAGTAATTTACTCTAATATATTTGTAAATACTATAATACATACTAAACACTCGTCACATAAATGACACCTGAATGAAAATCGAACCATTATACAAATTAAATCATTATGTGAGACAATAATGAACACACACCTAACACAACTGAATATAACAGAACAGAATAGAGAATCGGTATTCTGGGATAAAGGTAGAACCTGTTCATTTTTTTTATGGTTGACAGGCTGGGTGTTTGACTACAGCTCACCTGATGTTAAGTGATGGTGTGGTCGAAGACGGTAAACACGCGTAGCCTGGAATAGAACTGGCTCTCAAGTGAGGCTACCGGAACACACCGTTAAGTGCTTGGCGGCAGATTTTCTACTTGAGGAATGTAGCTAGCCAGTAGATTAGGTACTAGAAAGCACCCTACCACCACGCTATGGTTTCCTCACGATGTTTTCCTTCACCGAAGGTTATAAAGCTCATTGTGATTTAAGGTATTAGGTACCTACATTCCGAATTTCACTTAAATGTATTGTCTGTTACAGTTTGAAATACCAAACATACTTAATATTCACTAAAATAAAAAAGACTTATACCTACCCTCAATCAATCAAAAATCTAATAAATCATTTCTCTAGCAAATATTATCCAATTTATCGAAGCATGAAGACAATCAAATGAAATTTGAATCGTTACTCCTTGTGACGAAATTAGATTCAAGTTAATCTTTGTTACATTTTATTTAATGTCACCCATATACCAGAATAATTGAAATAATCTGGATCAAAGCAATTTCTAGAAATGAAATTTCATTTCTACTCTAACAAATGAAATCGTTTATTTATTCACAGACTTCAAAATGGCGGAGATTCTGGATCCGGTTGTTTTTTTTAAATGTTTGTTACCTCAGAGCTCTGTTGTTTATGAACTAATTTGTAATTTTAGGCTTTGGGGTACGGAGTCGTATTTTTTTAAATTATTGTTACGTAGTTACAAATGAAGCTATATGTACTCGTAGTTATAGGTATAAGTGTATAAAAAGAAGTGTGTCTGTTAGACATTAAATTATTTAATTAAAAATGTGTAAGCATATTTATCTTATAAAGATATATTTACCTAATAAAGACCGCAGGAACGCGCTGGATGCGAGCCGCTTCCAAACGGGCTTTATGGAAATCAATAGGAGAGGCCTATGTCCAGCAGTGGATGTCATACGGCTGATGATGATGAAGGATATTTAAGAAAATTAAAAAAAAAAAACATGAATACCCACAATTTTTTTTTTAATTTTAGCAGTTTCATTTGATGAAAGGATTCTAGCGATATCCCATAAATCCAAATCTATTCAGGTATTCAAAAGTAATGATGGAATAAAGAAATTCCTATATATACGACTGCCCTGTTGGCTTATTGGTACTATGACTGCTTCAAGAGCCGTAGGGCGTGGGTTCGATTCCCACTCAGGTCATGCATTTTGTGGTATAATAAAAAATGTTTGTTCTGTGTCTGGGTGGGTGTTCCGTATATATTATAGGTAATTTTTTTTATAGTTAAGTATTCTATCAGCTATTTGACTTCCATAGTACAAGCTTTGCTTAGTTCGGGGTCAGATGGCGCTGTGTGTAATGTGCTACGATTTTTATTTATTTACATATATATATATATATATATATAAACCTTTAAAACATTCCAGTTTTTGGACAGTCGTATATAGACATAAATCAAAACTCAAAAACGAAAACGTAAACGCAAATAAATGCTGAAACCTGTCTTGGAAAGCCACGTTTCAATTCGTAAGATAAACCAAAACAAGGGCCAACAATTAATCAAGTCTAGAATCTGAATGGTTTAGACTATAAATAACAGCGAGATAAGATAAGCCAACTGCCTCCTAGTTTAAACGTGAAAAACCATTTACTGTTTGCAAACTGTTACTACGGGTTCTCGAAGAGATATCTGATACCTTTTTGAGAAAACTTTACTTCGAAAAACCAATTTGCCAATACTCACGCTTGGCAGGCGGGTTGGCGAGCGCAGTTAGGTGTGATTGTTCAAGGAAGACGCTGCTGCCCGTCTTTCGGACTACATCCCTTAGCCGACTCTTACGGCAACCACGGGTAGAGAAGGTGGGGTACAATTCTTACGCCGGCACCACCACGGCACCTTACGGCATTTTAACTTTATTGAAAGCCAAAAGCTGCTACTAAACAGAGCAGTTGAAGATGACTTGGGGTAAACCGCTTTAGGTGACAAGGCCGTTGTCATACTACCATTGATTTTAAAAATTTAGTCTAAACATACTATCTAGTATGTGCTGTACAATACTAAAACTCAATGATGTTTCGCGGCACTTATGTGAGGTACGTAGTCATTTACTATACAACCACTTCGTTGATATTAAACTCTACTGATCATCATCATCATTTTCAGCCCGATCCTGTGCTTCCTTTATCCAAGTTCGAACCACTACCTTTAGATGTCGTGAACCCAACGAACTGATGGCTGCCCTACGCTTCGTTTCCCGGTTCGCCGCCACCAATCCGTCAACGCTTTGGTCCACTTACCATCACTCCGCCTGACATGTCTTGCCAAACTCTACTTCAGTTTCATGATTGTTGTTCCAACATCACGCCCCTTAGCGCAACGTCGGATCTTACATTTCTCAATCGATGTTGAACTACTAACTTTTAATTGTGTTTTAGATATATGTATGTTTGTGTTTCGGTCAGTAAAATCATAACATCTCTACATAGTATAAAACAAAGACGCTTCCCGCCGTCTGAACGCTTAGATCTTTTAAACCACGCAACGGATTTTAATGCGGTTTTCACCAATAGTATACTAGAGAAAATCCGAGAATATCAAATATGTGTGATGTAATATCGTAAAAACATGTTTTTGTGCGTTTACATTGCAAACGCTGGCTAAACCTTTCCAGGTAGATCAAAATAATATACGTTGCACCTGTGCAAAGCCGGGGCGGGTTGCTAGTTATATATACATATACATAAACTGTAGGGCTAGTGCAAGCGATTTAGTTACAATAATTAAAATACGGGACACAGCCTGTCCTGACGGGTCATTAATGAATAAATAAATATAAATATTGTAAGACACATTACACACAGCGCCACCTGCCCCCAAACTAAACAGAGCTTGTGTGATGGAAGTCAGATAACTGATAGAATACATAAATACTTTTTTTTGTAAATACATTTTTATAATACATACAGAACACCCAGACACAGAACAAACATTTGTTTATACCAAACAAACATTTCTCCTTGGCGGGAATCGAACCCACGCCCTACAGCTCAGGCAGGCATACTCCCAATGAGCCAACAGATAAATGCCTAAAATACGAGACGTCTGGCCACGCTATCGGTAGCCCACAAAGGGATTTATTCCACATGCACTCCAAGCCATACACATTATTCACTTAGTTACACGGGTTTGGCGCTCTTGGTACCGCCCCTGTACCAGATTTATGGCCTCCATTCGCCAGCAAAGGCCTGTTTACGGCCGATTTGTCACTGATGCCTACAGACACGCATAGAGTTTCTAATATGTCAAAGGAAGAAATAAATACATATTTTTTTAATTTTCGACAAGCTAGGTGTTTGACCACAGCTCACCTGTTAAGCGACGGTGTGGTTGAAAACGGTAATCCACACCTAGACAGTCTTTCGTCAGTTAATATATCTTATTCTTGTATTTTAATGCATCATTACGAAAACATATTATAAAAACAATAGGTATCGCATTCCAATAAGCGATTGCAGAAATTTTAGCAACAAAATCCAAGGCATCACTGCATTGTACTAGTAATTTTAACCGACTTCAAAAGGAGGGGGTTTTCAAGTTAGTAGTATTTCGCTTAAAAAATATTTACGTTTGCTACCTCAGAACTCTATCATTTTATAAACCGATTTAAAACATTTTTTTATTTGAAATGTTTTACTATTTGTTCGATAAAAATTTCCTCAAAATCGGTTCGATTGCTTGATTTTTAAACCAAAATAACTGAAAGAATATATCATCCAAGTAATCGAAATTGCGTATTTTGATTTCTTGTGACTTTTTAGTGGTGTAGTAATAGAATAGTCCAAATGAACTACCAACGGAAGGCACCTTAAGCGTGTTTGAAAAAAAAAATTTTTTTTAAATATGCCAGCTGCATTTTCTTCAACTCATAAGACAGTATCGTTCATGTAGTACGGCTTGGTGCCAGAATACGTATGACTGTAATGTACCTAGGTGGCTTTCTGTAAAGGAAATTTACCAGTTTAAAATACTGACCAATATAGATAGGTATATTATCTTACATATAACCAAACAAATTATTTCTCCTTCTCGAATAAAAATAACGAATGATTCGTGACTCCTCGATTTCTAACTTAACTTTATCAAACGTTTTGGAAGACTACAGATTTCACTTTTATAAGCTGTCTTTTCTATAAAAACTACGTAAAAAAGTATTCCGTACTTTTACGGAAAATAATTCCGGCAGTTTTACTAGGGCAACTTTACAAGGAAAAAAAGTCTGACAAATAAAACATAGTATTATAAGGAAGTATTTACAAAAAAAAAACCATTGTACAAGCTTTGCTTAGATTGAGGCTAGATGACGCTGTTTGAAAATGTTCTATGATATTCATTATTATTGATTTTATTAATTAGGTACTTATCGTGGTTCCGCTCCTGTGTTTCTACGCCTTCTCTTTCGATGTCGGATATCACATGAAGTTCTATTTCAGTGCCATTTATAAGGATTATTCTTGCTGTAAGCATCTTATCTCAAGATTGCAGCCTCCTGAGACGACGATTCTATGTTGTGATGATAAATTGTTTATTATCTATGAATTTATACCGATAGTGTAGGTATTTAGTAGTACCCTGCTTTAAGATGTCAGTCGTAGACACAATTAGATTAGACAACATCCCACTTTGCAATGAAGTTGGCGGACCAAACTCGGAGACAAGTAAATAATATAGTAGTAAAAGGGTCGTGACAAACAGACGGAAAACAAAGTGGTCACCGCAGTATTAAATATTCTGCCGCCAAGCAGTAGTGTGTACATTACTGTGTTCCGGTTTGAAAGGTACTGCAGCTAGTGAAGTTACAGGGCTGTTGAGGCTAACCATCGAATATAATCAATCATTGAATTGTACCGATGATGGTTCCAAGAATGATGGTTCGAATTGTACCAAGCCTGTCAGCTATAAAAATTAAAAATAAAAAATTGCAATGATCTGTTCAAATATTGCTGGACCAATTTGCGACACGCGGTATATAAAAATAGACTTTGCGTTGGTCTCGCAATAACTTAAAAATTGCCAATTTGAATTCTTTTTTTTATCTCCTTTATACTGTGGCTTAGGAGAAAAGTCTTTTATTATGCGTGACAGGCTACAGAAGAAGATAGTAAGCACAACTAACTTGGAATGGAACTGGCTCTCAAGTGAGGATGCCAGAAGCACCATTGGGTGCTTGGCGGTAGATTTTCAACTTGAAAATGGTGTAAATTAAGAGAAATATAAAGGAATAGCCTAAAAATCAACAAGATCGAAATTTTTTATGGATAACAAGCTTGGTGTTTGACCGCAGTTCACCTGGTCTTAAGTTACGGTGTGGTTAAAGATGGTAAAGCACACAGCCTGAAACACACCGTTAAGTGCTTGGCGGCAGATTTTCACTTGATGGTGGTAGCTAGCCAGCCGAGTATTAGAAAATACTCTACCACCATACTATGGTTTTATCACGATGTTTTCTTTCACCGGCAGCTCAAGCTCATCGTTGAGGTTTGTACCCGCTATCATCGCTACAAAACTGTTCTTCATTCCGTGCTGTTGTGTCAAATCTACAATTTTTTTTTTTTTTAGGTGATACGTAGTTCGCCGCGTCATCTAGTCTTTAAAAAATTACTGCATTTTCGTCCATAATTTCGGCTGTACATAATCACGACACGTATAGGCGCCCCTGAGCTTACCCGCCTAACGCCGAACCCTGGGGTCAGAAGACTAAAAATGACAGAGTACCCGTCTGGACCCTTCGCGAAAATTGATATTGATAAAACACTTCAAGCTTGTCATAATTTCAGATCAAAAAGATTAAAGGGTTATGGTGTGGGTGGATACACGAATACTGAAAATAAATCTAAATATTTACGAACTCTACGTAGAATCAGCCATTTACTCATGCATAAGGAATCCGTTGGTGTACTTATCTTTACAGAAACGTAAAACGTTGCGTAGGAATACAATAGAAATTCAAAAAAACTTAAAAATATTTCACTTCCTTCCTTGAACATTTTAGAGGTTTGTGTTACCTAAATATAACCCAGACTCATTTTTTGCATGGAGACCGTGTAGTGAGAAACAGAATAGATGAAAACAAATGTTGTATGACAAGAGCAAAGACAGCGTTAATGAACAATAACAATACTATGATGTAGTGTGCACGGGTCCTCGTATATACAAAAAGCTACTACGGCAGATAAGGGACTTGAAACCGAAAATGTTTAAGAGTGTCCTGAAGAAAATTCTGTTTGAAGAATAGTATTATAAAATCAATGATTGTTTTTAGCTTTTGACATATTTGCTTGACACTGTTTATTATTATATACTATACTTATTTTTTAAATACACACATATAGCATGGAAAAGAATATCAATTTACTGTACACCAATACATTACATACATATCAAAAACAACAATTGCGGCGCAACAAAAGCGCTTTTTATAAAAAGCGATTTTTGAAATCATCGTAACTTGAGATTTTACTTGCGCGCCAAATCGCTTCAATTCTTCTTCTTCTTATTACTTCAATCTGCTTAATAACCTATGAAAGTTTATAAATATTTTGTTCACCAGGCGCCAAGCTTCTAAAAAGCGACCAATTCACAGATGTTAAAATTGTAAAGTCGACTTAAACCTGAGTTTCACATGGCCGCAATGTTTATCTCTACCTTTTGACTATTTAATGAATCAGGCAAACATTCGGCGCGAAATGTAGGCGTAGCTCCCAACCTGCAATATTGATGAGATGTGTATTCGGCCACTCTCTCAATAAATAAAAACCATCCTTCTTTGTAAACTGCCTAAATATTCTATAAATTTTGCTTTGGTAAGTAATAAAATCACACATAAACCAATGTTAAATCCGTTAAAAATCACTTATATAAAGTCATTGGAAAACAAATTCTAACATACGAAGAATTCAGTACTGTACTCATTCAAATTGAAAGTTTACTAAACAGTCGCCCGCTTTGTGTTCTCTCAGATGATCCTTCTGATCCATCCGCGCTAACTCCTAATCACTTTCTCAACGTAACTTCCTTACGTTTTTTACCCGCTGAGATGATTGACTCTAACATACCGGAAAACAGATTAACTCGCTACCAGTTATCGAATAAAATCGTTCAAAGTTACTGGAAACGCTGGAACTTAGAATATCTCACCTCTTTACAACAACGCGAAAATGGAATTCTCCTTCGAATCCAGTTACTGCGGGTAAAATGGTAATCATTAAGGATGATAACACACATCCTATGTTTTGGCCTTTAGCTGTTGTTACAGATACTTTCCCTGGCAAAGATAATATTATCCGCACAGTCAAAGTCAAAACTTCTGGAGGCAGTTACATTCGACCGGTAAACCGGCTCTGTCCATTGCCGAGTCAATAGCTTACAACATTTCAAAATTAATTCTTGCTCTCTTATTTCTATATATTATTTCGCATTTAAAAATAAATTAATTTACACTAGGTAATTTTACTCAATGTAGAGGAAAACCTCTAGGCCCCCCGAAGTTGGCTGCGTCATATACCTACTCATACATACAACTCTATACATAAATCTCACTCACCTATTCATTTTATACAAGTATTTTTAATTACCCTCTTATTTTCTACAAAAACACACATTCCTACCCTCACTTTCCTCACAATACCTGCCACACAAGTCAGTCGTGAATTGGCGGTTAACAAGTACGCAATACGCTTCCTTTACCTCGTCATCGATATCAAACAAAACTCTAAAATTCTAACCGCGAGTGTGATACAACCTAAGAACATTGTGTAAATTGTGTGGTGAGCAATATTTAGTGTGAAACTAAAATCGCACTACTTGGGAAGGAACCGGGACGTTCCGACCAGCACCGGCTATCGAAGAAAACTACAACAGGTATTTCCTGGCCTCTCCATGTACAATATGGCAAGTAATTCTGTGAAATATCAAAAAAAGGTATTGTATATGATTGTAGCAATGATAGCTTAGTGGTTAGCGCGGTCGGTTTACACGCCGAAGGGTATGGGTCCAAACCCCAGTGATATACTTGAGCTGCCGGTGAAAGAAAACATCGTGAGGAAACCATAGCATGGTGGTAGGGTACGTTTTAGTACTCGGCTGGCTAGCTATTACAAGTTGAAAATCTGCCGTCAAACATCTAACGGTGTGTTCTGGCTGTCTGGGTTCTGTTCTGGGTGGTAGCTAGCCAGCCGAGTACTAGAAAGTACTCTACCACCACGCTATGGTTTCCTCATGATGTTTTCCTTCACCGGCAGCTCAAGCTTATTGTTGGAGTTTGAACCCATGCCCTTCGGCATGCGAACCGACCGCGCTAACCACTGAGCTATCATCGCTACAAATTTATTGACATGGGTTGTGATTTTGACATTTTTAATGTTATTTTTAAATATGAATGGAAACATAACCAGAGAAGTCTCAAAGTGAAAGTTTAGGCAAATTTTAGCCCAGTGAAAGTTAGGCGATGTATTGCCTTAATGTAGTGTCGGATCTCTCAAATACTTTTAAGGTCACTGTGGTCACTTTAAACAGCGAACCAAACGGCAAAACTTTGTCAACTTTTGCAATTTTGTGGCATTTAACAAGGCTTTGAGACTTAATTCTCAGTTTATGCGCCATTTTCAACGTAAATGATGCCATTTGGCAAAGTATTCGAATTACTTTGCAAAAGTTTCGCAAACAAGTTTAGTAGGCACTGGATACTTTTTCATAACTTGTAGCGAACTGTTTTAAACCAGTCCCACACTGATACGCGGCAGTGCGGTGGTCTATGTAGGTAAAGAACTGAAAAGATTGGTGTCTCAAAGTAAATAAATAAAAGTAAGTAAATCTCGGTAAGTAAGTGAAGGTTTGACACCCTAGTTGGAAGACCGTCTGGCTTCTCGTCTGGGTTCGATTCCTACGGCACACACATCTGTATTTTCTAAGTTATTTGCGTATTGGTGATTACGTCAATAGCCAGTGTGGTAGAATATGGCCTTACCCTTCTCGCAATGAGAAGATACTCGCATCGAGCAGTGGACCAGTTTATAAAAACAGGCCTGATTATGACTAAATCTTTGTGGTTAGTACTTTATGTTTTTGGCTGCCGTCGGAACAGCCGTGAACAAGAGCTATTCTAACTATTAAAACCTCTTTTGTTTCTCATTAACTTCTTAGCTTGTTTTGTTACTCAAAGTTCTGTGTATCGCTGCAATGGTCATGGGCATGCGTTGTCTCTTACCATCGTATCGTAAGTCTGTCGTAAGTGTAAAAGTAGTGACTTTTACAGAAAAAAAAAACTCTTTTGGAGTATTTTTCCTGTAATTGTCGCACCGATTAAAATAACTACAACATACTCTAAAGAAAAGTTTGAACAGACACTTGATAACAGCCTTCTCAAAAGGAATAAATATTTCGCAAACCAATAGACCCAGCCTAGCAAGAATAATATATTAGAAAATATCGAAGTATGTGGAGGAATATTCTCAAGATCCTCCAGAGAGGGATTCAAGTTAGGATGAAAGAGGTTTAACCTGGCTTAGCTAAGATTAGAACAGATGGTCTGAAACAAAAGCGATTACTTTTAAATTCGAAAAGATTCTTAGTTGCAAACTTTTTTTTACTTGTGACAGGCTAGGTGTTTGACCACAACACACGTAATGTCAATTAACTGTGTGGTCAAACCACCACATAACATCTTCGACTAGTCTGTCAACCATAATAAAACTGATTTATACTAATTCCTAATACCCTATTTTAACCCTAGATTAAGATTAATTTGACTAATATTCCTCTTCCCATATTGTAATTCAAAGCTGACAAAGGTCACGGACCCCAGTGTCTGTGGAGAGTAATTTTAAATAAATTAAAAAAACTAATATCTTCATTTTGATCCAAAATCATAAGCACTGTACGCGTACGGGCTACAACGCGAAGAACCCGCCACCCATAAGGCGAAGCCATCGAATGCTAAGAAGTTACATCTTGTTTACTGCAGAAAAATATACCAAAGCTTTTTAATTCTCTCAGCAAACATCACTTCAAAAGCAATTTCAGTAATGATGAACGCGCTAGTAAATTGAACAAGGTATTGGATCTTAACAGATTTCTACTTTACATTCTGCCCAACACCCGGCCGCAGCTCTGGTCCCATTATAGCGAAATGTGTGGCCCCACACGGCGCCTAATGGGCTAATTCAATGTAAGCCCCTAGAAAATGACCGCCGATACAAACTCTACCAAATAGTTGAGAGTCCGATAATTGCTTGGATTTTTGGGGATTTCAACGCTCGGTGGTTCTACCAGCTGCTTTATGAGATAGGTCGTCACTCAGAACCGTGATTTTATGATTTGTCTATATTTGGTATCTAAATTTAATTTTACTAATATTCGAATTTAAAAATTACATTTGCATGAATCTTCCATTTCATTCTGTCAGTAAAATTTTAAAATCCATGTACTAACTTAACTATTTATTTATTTATATACCTAGCTGTACATGATTGCAATAATCTAATGGAATTATCGATCAAAAAAAATGTGGTCAAGTATGTATCAACAACTTGGCTTCAAGAGACCTTGTTTTATGACTGACGATTATTAAAAAAATAAGACATTATTGAATTACCTACCTAGTAAGTAATCATAATGTTTTTATTGACATTTAATCATATTAAACTACATATTATTAATTTTACGTTTGACATATTATTATTATATCGACATACATATGTTTTGATTTTGATATTATTATTTTTAAATATTAATGGAAAAATCACCTATAACTTTGGTATTTGATAACACCAAAGTTATAGGTGATAAAATATTAGTTTTTGTATTTGTGTGGCAAAAATCAACTGTTGTAGATTTTTTTTTGCGCCCAAGGCCATGCTTAATGTTGTTCGGGATCATGAGTACAATCAATAAATGATAATAATAATTAATAAATGTCGCAAGACATGCCCTCTATACGGCTTAGTATATACCCTATGCTTATAGCCTTGATAAATACAATTTGAATGTGTCGAAGACTGCATATTCATTCTACGTTAGCCAAGATGACGGTCAAACCTGAGCCTATTATATCAGAGATAATATAATTTGAACTTTAAAGTAACTTTAAAATAGAAACTTAATAATTAAACCCTTTCAAGTCGAAGAAAATCTAATTAATCATCAAAATTTTGCAGCTTCAATTAATCAAGCGCTCAACTTGTTATAAAATGGTGGAATATTGAGGTGTCGGGGGCATACCATGAGTACTCATAGAAACGGCTTGTACCTCTGATTATATTTTTATAACCGTGGTACCCTGTAGTATTATTCCCAATGGTTTTAATGTAGTACTGGTTGCTATTTTATTGAAAAAGCCTACTATAAGGTGGCTCATTACGTGGAAGACAGGAATATATAAAATAAATAAATAAATATTGTAGGACACATTACACACAGCGCCATCTGACCCCAAACTAAGCAGAGCTTGTGCGATGGAAGTCAGATAACTGATAGAATACATAAATACTATTTTTTTGTAAATACATACTTATAATACATACAGAACACCCAAACACAGAACAAACACTTATTTATACTAAACAAACATTTGTCCTTGGCGGGAATCGAACCCACGCCCTACAGCTTAGGCAGGCATACTCCCAATGAGCCAACAGAGCTGTCAATATGGTTGTAGTAGTAGCTTCTCTCTGCACTTGCATCCCCCTGGCTAAGTGACAATTGTAGTAAGCATAATGTATTAATATTTATAACTGTAAACTGTTACCTAATATGAAAAGAAAGATCCACAAAAAAAAATGCCTTGCTGAGTTTCTTGCCGGAGTCTTCTCAGTTGAAGTGTAGGTATCATTACGAGCCGGTGGTAGATAAAAAAATGTAACTTAACGTTCGTAAGTGCCTTACCAGGGCCTAAGTAAATGACTTGAATAAGTGGCCTGAATAAGTGACTTTTTGATTTTGATCAACTTCGGGTGAAGCTAACTCAAATGTTTTTTTAAAATTCTTAATAAGTTCGCGTTTGACCACACTCTGCCTTGTGTTAATAAGCAGTATTACGGTCTAAGCTAGAGTACTCTCATCTAGAAGAAATCTATTTACATTAGATTTAAACACAACCATATTGTACCTAACAGGGAACACAAACTCCGGCAGAGAGTTCCACAACCTCGCTGTGGGAATAAAAAATGTGGAATCAAAACGCTTTGTACGCGTTCATGGGGAATATCATGTACGGATGAAATTTTGGTCGCGTTTGTCTGGACATCTGGTAGTAGAAAGGTGCAGGAGGAACCAAATTGTGCAGTTTAAGACACTCTCCGAAATGTATCCGGTAAGAAACCGACAAGCTAGCAAGCTAGCTGTGTCGTTGCCAATTATCCTGACGCGCCTCTCGATCGACTCTAATGCCTCAAGATAGTACTTCGCAGAGCTGTCCCATAAGTGCGAATAGTACATACACGATCTTACTTGTGCTTTGTACAAGTTGAACAGCTGTTCTGATGTGAACTACTGCCTTACCTTAGAGAGGATGTCCTTCTTTGCGGCTAATTAGGCCATTGTCATAAATGAACCGAAATTAAGAGCCGTCGAGGGAGTAACTGCCTTGGCTAATTGGTAGTATGTCTGCTCCAAGAGCCGTGGGGCGTGGGTTCGATTACCACAGGATAAGCATTTTGTGGTATAATCATAAATGCTTGTTCTATGTCTAGGTATTCTGTGTATATTATAAGTATGATTTACAACAAAAAAAAGTATTTAAGTATTTAGCTATCTGACTTCCATAGTACAAGCTTTGCTTAGTTTAGGGTCAGATGGCACTGTGTCGATATTTATTCATTTATTATTACCTCCCACCAGCTTGAAACTGTCAGCAATTGGTGCGGACACATCTCGGAAAGGAGACAGCAAAAAATGCCTCTTTTGAGAAGATAATGTAGTCAAACTTAGTCTAGACTCAGTCTTAGTCTTAGTTTAGACTCTAAACTATTAGACATACACTTACCCTTGCACGATGATTGTACAACTCTATTTGTACAATGAGAGTTCACTTATCTATGACATACTTCAAAAAAATCGATTATACAATATAATGATCTATATGTTCTTTGGACATTTTACTACTAGACATAAAACCAGGCCTTTGTTATTCAAGACCTTCAAGGTCTTGAATAACTTTTTAAGTGACAAATTTATTTTTAAGTGACAAATTTAGCTATGCACCGCTGTAGCTAAAATTAATATTAACGACGTACTAAGCAATTATAAATTTCCACAGAACAGTAGTACAGTAATATTCTGATTAAATTAACACGTTTATTGTCATCAAGTTTTTTATAATGAATAGGCTTTCGCTATCTCACCTGATGTTAAGCGAAGATGCGATCTACGATGGAGCACGCTTGCCTAGAAGATACCGATTCATTCTCGACTTGAAAACACCCAGATTGTATCAGGGAACAACCACTCAGGTAGCGTATTCCACGCTTTAGCCGTTCAAAGCCGTTTTTTATTTTCTTTATATATTATACAGCGAGGCGCTACTGCGACGACATTAAATGAAAACACATATCCAGTTCCACGTTCTTATACATTCGGTATGCTTTAATTTCATTAATTGTTATTATTTACTGAATTATTCACAATTTTCAAAAATACCATTTAGAGCAACCTGTATCTCAAAAACTGCAGCGCAAATGTCATTAGCCGGAGACAAATCAAAACGTATTATCAATTAAAAAAGAAATACTATTAAATTAAGATAGTCCTGTATTTTAAGAGCGAACGGTGCACAGAACCTTGTAAAGACACGCGTGTGCGCGTTTCTTAAATGCAAACGATAAAGAAATACTTACTGAATGAGCTGAAAGCTCGCACAAACTTGACCGCGCTTCCTATTTTCTTTTCCTCATAAATAACTTTGCTTACAGACGGTGCGGTAAAGTTCTGATGATGAAGCTAGGAGATGGTGGTAGTACTCTGATTTTTATTCATGAACCATTATTAATTCACAAAGATTTTTGATTCTTGTAAACAAACAATAAATAACAAACTCTGACAATGTCAGTACCTAATAGACTAGTTCTTACAAAGAGATGAGTTTGCAAAAAGTTTACTTATAAAAACTTTTTTCAATTAAAACTTATTGTTACTTTGTGTTGATAAGATCGTGTTTTGTATGTGACTGTGTAACATAAGTAGTTATTTTGCCATTGATGATGTCAAATTCACAGCATTACAACATCATTTAAAATATTATTAAACCATGCATTATACTGCAAATGCACGAGTTACTATAAAATAAGTTTAAAAAGGTTTTAACAAACTTATACAAACTGTTTGAAACATTGATCTATTTGTATGAACCAATCTATTTACTGACATTGGCAGAATCATTGTTGACGTTTGTCTGTCATGCTTTATTTACAAAAGTGTGTGCTTAAAATATTTAAAGAGTTCCCTCGATTTCTCCTGGATTCCATCATCAGATCCAGACCTGATACCGATGGGACCACATGGGAAGTACACCCTTTCAAAAAAAAAAAAAAATTCCGAATCGGTCCAGTGGTTTTCAAGTAATCGGTGAACATACATAAAAATAAAATAAAATAAGAAGATTCCGACGAATTGATAACGTCCTTTCTCATTTTTCCTTTTCTCGTCCTTTCTTAACCGACTTCAGGAGAAGTCGGTTAAGAAAGTATTAATAGTGATTGTGAATGCGATGTACATCATACCTAGTGCTCTGAGCGCACCGCAATGCGGCTTGCACTGTACAGTTTCGTTTGAATCAATTGATACCTACAGTGTCAAAGAATCGCCGCGCCCTCTAGCGCACACAGCTGTAGTTATATGAACGAGTCACAGGATGATTCTAATTCGGGTACTTGATTTATTATTAAGTTTGTTTGAAAATTGATTTCTTTTAAATTTGCGAATATTTTTTTTTTACATAGCTTATACGATTAGTGACCATTAACCCTACCCGTGTGTGAATTTAATGTCGATACAAAGTATCCATGTCGTATAAGTTAAAATTATTATGCATTTGAGACTGGAACAAAAGACACTAGACTTCGCGACACAGGTTTTCCTAATGTGAAGTCTAGGGTACTTACCTAAAAATTATAATGCCAATTGTCGTAACTCTAATAGTAAGTTAAGATCAATGTACAATAGGCTTTAAGGTTTTATGAATAATAATAAATAAATAAACAATAAAAGTGGAATAAAATCATTTTGTACGGTTTTTTGGAACGTCAACCATTAAACGAAATAAATATTACTCATAATTTAGCGTGAGTTTGCGATTTCGTCATAGGACACCGGTTACTATTTTTCACTACGGGACTACTTTATAGAAATGATCCAGTTGCCGACTTCTCTACGCCGTCTTTACTATATCAAATACCTAACTCACTCAGTCCGTTTCTTTCATACCAGTGGAGAATAAAAAAGACGGCATCATTCAAAGATGTTTCTTATTATTTTTGTCCTTTATTTATATATGTACATGTAAACTCATTGAATAAACTTATATATATTTGTTTGGAGCGATAACGGCTGTAACGATTTAGATGAAGTTTGTAATTCGGAGGAGATTGAGGTGGAAAATTTGTACTAACTAGGTCTTTGGGAAATTGCGTTTTCCAACGAAGACAATAACTTTTGCATACACCAAGCAACCAATCCCAGGTATTTGACATTATACTAATTAACATGAACATTTTAAAAGACAAGAGCTACCAAAATATAAAAAGAACAAAGTACATAATTTTATAATTTATTACAACAATTAACTTGAAGGTACTACAACAACAAAAACTTACTAAAAATTATAATGCAAAACCTTGATTAACTTCACCTTCGTTTCTGTTATAAGTCCCAAAATATGGTATATTCCACAACTTTTGATTCCTTGCCAAACTCTCTGCTTCATCAACGGTATGTGGCATTTTTGTGTTCGCTGTTTCCGGGAGCATAAATGCAATCACTGCACCAAATCCTGCTAAACTGGCCATAACCATATATGGCAGCCAGCCTGTGTATATCTTTAGAAATGAAATGTACGGAGAGCATATCAAACCCAAATTTGCGGAAATAATTACAAATGCCACTCCTGAACCTCGCATAGGTGTTGGAAGCATCTCTGCGGACCACTGAATAGTTGCACCGGCGGCTGTGTTAATCACAAATCTTGCTATAACAGCACACACTACAGATTCTACTCCAGGCTTCACGAACATAATCAAAATGCAAGCAACACTGTTGATAGTCAGCATGCTAACTGTCAGCCATCTCCTTCCCAAAACATCCAGGAAAAAAGCGCATAGCAACATCGAAGGCAGCTCCGTAGCACTGCTTGCAGCAAATGATATAAATAAATTGAATTGCAGCTGCTCTAAGCTCCTAAATAGACAGTCCAATATAGTCTGGCAGCATATATAAACCAAACACACCAAAATCATATTCTTCCTCAGCAATGGATTTTTGAATAATTCGTAAATGCTCACTCGATCCTTTGTCTGCTCTCTTTCAATTGTTTCTTTGAATTGTTTTATTATTTCAGACGGAACGTGTTTTCTGTTGCTACGGGCGATCGTTTGAATTTTAGAGATAACCTCTTCTATCCGACCTTTGGTAAGAAGCCATCTTGGGCTTTCAGGAAGAAACAGTGGCGCCAAAACAGTAAGTGCTACTGGCAGACTCGATACTAGAGACAAGATTTTCCAGTGTCCACAAGCGAGTGCCAGAAATGGATATAAAGTCGCACATGCAGAAAAAAAAACAGCAAACGATGCATTAGCTAACAAACTTCTATATTTCGGAGCTGCATATTCGAGCACAATGAGGTACGGTATTGACATACAGGTATCGAACGCCATACCCATGATAAACCGGCAAACTGTGAACTGAGCGAAGTTCGTTACGAAAGTACTGGCAAACCCTCCGATGGATCCGGCTAAATTGCTAGCTACAGTTGCTGGTACTCTTCCGAAGCGATCTGCAATACACCCGACAATAATTCCTCCAACCACTGAACCAACAAAAAAGAATGCTTGTGCTGTGGCTTGATAGCTCTTTTTATCACAGACCCATTCCAGATCTGATGAGATTGTTGGATATGGAATCTCTGTTCTATCAAATTCCCACCCATTGCGACATGGTATTCTCATTGTGTTATCTGATATATGTCCAGTTGCTAACACGTCGGTCCAATTTGCATCGTAAGATTCACAGTTTGAATATCCAAACCTGGTGGTATTATCCCGAGGTATGGCGACGCTTCTTCTATCAGCTTCGGTGAGATTTTCTAGTTCCGGTATCCAGCACCAGTGTTGCGGCGGCACTTCAGTCATGAACATTTGTGAAAAGTATATGCAGGAACCAAAAAAATAAAACGGCAACGTTGAAAATACTAGAAGCACCTGGTACCAGCCCATTTCTCCAGCAAAAGATAACAATATGTCATAGTCAACATTCAGGTCACTGGTTGTTATTTCTTCCATCATGACAGCCTCAGTTTAAAATGTTCGGATAATTTCACGACCGAATTTGACACACGTTTCGAACGTCTGGTACACTATATGCATTGTGTAGCGTGGCGGCTATTTCGTAACGAGTATGTCACTGAAGGCTGTATTTTTCGCTTCATAATACCAAGCTGCCTGACGACAGTAGGCAGAGGCGGATTTGAGGGAGGGCAGGCGGGGCTACTGCCCTGGGGCCTCCACAAGAGAGGAACTCTTACAATAGAGATAACAAAAGCATATGTCGCGGTGTTGTTGTTATTAGAAACAAACGTGGCCGTAAAATCAAAATACGCCTCTGCAATAGGCAGTCAACTTTTTGTTCTTATAAAAGTATTATTTTTTTATAGCCGACATGCTTGGTGTTTGACCACAACTCACCTGATGTTAAGTGACGGTGTGGTCGAAGATGGTAAAGCACACCTAGCCTGGCATGGGACTGGCTCTCAAGTGAGGCTGCCGGAACACACCGTTAGATGCTTGGCGGCAGATTTTCAACATGAGGGTGGTAGCTAGCCAGCCGAGTACTAGAAAGTATCCTACCACCACGCTATGGTTTCCTCACGATGTTTTCCTTCACCGACAGCTTAAGCTCATTGTTAGGGTTTGAACCCACGCCCTTCGGCATGCGAACCGACCGCGCTAACCACTGAGCTATCATCGCTACAAATTATAAAAACATGTAATATAAAAAATAACTATATTCAGAAAAGTAATTTGAATTGAAAGATTGATAACCAATTAGGTCGGTTGGTTAGTTAGGATGTCATTTTTTGTGTTTGACATATTTCTTAAAGAATCTAGATTTTCCTTAAGGGGAAGCTACGCAAACCCCCGTCATATAATATTTTTTTGTCTTTTTCAGTTTTTTTAATTATTTAAGAGCATGCCACTACATTTTGTATTGAAAAATTCCGGAGAAATATAGGACTAAGTGTTTTTATTAAATAATATAATATAATAATTTAAAGTCGTTAATTATTAAAAGTTGATTTACATTCTCTAAAGGTCTTGAATTTAAATATATTTTAGTATCGATGATAGCTCAGTGGTTGACGTGGTCGGATCACGAGCCAAATGGTTATGATGAATCATAAACTAGTCTATTAAAAGGGTTTGATCTCGGAAGACCACTAAACTGAAGATAAAACTCTAAGCAGCAACTTAGTCTTTCCATAAACAGAGAGCTACTTACTTAGCAAAGTGAACTCAGGGGAAATCTTAGAGCAAGTTAGGAGTTAGTTTGTAGTGTCTTAACGAGATTATGGACCATAGGAAAAGAAGATTAAATGTCGGTCCACTTCAAGTAGCAAACATCACGGTTAACTTGACTGTTTCTATAAGTTGTTCGATGAACAGAATCGATTTTCACTAGACAGATAGCTCTTTTTATAGCATCTTTGCTTTCCCATGAATATATTTTTAATACATATTTGTAAACTTATTTAATTTATAAGTTACATACATAAGTTATATAGTTACAAGTTAGTTATAAAATTTTAAATGCTACTAGGTACTACTAATGCATACTTATTAAAAAAGGTTTAAGTATTAAATATTTCATTTCTTCCTAATGCGTTTGTGTTTTTAGGGTTCCGTACCTCAAAAGGAAAAAACGGAGCCCTTATAGGATTACTTTGTTGCCCGCCTGTCTGTCTGTCAAGACCCTTTTTCTCAGGAACGCGTGGAGGTACCAAGCTGAAATTCATATCAAATACTCAGGTCTACTGTCCCTTGGAGCTATGAACAAATCAAACTTCTAAGCCAACGCAATCAAAAGATACAGCCGTTTATGCTGCAAAATTTCGACACTCGCAAAACCAAAACCTAACCTGGAATCAAAACCTACAGGGACGTACTTTTTGTGAACTCAGAATCTTAAAATTTGGTACGAAGCAACGTTTTATAGCACATATAAAGGAAAAATTGCGAAAAGCATAAATTGCCATTTTTTTTTTTAATATCATAACTTTTACTTATATACCTACAGGTTTGTACGGAACCCTCGGTGCGCGAGCCCGACTCGCACTTGGCCGGTTTTTTAAATATGTCACAGTCGAAGACACACAGATTAAATCATGGGTGAGTCCTGCCAAAAACTCTTAATTAGTTGTTGTATGTAAACATTGTCGTCCCTTTTATTATTCAAATCAAATAAATAAATAATTATTCACAAGAATACATGTAGTGTAGGTATATATAATAGGTCTTATTAGAATGTTGTAGTGTCTCAATATATTCAGTCTGTAATGACTATCAAATTATGTTATTTGATAAATTATTGTAAATTAAATACACGTATTAAAAACATTATTTTTACTCGTATACAAACCATTTCGGGCAGGAGGCTGCTTTAACAAGTTAGGTTAGGTTATATAAGAGCTACTAATTTTTTTAACAATTTAATTATATATTTTATCTGTGCCCCGCGTGTGTGTGTTATATAAAAAGTAACGTATGTTAACACATAGTATATAAGTTTAAGCTGTATATTCGATATTCAAAGGCCAAATAGTGAAAAATATGTTAATATCACTCTGACAACGGCAGTTAGTAGTCATTAAATATTTCATAACCTAAGCGCTCTCTCTCTCTCTCTCTCTGTCGGCATGCCTCTGCACTTATGCTTTAATACCAATATTTTTCACTGCAGAAATAAAAATTCATCAGCAAATTGATCCAGAGTGTTATTTAATCAAGTACAGCCACTGTACACATAGTATCCAAAGATCAATCTCTCTGAATTTTTTGGTGGTAGATCTCTTAGCAAGAGGTCGTCTAGGTAAGTACCACAGCAGTGATATTCTGCCGCCAAGCAGTAGTATATACTGTTTAAGCAGTTTAATTTTATAAAGCAGAGGTTAATTGACAAAGCCTACTATAAGGTGGCTAATTACGTGGAAGACAGGAATATATGGTTGTAGAAGCTTCTCTCTGCACTTGCATCCCCCTGGCTAAGTGACAATTGTAGTAAGCATAATGTATTAATATTTATAACTGTAAACTGTAACCTATATGAAAAGAAAGATCCACAAAAAAAATGCCTTGCTGAGTTTCTTGCCGGAGTCTTCTCAGTTGAAGTGTAATTACAAACCGGTGGTAGATTCAAAAATGTAACTTAACTTTCATACGTGCCTTACCAGGGCCTGAACTGAATAAATGACTTTTTGATTTGATTTAAGCATTACTGTGTTCTGGTTTGAAGAGTACTGCAGCTAGTGAAATTACGGGGCTATTGTGACTGACCATGGAAAATATCAAAGTAATGAGCGCTAAAGCAGTTGGCCTGGACTTTATTTTTAACTGACTTCAAAAAAGGATTATGTAATTCAACTGGTTTTTTTTAAATGTTTGAGTACTCAGAACTTTCGACTGGGTGAACCGATTTTGATGATTCTTTTTTTGTTTGAAAGCTAGTGCTTCCCACGTGGTCCCGTGTTATGGCATCCATAAAACCATATGAAGTCGGTTTATTTTTGTTAAAATTTTACTTGTGTTACTCAAAGTCCTGTGTATCGCTGCAATGATAATATAGACATGCATTATCTCTTACCATCAGGAGAGCGTTTCAATACACAACCATTTTAAAAAAACCCTGAGTCCGTCCAACCGTTTCAGCAAAAAGTAATTAACTTATAATATTAGTATGATTTTCAGACGACGGGAATAACATTTATTTACATAATTCATACTATATAAAGTTTACCTAGATATATAATAATGAATCCTTGGTTTCCTTGTTCACGCCATAACTTGAGAACGACTTTACCGAGTTCATTCATTTTTTTTAAGTTTATTTATTTATTTATTTTATTTATTTTATTTTCTTAGGGAAACATACAGTGCTTATGATTAAATAAATTAACATGAGCGATAACTACACACCATTTATATGTTTCCACTTATGAATGTCTATTTTACACTTGTTTCACTTTTTGATTGTTTTACACTTGTTACAGCTATTTTACACCTTGTGGGAACTAGACAACCAGAGATTAGAAATAATAATAATTATACACAAGAAAAAGTTCAAACTGCACCAAACCAGTTCTTAGAGGACGTAGTTTTAAGTTCATGTATGGGAGTATTAAAAATATCAAAATCAGGGAAATAGTCTAAATTGTTAATATAGTTTGCTGATCTTATAAAGAAAGAGTTCCGTCTGTAATTTGTAGAACAAAGAGGAATATGATGTCCTGCGAGACGTCTTACAGACTTCGTAGGGACTTTCAAGTTTATTAAAGAAAGGAGATGAGGAGAATCAATTTGACATTGAGCGATTTTAGATAGTAACACGATATCTGCTATTTTGCGTCTCTCACAGAGAGGAAGCATATGGTGTCGGCTGCATCTCAATTCATAGCTACTGTCATGTTTTTTGCACCTAAATTGGAGATATCTCAAGAAGCTGCGTTGAATAGATTCTAGTCTGTTAATGTATTTATAGTACTGTGGGCTCCAAATTTGGGAGCAATATTCGAGAATGCTACGCACATAAGAGCAATAGAGAACTTTAAGTAGTTTGATGCTATTGAATTGGGAGCTTGACCTTTTAATGAAGCCCATGATTTTATAAGCCTTATTTGAAATAAAGTCAACATGTTTTTCATATGATAATTTCGAGTCGTGGATTACCCCTAAGTCACGTACTTCGTCCTGTTTCTTTAAATCTTGACCCTTAAGCTTATATATAAATTTCGTTATATTAGATTTACGTGTGAATGTTATCGAGTGGCATTTAGCAACATTAAGGTCTAATTTATTCAGCTGACAATATTCTTCAAATCTTAGGAGGTCTTGCTGCAAATGATGACAATCAGTAGGATTATGGATTTGTTTAAAAATTTTCATGTCGTCAGCATATAGAAGGAAATTGGAGTATTTAAAGCAAGAATTTATGTCATTCACAAAGAAGTTAAACAGCAAAGGGCCCAGTAAAGAGCCTTGGGGCACCCCTGACGGCACATAGTTCCAAGAAGATGAATACCCATTTAGAACTATCGCTTGAGATCTATTCGCAATGTAAGAGGAAAACCACCTATATAAATTACCGTGAATACCGGCAGAGAAAAGTTTTTGTAGCAGCAAAATGTGATCAATTCGATCAAACGCTTTGCTATAGTCAGTAAATATAGCATCTACTTGCCCCCCTGCATCCATGCTCAAAGTCGTAAAGTCAATAAATGTCAATAGATTTGAGGTTGTTGAACGATTTTTAAGGAAACCATGCTGTTCTTGAATAAATGTCCCTGACAATGCATCATAAACTTGAGTTGTCTAATACTTTGTTCTTATGAAGGTTCTTACGGAAAAAATCGCATAGAAAATTGGAAAATTTCAGAAGACTTAACGACTTTTTTAACTTCATGCGTTTGATGAATCTCAGCTAATTATAATGTAACTTATAGTCCCAGGACAACATAATCGGGACCACGCTAAAGTAGAACAGACAGAAAAAAACCTATTTATTCACTAAAGGAAAATTACCGAACAAGAAACGTAACGGGAAAACCTAGTGATATTTGTGTTTGTCTTGCTCTCACCACAGTTCACGCACGTCAGAGTACAATTGTAAAAAGATTATGTATAAAAATAAATATATTTACAAAGTGTTACCTCAATTGTTACCTAATAAGATCATAATGGTGACTTTAGAAGCTTGATATATTATTCCTACTAGAGTTCTTTATACTCACGTAGGTACTTAGATGTGCACTGAGGAAGATTTTTTGTAACTCATCCCTAAATGTGCATGTAAGAGAAGAGTGTGTTGTAACAGAAGTTGAATGCCAAAATAATTATCTATTTAAGACAGCTAAGCAGGACATTTTGTACTGTATGTATTACTTTATACTCACTAAAGAATATATATTTGATAAATCTTAAAAAAAGAAAAAAAACTATGTACGTAATAAAAATTAAATACCTACCATTTTACACGACTGCCAGAAGACACCGTTAGGTGTTTGGCGGCAGATTTTCAACTTGAGGTTCGTAGCTAGCCAGTCGAGTAAAAACCCTACCACCATTCTATGGTTTCCTCACTCCACTGCATGGGTTTCTGAAGATACTTTAACTTAAAAACCGTCAATAGTGGCACTGGCTCATAAATATTTCGCAGTATACAGTAAATACTATAAAGATTATCTATTTATTAATCTATTGCAAATGTTTTTACTCATCGGAAAACTACGCTGTAGTAACTGAGCAAATAATGATTTATTAATATCTCAAATACAACAGTTTTATCTGTCCAAAGTATCTTTGTATGTATGTGTTCGTTACTTTTTCACGCTGTACCATTACAGCGCAACAATAATAACATAAGCATTCCAATCCATATTGGAATGCTTATGTTATTAATCTGGATTTGTGTTCCGGTTTGAAGGGTACTTTTTGTAAAATTACAGAGCTGTTGAGACTCAAAGTAAGGAATGCCAAGCAGCGTTGCCCTGGACTTTGTTCTGTTACTCAATGTTTTGTGTATCGCTGCAATGGGCATAGACAAGCGTTATCTCTTACCATCAGGAGAGCGTCTCCTTCGTCTAATTACTATTGCATTTATTAACTGAAAACTGAAGTGGTTTTGTCTCAATTTCTTTTCACTTATGCGGGATTACTCACGTCGGATACTTTGCTTAGTGTTGGCCACATACGGTGGCCTTCTTCAAGGCGATAAAGAAGAGTACAACGCCTTGCTTCGTACATCCTACATAACGCAGGCTATATTTATCTCCCGGAAAAGCCCACGAGGCGTAGCTAGTCAGGTATAAATAATAAAACCAATATATACTGAGCTATTATTGAGTTACTAAGCTTTTATCACATCGTAAATATAGATTTATGATCCGGCTCCATTTATAGTCTGTACTTTATACGTCTAGCTTTACTTATTTGTAAATAAATATTTATAACACTGGCACTGTAATAAATGGTGCTTCCTAAGATCCGCTGCTAATCTAGGAATATTTTTATCGCGTTTGAGTCTTCGTTTGACTATCGATTATCCTGTAGTGATATTTTGGACTATGATAGCTTAAGTCCGCGCGATTTATAGTTTTTTTACCCACGATGGAACGGAGACTGTATATGCGTTTGGGGTGAGAGGATGTTTATGCAAATCCATGTTGCCATTTTTCTATTAGTCCGATTTTGATGTAGTTTTCAGTGATGGGTTTGGGTTTGATTGGTGCATGTTTTTAGATAGGTGTTACGGTGACAACTCATCAAGGAGCGAAGAAGGGGTCACGGGTTTTTTCAAAAAAATTTTTTTTACTTATATTATACCAATTTTGGCTACACTCTAAATCTATAATCCTGTATAATTATCACATTTTCATAAATCGAATACTTTTTACTTGGTGGTAGATCTACTTAGCAGGAGGTTGTCTAGGTAGGTACCATCGCAGTACCAGATATTCAGCCGCCAAGCAGTAGTGTGTATTACTGTGTTCCGGCTTGAAAGGCAGCTAGCGAAATTATAGAGTTGTCAAGACTAACCGTCTAATGTCTCAAAGTAATGAGCGCCAAAGCAGCGATGCCCATTGACATGGATGGACATTGTTTACGCTACTCATAGTTCTGTGTATCGCTGCAATGGTCATGGATAAGCGTTATCTCTTACCATTAGAAGAGCATCTCGTTCAACTTACTTTCTTATAAAAAAAGAAAAGACGTTATTTAAGTATATATACAGTTTTGCTTTTCTATTTCTGCTTGGGTTTCGTTATGATAACTTTAGATCTAATATCATTCCAGTTCTGCCAATATACTTAGTTTTCACCGGGCTGATGAAAAAAAACCTCGTCCCAGGCGAGATAGTAAAGCTTCAAAGCGACACCATGCTATGCGACATTTATTTATTATTTTATGTATAAACTTATCTTAGTATTTTAAGCTTGATGATTTTCATTACTTTATTGGATAAGCACTCTAGACTTTGCGGTAGGAAAACCTGTGTCGCGAAGTCCAGTTGCTCAATTTGGGGCTTGATATATCTTCTAATCATTTTTTTTAAATATTATTCACCTTTGCGCTAGAAATGGTCAAGGTAGATTTTGTAATTATACGTAGGTACATAATTACGTGTAACATTATAATTATAAAAATGTAGGTTTTTTTATGCTGAACATAAGCTCATCTGATGTTAAGTGACGGTGTGGTCGAAGATGGTAAGCACACAACCTGGAATGGAACAAGGAACAATACACCGTGAAGTGCTTGGCGGCAGATTTTCTACTTGAAGCAAAGTACTAGATAGTACGAACATGTTATGGTTTCTCCACGACGTATTCCTTCACCGGCAACTCAAGATCGTTATTGGAATTTGAATCTACGCCTTTGGCGTGTGAACCGACCGCGCTAACCACTGAGCTATCATCGCTTAAAGCTTCACATAGATATTTTGCTTCTGACATTGTTAACAAAAAGCTACTTTTTTTATATAATTTTGAATTTAAACGCGTCGCATAGCATAGCCTTGCCTCATATAACCCACGTAGAAAACGCGCAATGTTAGACATAGGTCTGCTACCCATTCTGTTCCCGCCAGCAGTATGTAACCGTTATATCGATCGACCTTTATTGGGAGAGCTCTACATTGAGGGCGTGTGTTCAGGTCCCTAGGGACTGCCATCTCTTAGCGGGATTCAATCACCTCGGCTTTAGTGGGTACGGACCGGTAAACTACCGAACCATTGAAGCCATTGCAGCTAGATTAAGTTTTCTTAATTTTGAGGAAAGGTTTTTTGTTGGAGACTATTTGGTGAAGTGATATAGTTAAGTTCTTTTTTTATCTTATTCTTGATTTTAGATATTTGACAAAGCGCCATCTAGCCCCAAACTAATCCATGCTTGTATTACGGGAACCAGATAACTGACAGAATATTAATATTATAATAAATACGATACGATTTTGTAGCGATGATGGCTCAGTGGTTAGCGCGGTAGGTTCGCATGCCGAAGGGCGTGGGTTCAAACCCCAACAATGAGCTTAAGCTGCCGGTGAAGGAAAACATCGTGAGGAAACCATAGCGTGGTGGTGGTAGGGTACTTTCTAGTACTCGGCTGGCTAGCTACCATCCTCAAGTTGAAAATCTGCCGCCAAGCATCTAACGGTGTGTTCCGGCAGCCTCACTTGAGAGCCAGTTCCATTCCAGGCTAGGTGTGCTTTACCATCTTCGACCACACCGTCACTTAACATCAGGTGAACTGTGGTCAAACACATAAAAAAAAACACAATTAGACACAATAAATATTTATCGTCACATAAACGTTTAAGTGTATTTCCGCTTAAAAGTCGTGGTTTGGTCTAAGTCTAAGTTTGGTAAAAGTCGTGGTTAAAAGTGTGGTTTAGTCGATTGGTTAACAGCTAGGCTATTTCATGTTATCATTGTGAGAAGATGCTCGAGTCCAGTATTGCCACAGTTTATGAAAACAGCTTATCGGGTCGGACGAAAGCAAAATACGTTTTGCAACGAGCTCCTTTACTCTGAGCTTTTTATTGCGATATTTATTAGGCGCTCAAGAAAAAGCTATGCGACTGTGAACCTTTACGCAGACATATTATATATGGCTGCGTAGCTATTCCCTGAGTGCCTAATAGGAATCTCAATAAGTAGCACAGAGCACGACAGCAGTAGTGTGTAAAAAATCTGTAATCAAGATAACACTGATATAAAATTACAACTGCCTCTATAACAATATCACTTAATTAATAAATCAGTGTCATGGTAATTAATTTCGAAGCCCAATTGGTAATAAATTCAATTAGTGCAAAATTTGGTTGGCGTATCGTGATAAATAAAAAGCCTGTCTTCTTAAAAGGCAATTATGGGGACAGCAGCAAAATGTTTTCGTGACTGAAGCCATTTCGTTTTCCGTGATTAGTGGCAAATGCTCGTTTAATTTGTGCGTGTTTTTACACGAATGGAAATAGGACTTTTATGGGTGTTGTGTTGTTTTTGCGTGAATGGTAACACTGATTACTTCTTTTTCTGAAAACGTTAATTATAACTTTATTTCATATTCACCGGAAAATGGAGAGCTTCTTTTTAATGTTGTTCAGTTTTTGCCATTTATATCTAATATATTTAGATATAGTCAAAGTCTAGTCTTAGTTAAGTCCAGTCCGTGCTGGTCGAGTCCAGTCATGCCCCAGTAAATTAGTGGCCACTTTACTGTAAACTTCGATGGAGTTTTTGAAACAACACGAAAAGTCATGTTTCACCACATTATATTACATTACGTTCACATACTCGCACTTATAATTCGGCACTTTATGAATACGAGATACACTACTAATTTATACATAAATACAATGAGGCAACACGGCTCCTTACGCGATGCCGTCAAAACTGTTGCATTCTTTAAAAAAAACCGAACGTAACTTGAGTGACAATAATTTTGTTAATCATGCGGTTCAACCTCAGGTTTAACATAAAAATTTCGTATTTTTTTGTAATTTGCTTGACAGATATAACTGTACACTTTAAATTTATAATAATAACTTTTTAGTATAAATAAATTTTAACATCATAGCAAACCATACTTATTAGGATCCGAACATAGCCCATTCTAATATTGTAATCGAAACAGTTAAAACTTAATAATTACTTAACCTGTTGGTAGGTGTAGACACCGAACAAATAATTGCAGGAAGATTTCTAATCTCTATCATGTACACATAATCGCTTTATCTAGAATGATACTCGGGTAAACAATGATTTTATCACATGATCCAAAGACAAACTTCAAATAACAAAGTATAAAACACCAAGCACCAGTACTTAATTGCCAGTTTAACTTAAACAATCAAAAGATACTTACGTATCACCTAAGACTGAATATTTAATAAACATAGATTAAAATAGATTACAAAAATGTCTAACGAGGTAGCAACAAACAAAGAGGTGGTTGAAGAAAAAAAAGGTCAAGAGTCAACCAAACAATATTTGGAAAGAGATAAGGTTCATTACGATGAACTGTTATCGTCAGCTGGAGAATTCGGCAGATACCAGCTGCTTCTACTATTGTCAACATGTCCCTTCTATATGTTCGGAGTGTTCGTGTATTACTCGCAGATGTTCATTACGGAGGTTTCGCCGAATCATTGGTGCTGGATTCCGGAGCTGGCTAATCTCACTGACATAGAAAGAAGAAACCTCGCGATTCCAAGCGATGACTCCATTTATGGACACTCGCGATGCAACGCTTACATCGCCAACTGGACAGCTGTACTCGAAACAGGGCAGTTACCAGATAAATCATGGGATATAGCACCTTGTGAACACGGATGGGAGTTTGATAGATCAGAGATTCCGTATCCAACTATAGCCAGTGATCTTGGATGGGTGTGCGACAAAGGTAGCTATCAAGCTACAGCGCAATCATTGTTTTCCGTCGGTTCTATTTTTGGAGGATTCTTCATCGGTTGGGTGGCGGATCGCTATGGTAGAATACCGGCGGCAGTTGGAGCAAACCTACTCGGATGCATCGGAGGAGTCAGCAGCAGTTTCGCCAAAAACTTTGTTCAGTTCACTATCTGTAGATTTATTATGGGCATGGCATACGATAACTGCATGATGATGATATATCTTCTGATATTAGAATACGTAGCTCCTAAATATAGAAGCTTGATGTCCAATGCATCGTTTGCTATCTTCTACTCTCTGTTTGTTACTACGCTGCCTTTCATAGCTCTCGCTCTCGGGCATTGGAAACTGATCTCTCTAGTCACTAGTCTGCCTTTAGCGCTAGCTGTCTTCACTCCATTATTGATTCCAGAGAGTCCAAGATGGCTTCTCTCAAAAGGACGTATTGATGATGCCATCAAAAAAATATTGACAATTGGACGAATAAATAGAAAAGAAGTACCGCCAAAGTTGATAGAGCAATTTAAATGGACCATGTCAAAGGAGTTAAAAGAAGAAAACCTGAGCATAATAGAAGTATTTAAAAGACCGATATTAAGAACTATGTTAATACTCGTGTGTTTAGAGTTTATGTGCTGTACCATTGTCTTCGATGGCTTAGTGAGAAGTATTGGGCAATTGGATTTTGATTTTTTCTTGTCATTTGCTGCAATATCATTCACTGAACTACCGTCTATGTTGCTAGTAGCTTTCATTTTGGATATATTTGGGAGGAGATGGTTAACCGTAGCTGTGATGTGTATAAGCTGTGTTTTCTCCTTTTTGACTGTGTTTGTTGGAAGCGGTATTCAATCGGTGATATTTGCTGTTATGGCTAGATTCGCAGTGAACATGTCGTACTCCGCTGTCATGCAGTGGGCTGCTGAAGTATTACCTACAGGAGTGAGAGGCTCTGGAGTATCATTAGTACACATATGTGGGTATGTCGCTACTGCCATTTCGCCATATATAGTCTACTTGAACACGGTCGTCTATTGGCTTCCACTGGCGATTATTGGCTCAGTAGCAGCTTTGGGAGCAATAATTGCTTTATTCCTGCCGGAGACAGCTAAGAAAGAGATGCCTCACACGTTTGAGGATGCTGAGAACCTCGTAAAGCACCAAAACTTTTTTGAAATGCCTTGGGTAAAAGTACAAGAGGAATGTATTACCGAAGAACATGTAAACAAGACTTTTGAATTTTAATAAGTAATATCCATCAATAATTAAAACTTAGGAGTATCCACAATGACTTATACCTAGTACTCAAGATTGTGCATGTATTTTTAGTTTATTTCCGCTTTTAAGTCGTTTTGGTTACAACAGTGAGAAGATTTAATTAAGTTAAAATATTTATCTATAACTTGACGACAATTTTTACATATCTATCCGAAATATTCCTTAATACCTAAAACTAAAATCCAGCAAAGTTAAAATCGAAATAAAAAAAATACTAATTAAAATAACCATAAGTCTTTATACCCTCTTCACGCTACAGTAACCAGTTGCCGATACGTATCCATGTATACGTATCGATGTATACGAACTTACGAGGCATCCTCAGGACGTGTTGACTCTTCGAGCGTTTGACCGAGAATGAGCTCTTGTACACTCAAAATGAACTTCCGCAAAGTAACGCCTGAATCAATTAATGACTTATATCTATTTTACTTAACAAAAACGACAGGGGCAAAGGCGCATCCAAAATGGTGCCAACTGATACCCAATACACTACAGTCCGATACGAGCTCCATCATACGCCATGGTGGGTGGTTTTTGTCATATCTAAGAGCAATGAACGTGGCGATTAAATCGAAGAAGTATCATCTTTGAGGACTTGCCTACAAAATTCTAAGAAAAATGTAGTAGTCAAGTAGGTCTACATGTTAATAACTTCTAGTTACAAATGCGAACGAATAAAAAAATGTTTGAGAAAAACTTGTTTTTTTTTTTTAAATATCTTTGTTTCATAAAGGGTGTCAATAACACGAAATACTATTTCTGGTTCTAAAATTACTCAACTAGTTAATAATCTCTTTACAAATACAATTAGTTTGACCTAAATTAATGACGCAATTATACACCTTATCTTGTTGATAAACTTTTAAATTAAAAGGTCATACTATAACTTAACCCAAATACCTGTTTAAAAAACAGATAGATTTGAAAATAACTATAATAGAGATTATTTGACAGTCCTGTTGGCTCATTAGTATCAGCTTAAAGAGCTGTAGGGTATGGGTTCGATTTCCCACACAGGACAAACATTTTGTGGTAAAAGTAAATATTTGTTCTATATCTGAGTCATTTGTATGTAGGTATGGATTTACAAAAAAAAATTTTGGAACTTTATGATTTTTCTATTATTTATTTTAAAACAATTACGTTCTTGTCACCCGACTACGGAATATAAGGATATGATTTAAGCAGTCTATGTTTAAAGTATCTAGCTGCACGGGGAATCTAATGTAAAAATGTTGAAAAAGCATTTCGAACTGCAGTTATTTTCGGATTCAGACTATTTGGAAATATACCTGTCTGTAAATCGTATCACAATTAATTAGGTGCTAACTAACCTGATCCAGTATTTTTACCTAAAAAGCGGCACGCTCCGTAAAGCCGGATAGATTTATTTAAAGCCGACTTTTCATTAGGTGATGGCAGTAATCGCCGTTGCCTTTAATAATTACTTCAAATCTCCATTCCGGTAATCTTCTTGATTGATAATCCGCTTGGAAATGGTCCGGATTAACAAAGCCTATTTTCTAAACTTGGCAGAGGCAGCTATGTTTTAATTGTGGTAGTCTGTCGAAGGGGTACGATACCATTTTTCATTTCAATTCGTTTTTCGTTTTATGCCATTATTCATTTTAAAAAAATATCCATCCCAAATACGGATGTATTTGGGTTTGAGGTTTTAGTTTTTAAACTTAAGACAATTTAAGTAGTAAAATGTTTACGATATATTTTATTCTTTTGATAAAAATGATGTACTCTATACATACTTGGCACGTTCGGTACAGTCCAGTGCTTATTTTTTGTAAAAGTAAAAAGACGAACGAGACGCTTTTCTTATTGTAAGAGATAACCTCTTTTAATAACCATTGCAGCGATACACAGAATTTTGAATATCAAAACATAGTCCAGGGATTCGCTGGTTTGGCGCTCAATACTTTGGGACTTTCGATGGTTAGTCTCAACAGCCCTGTAATTTCGCTGCAGTACCCTTCATACCGGAACATACTATTGTTTACACACTACCGCTTGACAGCAGAATATCTAGTACTAAATAGTCTAGTAGGAATTCTACCGCCATGTAGAACAAATTAACGCAAAGCTCACTCACACTGTATCGTAAAACAAGAAACAGAGTAAAACCTCGCCACATTCGAGAATGCTAGTAAAAAGGCAAATGTACTAGAAAGGTCGCAGCAAATGTTTGAGTTTACGCGCCTAGTTTATTCACGGGACTAATGAGCCGGTGTAGGGTTAGCATGTAAAACCCTGTTAAATAATTTTACTTTTTCCTTGAAAATACAATATTCAAAGATATATAATAAAAAAAAAAAATAACAAGCCAGTACTACCAAGATGAGATAGTATATAAACGTTTAAGATGCGGTGAATGGACAACAAGGTAACGCTATACCACGTTATAAATTTATTTGTGTCAAGGAAAAACGAAACTTATAGGATTACTTCGTTGTCGGGCAAAACCATTTTTCTCAGAAACGCGTGGATATACCTATCGAATTAAAATTAATATCAAATACTCAGCAAACTGTCTGCAATCCGTCTGCAAGTCAATTTTGTAGCGATGATGGCTCAGTGGTTAGCGCGGTAGGTTTGCATGCCGAAGGGCGTAGGTTCAAACCCCAACAATGAGCTTGAGCTGCCGGTGAAGGAAAACATCGTGAGGAAACCATAGCGTGGTGGTAGGGTACTTTCTAGTACTCGGCTGGCTAGCTACCACCCTCAAGTTGAAAATCTGCCGCCAAGCATCTAACGGTGTGTTCCGACAGCCTCACTTGAGAGCCAGTTCCATTCCAGGTTAGGTGTGCTTTACCATCTTCGACCACACCGTCACTTAACATCAGGTGAGCTGTGGTCAAACATCTAGCCTGTCAGTCATTTAAAAAAAAAAAAACCCTTGAAGCTGTAAAAAACGTCGCTTAATTTGACAAGGGAATCAAAACCTATAGGGTACTTTTTGGCTTGGACCGACTTGAAACAGATCGGTACCTAGCAGGTATAATAATACTTTATTTAAATTAATAATTAAGAGGTTTAGACAAAAATTGTCACTGTAATTGTGTAAATAAATCATCATAATTTGTAAATACTAAATACTACATAATTGAGAAGTAAAATAATATTGTTATAGGTATTTCTCGAATAATATATTAAATAGGCAGGAGGGCAGTACACACAAAAAAAGTTTTTAAGATTTTGTAATAATTTAGTATTTACTTAGGTAAATTATTTTAAACGAAATTGGAAATCTGTAAAAGAGAATTGTAACACATTTCTATCCTTTGAATTAAATGTTTCATTTTCATTATTTTTCTCTTTTGCTGTGATGATGTTTTTTTGAAACCTTTTTAACTTTTTTTTGCGTACATTATTAACATAACTATGAAACGGAAGTGCGCTCCGCAGAAAATGTTGGGATTAAAACACGCCCACCTTGGCCGGGATAGAAACTAATGAACTAGCGGTAAATGCAGTCATTTCTAACTGCTTTATACTATATACATACATAAATAAATTGTCCATTGCCATCCAGCGTGGTAATGCAGCCAGCGTGATGGGGACTTTTGCACCGAGTAAAGTTTTTTATTTTCCTTTATTTATATTGCGTATAAGTATTATATACTTATGTTGCAAATTACTATACGCCTTGTTACATAACAGCTAGCTGTTAAGTAATTGAATTCTTTGGTATTACAGCGGCCCACGTTCAGCCGCATTGTAATCAAGTTATATTTTCGTGAGAGATAATGTACTTGATAAAATTGTTACATACTTAGTTTTTTTTTTTTAATAATAGATAGGCTTGCGTTTGTCCGCCATCTCACCTGATGTTAAGTGTGAATAGTAGACTAGTAAAATGTTTCAAAGGAATATTCATGTAAATGGTTATAAGAATGCTATCAATGTCCAAAATAACTAAAGACTACCAAAGAAGCAGTTCACGACCCGCCGATATTATGCCTACGAACAATCAAACATACAAGTACAGCGCCTGTACTCTGAGTTTCTTTTTTCGATATCTATTAGGCGCTTACGAAAAAATTATGCATGCGATTGCGAACGTTATTGCGCAGACATACGATATGTGGTCGCGTAGCTATTTTCTGAGTGCCTACAGGTATCGCTTTACAACTTTTGCAACACTGAATCTGAAATAGTGGAAAATAAGTCAGCTATTCCACACGGCTTTTGTTATAGGTACATACTTACCGAAAGAATGTACGCAATACTTACTTAGAAACTTTATTGTTTTTGGTTGACAGGCTACGTTTTTGACCACAGCTTACTTGTTGTTAAGCGACGATAAACACACCTACCCTGGAATGGAACTGGCTCTGAAGTAAGACTTCAGACACACCCTGTCGGAAGATTTGTAACTTGGGAGTGGTAGCTAGCAAGCCGAGAGTAGGTACTAGAAAGTACTGTACCACCATGCTATGGTGTCCTACGACGTTATCTTTCATCGGAGGCTCAAGCTCATTGTTGGAGTTTGGACCCACGCCTTTCGGTTTATGAAATGATCGCGCTAACCACTGAGCTATCATCGCTACAAACTTTTCAAGTAATACTTTCAATTACAAAAATATAAATAAACAAAAATCACCACTAAAATAATGAAGTCGGTTAAAAATGATACGTACCTACATTCAAAGTAAAGTTTTTGAGTTTAAATTTTCATAAAGCATTTCAAAACTTGACACAACTTTTACAAAATCCATTATCGTTTCTGCTATTTGACATCGTCCGAAAGTTGTTTAACTTTCAAAAGTTCACAAAGTTAAGATTTTCAGAATATCTTTGAGAATTTCGTAGAGATTTGAAACGAAACTCGAGTGAATCATAATTTAGAATCAGCAAGTTTAAACAAAGGTGTGATCCTGAAACTTTATTCAACTGACTTTCATTGTATGTACGCGAAGTCAGGTTATGTTTTCTTGTGATGGTTTTTTGCCGCGTGAATGATGAGCGGACTTAAAATATATATATTAATGATAAAATGACCTTAGTTTTTATTTATTTTATTGTCATACCAAGCACTAACACAGTTGATACAAATTGGATACAAAGTTGGCAAACATTATAGGTATAAACCACATTCAATAACACAGTATACGCAAAATGAAAACATAATTAAAAAAAAAAAAGTTAGCTGAATGAATTGAAATTAATTAAACAAATATAAAATGGAATAAAAATTATTGGGATTAAAGAATAATAACAAAATAAATAACTGATAATAATAATAACAAGATATTCATGCTTCCGATAAAATTTGTCCAAAACTTAATTTAAAATCAAGTAATCGGCCTGAAAAAACATCAATTTATATAGCCACCATCAACGTGCTCTCGATTTTAAACATTTATTGGGTAGAGGAAATCATCAGGCCTACTGGCCTTATTCTTATTCGTACGCTTGGGGTGTTTTGTGCATTTCCCCCTACCAGCATATACCCGAGCCAACCTAGCTCCTATCCTCCTAGCTCACTGGCCTTATTTACTTTTGACGTACGGATATTCTTTTGAAGACCAGGTCCATTACAATGGTGTGTGAATGTATGATAGATAAACATAACATCATCACTTAGTTAATATTTAACTTTGATATATAATAGACTAGCTGATACCCGCGACTTCGTCCGTGTGAAATTTAACAAAAAGTTTGCAGTATAAAAAGTATCCTATATGTTAATCCAGATCGTAAACTATACGTGTACCAAATTTCATCCAAATCCGTTCAGATTTTTTTGCGTGAATAAGTAACAAACATCCATCCATCCTCACAAACTTTTACATTTATAATATCCAGCTATCCTTAAAAGGTACATATATGCCACCGCAGACTTTTTTTTAAATTTTTTGTAGATCTATAAAAGAGGAATATCCCACCATGCATTGTTTTGTTATATCTCAAAGGGATTAGGCAGCGTCTTCGATGAAAGCGCCCAGGTGGCTTGACTTTTTCCGATACTTCCGACATTTATCATTATATTTCAACCGATTTACACAAAACCTTGACAAATTATATATTTAAACCTTCCTCATAAATCACTTTATCTATTGGTGAATTTCGCATGATAATCCGTTCAGTAGTTTTTAAGTTTATCGCGAACAGACAGACGCGGCGGACGCCTTTGTTTTATAATATGTTTTTTAGTAACTTTCTAGTAATTTCAGCCGCTGCAGCCTAATCGGGAGACTGTCTGACGTCCAATCAGGAGGTCCTTGGTTCGAATCCCACGGCACATACATCGGTCTTTTTTAAGTTATGTGCGTATTGCTAATGATTGCAAACGGTAAAGGAAAACATCGTAAGCAAAACTACATGTCCGATAGTTCTTAAAATAAAGGTCTCTAAGATGTGTGAAGTCTTCCAACCCGTACTTGGGCAGCGTGGTGGACTATGGCTTTATCTTTATCATAATGAGACGTGGCCCACGCCCAGCAATGGACCAAAACTTTTAAAAACAGACCTACTTCGGAATAATAACTTATTACCAGTTATATAAATAATTATGCTATCACCCAGTGGCTAGGTTACGGATATTCAACTCTGATTTTATCGTATTATCCGATAATTGAGTACTCCATCTTTATCAAATAATAAATATAAGTTTTCCAGTATCTGTCAAAATATGTAGTTTTGTTGAGATAATGAAACCTCGTAAACACTTGTATCTTATAGCCTTGTTAATAGTTATATATAAACCGACACCGCTTCATTGTTAATATTCCAAAAAAATTATAGAAACGGATGGCTGTCTTAGTATAAGATTCGATTTATCATTTTGTAGCGATGATAGCTCAGTGGTTGGTCAAATACAGTCTTAACAAAAAATAGTTATAGCTATAATTCATTGAGCTCATATAAATGTACAATTATTTTATTTTTTGTACAGTTAAGTAGATATTATTTTGATGTTCTTGCTATAATTAGATTCAGATTCAGATTATTTATTCACCTTATAACAGAGTTTTGTTATACTAAGTCAACTCAATACTAGTTGGGTGTTCTGTACGTATTATAAGTATGACTTTCAAACAAAAAAATGTAGTATTATATCTAGTTATTTGGTTCCTATAGTTTGCAAGCTTTGCTCAGTTTGAGGTTAGATCTACGATATTTATTTAGATAGATTGTTTATTTGTTCCTTGGATCATAAAAAATTGCTGACAAATGCTCACGACTTACGATATCTGAAGGTAAAGTCTCTAAACTCTAAAGTCTTTCAAATTTCACACCAAAAACTTATGTATAAGTTTGGTATACTACCTAGGTGTATTTATTTATTCATAAACCTTAAAACCTATTGTACACTATCTTAACTTAGTATTAGAATTATGACAATTAGCATTAGATACTTGGGTAAGTACCCTAGACTTCACACTAGGAAAACCTGTGTCACGAAGTATACTTAATTATACTTAAGTACACTAGTGCCTTTCGTTCCAGCCTCGTTTACATAATAATACAAATTTACATAGTATATAAAAAATAAAAACAAGCTTGGGTGTTAATGTATGTGTGCATGTGTGTGTGAGTGTGTGTGTGTGTGTGTATTGTTACATGTGTGTGTGTGTGTATGGGCGTGTGTGTATGCATGTCTGCATATGCGTGTGTATGTAGTTATGTATTTTTATAAAATTTTCTACACTCTCTCACAACACACACACTCACACACACCTCATGCACATATGTACTTTACTGCATGCTTATTAATTTTAGTATCCATTTACATGTCAAAATAGTACAAGTTTTCTAAATAATTTTATCTTGTAATCGGTTCCAGCCTTCCGCGATACAGGCTAGCCCTAGTGTGGGGACTATTATAATACCATTATGTTTGTATATCTTGGTAAATAAATATTTTTGTAATTTTTTGTAGTTTTTTGTATTTGTATTTTGTATGTGTGTGTGTGAGAGAGACAGAGAAAGTGTCCGTGGTGTCTGGATGTACATAATGTGTATGTGAATGAGCGTAAGTAAGACAAATGTGTTTAGAGGAGGGAAGATTAGGTTGTGGGGAATGCATCAGTTACACAGTGTGTTATCTATTCCTACGACTATGCAGGTTTACTATTGCAGTTTATTAGGTCTGGAATTGTCCCTGAGTCAGAGGCAATCCAGACCACTACTGTTATCTTAGAGGCATGATTTGGCTTTCGATCTCACTGTATCCCAAAGACGTCAGAAATTTACTAAGTTTCCTTATAAAGATATATCGGGAGTCGTTAACAATGAGTTATGTAAAAGATAAACAAAAAAATAAAGCGACTCTGCAAATACTTTATCACGAAATTGTTATGCGTATAATAACCCCAAAATAATTTAAATATAAAATGAATTCAAAAAATCACACCAAATAATTATAAAACATCTAAAACTGTTCGTTATGATGTATAGAAGTTGTCCTTAAGAGGTTGTTACACAAATAGCCCTGTGTAAGTTAAGAATGAGGTAAATTCAAAATACGTACTTTTATTAAAATACTTATTTATTGAATACATAACAAATTACATGTCGTATACACATCAATACGCAAGTACTTGACATCTGTTTTTCTTTGAGAAAAAGAAAACAATAAACATTCATCCACATCACATCATACTTACATTAAAGCTAATCATTTTATATAGACGGTCCCAGACCGAGACATGAAAAATCACATTAGGTATATTAAAAAAATGTGACTAGATAATTTTTAAACTGGATACTGTGCATGCATTATCGTCATATGCAAAAAACACAATTTAGTAAAAATAATCAATTTTCAAATAGTCATTTCGAGGATTAACGCTACCAACTCAAAATAATAGGTACGTATTATAAATATTACTAATGAAATTCAGACAAGTTTCTCAGTAATTGTAAATGTATAAAGTTACCGACTCTCGGACAACCGTTAATTTAACAAAATGTTTTACAGTAGACTCAAATGTCAGTCTCTCTGAAAGCTTTCATTAATATATTCTTCCATTTCGAATTCCTGCTCTCGTTTTTTGATACAAGGCATCTCACAGAACTGTTGCCTTCTCACAAGTTCCTCAGCATCGTCAAATGTATGGGGCATTTCTTTCCTGGCCGTTTCCGGAAGAAAAAGTGGAAGCACTGCTCCTAGCAAAGCCACAAATCCAATAACCGTCAATGGCAGCCAGTAAGCGACATCATTCAAGATAACGATGTATGGTGAAATCGCAAGTGCTACAAATCCACAAATATGAACAAAAGATACTCCCGAACCTCTTACTCCTGTGGGAAACACTTCAGCTGCCCATTGCATTATAGCTCCATAAGACATATTTACACCGAATCTAGCCACTACTACAAAAGCCACTGATTGTGCACCGCTTGTTGCGAAGATGGTCAAAAAAGTAAAAACTGTACTTACACTCATCACTATTAACGTCAACCATCTTCTTCCAAAAAAGTCCAACACAACAGCAAGCAACAGCATCGATGGCAACTCAGTGACTGATATTAATGCAAACGACAAAAAGAAGTCATAGTCCAAGTATCCAATGTTTCTCAATAGCCCATCGAATACTAGAATGCAGCTCATATATTCCACGCAAATCAGAAACAAAACTTTTCTCATCGTCGGCCTTTTCAATATAGAAAGGAAACCGATGTTTTCCTCTTTTTGTGACGTTTCTACCGACCATTTAAACTGGTCTATTAACTTTGTCGGTACCACTTTTTTATTTATTCGTCCAATCATCAGCACTTTTTGGACAGCTTCGTCAACACGCCCTTTAGAGAGAAGCCATCTTGGACTTTCAGGCATAAACAAAGGAGTAAACAAGGCGAGCGCAAAAGGCACACTAGTTACTAGCGCAATTAGTTTCCAATGTGCAAGAGCTAATGCCATAAATGGAAGGGAAGTAACAAAAATGGTGTAAAAGAGGGCAAAAGCGACGTTAGCCATAAGACTCCTGTATTTAGGAGCAACATATTCCAGCACGAGGACGTAAATGATAACCATGTTGCTGTCATAGGACATTCCCATGATAAATCTGCAGATCGTAAAAGAGGTAAAACTGTTGGTGAAACTGCTGGCAGTTCCTCCGACAAATCCAAATAAGTTAGCAGTCACTGCAGCTGGTATTCTTCCGAAGCGATCTGACATCCAGCCAAATAATAGACAACCAAAAATTGAACCAATAGAAAACAGTGATTGAGCAGTAGCCTGATAACTGCTCTTATCGCACACCCATCCGAGTTCACTACCAATGGTTGGATATGGAATTTCAGACGTGTCGAATTCCCATCCGTGTTGACAAGGTGCTGTTTCCCAAGTCTCGTCAGGCACCTGTCCTGTTTCAAGTAACTCAGTCCAGTTGGCTATGAACGCAGTGCATCGCGAGTATCCATATTCAGAGTCTTCGCTTGGAATAGCGAGATTCCTTCTTTCAATATATGTCAGGTTTTCCAATTCTGGAATCCAACACCAGTGGTTCGAGGACATTTCTGTGATGAATATCTGAGAATAGTACGAGTATACTCCAAACATGTAAAATGGCATCGTCCCCAACAAAAGAAGGAATTGGTAAAGTCCAAACTCTCCAGCAGATGATAGAAGCTGATCATATTGAATTCTATCTTGTTCCATAAATTGCTTTTCCGAGTCTTCTTCTCCATTTTCTTCGATTTTGCCTAGTTTACTGCCATTTCCTTCAGCTGATTGTTTATCTGTTTTTTGATATTTATTTTCCTTATTCCCAGGCTTTTTCGGTTCTCCGCTTACGATATCTTCATTATTCTCTTGGTTGTCCGTTTCTTCCTCGTTTGACATTTTACTATCACTAATTTTGTATCAATGTACAAATATTGAATCACGTTAGTTTGAGCTAATTAATATAATTATACTGCTTAGCAAATTGTATAGATGGGTATTATATATCTTGATTAATTTTGCAGATAGTGTCTGCCAGTGAGATAAACATTCCTTACTAATATCAATATCTGCGATAATTTGTTGATTAATTTATTGTACTAATCGTTTCTCGCAGATGTAACACAAAAATAAACCTTTAGGAATTAATATTATGATATCATTTTGCTATGGATACATAATTTCAATCGGTGTTATCTCAGTAACTTATGCGAAATAAAGAAAAAAGGGTTAAACATTGTAGTTTCTCACAAAGATGTTCATCATATGTTCAATAATAATTAGACGCAATAACCAGCACTAATAGTTTTATAAAACAATTTTCTTAGCAGAGTAAGGAACTCTTTTCTATTTTGAAGTAATAATAGAAATTCGAACAGTATAGAATAGAAATTTCTGTAAAATACATATACATCATGTATTTCTGCTTCTGTATTTCTTAGAGACCTTCATAGAGATCGTGAGAATTGCCGTGGATCTGAAGACGTCGCAGTGAGCCTATGTGCTGGAATAGTCCTGACACCGTAGACCCCAGTAAGTAAGGGATCCAGAACGCACCGACGCATCTCGGCACACTACACGCTCCCACCCCCGCGCCCGCGCACTAACCGCTATCTTCACGTGTGCGTAGTGCGAAGCGTTGTACTCAACTTTGTCTCCTTGAAGAAGGCCACCGGATAAGGCCGTAAGTCGAGGTATGATTATAAGCGAGTAATCCCGTATAAGTAAAACAAAAATTCTGTATAATATTATCTGTATTGTATTGTATTATTTTATATGTTTCAATATTTGCACAGATATATTCTTATCTAAATCAATACCAATAAGTGCCTTTCTTATATAGTTTGTTTTTGGAAGCAAAAAACTTTTTCAAAAACCTTTCTTGTGAAAATACCACCGCCTCATTAGTCAGCTGGGTTCGACACACGCTGACCTCATATTGACCTCCTTATATTGAGTTAGAACGACTTCTTTATTATACTTAGTCAGTTCACGGTGTATGATCGCTAATAGCTGAAGAAAATTGCAAAAAAGCTGTACGAAATAAAGATAAATTTATATGAAAAAAAGGAGTTCACAGTTCACAGAGAAGGGATTTCAGTAAACTAAGTACATCTAAAGTATGATAGCTTAAGCTGACTTTACAATTCAAAGTCTAAAATATTAATTATATTATTTGGACCCCAAACAAAGCTAAAGAATCAATCTTATCGTCCGCGAGTGAAACTGATTGTTTCATTATTTTGACTGCCCTGTTAGCTAAAAATTAATAAAGTTGAAGGACGTGGGTTCGATTCCCACTCAGGAGAAGCATTTTTTTTAACAAACGTAGATGTTTGTTCAGCTTTGCGTCTGGATGTTATGCAAGTGTTATAGGTATGCATTTACAAAAAAAGGATAAAATATTCTATAAGATACATAGTGCCCATATTACAATGTTTACTTAGAGGCGCAGGGTGATATGTCCTACAATATTTATTGATTCATTTATCATAGTTTTTTATATAGATATTTAAGTGTTGTTACCTTGCATTTGATCGCCCTTTTTACCCGACTACGGCGAGTAAAAGGGAGGGTTATGTTTTTGACCGGTATATGTGTATTTTCATCTTCTCCCTCATAACTTCTAAAGTAATTATCATTATTTTACAAATGAGATGTCTTTGGAAGACTTGGAAGTGCCTTGTTCGTTCGCTGATTATATAGGCTGTGACGTCATGTTTAATTGAATATACTATTGAATATAATTGAACAAAATATATTTTTGCCCCACCCCATCATATGTGGTATCATTGAACAGGGATTTTAAAATGAGGGTAGGGGATTGATAAATTATATTTTTGTCTAGCATACCGTTAGCGAGATATATCCCGCCAAAATCATGAAAACTAATTTTTTACCCGACTTTTTTTATCGCAGTGTTTGTTGATCGATATGTACCTATGTAAGTATGTTTGCATTTATGTTTTTTAGTTCAGAAATCCTCTGAATACCATTATGAATATGTATGAAATACAATAAAATATGTATTACATGTAAATTGCTTATTTAATACACGATACATATCGAAAAGTTTGTACATATTAACTTCAGATGAGCATATTTTCTTGTTTCATACTTTTTAGAGCGTGATAGTTTTTCTTGAATTTATTCACTCACGCACGTTTGCCTAGAAAATACCAATCGTGACTAGAAGACGAACGTAGTCAAGTTTGTACGAATATCTAATTTATTAGTGTCGACATGAATAAGCAAATAAGTACCATACAAAACTTATATACAACATCTCTCAATTCTAAATGACGAAGGTAGAAAATCGTCGACTAACTATGTAGGTAAGGGACCGCAAACTGCGGACACAGCGCGGAAGGGCCCTTTCCCTCGAGGCACTTTTTGACATGAATATGTTGGAAGTCGTAAATTTTATTAGCAGCTGTTGGAATTAAATGTGAAACTAAAATGTCAAGGGAAATGTCACGAAAGGCCCTGAGGTCATACATAATACTTACTACTAACCAAAGAATTTAATAATAAGGATATTATTGTGTTCAATTAATATTGTTCTATTTTTTTTTTAATTTTGAGATCGATATAATTTATTAGAATAGTCGTTTTTATCTCAATATATAAATTTAATTTAATTTAATTGTGTTTTAATATGTCTAACACAAAAAAATTGCACTACATGTCTAAATTTTCAGTGGCTATATCGCATCGTTCTCTACCACTAAGTTTCATCACTCATAAATCATCTTCAACAATTACGGCGGCTTCTCTCTAAGGAAGTCAGCTTGAGACCGTTTTCCTGCTAGATATGACATAGATAATATAGAATAAGGAAGTATACAGAAGTTTTGGCAGCCTAATTAGGAGACCGCTTGACTTCCAATTTAGAGGTCCTGAGTTCGAATCCCATGGCACGCACCTCTGTTTTTTCTAGGTTATGTGCGTATTGCCGATAACTTCAAGGGGTGATGAAAAACTTCGCGAGGAAACCAAAATGTCTGAGGTGTCTTAAAAAATGTTCTCGAAGATGTGTGAAGTCTGCGAAGCCAACCCGCACTTGGCCAGCATGGTGGCCTTATCCTTCTCACAATTATAAAAAAGTTAGCTACCAGTTTATAAAAAAACACGGCTGACTCGAATAGAAAGTATATTATATGTAGTTATTATTGTATAAGACCCTTCCTATCCTATTCCTATTAACAGCCCTGTTGGTTCATTGGGAGTATGTCTACCTGAGCTGTAGGGCGTGGGTTCGACTCCCGCCAAGGACTAACATTTTATGGTATACACAAATGTGTGTTCTATGTCTGGGTGTTCTGTATATATTATAAGTATGTATTTACAAAAAAAAAGTATTTATGTATTCTATCAGTTATCTGACTTCCATCACACAAGCTCTGCTTAGTTTGGGGTCAGATGGCGCTGTGTGTAATGTGTCCTACAATATATATTATATCTACACTAGACAATAAAAATCTTAATATTTATGAATATTTTTATACAGACCACTGAATATCATCATCATCATCATTTACAGCCCGTAATCGCCCACTGCTGAGCATAGGCCTCTCTTCTTGTACGCCATTCATCTGAATATACCATAGACCAAATAGACCACCAATAGTTTCAATACTATTTCTTCCTTTTACCCTATCCTTACGTAATGTAAGTTAATGTAAGTCATCCCCTGCTTGATATATGGGCCGATTTAAAGGAAACCTGTTTACATGTGGTCCGATTTGGAAATCCTCCTATTAATATTATTGAGTTACTATATTATTGAGGTAACTAAAATGTCCTATAATAAATTCAAAGATTTTATAAAGCAGAGGTTAATTGACAAAGCCTACTATAAGGTGGCTCATTACATGGAAGAGAGGAATATATGGTTGTAGTAGCTTCTCTCTGCTCTTGCATCTCCTGGCTAAGTGACAATTGTAGTGAGCCTAATGTAACTGTAAACTGTATAAACTGTAACATAACATGAAAAGAAAGATCCAAAAAAAAATGCCTCAATAAAAATGCTTGGCGGAGTCTTCTCAGTTGAAGTGTAATTACTAGCCGGTGGTAGATTCAAAAATGTAACTTAACGTTCATAAGTGCCTTACCAGGGCCTAAACTGAATAAATGACATTTTGATTTTGATTTTGATTAATTTATTTGTGTCTAAGGAAGACAACCACAAGTTCGATCGTGCATGGAGCTCTGTTTCACATTTAAAATTTACAGTAGCCCTTCAAATTCAAATTGCTACAAAGCAATACCTTTGCAGTCAGAAGCTATCAAAGAAGCTGGTTGCAAACCATGGTCACAAGATGGTAACCAGCGAACATTGATTTGTAACTATTCAGTTGCCGTATTATGTATAGTTCGGTCTTGAACTTCAGTAGAATCCGTTGCACTAAACTTGCTCCTTGGCCTAATTATCGTAACTTTATTATCATTTGACGTAGTTACAGCAACCCGTTATCACTGAACGCTATGCGAGATAAAACGAAACAGGAGCTAAAGATTTCGTACTAATTATTCATATTTAGTGATAAGGATTAATTTGTTATCAGGCGTCAACCTTGACGACGTTTTAACGCTCGTGCTGCACTTGACGGTTTTTAGTAGGAACCTACAATACTTAACACGCGAGTCATGATATCTTTTTTTTTCTAATAATATTTATGTACTACGTGCTTAATGACTTGACCTGACACATCACTACTACAGAGCAGTTTTACACCTTGTTCACAAAAAATATTAATATAATTAGTAAACGAATAAGTCATTTTGTTAAATTTATATTATATAAAAAAAAACTCGTGTCAGTGTTTGTGGTTGCACTCCTCCGAAACGGCTCGACCAATTTTTATGTTTTTTTTTTATGTATATTTGGAAGGTATGTTTAAAGTATGTTATATACCTACCGCTAGGTGATTAGCTACTTGTTGTCCTCAAAATATAGCGGGTAACACCGCGGGGCGCAGCTAGTAATACAATAAAATAAGTTTAATTAAAATCTTTATTTTTCCTTTATAAACAACGTATAGAATCGGAATCAGCCCTGTTTTTATTAATTGTCCCACTGCTGGAAGTGGGCTTCTTTACAATGTAAAATAATGCCCTAGTCCACAGCGGATTGGTAGATATCACATACATGTATCGACGAGACCTTTTTTTTTATACTCTCAGTCAGCGACAAAACTCTTAACAAGCCACAATAAAAAATTATATACCTAACTCATACTTAACTTTAATTGAGTTTACTTTATATTTTAAGAAAATAATAGTCATCGTGACCTATCAACTACACCTATATATTAAATAAATAATATATGAGGTCATTTCACACAGCGCCATCTAGCCCTAAACTAAGCAAAGCTTGTACTATGGGAACCAGACAGCTGACAGAATACTGAAATATTTTTGTTTGTAAATACATAGGTACTTATAATATATGCAGAACAACCAGACAGAAAACAAACATCTATGTTAATCACACAACTGTTGGTCCTGAGTGGGAATCGAACCCCTTCAGCTCTCGAAGCAAAACTTTACCAAATGAGCTAACATGTTGTCATATTATGTATGTATATATGGTCCGTGCTTTTATTGCAGTAGACATTTATTATGTACCTACTTATCTATTTTACGAGCCTACTTACTTAGTTGACCTTCATAAATCTTAAATCTTAGACAGCCCTGTTGGCTCATTGGTAGTATGTCTGCCTGAGCTGTAGGGCGTGGGTTCGATTCCCGCCAAGGACAAATGTTTGTTTGGTATAAACAAATATTTGTTCTGTGTCTGGGTGTTCTGTATGTATTATAAGTATGTATTTACAAAAAAAAAAGTATTTATGTATTCTATCAGTTATCTGACATCCATCACACAAGCTCTGCTTAGTTTGGGGTCAGATGGCGCTGTGTGTAATGTGTCAAAAAAAAAAAAAAAAAAAAAAACGTTCATAAGTTTTTTAACTTTCTTGGCTTAATCTACCTGTTTCATATCCTTAAAAGTCTGTACGATCTAAGAACCAGCCAATTTTTTCTTTTATGATTACTGGTATCACAAGTCTGTGAAATGTATAGGTATGTATATTGGGTCCTTACCCTGTATGTATATAAGATGTGAAAAATTTGATGCTGCACTTCGACTATGCGTCAATATCCTTTGCCCTGTTAGCTCATTAGGTAGAATATTTGCTTCAAGAGCGTGCGTTCAGTTCCTACCAGGACAAACATTTTTGTGGCAATAACTGTTTGTTCTATACGCGCTCCTTGGAGAAGTCCTCCAAGTTAACACACGTCATGGACCCGACGTCATCATCTGCTGAAAGATGTTACCGTAGCCGCCTTAACAGCTTTAAAACACGATCAAAAAATGGCTCGTCGAGCAATCTTTTTAAGAGTTATTATTTGAGTTGCTTTTTTTCTACATGATAATTGAGATTTACTGCAGAAAATACATACAGTGTACATGTAGCTATGATAATGACATCAGGTGAGCTGTGGTCAAATACATAGCCTGATAGCCATAAAAAAAACTATCGTCAAGCACCTAATAGTGTGTTCCGGCAGCTTCACTTAAGTTCCATCCCAGGCTAATTGTGTTTACCACCATCGACCACACCGTCACTTAGCATCAGGTTAGCTGTGGTCAAACACCCAGGTCATCCATAAAGAAAATCTGCTTTTCCTGCTGGTAAATCCGCCACAGATCACCTGACAAACAGAACGTGAGTGAAACGACCATATTGTGTTCATAATACACTTTATTTTCGACAAGATTAAGAACATCAACAAATCTCTTAAAAATTACAATAACGAAACTAATTCTGGGCACAGCTACGACCCTCAGCTGCTTCACTTCAATATTTACAAATTTAAGCTCTTTGGCCTGTACAAAAAATATACACAAAACAAACATACAAAAAAAAATATAGCTAACCAAAAGGTAACGTAATTTAAAATTATCAATTTTATAACAGCGTACTTTAAAATAAAATTACAATTTAAAAATTCGTGCATGACAAAAATACAATGATTCTAACGTGCATTTATACATTTAAAACATTTCAATACTGCCGTCGGTAAATTATTATATTGCTAAATTTACAAAAATCTAAAACGTTCTCGAGAAATTTTGAAAGAATTTTCCGATTGTTCAAGAAAGATTTTGAAAACGAGTATGAAGAATACAAACAGCGCATACATCTCAATTTTAATAAAGGAATTTGAAACAAAACATCTCAAAAGTGAGGATATACCTTTACGTATCATGTCAGTATATCACCATTTGAATAAAAAAAAAAACAAATAGCATCATCTATTAAAATCTTGCCTCCGACAATGACTGGGCCTTATTCTCGAATTCACGTGAGATTCTTTGCCTAACACTTGTACAACTTTTATAGTGTTATATTGGTACGCATAAAACTGTTATTTATACTGCTTTAGTTTTGTAACTCAACATACCATCCTTAGTCAACATTACGCAGCCGCTAAGACCAATGCGGTCATAAAGAATAAGACCTCTGAATTGTATGAGATGGCGAAGACACCAAATGACTCTATAAAAATAACATTGCCCGTAGAGCAAAACTCACAATAAGTCTGTACAATTAAAAAAATATTGAAATTAGAGTAGAGAACTAAATGCACAAATAACTACCGTATCCTACTTGCAATTTTTTAGATCATGCAGAGATAGTAAATCTTAACGTAAGTCGATAAAATCTATATATATAACATAAAACATCCCTTTTCCCTGTCACGCCATAACTTGAAAACGACTTTACCAATTCATCTTTTTTTAAAGTTTTCTAATACTTTGTAGAAGGTTCTTACGAAAAGTGAAATTAAGAAAATTGAAAAATTTCAGATTTTTTTAATATATTCCACGCGAAAGAAGTCGGGTTAACGGTTGGGTTATATGTTTTTACCGCAAATATTTTACACAAACTCACTTAGTTTATTTATGTTTGTATGATGGGCGATCTATTCTAAAATATTGGAGATCATTTCATAAAACCACGTTGTCTCCCGTGTTTTGTACATTATTGCGGTTCAGATAAAACGAAGATAAAGACTAAACTAAAATTACATCCGTCATTCAAAACAAGCTCGTAAAATCGAGACCCTTACAATGTACCCGTCTATATCGCACTGTAAAATGAATGAAATTTCCCGTAAAAATTTACTCATCTCCACATGATTGTGTAACCACTATTCCTATACGATACGCGTATTATAACATTTTAAATTTAATTCGGGGAACGCCCAATAATAGTCTAAGAGCCTATGTTACAGTAGAAAATAATCTCACTAGCTCCAGGTATTATTAGGAAATAGACGCAGGCCCTTCGCTGGAGAAATGTGAAAGTAAAGGGTGCAAAAAAGTGTAGTTTTTTTTCGTCCAGAATTTGATTTTCGATTAAAGTTAAGGAACTAAAATCTCTATAAGTGTAAACTCTATGCCTGACCACGTAATACGAGTACATTCGTTGATGAAAAACAAATGACCAATCACAGTCTGTTACGTCACTGTTTAGGGAGCTGTGATTGGGCGACTGCTGATTGGTTTAGACCTCTTAATACAAGAAATTAAATCATTTTTACTCGAAATTCTAGGCGATGACGAATTTGTAAAAAACATGCAATTATTTTTTCACATTTCTTTAGCAAAGAGCCGGACAGAAGCGTAACTAACTATTAGAGTAGGCACGAAGGGGTCAGTACATTTGGCTTAATACGGGAAACCTTAAGTATATCACATCAACTATTACATAATTACATACCTTGGGCGATGTACCTAATGGAATGTCTTGTCATAATTTACTAGCAAGTTTTCGATTCCGTATACCATTTTCTGCATTCACCAAATCTTGCAGTTGTAAAATTACTTCTACGAGTAATTTTTGCTGGTTATGTCATTTTACTTGCGCAATATATTGTTACAAGTTGCTAGAGTAACTTGACAAACATATAATAATGTGCATCCCTTTTCATTTGAATTGGCGAAAGCGAGATGACGACAACTTTGAAGCCATCGAGAAAATCGTTTACAGAATCATTATAGCAAATAGAATTTAAGTACAATTATGTCATGTGCAAGAAATATTGGGCCGCAGAATACTTAACTGGCAGTAAAGACCGGATTCTCGCATGATTACAAAATTAATAAATCGCAAAGTATTGACTTGTAAATTTTGTCTAGTTAATGATATAGGTATTTGATACATATGGAATGATATAACGGACTTGTAAATTTGGTGTTATCAATAAAATATTTGATATATGACAAAAAAGACGGGTTTATAATATGTGGGTAGTTTTTTTTCAAAGATGACCATTTTTTGTGCTCTTTTTTTCTGTCTCTACTTTGTTATGAAAAATACAAAATATTGTAAGTTTTTACTTTGCAAATATGTAGTACTAAAACGGAGAAAACATCCCTCTGCCAGTTATTTATACTGCGAGCGATTGTAAACCTAATTTAAAAAACAATAAAGTCGTGTATTCATATATAAAACAGTCATGTATTAGAAATATAATAAAATTTGAAAACAAAATCTTTATAGACCCAAACGGTCATAGAATAAGACCTATACACGGTTAAATGGAAAAGGTATACAAATGCCAAAAAGGGTAAAAATTACACCATAGAAATTTAACTTAAAAAAATGAATCAAGTAGCTGAATTTTTGCCATTTTAGTTTGGGCAGAGTCCATACCGTCGTTTCATATAATCACCCTTTTCGTCTTAAGCACACCCTATCCAACTAACCTCGTATTCAGTGGCGTAGTAGGGATCCAAAGGCCGTGGTGCAAAATAAAAATGAGGGCCCCGTCTAAACTGGTAAGGTTGGCAACAGAAAGAATTTAGGGGAATTCCCTACGATTTTGAATTGCTTTTAACTGTTATATTTATATCTTAAATCAGGATTCGAGGAGGCCCCTAAGCTCGAGGGTCCCAGCGCACGGCACCGCTCATACCTTTGGCAGTTACGCCACTGAGTGTAATAAAGCAAACGTAGGTCTCAAATCGAGGGTATTTTTCACCCAAGGCGTTAGGGTAAGCGATAAAAATGACCACTAAAATATATTTACTCTATATATACCCTACACTATAGCGTTGAGCTGAGATCTTGCACCCTAACCGAATAAATTACTTTTACCGTATAACTAAGTTATTTATTTTAGTCTAAAACACGTATCATGAAAATTTTATCGCAAAATTAATTAAGCATGACTTCGATTAAAAACGTACCTTCGCTTATGGAAACTAAGGTCGGAAATCCACTGTCACAGCTGGTTAGAATTATGACGTTTTTCATAGACTTTTTTAGAGACGAACGCATGTGATCATTGCAGCGATACACAGAACTTTGAGAAGCAAAACAAAGTCTGGGGCGTCGCTGCTTTGGCGCTCATTACTTTGGAAACTTTCGATGGTAAGTCTCAACAACCCTGTATTTTCGCTAGCTGCAGTACCCTTCAGGCCGGAACACAGTAATGTTTACACACTACTGCCTGGAGGCAGAATATCTGGTACAGCTGAGGACCTACCTACCTAGACGACCTCCTTCAAAATAGATCTACCACAAAAATATATGTTATTTAAAAAAAACGTCATTTCATTTCAAACTCTTCAGTGGATACTCGCCCGTAAGGCGTCACAAACGGCCGAATAACTATTAAATAAATGATAGGTTATTGCAATGACGTATATCTTGCACTCTCCTCAAATCGCTTATAAAGCAAGTGTCCGATTTCAACAAGTTTAAAAGCATATTACTTCGATTGTATTACTGAGCGTAAACAAGAATCCAAAATATGCTAATCACCCTTAAGAATCCGCTCCTAGCCAAAATTATAGACGTTTATAATAAGCTGCCTGTTAGCTCACTTGGTAGTAAACAGCATCTAGAGCCGCAGGGCGTGCGTTCGTTTCCCAGGATGTTCTATATGTTTTTACAAAAAGTATGCTATCAGTTATCTGGTTCATATAGTACAAGCTTTCGTTAGTTTGGAGATAGATGGCGCTGTGTGAAATGTCCTATGATATTTATTTAGTTTATATATAACATATTAGATGAAAAAATCTATGAATATTCAATTAAGTTTTTTTTAAATCTATGCGCGTCTGTATTTTAACCGACTTAAAATAAAGGTTTCTCAATTCGACCGTTTTTGTTTTAATGTGTGTTCGCGGAAATCTTCGTCGTTTATGAACCGATTTTGATAAATTATTTTTTTGTTGGAAAAGAGATATCCCAAGGATGGTGCCATGGTTAGGAAACCAGGATCTGATGATGGCATCCCTGAGAAATCAAGGGGAACCTTTTACTTTTATAGTTTCTTGTTTCTTTAATGCGCTCCTAGCCGCCAACACTGATTTTGACATTTTATTTGACAACTGGAAAAGCATCTTAGCATATCTTTTGACATATTGTGAAAGCTTGACCGATCAATGGGATAGATGTAAAGAACGTAACAGCTCTATCACTTTTGACGATGTTTTTTACTGATAGTAGCATTTTTTGATCTGAGATTATTGACATTAGAGTTTTTTTTTTTGACATACCATATTATTACAATTATTATTGTTTGTTTATATTATTATTATAATTAGATTGTGAATTGAGTTAAAATTAATATTGTTACGTTCTGTTTTGTGTTGTAGGAAATAAATAAATTGTGATTTTTGTGACATAAATGTAAATGTTTCTATCGTTTTTGTGTCAATAAAATAATTTGAATTTGAATTTGTTTGAAGTCGTTTGTGTTAAAATATAATAACTTAAATTCGCTCACATTAACTCTTTTTTTTTTAAACATGAAATCAAAACACTTGCAGTGTAAGCAAATAGAAGAGTGGAAACATTTAAATACAGCACCTTGTACAACTAAATGCATAAAAGACGAAGAAGCTTAACTTTAAGACTGATTATTATATTTCAAGTGATGCATTGTTAATCACGGTCAAATTTTCACGTTACTGCTAATTTTCTGCTCAAACGGTATAATATTTGTTACAACTAGTTATAAATGTAATTCAGCAGAAAATTAGCAAAATTTTACACAACTAGTTCTACTCTAATGTGCATAATGGTTGAGATTTAATCCTAAAACAATCGTTACTAATATCCTAAACTACCAAAATAAACGTATAATTTGAACTATTTCACCGGATATGTGTAAAAAATGGATTCTCTAATGAAAATTTTTAAGTATTTTTTTTCCTTTTCTAAATATTTTTCATAATTTTTTTTAATTAACATTCAAATTGACGACACTAAAAACTTTTACTTCGGATTTACAATTTACGTGATACAATTAACCGACTGTTATATGTTACGTATTTTTACGTACATAGTTTAGAAAGCAGTTCTCTACATTGTCAATGCAAACTGATAACCCTAATCATACACAAGAGAATCACTAACTGTCAAACAATTGAATATGCGTTCGACGTCTAGTTTCGATTTCAAAATCATCAATCTGGACATTGCACGCGACCGCTTATTCAATAAAATCACGCGTCATATAGATTTACCAACACGTTTTATGAATGAATTTCAATTTTAAACGATTATCATTTTTACTATACTATACAAAGATATTTAAGTAACATGGTAACTTCGTAACATGAATGATTAGTCAAACGTTTGTAAGAAAGGATAGATCGAAATGCAGAAACCATGTTTTTATTAGTAGTGAAATAATTCTAGGTGCGATTGAAATAAGAACCGTCTTTTGGTACGGAATCAGATGTATTCCACAACTAAAATAAAGTGTTCTATCTATTTCTAGCTAGCGGTATCATGCTTGTGAGGCCACATTTTAGCTAAAGCATGCCTAAACTTTGTCAAGTTGAATTATTATCAAAATTGTCACTGTCAAGATAATTATCCGATTTAAAACGTGAAAAGTCAAAGTAGAACAGTTTCTCGTCTTGTTTAGAACTTTAAAGAGAGACAAACATAACAGCGATCTCACTCCACGTTTATTAAGGTCCTTGTACGACTGTACATATTTCTAATAAAAATTATGTCACTTGAAGATGTTCCCATATTTTTTTTTAAATTTAGACTAATAATAAACTGTTTTTTAGATTACGCACTTTTTTTTTTTAATTCGCAATTTTTAGACTATGCTCCCGCATTTTCCGTTTGTGAGAGATAGGTTAGGGCCCATGGAAGGTCGGCCTAGCGTTGCGTGCCCGAAAGAGTTGACCCCGTTGACCTCGTATCCGTTCATGTACTGGTTATTCTGCAGCCCTATCAGCAGTTCGACCAACGCATTGGCCGCGCTCTGGGCATTCAGCAGCTCGAATATGATGCAATTGCACTCCGGCTCCGGGTTCTTGAGGGAGCTCTTCGTGCTGGAACTGGAACTGGTTGAATTGGTCCCTGGAAAGTGAATTAAGGTTGTAGCACACATACATATGGGAGCGTCCATACGTGGGAGGTGATTTTGGCAATTTTTTCGACTCCAATGAGATGTCGTGATATTTGGCCTGACTCCTCCTTCCCGCTAAATTTAACGCAATATTGTTCAAAATGCGTATTTTTTGATTCATCATCACATCATCAGCCATAGGATATCCACTGCTGGAAATAGGCCTCCTCCTGGGGAGGGGTTTTGCCAATACTCGCCACGCTTGGTAAGCGGGTTGGCGAGCGCAGTTAGGTGTGATTGTTCAAGGAAGACGCTGCTGCCCATCTTCCGGATTACATCCCTTAGCCGACTCTTACGGCAACCACGGGTAGAGAGGGTGGGGTACTATTCTTACGCCGGCACCACCACGGCAATTTTTTTTGTTTAAATAACGTTAATCTGTATTGGGTTTATTGTTTTATTTGTTGGGATTATTTAAAATCATTTTTTATAGGTTTTTTTTAAGACAGAGTGTCGCTGCCACCAGTCTCGTTGATCAGCGTTCGTCGAGTGGCATGTTTGGCTGTCAATGGCTAACCAATTGAAGGACAGTATGACAGTAGCTTAGTACTTTGCGGCATCCGCAAAGCCGTGGAAAATATTACTGATAGAATTTAGTCACATTTTAGGGGGAAAACATTTTTAACTTAACATTAACTCAGTTTTTTCGCAACTTTACATTGTTTTGTTTAGTTTAGATTGTTACTCTCTCCTTACGTTAGATTGTGTAAGATCCGGCTCGACTGTTCTGACTGAAGCTGTACCGAGTATTATAATGGTATAGTCGGAGTATTAGACTCAATTTAACTTGAGTAATTCCACTAATATTATAATCCCAAATATAAATAAAACATAAATGTGTCAAAACCAGAGCAGTTTCTATAGCAAAAAAGTGTTATAAACAATTTACGTTCTGGATGATTCAAAAATTTGTTATGTACTTTGATGACTATAAGGTTTGTTGTATAGTTTGACTACATTTAATGTGAGTTGTGTATGTTGATGACTACAATTAATGTGAGTTGTGTATTTTGTTGACTACATTTAATGTTAGCTGTGTATTTTGTTGACTACAATTAATGTGTGTTGTGTATGTTGATGACTACAATTAATGTGTGTTGTGTATGTTGATGACTACAATTAATGTTAGTTGTGTATTGTTCACTACATTTAATGCTAGTTGTGTAGTTTGTTGACTCCATTTAATGTTAGTTGTGTATTTTGTTGACTACAATTAATTTACTATATTTAATTTTGACAAATACTGAATATTGTGAGTAGTGGGTAATGGTAGTGTAGTGTATGGTGGTCGGTTACCGGAGCTGTTGGAGGCGGGGGGCGCAGGGTGCAGCGGGCAGGTGAGCTGCAGGTGGCGCGGGTACTGCGGCGGGATGCCGGCGAGGTGGCCGGCCGCCGCACGCGCGTAGAACACGCACCCGTGACCGTCCGCGTCCGGGAAGTTCGGGTTGCCGTTATGCTATCGGGGCAAACATAACTTATGTCAATAATTTAATAATCATGCAACCCGTCTACTTGATTGCCAACGGAGGTATGAAAAAGCTTGGTTTAGTATGGAAGCAGAGCAGTGCAGTGCAGTGTAGTGTACTGACCCATATGAGCAGCTGCGCGGCGGCGAGGTGCCCCGCGGCGGCCGCGGCGCGCAGCGCGAGCGAGCGCTCCGCCTGCGCGGGCGCGCGCGGCGCCGGCGCCGCCAGCATCCGACACAGGCTGCCTACCTGCACATATGCAAACACATACATTAACACGGTTAACTATAAAAAACACATTAACATGGTTAGCGCGGTCGGTTCGCATGCCGAAGGTCGTGAGTTCAAACCCCAACAACTTGAGCTGCCGGTGAAGGGAAACATCGTGAGGAAACCACAGCGTGGTGGTAGGGTACTTTCTAGTACTCGGCTGGCTAGCTACCACCCTCAAGTTGAAAATCTGCCGCCAAGCATCTAACGGTGTGTTCAGGTAGCCTCACTTGAGAGCCAGTACCATTCCAGGCTAGCTGTGCTTTACAAACTTCGACCACACCGTCACTTAACATCAGGTGATTTGTGGTCAAACATCTAGCCTGTTAACCATTAAAAAAAACACGTCTTTTATATAGTAGTCAAGCTAAGCGTTTGACCACAGCTCGCCTGATGTCAAACACACTTAGCCTGGAATGGAACTGGCTCACAGAGTGCGGCTCCCGGAACACACCGTTAGGTGCTTGGCGACCAAACCTACCACCATGCTATGTTATTAGGAACTTTTGCAAACACGCAAAAAAATATTTGGTAGGACAGTGATGTCGGTACCTGACCGCGCGCCGCCGCGCCCTTGAGCGCGTCGAGGCTGGTGACGACCTCCGCAGAGGACAGGAACGCTCGCCGCTCGTACTTCAGCCGGATCCATCTGCGGGGGAAAACAATATTTTATTGAAATCGTAGGTTTCTATCGCACTCCTTCTATTACATACATGAACACACAAAGTTTAAACATGCAATAATGTGAACTTGAGTCACCAAGAGCGGCTGAAATATCTAGGGCAATAAAGGGGTGTAACCAAGACACGCAAAATTTCGCCTAGTTTTTGGGATCCGACGTATTACGTTATACAAATTGTAACAACCGAAATTGTATGTCCTGTATAATATCAATACAACCTTTTATCTGTTAAATAAATAGAACCTGGATGATTTTTTTCGTTTTCTAAAAATGAAACCTAGCTAGATCGATTTATCTAAATTTCATGAAAATCGTTGGAGCAGTTTTCGAGATTCAGATGATATTTATGTATAAACATATAAACATATATACAAGAATTGCTTGTTCAAAGCTATTATATTATATTATCTAATCTTTATATATAAAAATTTCGTGTCACGTTGTTTGTCCGCGATGAACTCTTCAACTACTAAACCGATTTATACCAAATCTTGCACACAGTGTGCAGTTTGATCCAACTTGAGAGATAGTATAGTTTATATCTCAATTTATATTCGCAATATTTTTTTATTGCAAATTATTTGTTTATTATACGACAAAGTTATATAATAATTATCTGTAAGTTCCATAAAATTTTAATAGATGGCGGTGTAAGGTAATTTATTAACTGGTTTGAGTAAGTATCCAATAGATGGCGCTACGTTTAAAGCCCAAACGTTTCATATGCGCTACAATTTATTTCACGTTACACGCGTGTGTTCAATTTGGCCACAGCAACGCGTCGCCGAGTCTGCTAGTTTTTAAATATTAATTCATAATCTCGGCCGTAGGACGTCCACTGTTGGACATAGGCCTCCCCCAATGTGAAGAATAATATAAAAAAACGAAATAAAGTATTGAAAAATATCAAAGTTTTGAAGGCTTCATGACAACAATAGCAAACTGCTTGTTAAAACAAAGTGTTAAGGTACAAATTAGCTCACCGTTCCTTCTCCTCCCGCGTGGAAGTGGCGACGGGCTTGATGTGTCCGCGCAGGTCGGCCTCCCAGATGGAGTTGGCGAGGGCGTTGCCTATCGACACCATCACACTCACGTGCCCTAGCCTGAAACAGAGTTAACCATCAATATCGGATGATATTTGACGTTGTTTTAACTGACTTCAAAAAGGAGGAGATTCTCAATTTTATTGGTGCTGTTTTTTTTTATGTTTGTACACCGATTACGCTGAGATTTATCATCCGATTTACGTGTTTCTTCTTTAGTTTGATGCGGAATAGGTGCCATTTGGTCTCATAAAAAAATAACATAGTTTGGCCCGGTTGATTTAATTTTATGAACATTCTTTTATGAAAATTTTTGTTTACGTGAACGATATAATTGTCTTAGGCAAGACGTTTTTGAATCTTAGCGAGTCTAGCTAGACTTATACTGATCAAGTATTTATTGGCGTAAACATAAATTAACAAAAAATTAAAAAATAAAAAGTAATACCGACTTTGAGAAAAAAACATCAGCACTAAAAAGCGAAAAATAAACTTACTTTACAAAGTATTATTATAGGTACATACTGATCTGTTTGAATCCGGTGCTTGGTTATTGTTGTCAAGTTTTTTTTTAATTGTTGTCAAGTAAGTAAAATTTAAATCCTCATTACTGTTATAACTTTTTGAAAGCCAATTGGACTTTTGACACAAAACAAAGTTTAGTTAAATATGAAGCGTGGTGTAAAGTGGTACTCACGGCCACTCGTCGAGGTCGAGCGAGCGCACGCGAGAGATGTGCGAGCCAAGATTTCGGTGCACGCCCGAGCACTCGATGCAGATCAACACGCCCAGGTTCAGGCTCGCCCAGTCCGGTTCTAGAACAATAAATCACTGTATTACCACAGACAATACAATACTAGCACAGATAATACAATAATAAAACTTTGTTAGCACACCACAAATTGACAATACAAATTAGTAAATGAGTAGGAAATTATAATGAGATGAAGATCTCTGGCGTTTTTTTTAGGGTTCCGTACCCGAAGGGTAAAACAGGACCCTATTACTAAGACTCCGCTGTCTGTCTGTCTGTCCGTCTGTCATCAGGCTGTATCTCATGAACCGTGATAGTTAGACAGTTGAAATTTTCACAGATGATGTATTTCTGTTGCCGCTATAACAACAAATACTAAAGAATAGAATAAAATAAATATTTAAGGGGGCTCCCATAGAACAAACATGATTTTTTTGCCGTTTTTAAAGACAATGGTACGGCTTCTTGCGCGAGTCCGACTCGCACTTGACCGTTTTTTTATTATGGTTTATAAGCTAGCGTAGCTCTCTACCCGTAGTTGCCGTAAGAGTCGGCTAAGGGATGCAATCCGGAAAATGGGCAGCAGCGTCTTCCTTGAACAATCACACATAACTGCGCTTGCCACTCCGCCTGCCAAGCGTAGCGTGTATTGGCAAAACCCCCCCAGATGGAGGCCTATTTCCAGCAGTGGACGTCCTATGGCTGATGATGTGATGTGTGATGTGGCAATTTAAAATTTAATTTTGAATATAAGTTTAAATGGTGGTGACCGTTAGGCGAGGCGAGTTTACCGTTGGCGCCGCAGTCGCAGCACTTGTCGTTTCCGTGCACGCGGCGGATGTAGTAGGTGGCGCGCACGTCGCCCGTCGAGTTGGCGCCCGTCGGCAGCGGCTGCCGTGACGTCTGCACACACGACATTATATATAACTATCCAACCCAACGGTAGGTGGTACCCAGCCAGCCGAGTACTAGGAAGTACCCTACCAACATGCTGTGGTTTCCTCATCATGTTTTTACCATCATCACCTCAAGCTCATTGCTGAGATTTGAACCAATGATCTACGCGTGCGAACCGAACACGTTAACCACTGAGTTATCATCGCTACACATTTTATATTCAACCTAGCCGCACCACGCTGTTTTTACATTTTTTCGAGATAAAAAGTACCCTGTTGTAATCCAGGGTGTCATCTACCTCTATACAAAATTTCATAAAAATTGGTCCAACCGATTATGCGTGAAGAAGTAACAAACATATAAACACAAACTTTCGACTTTATAATATTAGTGTGATGTTCAAATTAATTTAAGGTGTTATTTATTTGTAAATATTTTGATACTTTGTTTATCTTTGACTGCCATGTTAGCAATTTTTTTTGTATATCTGCTTCAGGAGCTGTAGGGCGTGGGTACAATTCCCATCCAGAACAAACATATTTGTGTGACATAATAAATGTTTGTTCTGTCTGGGTGCTCTGTGTGTATTTAGAAATATATACATATATATAAGTATTCAATAAAAATCAAATTCAAATAACTCAAATAATTCAAATAAATTAATGCTTTTAGCGATAAGGCCGCCACTTGTGGCACTAGCTCATAAGATTCTTTTGTTTTCTGTACTCTTTTTTTTTATGTGCACAATAAAAAGTTTCTATCTATACATCTATTTACATGTATGTCACAAAAACCACTATTTATATATTACGCTGTGTGAAATGTTCTAGGATATTTAATGTATAATTTGCGTGTTGAGTACATACCCGTCCCTGCAGCGAGGCGAGTATCTGCGCCTCCACGGCGGCGACCCAGGCGTCGCGCTCGGCGGCGGCCGCGCCCGCGCCGCCGCCCGCCGCCACCTCCCAGCGCCAGCGCTTGCCGTCCAGCGACACGATCGTGAACTCGCACGACGTGAACTCCTCTGCGACACACGCAAGCACAAACTCACACGTGGAACGAAGGTGACGCTCACTCAGATATACGAAGGGCTAATACTGCCGCAATGAAAAACTTCTTATTTCGGCTATACGAAGAGATAATACTGCCGCAATGAATAACTTCTTATTTCGGCCCTTCATTAAAATAATTTGAAAAGAATTGATAGCGAAAGAACGAGTCGCACATTTTGTTACGTGATATAACAAAAAAATATTAGAGCTATACTTTTTTAAATGTAATAGTAATGAGACGAACAAGAAGTGATAGTAAGAGATAACATCTGTCTATGACCATTCCAGCATAGTAAAACAAAGTTCAAGGCATCGCTGCTTTGACGCTCATTTCTTTAACACTTTCGTTGGTTAGTCTCAACAACCCTGTAATTTCTCTAGCTGCAGTACCCTTCAAACCGGAACATAGTAATGTTTTCACACTACTGCTTGGCGGCAGAATATCTGGTACTGCGGTGGTACCTACCTAGACGACCTCCTGCTAAGATCTACCACCAAGTAATAAAGTTTAAATTTATATTGTTAGTTTTCATGTAAAAGAAGATTCACTCAATTTTTTTTTCATTTATTTTTGCATCACGCCTTGTAAATTTTGCCAGTAGCATTTTGATATTTTCAAGTATTTTATTTCAAAAAAATCAAATTAAATAAGCCACAGTCACACAAAGTAAGTCAGAGTCAAATCCAGTTATGTCCTAGTTAAGTAGTGGTGCACTTTACACTGTGGACATAAAATTGTTTCATAGACTATCGACATGCGTCATCAAATGTTTTTTTTTTTCTTTTTGGCTACTGCTCTTATGTGATTTTTGCAATCAACAATAAGGGAGTTTATATGGCTAGCAATTACAGAAAATTTAAAATAACGCCAGTCAATGAAATACTAGATAATAGAGTCAATTAATTAAAATGTCCTTATTTTAGTGTCTGGTACAAAAAAAAAAGATATTTCAAATTTTTCAAACAGAACAATCTACTATGATGCCCTCTATTAAAGATCTTACGTAACAAATGACAAGAGTTGATAAATGATGTTTGATGTCCATGAATTTTCAATTTAACTACTCCTCACGTGGCATACCTTCATCCCCATCCTTCTTGAGTCCGCTGCTCTTGATCCTCCGATGGCGTTTCTTGACGTGCGGCGTGTCGGCGCCGTTGGGGCCTCCGTCCGGGTCGGCCGCGAGCGACTGGCGACTCGACGCGGGCTCCTTCAGCGTCTCGAACGCGGTCATCAGCGCCTTGTCCGTGGCGCGGGACTTCTCTTTGTTCGTATACCCTAGAATTGAAAATAAAACAATAACTGTTAATAAACATACATAAGCAGATCCAATTAAAACAAGCATAATTAAGAAAATTAAAAACCAAAAAGACCTCTAATTTTTTTTTTTAATTATAGCTGGATCAGCTCTCACGATGGTGTTAAGGACATAGCAATACCCCATATATCCAAATCTGCTCAAACATTAAACATATATGGAATCAAGAAACTCACAAAACATTACAAACGGTTTTGAAAAAGATGTAATTTTTTTTAATTTATTTTTTTAATTATACTAGTTAGCTTTCATTTTAATTTCGCGGGCAAATGGAATAGTTTACTAAGTATATGAATAACTACTAGACTCTACTAACTACTAGAGCGTCACGATAAGGGGGTGCCCGCGAGGATAGGGATAAAATAGAAGGGTCGATACAAGAGTTAGGCAGTATTGTAACAGACGCTTCCTGATGGTAAGAGATAACGCCTGTGCCATTACAACGGTACCCAAAACTTTGAGTAACAAAACAAAGTTAAGGGCATCGCTTTGGCGCTCCTTACTTTTAGAGATTTTTAGTCTCAATAATACTGTAATGTCATTGAAAACCGGAACACAGTAATGCTTACAAACTACTGCTTGGCGGTAAAATATTTGTTACCGTGCGATATGCCTAGATGAAATAATTTTCTCAAATAATTGGTAGATAGTAGATGGTAGATGGGAGATCTACCATTATGCTATATCATAACTAAAAAAGCAACGTTAATTTGACTGTGGTGTGGTGTGTATTTGGTGATAGAACATGGAACAGCTGTACGAAAGGAGGATTTCATTATAAATATTATAAATATCAACCCGCGAAAAAAAAATATAGATAAATATATATAAATTATGTATGTAAAATTGTTATTGATGAATAACGACCTCCTTTCGTCTTAGTACTGCCGTTCCGGGTAACCCAGTAGAAACTGTAAGAATTTTTTTAATTACCTAGTGAAAGTCCGCCGATGCTGTCGTGTATATCTAAGTTCTGCGTGTGTCCATTATACCCCGGGACGGTGGTGATGATGGATTTCGACCCTCGCGGCTTCTGTCCCGGCACTTTCACTGTCACGTATTGGAGAGATATCTCTTTGCCGTTCACATCTTCCATGTAGTCCTGAAAATAAGGTTCAATATTAAACAACAATTATAACAATTCAGTTTTCAAAACAACAAAGAATGCAAAAAAAAAACAACTTAAATAGGTACTTTAATGTAAGAATATAAGGTTCAAAATTCAAAATCTTTTATTGTTCCATTCCAGGCTAGGTGTGCTTTACCATCTTTGACCACACCGTCGCTTAACATTAGGTGAGTTGTGGTCAAACACCAAGCCTGTAAGCTATAAAAAAAAAAAAATTTTTGGTTGTGTATTACAAGTTGGTGCCATCAATTGGGTATCAACTACCCTTTAAGGTATGCAATATTTAGTATTAAAGCTAGCCATATTTTTTTATTTCTTATAGGTAGGTATATTATTATTATTTTTTAAAGGGTCTGTATACCCTAAGAACAATTAATACCACATTATCTTTTGCACTACCAGGAGACATTTACACTTATTGTACTTTTTGTTATTTTCTTATATGGCTTCTTGAAATTGATAATTGAATATTTAGTATTGGTTCTCAAGTGAGGCTGCCAGAACACACCGTTAAGTGCTTGACGGCACATCCATCAACATGAGAGTACTAGAAAATACCCTACCACCAAGCTATGGTTTCCTGACCATGTTTTTCTTCACCTGCAGTTCAAGCTCATTGTTAGGGTTTGAACCCACGACCTTCGGCGTGTGAGCCGACCGCACTGAACACTGAGCTATCATCGCTATAAACAAATTCTTGTTTTAATAGTTCTGATGTACCCAATAAAGAGTTTGTCTAATGAGTGACATTTAAAAACATGTGTGTGAAATATGTGTTTTACTTAGTAGTAGATCTCCTTAGCAGGAAGTCGAGGTAAATCTGTGTTTTACTGTGTTTCGGTTTGTCGAATGTCTCTGGTTCTTTTTTTAAATTGTGTTAGACTGCAAACATGTCAATTTACGCTCGGAAATGCGAGTGTGGCGCCATCCGGCGCTAGTTAGCGAGACGCAACCTCGCAAAGAGCAGTTCTTCCACGTGTCTAACCACCGCCGCATCGACACCGCACGACGCTTAGAAAATTAACAAAATTAACGACAATCAGTTCGGGAGACCTTCCAAAAAGGGACCTAACCCTACTCGCGAGTGAGAAATACGGATCACGGAAACTGTGCCTATAGTTTGTGAGGAATTGTGGACCTGCGCACGCTGCGCTGGCCGCGCCGCCCTCTCCGACCTCTGGACGCTGGATTGGTATGTACAGTCTACATAATTTCTTACAAGGAACACGAACACTGGCCTTCAGTTTCTCTCCGTCTTTTCCCCGCACCCGCAAAAATATTATTTAATACCGAGAATATCCAGGAGCCACCGCACCGCCCGTGGTGAGAAAGAATTTAGCCCTTTTTCATCACCAGTCTCAAAGTAATGAGCGCCAAAGCAGCGATGCCCTGGACTCTGTTTTGTTACTCAAAGTTCTGTGTATCGCTGCAATGGTCATGGACAGCCGATATCTCTTACCATCAGGAGAGCGTCTCATACGGGTCAATACTATAATATTACATTAAAAAACACAAGTTATAATGTTTTTGTTTAGTAAGCGCTCACGTGTAAGCTGGGGTGGTAAGTGAGCCTGCCGTCGTCGCAGAGCGTCACATATTTCTTCTTCCACTCCTTGTTCAGCGCCTTGCTACTCTTTTTGTACAAATATCCCTGTTTTAACGGTATTGCCCGGCCGGACCCTGAAAGAAAAGCACATTTTCCTGTAATTTTTTTTAATTTTTTTATGGTTGATAGGCTAGGTCTTAGACCACAGCTCACCTGATCTTAAGTGACGATGTGTTCGAAGATGGTAAAGCACAGCTCAACGCGAGCCAATTCCATTCCAGGCTAGATGTGTTTTACCATCTTCGACTGCACCTTCACTTAACATCAGGTCAGCTGTGGTCAAACAGCTGACAGAATGTAAACATTAAAAATGAAAAAAAGTTTTTTCTATACAATCTCCATTGTAGACCGCATCTTCGCGATGGCGATGGCCATCGCGAGATGGCGGTCAAAGGCAAGCCTATTTATTATAAAAAAAAAAAAAACAAAGATTGTAGCTACTATGGGAATCACCAACTGAAAGAATACTTTTGTTCTAAATATTTTATTAGATACATACTTAAGTTATTATCTGTTTATCTAGATTTTTATGTTTTTAGTGTTAACATATTATCTTTGTGTTATAAGGCAGTCAAGTTCTTACCTAGCTCACCGTTCTTCAGCCTATCATCTTTCTTGGAAGGTGTGAAGAGGTTGGATCTCCGGCGCGATTTCCTGGAGGTGGTGGGGGTGGACGAGGGGGTGGGGAGGTCCTTCTCCTTGGGCAGATTGTCGAGGCAGTGAGGCGCCGTGAACTTAACATTGTTGTTCTCTGTCGCGATGGAAACCAGACCCGAGGAAGAGCCGTGACTGCCTGGAATGGGTGGATTTAAACTCAATGAATTATTTAAAAAAAAAGTACTCTATCAGTTATCTGATTCCCATTGTACATGCTTTGCTTAGTTCAATCAAGAAAAAGCGCCATCTATTGGTTTGACGTTTAATAAACTAAAAAACCTAAAACACGCTTTGAGAGTGGCGCCATCTAGCTAAAATATATCAAGGTACATTTAAATTTCTTCCAAATCCATTCAGCTACAATCTAGGCAAATTTAATGGTAGAGTAAATGAAATAAGCAAGCACTTAACGGTGTGTTCCGGCAGTATCACGTGAGAGCCAGTTCCATTTCAGGATAGGTGTTTACCATCTTCGACCACCCCGGCAGTTAACATCAGGTGAGCTATGGTCAAACATCTAAACTCATAACAGTAAAAAAAAACAGATCTATGCCACCGCATTCTATCAGGAGAATTGTTGGCCAAACGTCTCTAAATATCTATAACAAATTTAAAGCTGTTACAGCGTGAAGGAATAATAATCATGCACAAACACAAAATCTGGCATTTATAATATTTTGCCCAGGCTCTATAGGCTAACAACTAGTGTTAGTAACTCTATAGGCTAAACAATTGGCATTTTTTGTCAATCTGGCTGGTTTAGCTCAATTGTTAAAAAAAAATTATAGTTACCGAGCGAGTTTCCCCAACGAGAAGAAGAGTCGGAGCCGTTGGTGCTGTGGATCTCGACGACGTGAGTGGAAGAGATGCCGCTGCTGTTGGAGGACGCGTCGAAGGAGGCGCCGCGGTGCAGGTGGTGCGACGACGCCGACAGGGTGTGCTGCCCGCGCGGCAGCGACTCCTGAAAAGTAAAAGAGACTGCGTTAAAGCTTTATCTAAAACCAAGCTCCACAACTCATCTGATGTAAAGTGACGGTGTGGTCGAAGATGGTAAAGCACACCTAACCTAGAATGGTACTGACTCTCAAATGAGGCTGCCGGAACACACCGTTAGATGCTTAACAGCAGATTTTCAACCTGAGGGTGGTAGCTAGCCAGCAGTACTAGAAAGTACCCTACCACCATGCTATGGTTTCCTCACGATGTTTTCCTTCACCGGCAACTCAAGGTCATTGTTGGGGGTTGAACCTATGCCCTTCGGCATGCCAACCGACCGCGTTGGAAAACTAATATCCGCTTACTCCCTTAGGTAAGCCGCGTCATATTTTTAAACCCCAACGCAAAAAGAGGGGTGTTATAAGTTTGACGTCGATGTCTGTCTGGCATCGTAGCTCTCAAACGGATGGACCGATTTCGATGCGGTTTTTTTCATTTGAAAGCCAGTTTCCTTACGGTAGTTCTTAGCTATGTTTGCTTAATTGCGTAGGGGGTTTTTTAAATTTTTAATTTATTGTAACTCATGGCATCAAATGAAAGGGAAACGAATATGTATCACATTTTTGACAGCCCTATTGGCTCATTGGTAGTATATCAGCTTTAAGTGTTGTAGCGTGTAGGTTCGATTCCCACCTAGTAAAAACATTTTGTGGTATAAACAAATGTACATGTTGTGTCTGGGTGTTCTGTATGTATTATAAGAAAGTATTTACAAAAAAAGTATTTAAGTATTCTATCAGTTATCGGAATATAGTACAAGCTCAGTTTAGATTGGGGTCAGATGTTGTTCTGTGTGTTGTCCTATGATATTTACTAATACGTTCCAAATATACTATTTTTCTGAGGGAAAAGAGCGACCCGATACACGACGCCGCCGCAAGGAGTCTTCGATGGTGAGCAGGAATGCTCGAGACATGCTCACGATCTTTATTTCTATACGCTTCCTTAATTCATCTATTTCATACCTTCAGATATGATTAAGGAGGGCCATGGCTGTCACATGCGTCATACTAGTGCTCGGGTGCTGCTTGCGGAACGCTGCTCTGCTCGCGGTATACACACAAACTAGTACCTTAGATTAAAATTAAATGAACTAACTTATGTCTGAGGGACGTATTTTTTTAAATTGTAATTTTTTTTATGCACAACTAATGAGAGAATGAAACTCTCTCTTTCAAGTAACGAGACAAGTCCAATACATCACTGCTTTGGTAATCATTACATTGAGACATTAGTTGGCTTAGAATATACATAATAGGTATCAATAGAATAATTCAAAGCGGTTTTTAGTATGTATAGTTTTTACACTGTGGTGCTAAGCTGTGACCGTGCTCCAATCGACGCGTGTAATCGTACGACTAAAATCGCGAGGACGAAATGAAGCGATATTCTCACCCGTGTGTTCCCATTTGAGAACGCGCTCTAACCTGTGCTTATTTATGTACACTCAATTTCGTTAGAGTAAATCTCATTATAATTTCGCTACGTGCCGGAGCATAGAAAGTTTTACACACTACTGCTTGGCAGCAGAATATCTGATACTGTGGCGGTACTTATGTAGACGAAGAAAAACTTACTATGCTAAACCAACCTATGCTAAAAAAGGCAGTCGTGGTTACAAAAGTGAAAACTTAAAACAGGTCACATTAGCATGTCGGTGACGCTAACGTAAAGCTTTATCCCTACCGAAAATCGCTCAACACGGATAATTAAGTTTTTACTTCAAAAGTATGTTGTTCTCATTGATCGTTCATGCATAGAATCCTAAAACTTTAATTATGTTTCCTCTATTCAACAGGATTTACAATCCAGGTCAGTTTACCAGCAGTGGAACAATGTAACTGGTGTTAACCGAATACAAACTAATTAGGACGCTGTTTCCTACACAGATAGGGTTTCGGCTGAAATAAATTAGCTTGCTCCTATAGCCAACATTCGTGTAAATAACTAAATAGCGTAGGACTTAATACACAGTGCCATCTGGCCCCAAACTATGCAAAACTTGTGCTATGGGTACCAGATAGCTGATAGCATACTTATATATACTTTTTTTTTAAACATACGTTTGTCCTAGTGGGAATCGAACCCAGTGCTTTAGTGACACAAATTTTGCACTGAATTCGAATAAAAATCGGCGCCTAGTAACGTTCACTGATAAAGTATGGAACTTTTGATAGTCTAATTGACTTAACAAATCGACAAATCACTAGATTTAATCTAGCCAGACATATATATAGAATAATCCAAATAGGTACATATTTCTATTCTTTTTCTTTGGAATAACTGTCATAACTAACAGTACGATGATTACGACATAGGTTTTGTATCGTAGATAATGACAAGTGTTTACTTGGTGGAAGATTGTGTTGACGTCTAGGTAGGTACCACCGCAGTACCAGATATTCTACCACCAAGCGTTAGTGTGTAAACATTACAGTGTTCCGGTTTAAAAGGTACTGCAGCTAGCGTAATTACAGGACTGTTGAGAGTAACCATCGAATGTCTCTAAAGTAATGAGCGCTAAAGCAGGGACTTTGTTTTGCTTTTCAAAGTTCTTTGTATGTCTATAATGATAATGGGCATGCGTTATCTCTTCCCATCGGGAGAGCGTCTCGTTCGTCTCATTGCATTTAGGTAGCTAACAAAAAAAAATTGATTCCTTTTCAAGCTTTTTTTGATTTTATTTGCATGGGTGGCAATTTTTAACGCAGTCGATATTATTCCTGTCTTCGAGGTCGAAAATTCAAAAATAGGACAGTAGACTGTAATATTCTGCTCAATTAGAACACTCCTTGACCTTTAACGAAAGCCCCTATTTATGTCTTCAATCACTGGACTACTAATTTATTTACGATTTGACAAAAGAAACATGGAATATGATATTGTATTGTATTTCGTAGCGATGATAGCTCAGTGGTTAGCGCTGTCGGTTCTCAAGCCCAAGGGCGTGGATTCAAACCCCAACAATGAGCTTGAGCTTCCGGTGAAAGAAAACATCGTTAAGAAACCATAGCGTGGTGGTAGGGTACTTTCTAGTACTCGGCTGGCTAGCTACCGCCCTCAAGTTGAAAGTCTGCCGCCAAGCATCTAACGGTGTGTTCCGGCAGTCTCACTTGAGAGCCAGTTCTATTCCAGGCTAGGTGTGCTTTACCATCTTCGACCACACCGTCACTTAACATCAGGTGAGTTATGGTCAAACACCTAGCCCGTCAGCCATAAAAAAAAAAAAAACATCTTACGCCGGCACTAGCACAGCAAAATTAAAACACTCAACACATGTAAATGAATAAAAAACAAAATGTGAAAATAAAGTATGTGAACATAAAACATATTGTCAATATAAAATGTCAAGAAAAACAAAATTGCTAGTGATTAATAGTAATAGTAGATAGCTGCAGTGCCCTTCACACCAGAACACAGTAATGATTACAACCGCTTGGCGGCAGAATACCTGGTACTGCGTTTGCTCATACTATAAGCTATTCATAATAATGAATACAAGAACCCCTTCTTGTCTTACTAGCCCAAGCATATAACCCTGTAACGGTATCAATTTATATTGAGTGTGTTGCAATGTGCGCGCAAAGTATCTATTAGGTAATTGAATTTATCAGCACAACGAACTGTAATTGTCGTAATAGACAGAGCCCTGAAACGTTGAATACTTGAAATTCTTGTATTACGAACCCATTGTACATGCCCTTGGTCCGCCCATTCAGTAGCGAGATGTAGCAGGTAGTAGCACCAAAGACAAAGGTAAACAATATTTTAGGTATGATGTTTGATACTAGACAAAAATTAAAATACCTCGGAATCGAGGACAGTGACACTGGCAACAATTTTTTTTACAATAACTTTATTTATTTGTGTTTTTTAATTTTCATACTTAAGCTTGTTTTTGTGTTAAAGGCTTTTGTTACATATGGTCATATGCCCAGTTTATAATGCGTAGTCGAAACGACATTCCTAATCTGCCTTATTAGCTAATTTTTTAGTAGTTCTACTTCAAGAGCGTGGAGGGCGTGGGTTCGATTCTCATTTACACTCGTCAGTTTTGTTTACTGTTTTTTTTTGTTTTTGAAATAGGAGCCTACGCACCAGGCCAACCCAACATGGGAATCAGGGCATACCGACGTATCGTGACTTGGTATTTATTATTATATTTCATCGTATTTTTAGTATTTCCATTTTCATATTTTTCCTTAAATAAAATTCGTATTAAATAATTCAATCAGCTGTTCGGTTTCCATAGCACGCGCTGTGTGAAATGTCCTCAATATTCTAGTTCTACTCGCATTCACCAAAGCAAAAATATCGCTGAATTTCGAACGATAAACGAAAACGCAGTCTAATGACTATATAAATAGAAACTCGCGGCCATTCCACGGGACGCAGTATGAATGATATCTCATCGATATGATTACCCAATAACCAGAGACAGATAAACTAAATCCAGTGATTAGATAACTTAGTCTAAGAGTTTGTTTACTTCACATCGAGAGAGAATACGGCACGAAGTAAGAACATGTGAAGCCATTGCAGCCGACTGTCATCATCATCTATATTCTCACACTATAACTTTCTGGAGATTAATAACAATAATAACTATTAAGTACATTTTCTCAGTAAAAGATAAATACGAGAAAAAGATCATTCTTACTAAGGTATATCACCAAATTCAAATTCAAATTCAAATTCAAATTCAAATTATTTTATTGACACAAAAACGATAGAAACATTTACATTTATGTCACAAAAATCACAATTTATTTATTTCCTAGAACACAAAACAGAACGTAACAATATTAATTTTAACTCAATTCACAATCTAATTATAATAATAATATAAACAAACAATAATAATAGTAATAATATAATGGTATGTCAAAAAAAAAAAAAAAAATAACTCTAATGTCAATAATCTCAGATCAAAAAATGCTACTATCAGTAAAAAACATCGTCAAAAGTGATAGAGCTGTTACGTTCTTTACATCTATCCCATTGATCGGTCAAGCTTTCACAATATGTCAAAAAATATGCTAAGATGCTTTTCCAGTTGTCAAATAAAATGTCAAAATCAGTGTTGGCGGCTAGGAGCGCATTAAAGTGGCGGCGGGCGCGAACCAACGGGGACATGGAGCGCGCAACTGTACGACCCCGATCTATGTAGAACAGATCATGCGGCCGACCGCGCCTGTTCGCCGGAACCCAGGGGTTATCTGGTACGAACAACGTGCACAAAAAGTTATGCAAGTGTAAAGAGTCAACTGATCCTCTAAGCGACTTGCAGCATATAGTCAGCTGATCCAAAAGCCTCCTTACTTCTAAAGAATTGTATCCGAGCTGTCCGAGCAGAAATTTCGTGGGATACATGTAAGGATAATAGCCGTAGAGCTTCTTATAAAGTGATCTCAAGAAGGCTTTTTGTATCTTCTCCAGCATCCGCGCGTACTTAACGTGATACGGGTTCCATACACAGGCACTTGACTCGAGCTTGCTTCTAACTAGAGCATTGTATAAAGATTTTACTACTTGAGGATTTTCGAAATCCTTAGCGTTACGCAGCACAAAACCCAGACGACGGTAAGCCTCCTTAGCGAGATCTGACACATGAACGTGGAATGTCAAGGCGCGATCAAATGTGACCCCTAGATCTTTAATAACATTTACTCTATTCATAACTACATTGTTCAATTTATAGTTAAAATTAATAGGATGTCTTTTGCGGTCAAATGACATAACATTACACTTATTTTGATTGAATAACATTTTATTTGTCACACTCCATTGAAATATCTGGTCTATGTCATTCTGCAAGTCAAGGCAGTCACTTGGAGATTTAACTTTTAGGAAAAGCTTGAGATCGTCGGCGTATAATAGACATTTGGCAACATTCAAAACTTTAGGTAAGTCATGGATCATAAAAGAAAAAAGAAGAGGGCCCAGAACCGAGCCTTGACTTACACCCGATCTAGTGTGATAGGGTTTGGATTCATAACTACCATGTCTCACAAATTGACGCCGATCTCTCATATAGTCGGAGAAAAAAGTAAGGAGGCCCGTAGAGAATCCAATAGCCGACAGTTTGCGTAATAGTATGTCGTTATCAATTTTATCAAAAGCTTTCTGGAAATCAAAGTATATAACATCCACCTGAAAACCACAATCCATCGCATCAGAGATATATTCCACTAAGCATAACAAGTTTGTATTCACCGAACGACCAGACCTAAAACCGTGTTGCTCGTCGCCTAGCAGCTGGCTCACTTGTCGATATATTCTCTTATGCAGGATGTATTCAAACACTTTTGCCGGCGCAGACAGTATCGCTATTGGCCGATATTCATCAACCAATGTCTTATTGTTACTCTTGGGGATAGGGGTTACTCGAGATAACTTCCACTGAGCTGGGTATTTGCCATGTACAAGTGCCAGATTTAAAATGTGATAGAGTGGTAGTATGATGTGCTCTTTATATGTTTTGAGAATAATGCTAGGTAGGTTGTCTGGCCCCGTAGAGCTACCTGGCTTTAATTTATCTATACCGCGCTCAATATCCTCAGCTGATAGAGAAGGTATATTAACGTAACCGCTAAAAATTCCATTATCGGAGCATAAGTTACTATCCAGAACGGGTAATTCGTCCAAGAACACACTAGAAAAATAGGCAGCAAACGCCTCAGCTGCATCCACACCAGCATGTGACCTCCCTTGGTAAGTGACACAAGGCTCAAAACCACCCTTAGACCTAAGATTGTGTACATGGGCCCAGAAACATTGAGGCCGAAGTTGTAGTTTTTCCTCAATACTAAGCATATGAGCCCTGTATGCATCAGAGATACGCATCTTCAAACTGGTACGGAGATCCGAAAACGTTTTGTAGTCTGTGACACATCTAGACACCAACCAAGCCTTGTGCAACCCACCCTTCCGCCGAATATCCTTAATAATATCCGCGTTAAACCAAACGGGATACCTATTACATTTTGAGACCTGCCTTTTCTTTTTAGGAACCGATCGATCAAATAACTCATAAACAATATCATAAAAAGCTTCGGAGGCAGCCGAAACATCTTCGCACTCGAGAACCCGTGTCCAGGAAATGTCCTCAAGCAAAGAGCGAAATAGTGTAAAGTCCATTTTATTAAAATTCCAATCTCGTGACGCGTCTATATTACTCGGTTGCATACACATAGGGTTTTTATGCCGCGTTCGAAGGTTCGCCGTTATTTCTAGTCCCGGGTGGTACAGCTGATCAATGGGGACAAACCCATCACCCTTACATACGCACACCCAACGCGACTCCCCGCGCTCCTGCGCCAACACTACGTCAAGAATACTTCCATGAGAATTAACAATGTCATTGTGTTCAATTAAATTACAGTATGTCAAAAAATAACAATAATAATTACGTATATTATTAGAGGTACTATTTATGTTCAGATCGCCAACAATAAGTACATTATTATTAGCCGTCATATTATCAAGATTTGATTCGATTTTACATAAGACATTCATATAAACATCATCTGTCGCCTTTGGTTTAATATAGACAACACATACAAAGAAAGAAGTACCAAGGTAAGTAATAGAAGCCCATAGATCCTCACCGAGCTCAGACTCAAGGTCCTGTCGTCGATGCACAACGACCCCCGGCTTCGCAGCGAGCAGGACCCCTCCGCATCGAGAAGCCCGGTCCCGTCTCAGCAAGGTCCAGCCGGTAGGTACCACCTCGGCATCTTCGACAGAGTCGTCGAGGAAAGTCTCCGTTGCGGCGACGAGTAAGTGGTCGGAAACCAACATGCTGGCATACCATGTTAATAACTTCGTCTTTAAACCTCTAACGTTTTGATAAAAGACGTTAATTCGGGAAAAGTCAATTGT